>OU343036.1:0-682874 GCA_910593735.2 Ectemnius lituratus | reverse complement strand
GCGCACGCCCCAACGCCGAGGACGACACGGTGAAATTACCGGTTGGCGGGGCGAGGCGAGTTTAGCGCCGCGGAATAATGATTTTCCGTCGATCCCCGGATTATTCGAGCAGTCGACCGCTACCGGACGCGATCTTCGCCGATTTGCATTTGCATAAAGAGTACCTAGTGCCTACTGTGCCAGCCGGGTGATCGCCTCTTCCGGGCTTACTCGTGCACCGGCTTTACCCACTCTTCGGAAGCCCCTATCAATTTGGCGGGACTGCCGAGGAGAATCCGATCGCGTGCAAAGATACCTTCAATGCCAATTTCTTTAATGCCAGGCGTAAGATTCCATCGACCCTAATTCCTTTAAGAGGAAACGTAAAATCTCTTTAATAGTAATGCGTACGATTCCTTTAACGGCAATCAATGTCTAACGTTTAATGTCTAATGACAGGCCGAAAGTATTCCGAGTGCGCCGAGAGTACCGGCGGAGGCCGGAGGCACGTACGAATCAAAGGGCTTTCGAGATTGCGGCGAGCAAACGCGAAGAAGAACGAAACGAAAGGAAGCGTGAGAGACAGGAGGGCAGGGCATGGCAGGGCATGGCAGGGCAGGGTAGGGCGGGCTGAGGGGGACCTTCGGCAGAGGGATTTCGCCAAGTAAAAGGGGCAGGGGAGGGGGATTCGGTTATCGGCGGGTAAGTGCCCTCCCGTGTCGAGATAACGCCGACACCAGGGGCGACAACATCATCCACGCCGGCGAATCGTACAAACGTAATCCTCGGCGCGTCACTAGGTAACAACCGGTAGGTAGGTAGGCAGATCCACCTGGTTCTCTCCGTCCTCCTGTCGCGCCGCCTCTTCTCCCTCGATCCTCGCCGATCTCGTGCGAGTACATACATGCATACATACATACGTCCAGTGTATACACATACCGGCAGCGAGGAGGACGAGTACGAGGACGAGGGCAAGGATGCTGCGCGCGGAGAGTACCACCGCGAGAAGAGAAAAAGGAGAAGCGAGCGGCGGACGAGATAGGGAGCGAATTGACACGTCATTCCTCTTGGGTAGCGGGCACCTGACTCTCTCTCTCTCTCTCTCTCTCTCTCTCCCTTCCTCACTCTCTACATTCGCGCCGACAAAAGGACACGCGGCTCCACAACCAGATTTGCGCCTTCGAGAGTAACATCCGCACGAAAAGAAAGATTCATAAAGAGGCATTCCTTTGGACCCCGACTATTCACTATGCCCTAGCGCGTCAGTGGCACAGGGACAGACAATACGCACTGAGAGCAGTGTTGAAGAAACAGAGGAGGTCTCACGAAACGAAGTGACAGTCATACGACGAAGAGACAACTATGTATTAATTCTGTGGCAAGTGTACCCTCTTCAAGGAGCGTATGCGTCGAAACGAGATCCGAGGTAGATTTCGATACGCGTTGACGCACGTGTCGCCGCCGTTGCCGCCCTTGAAAAAGAAGGAAGAGGAGAGGAACGCGACTCTTATCCGTGGAAGGCTCTAGTCTGGTCGTCAGGTGTGGCGAGACGGCAAGCCAGAGGGAGGGACGGAGGGGGGGGGGGGGGGGGGGGAGGGAGGGCGACGCGCGCGGTCTGGAAGGTCCATGGCATGGATTTCGGCAGTGTCGCCGAATGCGTATGCTCCTATACCTGTTCGAGGTTGCGTTTATGTGTATGAGGAAGGAGGAGGGTGGGAGGACCAAAGATTGAGAGCGAGAGTGAGAGTGAGAGAGGAACGGTGAACAGATGGAAGGGAGAATCGGGGCCTTGCATCCTGCGCAGGCTCCTATCGAGTGAACCCATCGCTTTCCGTTCGCGCCGGGCCTTGTCCCGTGTCGGTCATTATCGGGCCTCATTATATTGGAACCGATCAATCACCTCACGTCCGAACCTCCGCGGAATCGCCAGCTATCCCGGGACCCACGTGAACCTCCTGCTCTCGGATAAGGATACACACAACCACTCCAGGGCTAGTCAAGGACCCGCGGTTAATTACTGCCCTTCTAACGACATCCCGTACCCTCTGACAGACTACCGCAATTCTGCCACTACTCCGGAAACCAATGAGAAACCAGACAGGGAAGATGCTTCCAAAAAGGAACTGTGATACCCCTTTAGCAACTCATGAAAATCTAACTATTGCGTTACGATGCTGGCCTTCACACCACTGATTCGTTTTTAACTATTCATTTATTATGCGCGAATAATGGAATTATAAGCAATTCAGAAAAGTTCGAAAACCTTAAAAAAATCGACAAAATCTGAAGGGGTACACCTTAAAAAATTTGCGAAAAAAAAAATTTTGAGCTAGGGCTGTGGAATTTATATCAATTCTTCCTTGATGCAAGAAAACATTCCCCACCAAATTTCAGCCCCGGGAAATGTCGGGAAGTATGAAAAACATGGGAAAAACCATGAAAATGAATTTTTCAAGATCGGTTTTCCATGTGTTTTCGGTACAATTCCGGCACTTTGACTACTAGTTTTATGTTTTTTATTCGTTTTGATACTCAAACAATCGAAATATCAAGCATTCGTCAAAGTCCGAGAACCTTCGAAAAATCGAAAATTTGTGAAGGGGTACATATGGAAAAATTTACGAAAAAATGAATTTTCAGCTGGGGCTCTGGAATTTATATCAATTCTTCCTTGATGCAAGAAAACATTCCCCACCAAATTTCAGCCCCGGGAAATGTCGGGAAGTATGAAAAACATGGGAAAAACCACGAAAATGAATTTTTCAAGATCGGTTTTCCATGTGTTTTCGGTACAATTCCGGCAGTTTGACTACTGGTTTTATGTTTTTTATCCGTTTTGATACTCAAACAATGGAAATATCAAGCATTCGTTAGAGTTTGAGAACCTTCGAAAAATCGAAAATTTGTGAAGGGGTACATATGGGGTACATATGGAAAAATTTGCGAAAAAATGAATTTTGAGCTAGGGCTCTAGAATTTATATCACTTCTTCCTTGATGCAAGAAAACATTCCCCACCAAATATCAGCCCCGGAAACTGTCGGGAAGTATGAAATTAATTAGATCGGGTTAGTCATGATTCGAGGCACTTCGTGTCCGTAGCCAGATACTGTGACAGTGGAACGGCAAAACCACCCATAGAAAGCATGGATTTCGTAATGATCTTTTGTAAGTGTGGCAAGCCCGATTTCTCCGATAGAAATTCGAGCGATCTCGAAGAAGCAAGGTAAGTTGCACTGTCTGCGCGTATGATGGAACCGAGGGATCGGGGGAAAGTAAATCAGCGTGACTGTACGTCTGATTCTATGTTAATCGGTAAAACATCGGGAAATGTCGTGTTCCATCGGAGCCCGGTCGATTTATGGTCTGACATTTCGCGAGAGGATTCGCCCGATGCTGCCGAGATCGACGAGACCTTCCGACGATATCTCGTTAAGATCGCTCGCTAGTTCTCGAGAAAGATGGAAAATGACGTTTCGAAAGAGAGGCTTTAGGAAGGGAGAGCCCGCGGGGATTTCACATTTCGCGTAGAATGCGCTCTCTATCTTCCTTTCTCCATCAGTGAGATAATGACCAGCGGCAAAGCGTGCAATCGTATTGTGATCGCTACACTTTCAACCGTTCAAGACGAACACGGCTGGTCGAAATTAAATCAAATAGAGATTAATGAATCGATAAATCTTAATGGTCCCAGTCCCGATTGAACGGTGCATTTGGATGCTGCGAATAGAGGAACAAAAGTCAAAGGGCAGATGGATGAGGCAATGAGGAGTGGCGTGAGGAGCTCGAGCCTGGCCTTCATTTTGACAGGGACGTATACGACCGACGCGGGTTCGAGAAGAAGCAAAAGGGTCTGCAAGCGAGCAGGGTTCCACTGCGAAACGTGTACGTTGCTGAACCGGACTGATGCTGCTGCTGCGGCTGCTGCGGCTCGGCTGCGGCTGCGGCGGTTGATTAGCAATTTTAAAAGCAATAAAAACAATTCATAATTCGTCGGGGGAAAAAGCGGGCCGCGCTAATGAGAAACTGCTGCGCTGGTGTGCCGGCCGTACGTACTCGTAGCTACGCGGACTCCTGCTACCAACACAGGGAAGGATGAGGCGGCTACCTGCGCGTTATGGGATATATCCAGGGCCCGAATATCCTACCAGCGCCCATAACGAAGATCCTCCCAAAAATCGAGCGATCGAACTCAAGGGAGTAGTCGACGCCTCGATCACTTTGGCCAGCGAGTGCCCTGTAAGGCGATACCATAATCGCGAAAACTTAATATCGCCCTCGAAAAGGCGGCCACCTTTCGCGGAAGTTAATAAATACATCGCTACTTATACTTATAAATTTCGAGAGGGTATAGTCGAGGTGCGTTATCGGCCTGACGCGTACGCACTCGAGTGTTATCGTCGTGCAAATAAAGCCCCTTTTGCACTGGCAGCAGTAATGTGAAAGCATCCCATCGAAGGAGAAGAGTTTCTTTGGGATTGAGAATCGAGGAGAAAGAGCAAGGCAGAGGTATATCGGTAGAGGAGGAGTGCCCCGCGACAGGTAGGCGAAAGAACCGAGCTGGGCCCTGGTATCTGAGTGGGCCCTCTTTTCTGCGCTCCGCCGTTATCTGCATAATTAGTTACTTCGGCTATATGCACGCTGAGGAACAGTCGGCTGGCGACTCAATTCGTACTGCCAAATATCTTTCGCACTTCGACATACCCCTCTCGGGGGCCCACTTTTACTTGACGCCCGTCCCAGCCGTTCCACCTTTCAATGCACTCTGCCCGATATTCCTTCGTCCTCCCGCCATATTTCTTTCTCCGTTGAGAGTGCGATAGCAGCCGTCGACGGTGCTATGTCGAGGGAGCACTGCTAACAGGATAGAAAAGAGGAGCGGATGTGCCCTACCTGGGAATGCTCCATCCGACCATTTTAATCCTTGCAAGGTGCCATTGCTGCCATTGATCTGTCACGCGTGCGTGTCGATCTCATCGTCTTTCTGTTCATCCGCCAGCATTCTCCATTCAGTCTCGCCCACTTTTATACACCATTGACTCGGTAAACAATGTACCGTAGGAAACACCAGCCGATGAAATGGATTTTTCGGGTGAAAAATGTAGGATTGGCAGGACGAGGTGAGAATATCATCGATTCTGTCGCGTTGTTACGAGCATGCGAGTTACCTCGTGCGAAACTTATCGTCGGGGCCTCGTTAGGACGATCGTTACACGCCCGCTTTACATTGTGGCCGAGTTAATTGGGCCGGATAGCTCTGTCGGCGGGGATAGTTAATTATTTATATATAATTGAGGGCAGGTAGCGCGTCGGTAGATCCGACCGATTGCGCATTTCGTCATCAATAAAGTCCTTCGGCGCAGGTAGAGAGAAGGCTCTCTCTCTCACCCGGCTATCGGCTCTCATCTGCGAAAGCATCTCGAGCCACAGACTCCAAGCTTCTCTTCCTCCCTTTCTCCAGGGCGCTTGCGATTTTATATGTATCCACGGTTATCGGGCCTCTTTCTTTCTCCTTGCGAGTCAGCGCGTCGGTGGTTGGGCCCGTCGAAGGGGTCCTGCTATATCCTGCCCGTACCAGAGAACGCATACGAACGCATACGAACCAACCAACGAACACGTGGTCGAGGGAGTGCGTACAGAACCGAGGCCAAGAGTGCTCACGAGCGGGCGAGCACGAACTGCAGTCGCATTAATATCGCCGGGATGATGAATTATGCCCGGTGGTCGCTTGATTTATTTTTATTCCCTCTTGGAAGTTATACCCTACCGGAGTCACGAATATGTATGTGCCATGTCGCCCTTATCGCGCGTACGTATTGCATCAAACCTTGGCGCTGCGCTGGGGCTTCGTCCGCCACCACCATCACCACAACCACCACCACCAGCACCACTATTGCTTTGGGACCGCTGCTCCCGGATGAGCAAGAGAGTGTGAGAAGGTCGAGAAAGAGCAGCACTCGACCGGAGGAGCGAATGCTTCCGTTTCATTCTTGCTTCATCGTTCGCGGCACTTCTCACCGAGAACTATCGTCGACCTCTTTGAATTCGAGTGCGCAGCTACCCTTCCCATTGCAGCTTACTTCACATCCCACTCCACTTCTCTGAAGTCTAGAACGGGCCAGAAGCAGCAAGCCGCCCGCCCGCGCGCTCGCCCTATTAGCATCGGGTTTTCGCGCTCCACGGAAAGTCGTGCTTTAATTAATTCGGCCCGCTATACGTGGCCGATCGTTGCGCTGCACCACGCGGAGTCCGCTCTCCCCGGAGCGGAGCGGAGTTACCGGCCGTGCCGGAGATTTATTGCCGCGCGATCCACGGTGTAATGTTCCCCCGAGCAGCATTCCACCAGATTGTTTTACCGGCGAGATACTCGTTAATATCGTCGGCGTTAGCGATTCCAGATTTCCGATAGTAGGCATCGAGCCGGCCAGAAAGAAACCGGGGAGAAAAGGAACGAGAATGAGAAAGCGTGGCTCGGTGAGAAAGGGAAGGAGCGAGAGAGAGAGAGAGAGAGAGAGAGAGAGAGAGAGAGGTGTACTGGCAGTGCGAATTTGTATTCCCTGGATACGGCGCTGCCTGCGTAGAGATCGTTCTCTCTATCTCTCTGTCTCTCGAACATCTAGACCCCGAGAGAGTGCTCGAAAGGTTCGGCTCGCTCTGACATTTACGGCGTACGTGTACATATTCACACACGTTTAGGACACGCTTAACATTTCAGCGGCATGTTCGATTCCCCTTATTTATGTTGCGGGCTCGCGCGCCAACTCTCCAGGAGAGTTCTCGGCAGATTTGTTGGCCGGAGTATCCACTGCCATATACGCGATATTAGCAGATCCGAGATAGACAGACCGCTGAAATTGGTCAATCCCCGTGGCAGGGCAGGATCGCGCTCGAGCAGAGTTGCCCACGGCGGCAGTGTTAGGCAGGCATCTATCTCTTCACCGCTCTACCTTCTCGTTGCCTCAGACTTCACCAACTATCTACTACCCCCTGTCTCCCGCACCAACATCACTCTTGCCCTGCACCAAAGTTCATCTCATCCGCGCGATCGCACTGCTGCCTGACTGCTTGCCTGTTCTCTTGCCCGCCATGCCCACCTTCCCCCTCCGCGATATTATATCCCATTTCCAACTACTCTTAAATAATTCCTCCTCGATTATCCTTTACGAAACGGTGAGAATTCGCGTGAGAGAGAGAGAAGACTGGCAAAACTGCCTTCACTTCGCTCAATTATATACCAATACGGGCGCGGGAAAGCCTTTTAACATTTTTCATGGCATGCCTGGATCGGAATGCTTGGGATCTGATTTTCCATGCCAATTGACTCCCCAAGACCTACATACCTCGAAAGGCAAGCGTTGCCTGCCGAGTCGAGAACAATGGATTCTCATGGCGTCGATAGAAGGAAGAGAAGATCGATCTTCGTCGTTTCGCGAAAGCACCTTATTCGGACTGTGGTAGCACGGGTAGAAGCGTTCGTTAATTAAGTCGTCGTCAGCTCCGGCCATCGTCACCGAGTCTTCGAGTCTTCGAGTCTCTCTTTCCCGACAGAGAGAACACGATCTTCGTGAAAGAAGGAGCTAGAGAAGGTTCGAGACGAGCGAACAACCAAGGAATCGAAAGGAAAGCAGAGAATTCGGGGACATCGTCGTCAAGGATGAAATGGGTCCTTTCTCGAGTGGAAAGGAGGAAGAAGAAGAAGAAGAAGAAGGTCGATGAGGACAGGATCTCGGCGAGGACCTAATCAGCACGCTAATGCACCGATCCGTCATGTCGACGAGCGATCACAGGAGATAAGCATCCCATATAAGCAACGTACAGATGCCTCCCATTCTGTGCTCCAGTCTTGGAACGAGAGAGGAAAATGAAAGAGTGGTACCAGGAGGCGCGCGATCTTTTCGACGACAGGTGTTCGATGATGAGAGGGGCACCCCTCTTCCCACCAACCATACCGTCGCACCTTACTCTCTAAGTGTTAAGACATGGAACGACACACCCACTATTCCTAATAACGGAATCAATCAAATGTGTCGTTGTACCAATTGTCTGTGCGAGAAAAAGATTTCGCAGAATAAGAGCGCATAAATATCCAAAGCGTTCTATCATAGAGTGCGAGAGAAATCGAAAGGAATGTCAGATCGGCAATCTGTCTAGCGTGCGGAGCTACACGATTGAACATCGGAAATCCCGGGTACCATACGCTCTCGAACGTTGGAACGTGGACAGGATGAAATTTAAGTAGGCAGCCCACCTCTCGAATGACCGAGCGCCAAATTTCTAACGCGTTGAAGGGCCGCCGCCGCCGCCGTCGCCGCTGGCACGCCATGCAACCCAATTCGAATAAAGCGATTGCGCTCGATTGGCGTCACTGATTTCATTGATTCACTCGGATGACTTCTTTCTTGGAACGAGGCGTTCTCTCATGAAACTGATATTTCTAACGCGCTTTCTTACGCGACCGTTCTCCAAAGAACAGGTGTCGAACGAACAGCGAACTTCTCTCTCGATGACCTTTCCCATGTTCTCCACATATTTCGCGGCAAGATATTAAGGTGCACGAATTCCTAACTAAAGTTTGGACAAAGCTTTCGTTACATTCCAATTAAATTCACCCTATTGGGAGTTAGTAATGATGTCACCTTGCTATAGGAATGGTTCTTTAGTGACATTGCAACTTCAATGACAATTTCAATAATACTATTTCACTTGCTCTCGACTTCCCACGAAGACGAAGGGTCGCCAAGGGAAGACAACGAAATTGGTGTACGGCAACCGGTTTTCCACGGGGTGCGATAAGGGCGTACCACAGACAGATGTTTGCGGTGCCAGAGACAGATACGAAAAGTCCGTTTGCACCGAGTGCAATCTTGTCGGGCGTGCGGACGGCACTCGGCTCCGAAAAAGCAAAAAGATTCGTGCGAGGGAAAGTTCGCGTTAAAGGGACTTTCCCCTTCCCCGATGCATGGGAGCCTCTTGTTACATGGACGTTTACACGCGTAGTGGGAGCAGCCCATTTCGTGTTATCCGTGTTCGGCGCTTAAGCGCCGTGGACGTCCTGTGAAATATGTGTTTCGCGGGTTCACAGGATCCAACTGACCCTCTCTGTCTTTCCTCCTCTTTCAGACACGCACACACATACAGGCTGATCCACTAGACAGGGAATTACTTGTGTCGTGTGTCGTTGAGCACCACACGGAATGAATTACGACAGATATCGGCGGCTAATCGATTAATTAACAAATACTAAATTAGCATTTGAAAAAGCCCTAATAAAAGCCAACGAAAAATATACGGTGTTATTTATTGCACCGATACGTCGATTGCATAAATTTTAGTTCGTCTTAGACTTTGATATCTCCAACACATTTGAACCAGTATGCGTTTCAAGCTTCGATCCAACACACACGCGTGCAAGTATCGCGAAGATTAATGGCGGTTGTTAACGACAATATTCTCGGTGCAAAGTAGCCTCCGTTCGGATCGCACTCTCCTTTGCGTTCTCTTTCTTCGTTGCACTCGACCACCGATGTAATATTCCTTCACGGACTTTAACCTAGTGAGAGGAAAGGTAGTCATCCTTGTGGATGATTATGGGCGTCGCAGAAACTCTTACTTGTCAATCGAGGTATTCTTAAATTAAGATAGTATCTTGGTTAATTCACATTACCGTCCATGATATCGGCGACTGCGGCCGAGAAGTAATATCGTACCTCGAAGAGGTTGAAACCAGAATGAGAGAGGAGTAAAGATGATAGGAGAGAGCTTGAGCTCGGTGGCAAGGAGTATCAAACCAGACTAGGAGAAGTCTGGCTTAAAGATTGCCGCGTTTACGGCCAATAAAGTCGACTTCTTGCTGCCCGTTAACATGTCAGCCCCAGTTTTTCATCGGCCAGGCTTTCTTACAGCTTCTAGCTTCTCGTCTCGTCTCGCTCTCTTCCTAAAGCAGTCTATCTCCTCTTTCATCCTGGCAGTCTAACTGCCCTCCGGCCTCGCTCGCATTTCCGGAAAAGAAGAAACTTGCTCGATAGCTCTCTCGACTCTTCCCTCTCGGCTCTCGGTCGATCTGTCTCGGGACCGAGACAAATGAGAAGACGTGCACCAGTTACCTGAAACATTAGAGAGAGCACTGGTCAAAATGGATTCTGCTAGGGCGAAGAGATGCGATCATGGTAAATCAATGATTATGTGAACGATTGGAAGAGAGAGTTGTAAGGAAACGGATAAAGGGGCGTTCGAGCAATGATTTCGGCGAATAACAGCTGATGCTTTAGGGCATTTTCGGCGGAGCGAGCAAAACCGACGGGGCTGCGATTTACTCTGAAATCGCTGTTAAATGATCGCGCTACTGGGGCCGATCTCAAACGCAATGCCCGCTGGCAAGTACTTATACACATTGTTGGTTCCACGGCCCAGCTGAATTCGCAGCCATAAATCAAATTCACGGAGAGTGCTCTTCTTCCGAATAAGCATATGCTCAAGCACCGTCGCCGCCACCACCGCCACCGCCACCGCGTCGGCGGCCGGCGCTCAGCGCACACTCGCCTCTCGGATAATTGGCAGCCGAGGGAAAGAGCGGACGAACGAGCGCGCTCTCCCTGAAATACGGCGAAGACAGGCTTAAACGATCGCCGTGCGCGATAAACACGTTAAATTATGGACAAAGCCCGGTGGAGCGCGCAGGACTCGCTCCCTCGCGCGCCCCATCCACGAATCTGAATACGACATCCGCAGGAGCAACCAAGCGACCGCCGCGCATCCCGCTCTCCAATGTATGTATGCATGTGTCTACGTACGCGGAGGCAAAGTGCGTGCGACCGAAATTGGTCGAACCGAACACCGCGACACCACTCCTAACAAAACTCCCTTCCCATCACCCTGCCGCACCCCGCCGCACCTTCAACCACGCATACCCATTCTCATTGAAAGCGATGGCGAGCATTTCTTTCCCCCACACGATCTTTCAAACCACTGGATCCACGGTAGAATCGATACACTGTTGTATTGGTGGACGATGGCCGAAAGAAGCTTTAATTGCCGCGACTTACAGCACCGACCTATAGCGCCTGGCTTAAAGGATGTCTCCCCGTCCGTTGGTTCGTTCGCCGGGCCATAATCATGGAAAATCTGGCTATTTATTCCCGGCCACGGCCGGCTTTTCCCGTGTTCCATATTTCACCGGATAATCTTCCATCGTCCGTCCCACCTGGCTTCGTCGCTCTCGTGGGAGCTTCTCAGGAGGAAAGAAAGAGAGGGATAAAGGGAGGGGGAGACGAGAGGACTAAGACAGCGTTGGCTCGATCAAAAATAGAGGAGCACGATGCCACGCGGCATACTCACATACGAGCACGCGGATGTACCCTACGTGCACGTATCTACATAGAGGTGGGCACGTGCGTGCATGCATGCCTGCGTGCAAGCGTGCGTGCGTGCGTGCGTGCGTGCGTGCGTGCGAGCGACGTAGGTACGTAGGTGGGTGGGCGTGCGGTTGGCTCGCACGCCGTGCGTTTTGACGTTTCGACTTTACGAGCGGTGCACGGCCAGGACACAACCTGCGGAATTAAGAATGTAGATTGCTATCGTCGCGCGCGCGCGCGCGCCAACCAACCAGCCGGGAAAAGAGGAGAGAAGCGTGGAGAGAGGAGGGAAGCGAGCGCACACACACGTACGATCCTTCGAAACGGCCCCTCGTGAATCCCAGGCTCGATGCACATCCCGAATCCTTGCGCATCCTGCGAATCTCCTACGACCTCCGCTACCCCCCGCGAAATTATGGGGATTGCGTATGCCTGGCGATAGCCGTACAATTCAGGAATTCCTCTCGAGGCCTATCGATTCCAGGGTGGCTGAATCACGGTCGCCAGAGGTGCACCTTGTAAACTACAGACTATCGAAACTCGGTGAAGTATGAAGAGTGGGCTTATAATTTTGGGAGATTTCGGACCCAGCCGCGCAACACGGCTACCGATACCAATTCTACTTAAGTGATGTTTAGCCCAGCTACCACTTAAACGGTTAGAGAGTATATCGACCTTTTTGGTAAAGAGGAAAATCGTGATTCCTCTTGGTGGATGCATGCGTATCAGCCGTGAGTGGCGTGGCACTCATGCCTTGCATATGTCCTGTGAATTGCATAGAGTCTTTTCATAAAAAGCTTAATCCAGGTTGATTTCCGTGAGGTTGGTCGGCGGCTCAAAGTGTTGCCCGAAATGGGAAAGTTACCTCCAACAGCGTTAACATTACCGTGGAGTGATTTAGAGGAAGAGACTGACGCTCCTTCCTATAGAAGAGATGCCCGACTGCTAAAATGACCGTGGTGGCAATGTGGCCGCGCATTAGTCTAGCTTGATCGCTAAATTCCTATTAGCCGGCGCCGGTTCTAGCAGCGTATCTAACCACCGCATTCGATTCCAACTGGTCGTAGCGCGATGAGCGGAGCATAGCTGGGTTAACCGCACGCCTCTTCTTCCTCGTGTTTAATCATCCTCCAAGGAAGAGAAGGATAACGAACAAGCGGCGCGTACAAGCCAGTTCCACCTTTAAGGTTAACTTTGACGAGTGCGCGCCTAGGTAAAAGAGGCGCGTGGTGAATCCCGATCGAGCGTAAGATCGGAACATGCGCCAGACTCTTCTGGATCAGTGTTCGGTTGGTTGATGCGTTGAATCCGAGCAGTTGGCTAGATCTGGAGTAGCTGTCGTAATCGTTGGCTAGTCTAAATAGTTGAGGCGGCTACCTGTTCGAGCTCGATATGCGCCGTGCAATAAGAAGAATGGTAGAGCGAGTGCGCGCGCGCGGCCGCGTAGGAGGATTACGCAATGCGGCTGGAGTTGAAGTTCGTGCGGTGAAACTACGAGCGGCTTTAATTAATGGTCGTTAAAGGTACAGGTAAACGCAATTTCCCGAAGAATTTACGGCTGCTCCGTGAAAGATCCTTTGGCCGACCAGCGAATACCTGTAGCCTGTAGCGTGTAGTAGGCATAGTGGAGTGGAGTGGAGTGTAGCCGATGAGAAGAGCGAGAGCGCGCGAGAGCGAATAGTGCGTTGGCTCTGAGAGGTGGACGTGAACGTAGCTGGAGAGAGGGCCGGGATATGTCGGTGACTGACGGGGTACGGGCGCTACGGGTACGCACGAGGCGGGTCCCATCAGAGCGGCTTAGCTTCGTTTCGAAGTCTCATCTTACTCTCACGCGGGGTGGCGTAATGAACCGACATGACTTGCGGTTTGCAGGGCCGTGTTCTTGCCTTATTGAAAGCAGTGTCGCTCATCTCCGCCCAGCCGAGAATGGGCCTCTTTCTAGTACGCGGCTTTTCCACACTGTACTAGCTCTGCCTGTTGGAGCTGCCCTTCGTCCTTGCTTCACCGATCTCCGCTTATCGATGCCATTACCGGCTTACATAACTCGCATTCCAAGGCTTCGCTGGAAGCTTACGCCGCGCCGCGCCGCGCCGCGCCGTTTAACCTCCAAGGCGGAGGCTGAGAACTTCCCTCGGCCCGATGTTCCGGAGCTTTCTGCGAACTGGTCTGCACTTGGTCCTTGGACTCACCGCCCCGATGGACGGGGTCGGCACTCGGCACCCAGGGCGCCATGAATTATGCAGCGCTGCCCGACATACCGCTAAATTTCGCCGTAAATCGCTGAGGAAACTCTCCTTTTGCGCGGTGCGACCATGCGTACGGATGCACACGCCAGCAAGTTATTAGATCCGCATTCGGCTCAGGGGACTATATTTTTTCGGGTTGCCGTCCGCGCGCCATCCCCATGGAAGAAGGCCCCCCCCCCGACTCCCTTTTTTTCTCGCCCCGGTAATACGAGAATTCCCTTGGTGTCGCCGACATATTTATCGCGGCCGTACTTCCAGCATTATATCCGTGCTCCGTCATTGCCATTGCGCCCCTTTCGAGTCCTGCCAGAGAGTGCACCCAATGCGTGAAAGAGCTGCCTCTCCTGCCTCCTACCGCCGCCGCCACCGTCGCCGCCACCGTGGAATGCGCGGCTTATGTAACCAGTTAAACGCCACTTCGCCACGCCGCGCGCGACTCCCCATTTTTACAGGTAATTGTCTCACCGTGTGTGCTGCCCTGCGCGCGCTTCCTCACCGAGCGAGGCGCACACACACACACACACGCGTACAACTCTCGCACGTAAGCAGGGCAAACACGCTGCCGCCAGGTAGTGCAAGAAGTGTGCGTGTCCCGCGCGACAAACGCGCGGCCGTCCACGGGCTCTGGATTCCAGGGTGTCGAGTGTCCTTGAGATCGTACGCGGTGGAACGCTGTCTGACAAGGAATGTCTATTCCACTGACCGAACGTTTCCACTCCTTTCCGATTGAATCACTTATTTTCCAAGGACCGCTCAGGGTTGTTCGGAGTAAATTCGATGTATCGTTGGATTAGAATGACTCGATGAAAGAAATGTTTCGTTCCGAGTTGGCCGCACAGATACAAAAGGTGTGGATGCACCCACGCCGCAGAGGTACGGATCCTGGGGCACAGGTGCAAGGGCCGATTCGACGCGCTCGTCGCCGCTACCAATGACTATTACAGCCATTAAGAGTCGAATTTGAATCGGAAAGGCATTAAAGATATTTTATGGCCTCCCGTGGTGCAGGGGGCCCACCACTCACGCATGCACGCACACCGTGTGTCCTCCTGTATGCATCCGTTCATACGCTATATCGCCGATGGCCGCACTTAATTATCGTTATAAATAATATTAACGCCCATTCCGCTCGATCGATCGAGCGTTCCAGTCGGTTATGCTCGCTGTATTAACGTTTCTTCGATTGCGCAATTAACTGCATGTCTCAACCGTTTTTCCACAGACTACACACCCCATCGATGTCTGTTATCGTTCCAGTTAAAAATATACTTTATTACACTATACCATAGTCAATTATTTGTCCGCACTACCAATTTCAGTGGTCATCGAGCCGTCTTCTTCCCTGTACGAGTGAAATTAATTCCACATCTCGTTATTCCACGCTCGTCGTGTCCTGTCTTCCGTCTCGAATCTCTTGCTTCTCACTCGGGACTGGCTTTTTTCTAGGGTGCGAGGCCGGGTTGTTTCTATTAGTGCGAGCTCGGTTGGACGTAACAGCCGCTGTATAAATTAATTAGTAGATACGTCCTGATAGAGCCAGGCCTCCCACCGTAGCGACATGCCGCGCTATCTCCTTTTCTCCGGGCGGCTTCACGTCGACCGACCGCCCTCCTCGCTAGCAAACGCATTACGATCTTTCTCTTCCCTTGTTCCCCTGCGCCCGCGACCGCCGCGCCCTCGCTCAGCGTATCTGCCGATGCGTACATGTGTACCGATTGCGCGGAGCATCTCGAGGGTACCGATGTAGCCGAGAGCCGTGCATGTATGGGGGAAGCGACGGGAGGGTACGAGAGAGTCGATGCGAGAGGTGTCGGCGAAATAGCGGTGGAGCGAGAGCGCCCGCGTGCCGCTTGAGAGCAGAGCGAAGGATACTAACGGTCCAGAGGAGTACCACCGCTGTCAGCCACCGGGCGAGCGAGCGAGCGAGCGCCACTGACAATGAGAGCAAGGGTGTAATTGGTTCCGGGTAATAAAACACGCTTGTTGCGATAACCTCCACTTGTACGGTAGGTTGGTACACTGTGTGCCGCCGTTGCCGCCGCCGCCGCCGCGTAGCAGCTAGCAGCTAGCAGCTATACTCCCGAGATATTTCGCTGCGATTCAAGCTGGCATCCCCTAGATAGCGAGAGCAGCCGCGCGCAGAGCAGAGAGACACGCGGTGAGAACGGGAGTTATATGCGTTTGCTCGAGCACTCGAGCTACTCCTCGCCGATACATGCCTCCGGGAGATAGTATCTCGCTGTCCGGCTCGATCTCCGATAGTGCTCCATGTAAATCATAGAAATATCGCGCGGCACCAAGCATTCCTCGCACATGCGCGTCCCATGTCGAACTCTACCAGTCGCACACTCCAATCCCCTTTTCCTTCGTAACTTGGCATCCTAGCATTATTACGTGCGTAGTGTGTGCGCGATGTGTGAGGTCTATTAACGCCTTATTCCCAAGCGCAAGGGTTGGCTGGCCGAATGGCCAGTCTCGTTACACCGCTTTGTTTATCTTCCCTTTGCCTTCGGTCAATCGATTTTCCGGTGCCCCTCGCTACGCCACAATGACCCGTGGTATTTTCATATCTCGTGACTCATCTGCTTCGTCAGTACCGAAATTAACTTGGCGAGCCCACCACACTTCCACTTCTGATATTCTCCTTCTTGAGGAGAACTTCCTTTTCTCCCTCACCCACAATACATCTATCCAGCGTCTCTCAGGCGGCAGATCACCAAGAGAGAAAAAGCTCAGGGTGCAGAAAAGAGGGAGGTAGTAGGATGGGGAAAACAACGAGCGAAGGTGAAGGTGGTCCAGGCAACTGGCGAACACTGGCGGCTTGGAGTGTGCCTTAAATATGATATATGCTTATTGAATTTGTAAGTAAAACGGCCGGACGGTAAGTCTCCCTCTCTCTCTCTCTCTCTCTTTCGCTTGTTCTCATCTGGTAGCCGAGAAGGTTGTGAGAGCTTCCGAGGAGATTGAGGGAGCGTAAAGGTAGCCTCCTCGCGTTGCTCTCTCTCTTCAACTTGTATTCTCAGGTTTCCTTACTCCCTTCTGGCCTCTCTTTTCGCTTGAGCCACGAGAGAGGATCCGCTTCTCTCTCCCTCTCTCTCCGGCTGACGTTCGCGCGACTGGTAGCCGGGTCTGGTAAAGCGTGCATAATTAGGAGGAATTCAACGGGGATTACCCTCGTACGGATCCCATCCAGTCATCCCGCCGCCGCTGCCCTTCTTTGTCGAGCAACTAATTTATTTAATCATTCCGGCGTCCTCGTGCAAGCGGCGCCTTTGCTCGCTCGCGGCCCCTAAGTTGTTTAATCGCCTAAAGAGCCCGTGGCCCCCGCCGCTCCGCCTGCCTGCCTGCCTGCCTGCCTGCCTGCCTGCTTGCCGCTGCCTGCCTTCCTTCCTTCCTGCCTTCCCGCTACTCCTTCTCGTCGAGGATTCATCTGCTACCACTTCTCCTCTCGCGAAGCATGTCTTCACATTCGGCCTTGCTCCCTCATCCTCCTGAGCCCGTTGTTTAAACTCCCTCACTGTGTGTGTGCGCGCCCGCGGATGAGCATGCTTCAGCTTATTAGCGAAAGTATTCCAGATAAAATTGTCCCTTCTCTACCTTTTACCTTCGTACATTATACTGGAGACTCTGCAATATTTATTCGAGCTTTCTTTAAAGTATTCCAAGTGAATTTGGAATACTGTCAAGACGAAGGTAAGGCAGCGACGATTCTAGCGGGAAGGAAGAAAGTCGAGTGAATGAAGGGTGGTGCGTGGCGGGGTGGGGCAAGGGAAAAAAGCGGAAGAAGCGTAGACAGAGAAACGGGGAGGGCCGCGACGGCAAGATGAAGAGGGGAGAGCAGTGGAGTTGAGCTCGATAATCGGGCGAGCGTGCCGCCAGGGCGGGTGCCGAGTGCCCCGAGTCGCGGCGCTGAGCTGTGTTTTGCCGGGTCGCGCGCGGACATCGAGACGGAATCCGGTTCGTCGGACAAAACCGCGCATCCACCTTGACAAATTGAGTCTCGGCTGAAAGAGAGTACTCCTTCGCGTCTGCGTATGTCACTATTTCTACTTCCACTGGCATTTTACACGATCGTACTGTACAAGTAGCTATTTGAGAGGCGGCAGTGGTAGTAGTAGTCGTGGTGACGACGGTGGCAGACGTATATCCCCTCGTTGACGATACCAAACCACTTACGAAGTTCTGGCGAGGAACTTGGGGGGCCGAATGGTGAGGGCGTGTGTCCGAGGTGGGTATTGGTAGGTATGATGGATGGTCCGGGGAGATCAGCGTCCGAAAAACACGGCCGTGGAGCGATCGGTTCGTTTGACGTATCGTCTGGCGGGCCAGCCGACATCCCGGGAAGACACCTACCGTCTCTTCCCAATTGGTGGGAGGAGGGGGGCCTCATCCCCATTGCTTGCACGGGCCCCGCGAGTGTCTCTCTAACCGCGGGACTGAAATCAATCACCGCGGAGCAACGTCCCACGGTAATTTAGAATGCGTCAGCGCGAACATGACAGTGGCCCAACCGTTGTGGACACCTTCATAAAGAGCGGACGAAGACCGGAGAGCCAAAGAAAAAGAGAGGGCCAAAGATGCGCGGAATAAAGGGTGGTTTAAGAGAGCCGGAGGTTTTAGAATGTGTCTGTAGAATGGGATAAAGGAGGGTGGGAGGGAGGGAGAGGGGGGGGGGGGGAGAGAGAGAGAAGTGGAAGGTCCGATCGAACGAGTATAATTTTAAGCGGAGTTCTTTGCCTCCAAGAGAAGCCAACCCAGCTTGGTATTCTCCTGCCTGAATTATCGTTGACCTCCAACACGCTCTTACAAGGCTCTCTTCGGATACAGGGTTTCTCCTTAACTAGCTGTTCGCCCCACCAGTCAACCCAGTCGCGCACCACCAGCATCCAGGCACGTCCCGACAATGTTGCACCGCATAAATTGATAGCCCCGGACCCCAAGTGTTCCTGTGTTACTCGCGAGCATCGACATGAACATGTGCACGCATCGCCGCGGCAGACTACCCGCGCCAAGGAAATCCGTAGGCTCACACGTAAGAGAGAGAGTACACGCGTACCGTGTCAATCAGAAGATCAAGATTTCGATCGAGATCACGTCAGAGAACAATCGAGCAAGATCTTCTATCAGATAACAAACACTTCCTCTTAATTATTTAAGAGGAAAAGATATCGATGGAAAAGGCAAGAGTGGCGTATGTCGTGGTTGGTAAAGTAGAGAGAGAGAGAGAGAGAGAGAGAGAGTTAGAGGAGGAGAAAAAGGTCAGAGGAAATTAGACACGCTCGATCTCAAGATCTCAAGGTCCTCGGGAGCGCGTTCCTCGTTCCTCGTCGTGCAGGAAGCGAATAGCTATGGTAGGCATAGAGCTGAGGAATCGAAAGTGACCCGGCAGGGAATGGCTCCGAAACGTCGTCCCTCCTAGCAGGATGGCCTCCTCCTAATCGATAGGTGGGATCGAGCGAGCGTGGTCCAGCGGAGGAAGCTGTTCCACGTGGAGCGAGCGAGAGAGAGAGAGAGAGAGAGATGCATAGAGAAAGAGGTAGGTGCAGTACGTGGCTTCCGCGGTGCGCTCCATTTGCATAAGCGCATCGGTGTCGCCGTGCAGTCGCGATAGCGTTGCACCCACTGTTACCTAGCAGACCATACCGAGCGAATGTGTAGGCCGGTATTAGGCGGGTAGAAGTGTGTGTGTGTGTGTGTGTCTGTCCTCGTACACATAGAGAGCGGAGTGCCGCGGGCGAAGGCAGAGCCAGGTTGCAGCAAGCGCAACGCGGTTCTCGTCGTGTCCCATGCCACTAATCGATTTTACCCGGGCGAAAGCGTGCCTCCGCGCTACGTCTAATTGGTAATTAAGCTTAGGTTTACGGCTCTCGAAAGCCAGGCTACTGCTCGGGATAACCCCCCCCCCCCCCTCTCGTGCCAGAAGGAGATGCTTGGCGAAAAAAGACGAGGATCGACGCTGGAGAACACGTGGCGTATGCTGTTGAAAAAGTCGAAATCGCCGGGGTGAGTGAGAAGAAGTTAGGAGAGAAATTAGGAGTCGGGGAAGCAATGGTCGAAGGTCGAGTATCCTATCAAGTGTCCGGGTAGATTGATAGTAGGGAAAGGTGTTCACTTGGATGTCCGGGTTAACTGGGAGATAATGCTAAGCCGTCTAATTGCATCCTGCATCGTCATCCCGCGGGAAGTGTCCTCAGCAAGGATAAAGACGCCTGTACTGTAGGGAGAATCTGTTGGCGAGACGCGACGGGATGTACAACGATCTGCGATACGGGTACTAATAGTACCTAGGGGTACTGTCGATCCAGCCAAGATATCGCCGTAGACAGATACGATTGTCTTCCAATTTGTTCATTGGGCATGATGCATGGCTCGATCGCCAGGCAAATGCGCACCCCGAGACAGATGCAACCATTCGAGCAACCCACGGTACAATTATCCTCGGCGAGGCCTCACACTGGCCATTCGTGACTTCGAAGCTACAACAAGCCAACGATGGTCATTGATGTCGGTTTATTGAAATTATGAAAGGTGCGGCACACGCTTCTCCCTCTCAATCCCTCTGGCGCACTCGACGCGCCACTCGAACAAGACCGCTTTCTGTGAGTCTCCTTTCTTATCTCGTATTAGCTCATTGTCGCGTGTTGCGTCCATCGCCATTGCGCACGTGTTTACGGTAATTTAGCTTGGATAATTCATGGGAGATAGAGATCAATCGCGGCAGGAGCTACCTACTTCACGGCAGTCCTCATGAGACTGGTGGTCCAAAGAGTATATCCGCAACATCTTCCAAGCGCAAGCCTTGCTAGAGTCCACTGAGAAGAAACAGTTGGTTGTATGTGTGTACATAGAAGATACAATAGTCGAAACGGCACTCGAGTACTCGGGCGAGTGGCATAAGGGGATCGCGGAGCACAACACTCGAGGAGCGAGCGCTCGTCTTGAGACGAGTATCTTGCCGAGCAGAGCACTCGTGCGCTCTCGTGCCAGGCCTAATCCCTGGTAGACAAGGTCCCGTAATCGGCTTGGCTCATCTCGTTTTCACCCGATTCATCCCATCAAAACAGACGACGACTAGAGGATACGCGGCGGAAGTTGTTCACCGATCAACACTCGTCGTTCATTCTTAATCCTGCTTTTTTCACATTCGATATACATTTCTCTCGTTGGAGCGAGACGACCGCGTGTCGAATACCGAGGCGGACTTCGCGGCTCGCGCTCGCCATTGATCGCCGCGATTACTGTCAATCTCGATTCCACGTTTATTCGGGGCCCCCGTAACGAGGGCCCACGCTCAAAAAGTGCGCAGCTCGTACTCGACGGGAGCGGGGCGGGGCAGTGGGGAAAAAAACTTGGTGTAACCGTTCCTCAGAGCGATTCGTCTCGACCTCGCTGGAGGCACGAGTCATCTCTCTGTAGTCTCCGCACTTTCCGCTGGCCCAGGCTATTCTTCGTTCCTCTTGCCTTCGTCCTCTGGATCGAGTTCATCTCGGCTTCTCTGCGCCGCGCCGCGCCGCACCGCACCGCACCGTGCCGTGCCGTAGGGCTCGGTGGCAGAAGGTGAAGGGGTAGCGGTATCGCAACGGGGAGATCGTACGTGGAATTCTCCGAAATAATACGAAAATCTCCCGAGTCACTTCTCCGAGCTCCCTCTTCCGTCTTGGAGGGCTATGCGCCAGCAGCGATTTCATTCTCTCGTAACGTGCTCTTCCTTCATCCGCACTGCATCTGCTGCTTTGCTCTGCTTTACTCTACTCTACTGTAGTCTTCGCCGGTACGTACGTGTGTCTACATAGGTAGGCTACGTGTCTCTTCGTGGCTGTAGCAGAGCGCTCATCGTAGCCGAGAGCTGCTCTCTTCTCTTCTCGGGCGCGGGCTGATATATAGTGCGCGCAAGAGATGTAGTCAGATCGCGGTCCCCTTCATGACGCTGCTTCTACACCGGCGAACACGCTCTTTCCTACGATAAATCCTCGCGGAATGTAAAACCCCCAGCTGGCTGCGGCTCGCACACTTACGTACATACTTACTCGCGCCAGCGGCGCACACATCCACCTACACACACAGAGAGAGACACACACACGAACGACTAACTCGATCGGAAGATCGCGGCGCTCGCGGGGGCGGGGATCCGCCTCGTCCTTTTCATCCTAGCCTAGGAGCGGGTATTCCGCGCTCTTCTACCTCGGCTTCGGATTCCAGCCTCTTTCTCTCTCTCTCCATTCGGCCGACCTCGTGAGAAATCCTCCGCTCGTCTTCTCACCGAGAGGGCCCCATGTACGTATACGTATATACACTCTCTTTCCCGAGGGGATCCAGCTCTCCTGGCCTTAGAAAAAAAGCCGGCTCCGTTTGTCGGCGGACCCGCCACGCAAATGGAGTCCGAGCAACGCGCCGTGCCAGGGATACCGTTCGGCCACCACTTGTCCTCCGCTTGTTAAGACCGAAGGACCATCGCGATCGAGTTGAATTTCAAGCGCTACCTTCTTCCAAGAGGGCACCCGTTCCAGCTTTCTCTCTTCTGTCTTTCCAGTCATAAGGAAACAAGCAAGTCCCGCTGATAATAATCGCACCTTTCTCCCTGTCACTCTATGCGAATCTATCACACTCTCCTCTTCCTGGAAATCGCTCGATCCCTCGTCTCGAATGTCGAAAACTGTCAGTACATCGCCAGAACTTCGAATCTTCTTTGTATTCTCGACGAGTTTCACATAGAGTTTCACATAGAGTTCAGCATAGAATTTTTTCCACTCGTTGGTTTTCGTAATGCAACATTATCCGAGTGGCACTCTTTTTTCGCCAGCCCCCAGGAGGCCACGCTTTCGAAGCGAGCGCACCGAATTAACGGAGCAGTCAGCCACGTTAATTACGGGAGAAAGCCGCGAGGTACCGCAACCAGGCGAGACAGATCGAGGTGGCCTCCCGCTGCACTGATGTGTGCGCGCATGCACCCACGTATGCGCGTACGATCGCGTACCATGAACAGCCAGCCCCATGTATCCTTTTATCTCTATCGTTGCGACCAATCGCAAATATCACCAGATTTAAACAAAGTCCGGCTTTAACCGCTCTCAGTAACAGCGACGTTAATTACTCGGGGACACCGGGAAGAAATCTTAATGCTGGCTGGCTGTGCGGGCGATACATGTTCATTTCTATAAACTGGATCGGCCTGCTTTTTGCCTCTTTCATACCACTCGGCTCTCCGTCGATGAAAGCAGTTCGCGGAGTCCGTGAGAACCCTATGCCTCTAGGGGATTCGACTCTGATCGATCTCTTCTTTCGTTCAAAGTAGGCTCTATTAAGTAAGTAGCTTCCAACTACTTTATTAGATTGAAATTCTCGAGGAAACCTCGATGAGTAAGCGACAAAGCATCGAATGGAGAGTCAGGGAGAAACGTATGCCTACTGTTCAAAGGGACAGAAGGGTTTACGACGTCCGATTGATGGACTAACAATAAGCAGCCATTCTTACGAGTTTCATTGACAGTCGCGCGGCATAGTCGCAGTCGTGACTCAGTCTGCATGAAGAATCCTGCGAGATATTTTGATAGGTTTCATCGTCCCGTCAAAACAGCGCGCGCTGAATTGTGATTGACG
The DNA here is from genome assembly GCA_910593735.2 of Ectemnius lituratus. Taxonomy (NCBI): domain Eukaryota; kingdom Metazoa; phylum Arthropoda; class Insecta; order Hymenoptera; family Crabronidae; genus Ectemnius; species Ectemnius lituratus. The sequence goes on along the minus strand of OU343036.1, from coordinate 659,702 downwards.
AATTCAGCTGGGTTACCAAGTAGCAAGCAGTAGCATTAGCCTGCCAGTCAGACAGCTCGTCGAGCGAACAAGCCCTCGGCTCCGAATGAAAATCAATTGCGACAGCAGCGTCGTTTTTCAAGATTTATAAAGGCACCTTTTACGGTCGAACCCAATTTATCGGGGAAATCCCTAATCATGATGATTATACGAAGCGGAACGTATATGGCAACTAAACCGACCTGACCCTCTTTGGCCAGAGTTGGCTCTAGCGAACGCTCCGCGTCCTGAGTTTCTCTCCCTCTCACTCTGACAGCCACGAATAGTGTAAACCCGCTAATAGTGAATTAAGTCTGTAGACTGGTTGTTTCTGAACAACCAGTCCGACGCTCGAAATCCGTAAAGTCACCAGTGCAACCTGGCACAGTCTGCCATTTCATTTCTGCCAATTTTCAAAATTCATACCACCAAGAACTGTTTTACTTGTGGATTCCGCTGTGCGAGTTAATGAGCGGCACCGAAATCCACTTCCGTAAAAGCTGCTTGAACTGGTCGGATGATCGTGCACGGCACGCAACGGGCCGAATGAAATGGAGCACGCAGCGAACTCGATCGAGGTTGCCGATCACCATGGTGTTTTCAGCATTATCGTTCTATAATCCAACACCGTAGGCGGTAGATGTATCGACGAGAACGCGAGGGAGACCCCGTGGATCATTCGGCGACCAGGTGGATTGCACCTGTTCCCGCATGTACATATATATTTGACCGCGAGTTTACTTATTATAAGCGAACACGTTCATATAGCACAGGGCATCGACTCTGATTGCTATCTCCATCACGATGACACAACCATCTCTCCCTCTCTATTGATTCTGGCCAAGTGTGGAGTACTCGACACTAGACGTTCCGTTTGCCAATGAGGTGTAGTCGCGCTCGTTGAATTAGTCATTGCGTTGCACCTCGAACGGCCAGCGACGGTACTCTTAAGTCTGTTCAGCTGATGACTCGAGTACCTCCAGGAGGAGAGGGAGGGCAGAGGGCAGTCTCGGCATTTTCGCGTGCAAGAGCTGTCACCTTTGGAGTCGCGTGCCCGTGGTAATCGGCAGTAGTGTCTAGTACAGAGAGAGGTGGCTGGTCTGTCGAAGTTTACAACTACCGGCGACTAGTTCGTACTAGCGTCCTTTCGAGATTGCTGGACTGGAAGTGCACTCGGTTCTCGGTGCACTGGCCTTGTGTACCGTCAGCCGGCGTTTACACACGTGTTATATTGAGGTGCGCGCACCGCGAGCGGAACCCTCGTTATTTATTGCGGCGTAATGCCACTGGCGCGGCGGGTTAAGATATCGCTCTCAAATTGGTCGGTGTATACCGACGGCGATGCGACGAATGCGAATTTTTCATTGCTCTTTACACGGCCTTCTTGGTTCGGCGTTACCGCACGACGGCCGACACTTCTCCGAGTTGGCGACGTCCGAGCGGCAGATCGTACCGGAAGAAAAACGGCGAGAGCCGAAGCCGAGATTAATTGCCTATCGGCCGTTTGTCTCGAAAGTCGAGTGGCTCGCGAGACCCAGTTTCCTGCGAGGCCGTAAGAGCTCTCCGAGCTGACAGGAGTATCGTGAACGCGAATCGCATGCCCGCCAGCCAGCCACGCTCCTCTTTGCTTCTTGAAACACAGAGACCCGCGCCTAATTATTGCCAGGCCAAGAGGAACCCGTTCGGAAGCTTCGCTCTCAGAAAAAAGCGTCCGCTCTCAGAAAGAAAACGTTCGCGTAGTCTCCCTCTTCCTACCCAATTGCTTTACCGTTACTTTTAATAAGCGAGCGGTCGCGTCTGCATGCCGGCAGAAGGATATCCCAAATTTTAGATAGAGCCTTACAGCCGGTAGCTCTTCTTCCATGTCTGCCGCTATAATTGAGCCCAGCTTTCTCGTGAAATTACACGCTCACCAACGCCTGCCAACCGATCGGAAGAAAGGCCTTCTACCTTTTTGTCCCATTTCTTTGGCCTCCTCTACCAGGTGACATAGAACAAGTTCGACTAGAGCGCACACTCTTTTTAGAACTTGTTCGAAGGTGGTATCCACCGCTTTCGTGAACAACAGACCAGCGCGATCGTATCTCGCACGATCAGCACGCATGATATCGATCTTAGAGTCGATCGGGAATATTCTCCTGTGAACGGCTACCGACGCGTGTCTGCTGCAGGTGTAGTCTGCAGGCGCTTCGAATTAGTAAAGAAAAACAGGTGTATTCGTGATTCGAGTCGGACACATAGCCGCTGGGTACGAAGGCACACTCCCGAGACAGGCATGCATCCATCTTTCGCGCACGAAACATCGGAAATCATAATTCCTTCGAGAAATCGTATCACGCAACTCGTCGGCGATCCTCCGTCGAGCGTTGATTCTTACTTTTCTCGTAAATTCTCACAATATCAATAATAAGTTACAAGTGAAATAAAGGGACGATGCACGCGATGCCAATTCGAAATGGCGCCAGACTTCTGGCTGTAACATGGCGTCGGCTTATTTTTCTGTTCAAGCACCAATTGGAAGAAGGGCTAATTGTCTTCTTGGGAATTAGGGGGTACTAAGGAGACGCGTTAACAATTTCCACGAATCCAACATTATTTCCAGGACTTCTCTGTACGCTGCTGGTATAGGTTCGAACGCTTGGAATGACTGTTTGCTTAATGGACGAGGGAGCCATTATTCGGTGGATGCAAGACTAACGAGCCACGACCTCGTGAGATTTTTTCACTCTTGCTGGTGCGTTGATAGGGGGAGCGCGCGATCCCTTGCACCGTCTGCACTTCATTTCCTATCTTTCATAAGCGCCCTACCTCATTCTTGCTGCCACTTCGCATCGAGAGAATTTCTTCACGCACGCGACGAACCTTCTGCCCTTCGTCATTCCCTTGCACCAGCAAACCACAGTGCTATTCTAGCACGATGAGTTTGCTCGAGAACTAGATCGTCGGGTCGAAAGAATAACTAGGGAAAGACGGGGGAAGAAAAAGGCGAGAGAAAAGCAGAGTGCGGTACATCGACAAGTATGAAGAAGGTGAGAAGAGAAGAGAGCTGCTGGAGGCGTGGAGGTTAAAGTGTTGGCGCGGCGAGAGCACGACGTGCCCGATGCACACGCGAAGGCCGTGAGTAATAGTAATAGCTTTTAAATTGTCCCTCGCTTTAATGGCAAATAATATCCGTGCCGTTTGGCCGTTCCTTTTTTCCCGGCGGCCTCGTCCCTGCCGTTCTTACTCCCTCAGCTTCGACCAACATCTGGATTCGCATGATTCCCTCCCTTCCTCGAGACACCTACTGCAGTACCTACCGGAGAATCTACACTGCACCCAGTGAAATCCTTCCGCGACATCCGGAGGTGGCTCGGTTATACGCGAGGTCGCACCACGGGGGGAGAGAAAGAGCGAGAGAGTTGACTTTTTGCGCCAGGACAATGCTCGAAGAAGCAAAGGAGGCTGCGCTGCCGCCGCCGCCGCTGCCGCCGCCGTCGTCAGATCCGGCCGCAAAAAGAGCCGGTAATACACGCTCCTCCGGCGCTCTTTGCGCATTATAAATAACCGAGCGAGGCCCAAGGGAATGCCGGGCAAATTGCCGGCTGTTGCACCTCGAATATCGTGCCACCCCCATCCAGTCGGCGCGGCGCGGAGCGGCGGCCACTCCGGCACGATTCCACTATCGAGTTTTCGCGCCCTCGATCACTTCTCTCTCTGCCCACTTCTCTCAGAGCCCGGCAGATGACTTTGGGGGGTGAAACTCGAACCCATCACTTTTGGCACTGGCAACACCCACTTTATATTGGATCGTGCGATCTTTATAAAACTGTTTTGGGAATGCGTCTCACATCCATGGGCGACCGTGCGCCCGGGATAAACTCATTATGCTAAATTGAAGGGGTAGCGAGGATCATCTTTCATACTGGTGCCTGTCCGAGCGGGTCAGCTTCTTAATGGAACCACCATGAGACCAACCAGTACCATACGGATCCTCTTGGAAGAAGGTAGTGGGCGAAATTCACATTGCCAGTGGATACTGTCACATACATGAATGTATGCCTCGCCTCGAGGCGGCCCTCGAACCCTTAAGGTTTGCCGCTCGCTCATGCGAGCTGAACATTAGTTAGAGAATCTCTTCCTGGAGACAGTATCGCTGGCCCGCCTTTCTTCTGCAACTCGCGTACGCGTACGCACGCACGCACGCACGCACGCACGCCGCGACGTCCGTGAATGTCTTCTTGCCGCGTCTTCTAACTGTTTGCACAGATGTGGAAAAGTCGCACTCGCCCGGTAAAGCGGTAGGACAGCTCGAACAGCAGCAGTCCGTGCACCTTGCTCCTTCGAGAACTACCACGAGCACGCGCCATTCGTTCACGTTCCTATTCGCATCCTCCTTCAAGTACAAGACAAAAAAATCCTGACAACGGCTCAGTTCGTTTCCCGGTTTTCCCGGCAGCCGTCCGCGAGTCCCATTCCTAATAAGAGAGTCTTCATCACGCTGAATACAAAATAGCTTCCACTTCATAGGTTTGCACTTGGGAAACCAGTCATTCATGAGAGTCTGGCTTGAATATATCTCGATCAATCGGAGAGATATACATATAGGAACTCCCGCGGCGATTGAAGGTAAAAACGGGAGGGAGAGGAGGATGAAGCTGCTGTGGGTCCGAGGATTGAATGGCCGGCTCGAAAAGTTAAGCCTCGAGCCACGCGCTGATGCTTGCGTAGCTTGGCTACATTGACACTAATGCCCAGGACCGTCTGTGCCTCGCTAGGGATATTCGCAAACGCGTATGTGTACACGTGAGACACGCTGGGCTACGCACAAAGGGTATGCTGTTAGCGACCGGTTCGCGGCCCCTTAATGACTCGTAATCACGGAACGCTGATGTCCCTGAGTTATGACGCGCCTTGCCTGCCAGCGATCAACAAGCGGTGGCCGGCTGGATGCTCCTACTGCTGTTCCTGCTGCTGCTGCTGCTGCTGCTGCTGCTGCTGGGAGTTCGAGATCTCCCAGCACGGGAATATACCGAATGATGATGCCGGAGAGAACGAGGAAGAAGGAACTTGCAGGATGCTCGTCTTATGTAACACCTACGGGGGTTACACCCTTCGCCAAGCCACTCCCGTTCGCCACTGGCCTGACCGCGAGAGAAGTTACGAGCCTGCTCGAAATCCAGATTCACTCGCTCCTCTCCTTCTTGGCACGGTCGTTATATGCGACAGCTCCCGCGGACTCGCAGCACTCCGGCCTCTTTCTTTTCCCTGCTTTCAGTACCAGCAAGGTCCTGCTGATCTTCCTGCCCACACTTCTCCGCTTTCACGCGACGAGTATGTACTCCTTGTCTCTTGGGTTCACGCTTATCGCGATTCCTCTGTCGGCTACTGTCCGCGATTCGGCCCGATCTTCTCGGCAGCATGTACGTTCCCGGCCGGGCCATCCTCCGAAAGAGAGATGGCCATGGCCTGTCAGGGTCTTGTGTTACTTGCCTTCCTTTCCTTCCTACCTTGTTCCCAACTTTATGCGAGTCTCCTCTTGGAATAGCGAGTTCAAGCTTCAATGCCAATTCGATCGGTACTCCTCTCTACCTTCTCTCTTTCTTCTGTCCATCTTCAATCTTTCTCTCAATCTCTCTCTCTCTCTATCTTGAGAATCAGCCGTCTACCTCTATCCACGGACCACTCTCGTCTGGTTATATCGGCAACCGGTGATTACCACCTCACCCACGCGATCCAGAGGATGCAGGGTGCACAGTGGAGCCACTAATGACTCCGGCGTTTATGAATACGGATTATTCGAGCGAGCACTCGGGACGATAAAGGATTATCGCGGGGAGGCACCCTTTTGTCCGCTCGAAAACAGCGCGGTCAGAGCCCACCACCATCTTACCTCCATCAGTTCATCTCTCCGAGTATCTTCACCTCCTCTCCTCTCCTCTCCTCGTACATACGCGTTCCTTCTTCCTGGCTATGCCGGTTTCTTCTCGCTCCTATTACATCGTACCTCCGTATTCTCTATTCATCCTGAGCCCTCCTGGGTAAGACCGGTCGTTCACCTATCCGGAATCAAAGTTCCAGGCTCCATTTTCAGAGGGGCATTTTCGTACCGCGCCCACTTAACTTTATATCGTGTCGCACGATTCCAGAGGAAGGATGGTATTTCTAAAGAAGTCCCGCTCGCGCCCCCAGCGGCAACTTCTGCCGATTTTATGGCTATTTTATGGGATACCGGGTACATCGGCGAGAGCTGCGCGAAAGCGTTCGAAGGAGAGCCGAAATCGCCGCATTACCCGTTGCAGTCGACTTTAATGACACTGGCGAAATCCCATTGCACCGATGTCACGACCACTGGTTAAAGTGGGACTACACTTTCGGAATAACTAGTTACCGTGGCTTTCCTTTGCAATGCCAAAGGAAATAATAAGACATCTTCATTACAAGGCACGTATTTCTCTTCTCTGGTACAAGGCTTGGCGAAAAAAGAAATAGCAACGCCGTTGGGATTCACGCACGCGGAAGGTAGGTATGAGGTATGACTTTCAAATTCGTCCGATTATCGATACAGCAACGTTGCGATGAGCCGAGGGTTAAACCGCAACTCTCTTCTCTCTGGTGGAACGCGATCTAAACGGAAGTCCTGGGACGTCGACACTCCCGAGTGAATCGGTCGGTTCATCGACTTTCATGAGTCCGCGCGGGTACCGTGACTTTCGAACGTTCGCCATTTTTCCCCTTGTTGCCGCTGCGCGCGCTCAGCTCTATCTCAAGGCTGCAACGGTCCCCGCCGCCACCCGCCAACCCGCCTCCAGGCTCAGGAAGAGCAAGCAGCGGGAACGAGCGAGTCCTGTTAGAAATTCTTCGAGATTACAACCTCTCGTTCTACCTTGTTGCCGGCCGCTGCGGCCTGCGGGGAGCGATGATATTCTAATTGCGCCGTTACGTGACATCGTGTTAATAAATCGACACATAAATTGCCCTGCTCAAGAACCAAGAGCCGAGGGGCGTGGGGCGTGGGGGGCGCGGTGGCCCGGTGGCTGAGGGGCAAGGAAAGAGAAGGATATGTCTTGCGAAGGCAAGGAAATGAGTAGAAGCGGTACGACGGCTGCGGCGGCGGCGGCGGCGGCGGCGGCGAGCGAAGAAATGTTGGAGACTATGCCGCGAATCTTTCACCGATTAGCAGGAACGAGGATCGCCGATAATCCAGTAGGAAATCGGCTAAACGCAGCTACATACAAACGTGCGAACGATCGCGCGCCGATGGTTACACGGCGTGTTTGATAGAAAACCTGTTTCCCAGTTGGCGCGCTTGTCCCACCGTGTGTAGACATAACCGATAGTTGAGACAGAGAAGCAGCAATCGGTGGGGATAGGAAGGTATTAGCGGCAAATATCATCAGCGCGACTCGTGCCGAGTGGCATCCAACGTCGACAGAGATTGAAGCTCCGCCGTTGGCGTCGGCTAATCCACCGGGCGCGCGGCGCTTGATGCGACGTTAATTGAAAGCGGATCGCGAGAGACCGGCTGCTCCTGTTCCAGCGGCAACTCCCTTCAAAAATCATCCTCTCCATATATCGGCTCTCTTCGCCTTTCTTGACGCATGATACACACTCCTCTTCTTCCCATTAGAGCCCTTTACCCGAGCCCGTACACCGTATTAACGATTACAATCAACGCCATTTGTACATTGACGAGAGAGGCTTGAAAAAAAGGAGGCTGATTTTAATTACGAACGTGAACGATATCTCGGCAAGGATACAGCATGGGGTGGTGTGCCAGGTTTATCCGATGGATTTTCTAGCGAGCAAGATGGAGAATAGGTGTGGGGAAGCAGCCTCGTCAAAGGAGTGATATTCAATCGGAGCTCGGCCGGCATGGAGGACGAGGCTACGCAAAAAGAAGAACAAGAGCGGAAAGAGCGAAGCGAGCGGACAGAGAGATAGGTTAGCTGCAGCCTCCTCCTCCACGGTGGCTATCCGGAGTCCCTCTTCCAGGCAGGTTTACGACGAGCCAACGCAAACACGACACTTGGCCGCTAACTGGCCACCTAGCTACCGGTGACTAGCCTCTTCTTCCTGCAGGCTGGCTCACTCGACGCCCTCGGAATCTAACCGCCTTTCCCATCTCCCGTCTTTCCATTCTCCCCTTCTTATTCCCCCCTCTTTCTCTGCATCAGCCACTGTCTCTCCTTACACGGGAATACGCATCGTCCATAATCTACTCCCACCGAAACCAACCAATTCTCATATTCGTACCGCTGGTATTCCAATGGGCCGACAAAGCTGGCGACGAAAACATTCGATTCATTGGGGAAATTCCTGTGAGCGAGAGATGCGCTTATGCTGGAAGGATGCTGGTGCGGCTTCTAGCGCATATCTTCCGCGTGCACTCGGCACTCGGCACTCGGTTTTCTCTCTGGCCTGTGAGATGCGGCCTCCAGATTGCACGGGATCGGACTCTAAATAATATCAGCGAGACAGCCAGAGCGTATTTATCGAAATGCGGCGTGCTCGGCACAATAGCGGAGTAAAGAGTAAATGATGTATTCTCCGGGGAGCTCGCGCGCGCGCGAGTGCTGCCCGTGGAGTCTCAAGAAAGCACAGAGAGAGCGCAGTCAGTCGGCCGGCGAGTATGTAGCTCTCTCCACGTTGCGAGGGTCAGTGTCCGATATCTCATTCTCTCGGGTACATTGCACGTACACAACAGGTCGGTCCTGGTGTATACAAGCGGTTCGGCTGGCCTCTTCTCGCTCCCTTTTAACTGGAGAGGCCCGGCGAGCTCGGGATCGCCGGCCGAGGACGAGGACGGAGGGCCCGCCAGAGAAAGGAGAAGATTTGCAGATCGTATCGACCGTATTGCGCCGCCGAAGACAGAAGTGGCTCTCTATACGCGGCTCACAACCAGATATTGTTAAGCGATCGCCAAATGGAAAAGCGAGCGGCCTCTGACTGGCATATTATTGAGCGGGTCAGTCCCCGCCATATTCCATCTCGATTGCAAACCCCCTCCACTACCTTCTTACATTCTAGACTCACTTAAAACTACATTAACCAAAGAGAACTCGCCTTCTCATCTTCGCAATTCTCACTTACAATTAGTGGCTAACGACGACTGTCGTCATTGAGGGTCGAGGCCAAGGATAAACAGAGTTCGTCGAATCCCTTACCTGAAACAGAAAGGAAATAAAAAGATAAAATATGCTCTCGTCAAATGTCTGCCTGCTTTTTGACGTATCCAGCCTGGGAAAGCTAAAATTAGAGCATTACTTTTATGTTCGGACGTCATAAAAGCTGGCGGAGATTTTCCTGTCAAGTAGATAAGGAAAATCAAGGTCGGACATCGAGATCGCTCGACCGGTCCGGTGGGAGAATAATAATACGAGTTAATTAAGATAATTTGCAGTTACAGGACGGATTGGTTTGCTCCGCAAAAATACACCATGGAACTTCGCTGACCTGATCGTAATTACTGATAATAACAGTGCCAGTCCTTTTTCTAATTAATACCGCTGCCGAATACGAGTCTTGGTTGGTGCTGCTCCCGGAGTAGCGTAGTTGGGAGCGTTGTGCATGTGAGTGCACATGATATTTGTAACGCCGTGATAATCGATAGCGGTAGATCAGCCGCTCGGCGGTAATTAATTACGACTGCGTCATAATTATTGCTTTCGCGGGTAATACTTTTCTTGTTGCTCGTAAACGCCGGCCGGAGAGCGCGCGCTACATATTTCATCGTTATTAATAGGCCAGAGACATATACACGTATATGTATACATGCTCGGGTGCGAAACGAAACGAAACGAACCGCTTGCAGCTCTCGGAGCTGCACTGCGTTATGTGCTCGTGGACTCCGTGGAGCCAGAAATAAGACGAGGAAAAAAGGTGCCTCTCGCGGACAAGGACGATGTTTGCAAGAGAATGCAGCTTAAAGATAGCTATGTATTAGTGTACACAAGGTACGTTCTGTACGAGTGTATGCCGGCGACTCAATTATGCAGATCGAAGTGATAACGCCATCATTTCCCATTGCTCTGCTACGGAGATTCAATTAATATCCTCATCGCCGAAGGTTCTAATTTGAATGATCCAGAGTGACCACTCTGTCATATAAAAAACGAGAAATGAAAGCAATTTCTATGAGCGTACGCGATTGAAATTCAAAAATAGCTTGCGTTCACCATAAGAAGGCATTTCAATCTGACTCTCCCTCTGAGACTGGCGCCTCTTGGCCATCTACTAACTGATATGCGAAGTATTTTGCCAATCCTAATAGACAACTCGGCTCTATGTGTGGTCCCGCATGCTGACAATCCGACTGACGTGTCAAGAAAGCTCAAAGAGCGAGAGACGAGTCGGGAATAAAAAAGATTCTGGTATATTTCCATCTATCCGGGGACCGCTGCCGCCGTCGCGCCGTGACCCTGTCTGCCCCCCGTCGAGTATTATTACACATTTAACTAATTTCTCTGTCTCGTAAAGTACGCGACACACCAGCCATTCTGCCTTCTCACAAATAGCACTGGGTGCGTTGCGTCCACGCAGCTACGACGTACTAATACTCTCATCAAGGCTTATTGATTCTTTCAGAACTTTCCTTCAATTTCTCTACAAAATCCTTGATACCTCAGCCCTAATTATTCAGTGTAGTAATACTAGAAACGAAGGAGCGTCCGTCAAGATAGATGCTACCGACATACGCGCTATTAATGATACTTAAAAAGCTGTGATTGCGAAAGAGAAAAGGTTCCGCGGCATCGAGAACCGGGCCAGATTCTTTACGAGCCTGATGAATTGTCAGCGTGCGGATTAGCAAGGCTCGATCGTCGGCGCTCGTTAACTCTTAACTGGAGGTAATGCTGTCGTTGGCACGTCGTATCTTCGGGCCGCCAATGCTTCATAAAATAAGGAGTCTGTCTGTGCGCGCGCCTGTGTGAGTACGAGCGAGCGACGCTGACCGCACGGATTTGCAATTCAATGTAGCCTGTCATAAATTTGGCGGGAAGTGGTGAAAAGCTTTGGCGGGAGAAGATGCCGATGTCTGCCGGGAGTGGCGGATCCGGTGTGAAACTGTGAAAGTGCAAGCATGTGTCTCGGGTGCGAAAATGAGGCGATGCAACCTGACGAGAGGCAACATTGGAGCAGAGGTGGCCGCTCTTCGATATTCGTAGTCCGGTGGTGCGAAGGAAGGCCCCCCAAAAGGATTAAGTGTCCTTACTGAGGCACATGTATCACAGGGGACCGAGCTATCTGGCGATAATCGCATTGTCGTCGTTGTCGGCGTTACAACGTCATTAAGGACACTGGAGGAGCAAATATGAGACCGCGTCTCACGTTTCACGCTCGAGAGCCGAGCGCCCGACGACAGTCTCCTTCCTCGCCGGGCCTCGTCTCGCTTCTACTCACTTCCGCTTCCATCCTACCCTCCACTACCCCGCTTAAGATAGTTGTATCAGTACTGTACCATCCAAAAGTCAACAGTTGTCCGAAGGAACTATTAATTTTGTTTTGCATACTCTGCCGGTGGGCTAAACTTTTGTCAGCGTCCCCGTCAGAAATTTGCAAAAAAATACATTTTGAGCTAGGGCTATGGAATTTATATGACTTCCTTCTTGATGCAAGGAAACATTCCCCACCAAATTTCAACCCCCGAAAATGTCGGGAAGTATGAAAAACATGGGAAAAACCACGAAAACGAATTTTTCAGGATCGGTTTTCCATGTGTTTTCGGTAGAATTCCTGCATTTCTCCCACTGGTTTCATGTTTTCTTTTCGTTTTGATACACAAACAATCGAAAAATCAACCGTTCGTCAAAGTCCCAGAACCTTCGAAAAATCGAAAATTTGTGAAGGGGTACATATGGAAAAATTTGCGAAAAAATGAATTTTGAGCTAGGGCTCTGGAATTTATATCACTTCTTCCTTGATGGAAGAAAACATTCCCCACCAAATTTCAGCCCCGGAAATAGTCAGGAAGACTAGAAAACGTGAAAGAAACCATCAGAATTAGATGAAATTAATTATTCAGGAGCCTGTTTTCAAGTGTTTTCGATACAATTCCGGCATTTCTGCCACTGGTTTCATGTTTTCTATCCGTTCTGATACTCAAACAATCAATTTATCAAGCGTTCGCGAAAGTGCGCACACGCGCACATTCAACGCACAACGCCGGCGTGCGAATCGCGGCGCACGGTAATCTTACGCCAGCCTGTAAATCAAGGAATTCTGCGGCGCTTTCCCCATTGCGGCCGCAATGTTTGCTGCTGGATGCGGAAAAATTTACTGGCGAAACAAACGCCTCGTTGACCTCTGAATTATGAGCGGGCTTGGATGAACAGGTTTGATAGCGTGCGCTCGCGCACGCTTGTCTCTCGAGGAAATGGTCGGGGGAACTGCGATGGAAATGCCTGGCTATGAATAGTTCCCCTAGTCACGAAGGAATATCTTCTAATTAAGAGGCCGTAAAATTAGAGACGCGACGACGTTAATGCCGAGAGAAACGCCGACTGAATATACTCGGTAGAGATGGCATTTACGAACCACCTTTGGATGCCGGGTGGATTTCGACCGTTGGTCATTTTGTACTCGAAGGGCAGCGCGCACGATTCTCTCTATCCCCGGTTGCGGATTCACGCGACCTCGGAAAACAATGGCTGCCCGTTTTGCATGGTAGTCGTGCTCTTCCTATCACCAGCTGCCCCCCCTTCAGCCCCCACCACGATTACAGCGGAAGGCCTTTTCACTATTTTATGCGAGACCGAGCGGTGCTTGGAACGCGCCTAGGAATCCGGGAATCACGTTCTAGAGAACCAATTACAGGTAACGGTTCCGTGAGACGCGCCAACGAGCGATCCTATTTTTTTTCCCAGCCACTGTCGGATCCACCGTTTCCCCTCATCATCAATAGCACAACACACCTTTTGCCAGTTGACGTGCGTGTCTCTCCGTTCTAACACGAGATTTTGAAGGGACTCCCGGAACGAGTCATTCTAAGTACGGCTACAATGATAATACGACTAATGCTGATTGCTTCGAGGAAGCAAGATTTTTGGCCTTGCCCTCCTCTGATTCGAAGCGACCACTGAGTCAGTGAAAAAAGAAAAAGGTTTGTATCTGGTTGGAAGGCCCAAATCGTAATTTTGGTGTGCCTTTGCTCAGAGTACCTAGTTTACGCGTGCCCCCACCTCCTCTCCCTCGCCCCTAATTACGGTGTAATTACGGTGTAATTACGGGGTATCTGGTTCGCCGAGGAGACATTATTTCTTTACTCCAAGAATGAGAGAGGACCTCGCCAGCTCCGAGCACGGAGTTAAAAGTTTCATGGAAGAAACAAAGTCCTGGAAGTGATGAAAAGTACACGCCATCAATATAGCACCTATCCTCGCAACCAATGATAGTCTTTCGAGAGTTGGTGGATTACCAGAGAACAATTCACCAATCGAACGTTTGACGCTCGATCGTTATTACTCGCCGAGGGCGAGCACCTCAGGGCATTACGAGTTTTCCATAGCGAAGAACCTGGAGCCCGGTAATTCGAGAGGTATAATTGCTGGCCACAAAAAAATATTGCCCTTCACCGAAAGCCCTCTTGCCTCGCGGAGGAATGTGAGCGAGAGGGCCCACAAGAGTTACGTGTACGGATAGCAAGTTTGCCAGGGTGTCATTGCTAAGGGCCTGGGGCGAAATCAGTATGTTCGCCGAAGATGCCCACCCCCCTTTCTTCTCTCTGTCCTTGCCATCTGCGAGACGATGTTCTTTCAAATCTATCTTATCGGCACTTATTGATAATAACGTCGATATTCCCCTAATTGGATAAGAAACCTTTCCTGCTTGAGACCTGATCTCACCGTTCTATCGATAGAATATTAGGAATTTGGCCAGCGATTCTCATTAATTTTCTCCGAAAGCAGAATCTGATCCTCGTTACTATCGGGCGGTGCGATTTTAATAAGCTAATCGGCACGAGTGGCATTCAGATAGGAGTCGGTTCGAGGTAGGCGGACGAAACTCTCGAAGGTTTCGTTCGTCACGACTGGCCATGGATGATCCGTAAAGAGCGGCGTCTACCGGGCGCATCCGGTTCGCCTTTGCCACTCGGACCAAGTCGGGAGTTCGAGTTTCTGCTGGCGATGGGTAGGTGGGCAGGCAGGGTGGGAGGGGCTGCGAAAAGCAACGTTTAAAAGGACGGTAGACAAATGAGCGGACCGTTCCACATAGATCCTTTCGAGAAGATTGGATCGAGTTTCTCGCGTCGTGAGAGACGGAGATGCAATGGCTGTTGGGGGACGGCAGAACGGCAAGATGAAGCGAAAAGAGTAGCAACCCCCATTTCGAAAGGGATTCGGAGCGGCGGGAGAAAACCGAGGAGGATGATCTCTCTTGCGGGCGGAGAGAGCCCCGGAATACATCTGCAGGGCTGTATTATGCGAGAGAGTGATAAATCGACGGGCAAGGCCGCCCCGAATCTCGATAAGCTTCTCTCTCCTTCTCAACCCCGGTTAGTTTCCCCTGGTCGCTCTCGCAGACCTCATCTCTCCCGGCCCATCGAACTCATTCGAAGCTCTCGAGGTCGTCCCAACCATCGGCGATCATCCTCCATCTAACCTCGCCCGAAACCACCAGCCCTCCTCCTTCTCCCCCAATATAAACGCGTTACACCCAGCCTCAGATTTTTCCACTACGAAGGACGTTCTCCTCGATCCCGGATACCGTTCTCGCCCTTTCTGCATACCAAAAGCAACATTGGCATGCGGCATTCGTTTTCCTAAGGAGGAAAGAGGATGCTGCTGCGTGTACCGCTATGAGCGGCCACGCTAGCGATAAGGGCTCCCGGTGTTCGGAATACAGGAGTCGACCATCCTGCAGGATGATCCGCCGACGATAGACATTCAGTGGTCGCGCACGAGTGCCAAGCGATCTTCTCGCGGCGATCTCGCGGGAGAATGGTACGCGGCCAGAAAAGCGCAAGTCCAGAAGAAGCTGGCTCTTTCTCTCTCTCTCTCTCTCTCTCTCTCTCTCTCTCTGTACAAGTGCAAGGACAAGGCGGCAGAACTACGAGAGCGGATGAAAGATCGTCATAACGGAGGTTCGCCAGGGAAGTGCATGGAAACGGGAAAGGTGGCGAGATAAGGGAACGTCGCGAATGGCCCCGGAATCGCTGGGGAACCGCGTCCTGGGTCACGGTGCGAGTAACTCGTGTAACTCGAAACGGCGAACCCGGAGCTGCCAGCTACTACCTACACTTTTCTCATTCTCTCCCCTCACTTCGGATGCTGCTGGCTCTTTCCTCGCACTTTTTCTCCTGGCCAACCACCTCTCGTCCCCTCCCTCGACGGTGCGATTTGCTACTAAATGTGCCGTTACACCACGAGAAGGGCATCTCTACTCGAATGTATCAGAGAGGGAAGGAGAGAGAGAAAGAAGGAGGTAACGGCGAATGCCAGCCAGAAGCCAGAAGCAACTGCTAACATCGGCAATGGGGAACGTACTGGCCGACTCGATTACCAAGGATTACCAGGCGCCTACGTGTAAAGGGTACCTTACCCTACACCCTACCCTCTCTTGTTCTCCCAGGCGCGAGAAAACGTGCGCGCAGCACTAGCATTCGCTGTGTCCACTGAGTGAGAGAAGAAAGGAAAGAGGAGGCAGCAGGCTAGAATGGAATCGATTGGAATGAGGAAGGAGAGACGAAGGCCTGGTCGAAGGATCCTGGCATCCTGACTCCTCGGCAACGACGACGACGACGACGACAACGACGACGACCATGGCGACGAGGGCCGGAAGACAAAGAGCAAAGGACTTACAAACAAATACACGCGAAGAGACGGACGCGAGAGCGAGGGCTTCCCTCCTTTCTCGGGACGTCCCGGCTGAATGCAAATGAGACAAGCCGGGCACCGGTTAACCACCGTTACCACCAGGGAAGGCGCTCGACCAGATCTATCCTGCGGACCTCTCCTTCCCGGGAGGCCGCGCTCCCGGCGACGAGTTCACCTCTGGGAAAATCTCTTAATCAGTCCGCTGTGCGTCCAATTTATTTCGCTGCGCCCTGACCTTTTCGCACATTGCCCCTCTCCTTGTTCCGTGACACTTGTATTTATGGCGAGAGGCAATGGCTGTGAATGTAGTGGAGTACTCTTTGCGAGTACGAATTGGCGTGTTTATGGGAGCACACACACAGGTGTCCGTGCGCGATATTACTGGCAAGAATTCAAGTGGGATCAAGGAAGTAGAAGGTGCGCGCGAGAGTGCGGACGCCCCGCGTTTCGCTAGAGCGACTGTAGAGATCGCGACGTCCCAACGCGAGGAGAGAAAGAACGTCGTCCGGGGCAGTGGCCGCCGCCGCCACCGCCACCACCACCAACCACCATACTTCGTCGCTCTCCCCAGGAACTTTATGGCTCATGAATGAAACATGGGAGCTAACCGTATATCCGCGAGAGAGAATGAGAGAGAGAGAGAGAGAGAGAGAGAGAGAGAAGGAGCACTACGTGTTGTGCCAGGGTGGTGGCTCGGTTGCTGATACTTAATGTATGCCATGATCGCGAAAAATGTCCAAGCCGACAAATGGAATTAAAGCGGGGACTAACGTAGTTGTGTCTTGCTGTTGATGATGCCGAGTGCCAGCCACAACGAAAGAGTAAGCATTCAACTTCTGGAATGAGGAGAGAGTGGAAGAGGGTAAAGGTTCATCCAGGTTAAAGGCAGTCGCGCCAACTTGGTTGGAATTAACACATTGGAGTGTGGTCCCGAGGGGCATACGTATCTATATCGAGATAACGAACGGCTACGATTAAAGGAGCTACCGGTGCCGGCGGGGTGGGTGATTTAAAAAAGGACGCGTCGAAATTGATCGTCTTATTAAGGCCGCCGCGAAAGAATTAGGTACATGGCCAAAATAGGACCCACCCGGTTGACCCGAGTGAGCGGGCGTGCGCGCGTCCTACGTCCGACGAGAGCGCGTGTCCTCTGGTGGAGCGCGTCGTAAAGAGCACGGCTGGGCCCCGCGCGCTCTCTCGGCCTCTGCCCGTTTAACCGCTTAATGGCAGGTCAAGCGGCAATAACGCCGGCAAATAATCATAAAAATGAGGTTGGTAGCAACGCGAAACCCCCCGCCGGGTTCGTAGCGCCGCGTTAACGTCCACTATGGCCACGGCGTATCTTATATGCCGGGCCCTTCGCCCTTAAGGGTGTAATACTTTGCAGCAACAGTCCCTTCTACAATGTGCCGAGTACGCCACCCGCTGCTCCTCCCTCTCCCCTCCCGTCCTCCTCGTTACCCTCTTGCCTTATGCACTTCCTGCCGGAGGTCTCCCTCTCGGTAATCTTGGTTCAGCCACTCCAGGAAATCAGCGCTCGCCTTGCCGGGAGAAGTGGGCGCCGCCGTCCACATACGTCGCACAAGCATTTATACCACTCTAGATAGCCCAGCCAGGATACTTTGAAGAGTCATCCGTTTCCCGGAGGAGCACGCCGCGCTCCGGACTCGATGCTGTATGCATCACTTCTACCCTCTCTCCCTTTCTCCTTCACGAGTCAGTCCTTACCGCCAACGATGCCTGGGCACCAGAGGATACCGGACAAAGGAGCAACTCTCCCCGGGAAGAAGCGAAGCGTGGCCGAGAGTGGCGCACGCGGTAGGCCAGGAAAATCACGCTCGACCCCCGGGGCCCTGACCCACGGGGCCTTCGCCTTCTTTCGCCTTCTTTCGTCTTCGCCTTCGACCGCCTTCGACCGCGGTAGCGAGGACGCGCACGAGGATCTATCTCCCTTCGACCATGAATCCCCTCCCCTCTCCCCCCCCCCACCCCTCCCTCTCCGCCCTGCTAGTGGCGCAATGATCGATCACCGACTAAGTAGTTCGAAATCAGAAATCTCGGCGTTGACATGACTCGCGCGCTCCGACTACACACTCCGCTCACACGCATCGAGCACGATAATGAGGGATACATGGGCCGAAGTGTCTTTGACCGACAGCATCCGGTGATGGCTTGCCGTTGAAACCAGCAGAACACGGAAGTCCGGCGAGATCCTCCGCCAGGATCATTCAGCATCGACATCTCCTTCTAGGGCGCGGGAAGCGTGTATCCGCGTGCAAGATGTCTAACGACGATCGGGCAACGGTAGTATCGCGAGCAACAGAGTCTCGCCGGAGCCTCTGGAAAAAGAGAGCAAGCTCTCTCTCTCTCTCTCTCTCTCTCTCTCTCTCTCCCTGGAGGATGAAGCGATGCTCACGGCCTCCATGGCGCGCATCCAGCCATCGATGATTGGACCGATTTAATAAGCATATCGCGAAACTCTATGATTACGAAGGATGACGAAAGCGCGGGGTGAGGAGGAGTTTGGCCGATCTTTATTTCGAATTGGGTCGGTGCGGCGATGCTGTGGCGGCGGCGGCGGCGGCGGCCGCGACGGCGGGGTAGGTTGCCGCCTAATTGACGGAGTGCCCAAGGGAGATGAGGGGTGGGTGGGTTTCGGGAGGGCCACCGAGCCGCATGGGAATTATTTTTAATAAGGAGCCTCATCCTACGGGATTGCGAGGTTCCCTCCTCCCCCTTTTCATGAGCTACTCAACTTTTATCTCTCGCCCGCGCCAGAAAATCGGGCCCCCTTCTTTCACGATTAATCGCTATGAGGGAGCATCTCACCACCCTCCTCCTCGAGAGGAGTCACTGCCTTGAGAAAGCGGAGGATCAGACCTCGGAGACAGAGGGAGGAATTGTTGTGGTCTAATGTCGATTTATCCATTTTCCGTCGCGCTATGGCCATGGGACACAGTGCTCGGAGGGCTAGCTGTATAATCATAATTTAGTCGTAATTACATTTATGACCCACTTTACCCTCGTAAATTGTCGAGCGGGGTTCGGGGGCCCCGGAGACGGAGAGTCTCTCGTCGTTATTACGCGCCTCGGATACTGCGCTCGATCCAGCCGAATCTCTTTTTCTTCTTGCGAGCAGCATCTTTTCGCCAGCATCTTCAACTCCCGCCCGCCCGCCCGCCCGCTTCTTCTTCTTCTTCTTCTTCTACCTCCTCCTACTCCACCACCTCCTCACCGTCCACCACCGCCGCCGCCGCCTCCTCCTCCTCCTCCTCCTCCTCCACCTCCTTCACTTCTTCATCTCCGCCTTACCAGGGAGAAGGTACTCGTCGTCATCGCCTTCTTCGTCGTCCTCCACCTCGTCGTCGTAGTCTTCGTGGTCTTCGTCCTCTTTTCGAGCGCGTCCGCGGTTATTAAGATCGTGATTGGGAGAGGAGAGGCGCTCAGTTCGGGTCGGGTGAGGCGAGTTCAGCCACCCTGACTAATCGAGACTGGTGATAATCCAGAACAGCGTCCGAGGAGAGGCCAGGATGGATTCCAGGTATCCCTCCTCTTTCCACGGAAGGGCCAATATTCCCGCTGAAAATTGGTCCTGGAAACTTATTTGCCCGCGGTATCGTATTAAAGCGCGTTCTAACTAACGCACTCTCCCTTAATTGGCATCGGGCGAAAGAAAGAGAAAGAGAGAGAGAGAGAGAGAGAGAGAGAGAGAGAGAGAGAGAGAGGGTAACGCTTTCTTATCCTTCGGCGACATTCAATCGACTCTTCATCGCGTGCATCACGCGTTTTCCTCACTACCACACGCCACCCTACTACGTATGTACCATCAGCCTTCTTCGGAGGAAAGGAGGACTGTGCAATTTTGCAGCAGGGGCCAGCTGCGCCTGGAATTTTTCATTATCCTCTCTTCTTCTCCTGGGTGGTGGTGGTGTAGGTAGTGTCGGTCCGACAAATCGAAGAGCAATATCCGGCGGCCAAGTGAATTTCCTGGCCGTTACTGGGTGACTCTCGATATAGATTGAATAGGGCGAGCCAGGGATCCTTGATACGCGAAGGTTTGTAGTTCGGGATCATCGATCCACGTGTAAAGACGATGGCAAATTCGTCGGAGGTGCCGGAAACGGCTGGGCCCGGTGGTTTTCGCGGAGGGTAAATGGAGGTAGGAGTGAACGCATTCCTGGCGCGATGGGACCGCGGTCCCATTGGCTCCCGGGACTCGGAGCGTCACACCGGTTGGCCGCCTTAATAATATGGTACGGTAGAGCAACCAGCACCGAAGACTACCACTGCTTGTCTGCTTGGCCTGGCTTGGCTCGCCTTGGCTTGGCTCGACTTGCCTTCCCCTGCTTGCTCGCCTTACTGCCTACCTCCTCCTGCGTGCCACGACTTACCTGCATGAGCTTCTTGCCGCATATATGTATCTACCTGTACCCTCCCGAGTACATACGTACCCGGTTGTTACTTTACCCCCACGTCAGCCCGCCATCTCGAGCCATCTCCGAACTTCCCCATCAACGCGTGTCCACCTCACCCGTTCGCTCACTCCCCAAGCATCACCTTTTATTATCATTGTTACCAAGCCATAAGGATCTATGACAATACGTAGACTAATTCTACTACGATCCTCTTTCCACTTTCTGGCCATTATTAAAACACAAGAATTCTACTCCCCAATGTCCCAGACACGTACTGAAATTGGTAATGGGTACGTGTCACCTGTCAATTCTACTCCTTTGCGAGATCTAGAATAATGCGTGAAAGTAATCAGGCAACCTTTCAGCAAATGCATTCTCGACTCCCGAGCGCACGATTTCGCCCGAAATCCCATAGTCCGACTTATGATTAGCGCAGGCGTAACCTGCCATTATGTAGATTATCGTCTCCCGAGCATTTCGTCGGGGCCTTCCGATATGCCTGGCATCAATAACACGTTTCTCTCGCCAGTTAATTTCTTGGTGCTCGCTTTCGACTAAAATCAGCTTAAACTGTGCCCGTATTACTGCTCTCATATCGGTAATAAATGGTATGTTGCCTGTGGGAGGAGGTGTCGTACAGGATCAATTGCAACATTGCAGCTAGATCATAGTGGACGGGTTATGAGTTGCAAGAACCAACCCTGACTTTACTTAACGAACCAAGTCAATTGCACCCGTCAGAGGAAACCTTGCCGCCGGATGCTGCTGTTCAAGCAGCTCCGTTCACCAAGTAGAAATCGCCAAGTTCTCTACTCCGATGGTATCGCGAATGGCCGCGCACGCCGACGTAACCGTGCGGGACAACCGTGTGACAAGGACGATCGCCAGCGATCGCCTACGAATGCTATTATTATCGCGATGCACCGGGCGTGCACCTTGCGGGATTCCCTACTGTGCGCTATGATCTCTCCCCCGATACCAACCTACCTCCCGGCTACTACCACCATTTCTCTGTCCCTCATTCACAATTCAGATTAATCCTTCTAGATTCGAAGCCTCCCTCTTTCTCTCTCTCTCTCTCTCTATATATATATATATATATATATATATATATATATATATATATATATATATTTCTCCAGAGCTGTTAGACGGTTGAAATTCGTCATAGCTATCTTGGAATTGATATGGAATCAACAGAGATTTTACTTAGTTATAGAATAGGTAAAGAGGCCTATGATAGACGTGAGCGAAGGGTACCGTAAGAGAGATTAATCGGTACAACTCTCGTTGAATTTAATCGTAGGTCTGAGAATCCGAGGCCATGGGGTTCGTTATATTCCACGATGCCAGAATTGATGGCAATGCTGGACCAACCGAAAAGATTGGCAGGGACTACGCGGATACACGGCTACCTATCATTAAGCTGGCACGTACAATGCGATACGCAGAGGGCAACATCGAGTGCTCACGATCTCATCTCGAAATATCCTCGCGGGCTTATACATTGTACAGACAAGTGAGCCACTCTATCGGGCGCGATTCCTCTGCTCTCCCAGCCGACGGGCCCCGGTCCAATAAAATCGAAACGCCGGACAATTTTCGATTACGCGTGATCTCATTAACTCACCGGCGCGCTGGCCAGCCCCCTCTACCCCTGTTTCCTGCTCCTGCTGCTGCCTGGATCTTTCTCCAGCATCCAGCATCGCCTTCCACCAAGTGCACTGCACCCTTCACTCTTCCTCTCCATCATGAAACGGCCGATCCCCCGTGAAATGGGTGCACAGCCACTCACTCGGGCACACACACACACACACACATATATTCAGTATTCCACTCAACACGCACTCGTCCAACAGGACGATCATTATTTTAAATTCGCTCCAAATATTATTGCAAAAAGTGTATATTACATCTTGCGGTGGCCGCCGGGCCTGCGGTGGTTCCAGTTGGTCGCGTCACCGTTCAAGATACAACACATACACACATACAAAAGGCGGGGCCGCAATGTGTGCGCGAAAGGTTCGTGTTCATACTTGGCGTCCTCATCATCGAGCGGCTGGCCACCACCCTACCACCAAGATGATGGCACGGAGGGATGCGCCAGCCGATGCCACGAGTAATTTTCGAGGGAGCCGGTGTGGGCCGGCGAGAGAAGACGCCGAGGAGAGAAACAAAACGCAACATCCCAAGGAACCGGGAAAGGACGCCCGCTACCAAAATGGTGGCCTGAGAATCGTCCTGCATCGCAAGTGGTGGATGCTGTCGAGGAGGACAGTCGCTCGCCCTCGTTGCACTTTGAGGACGGCAACAGAGGTAGGGCCGAGCTATGCTGAAAGAGTAGAAACTCACTGAAAAGAAGAAGTGAAAGAGAGAGAATGATCCCTCTTGAAAAGCGCGCGAGGGTGGGGGGAGCAGAGTGGAGCGAAGCGACGGAAGGCTCGCAGGAAGGTGGCGATGTGATCGGCAGTACGAGACGATGGAAGGGACATGCATACGTATGTGTGCGCAGTGCAGGTAGTAGCGGTGGAAAGCGGGAGGTGGCTTAAAAATGAAGTAATACGGTAAAAATATGGCGAGCAATTTTCAAGAGAGACGGAGCTAAGCCTGTTAACCCGACCGCCGCCGCCGCCGCCGCCGCCGCGTCGGTGTGTTAGGACTCCGACTCTGGTCTGACGTACGAGGAGCGCGTGTTCCTCGAGCGAGGAAGAGAAGGAGGCGAAGAGTGAAGCAGTGCGTCCACGGTAGGGAGGCGCGAGACGAGGCGAGGCGAGGCGAGGCGAGGCAAGGGTGCGTACGCTTGTATGTACATGTGCGAGCACGTAACGTCGGTAGGCAGTGCAGGGAGGCACGGTGTGCAGATAGGCCTCGCCTCGGCCGATCCGCCAGCGTAAAGATGGTCGTCCGAGATAGCGCAAAGTTAATAACGGGCGGCCGGATAGACGCGCGGAGGCCACGCCGTGCTGAATATATGTATGTGTATGTATATACACGTGTACTGGGATATATCGTTCTCGCGGCCGGCAGGGCGATCAAACCTGCGAGCGAGAGCGAGAGCGAGAGCGAGAGAGAGAGAGAGAAAGGGAGAGAAGAGTCTCGGCCCTTTTTTGCTCGTGCATTCGTCAAGCAGACGTGAGCGCGTAAATATGAAATCCTGCGAGCGTGTAAAATTACGACTCCCAGGTTCAACTTGTCCTCTCTTTCTCGCGCTCCACTCTCGGATTCTCTTCGTAAAGAGAGAGAAAGAGAGAGGCTTCGGAATGGCATCTCAATGCCGGATTATGTTCGCCCGCCTAATAATAAATATCTACTTTTAACCCTGTACCGCGAATGGATCACATCGGTGCGCTCCGCGCGCACACGTCGTATTAAAGCTCTGCCAGATTTAATGCGTCCCACCATCACCACTCGTACGTGCGATATCGTGCGAACGAGAAAAACCAACCGGCAACTTGTTCGTTCACCGGTATATACCTATATACATCTATGTGACTGGGCAGGCGGTGTGCAATCCAACATAGCCGAGAGCAGCAACTGCTGCAACAGCAGGAGCATGCAAGGAGCGCACGCTAGGCCTTCTTAAAGAAATAATTAATTGAAGACACTGTAAGAGGAACGACTGAAATAATGTAATCTATGGTACACGGCGAGCTTTAACCCGGTTCTACCATGGATGAAAAGCTCGCGGTACGAGTTTTACCCCGAAGACCCCCCAACCCCCCCACTCCCTTTGCCCCGCCGGCTTTAATTATTCCCGGGACACTTCTCGCACATCGGAAGGCATAAATCGCCTGATTTTTCCACTCCTATGTACTCGCACGCAAACCGATTAACTGCGCCTCCAAGTTGTAGCGGTAATTTCCATTGAACAAGCCCAATATGCCCTTGCACCAGCAAGTACCGGCGACACTTTGGCGTTCCGATTAAAGTTAAGAGGAAAGGTAGTCGAAGGTTCGATGAAAATTAGTTTAAGACTCCTCTCAGTGATTGGCTGTGAACGAACAGTGAAGGTAAGGACGCGCAGTCATCACCCTGTGGCGTTACTACTTGGTCACATGTCATAGCTGCACCGTCAGAAGAGCAGGCTTGATGACTCCGCGCATAGTTTCGTGTGCACGTGCACTTACGTCATCGCGGCCGTCACCGTGAACTTAGGTTGTTCTGTTCGCGTGCACCGTGTGTGTGTGTCACACGTGCCACGCGTGCCTCGGAGGCTTTTCTCCCACCCGGCTTTATCCAGCTCCGAGCCATTCTTCCATTTCAATCAGACGTTTTCAATCCCGTGCTAACAATGGCCTCGCGCCAGCCAACCAGCCAGCGAGGAACTCGATCCGATTTGATCGATCCCTTTGGGGCCTGGGGCATCCCGAGGCCAAGCGCGATCGTGGAAGGTGCTTTCGTGACCCGGAGAATGCCAGATTACAGATCACCGGTCGACTCGAATCTCAGTAACGTTGTCCTTGCGCACGATTACTACTTAAATCAAGCAATTCAACTGGGAAAAAAAGTAGTAAATCAAATGGTCAGGTCTTATACAAAGTTGGAAGATGATCGATGAAATTTCAATAGAGAGAGAGATTGATCCTAGGTGCGTTGTGCGCGGGATAAAAGCACAAGATAGAGGTGCAAGGAAGGCTTCGACTGCGTTTCTAGTTTACGTAATAGCCGTGCAAGATCGATCAAAGGGGGGACGCGCGAGATTGATCGAGAGCGGTTACGCGCGCGCGCGCGCGCAGGTGTTAAGAGAGAAACTGCACTGGCTCGCTCTAGCAAGTGCGCGAAAGGATAGGCTGGTCTACATTCCGGCAGGGATACTTACCTAGCCATGCCAAGAGGCGAGAGCGGCGCTCGAATGGCAGCCAGCCAAGGCACCCTGGCCTTCTTCAGTATCGCGCATACGGGATAGCGGAATGATCGGTTCATGCAGCCGCATTCATGCACACGTGGTGCTCGCCAGAGAGCTAGTACGCTGCTTTTCAACGGTTCGTTTGTAGGAAGAGCTCGAGCGAGGATTGCCAGTCGGAGAGGTACACGCAGCCCGACAGTCCGCAATTATCGTAGTAACAAATAGCTGCTGATTGTACGGCAACAGGCGCGTTTTAGTGCCCCTAATCGTCGGGTCAACCTTTCAAGAGCAGCGCGAATGGCCGCGCGCCGTAATTTATAACGTCACAATCATCGTCGTACAATACTACGCTTGGTCTTACCAACCCTCGCCTCACTCTACCAAATCAGATTAATTGATTCAGGTTGCATCCTTGATACCCATACTTATCCCTGTGATCATCGACTTTCCATTTTACTGTACAAGTGCAAGTATTTGACTAGTGCTGGAATGGCTCGATGTGCCAGGAGAATCTTGTCGATCTCGCGAGAAAAAAGGCTGACTATAAATGTAAAGTGAGGCTGCGAGAACGCTTGGAGGATGGGGGGGGGGGGGGGGCGGGTTCGGGAGAACCGAGATTCAATTACGATCGATGGAGGTTGGCCTCGCTCGGGACAAATACCGTTCGTGTGAGATAAGGCGGCTCGTTTCACTTGCTTCCTGTATGGCCGACGGCTATTAGCCTCGGCCAAGCTTTCATTCATCGCACGCCTTTCCCGTGGGACAATGCCAACGTGCAACGTGTCCCTCTGCCAATGCCAGCATCCTTAGTAATCTTCTAGCCCACCTTTTAAGAGTCCTCCTAAATTGCATTGCTCGCCAAGTTTTACTTCCGAGATATGGAAATGGAACTTGAGCGGGTGCGAGTTTGTCAGAAGACAGAAATGATGATGGGAGGAGTCGAATCTTCTTGCAGACTCACCCTAGACAGTTGGCAGTTGGTCCAGCGAGGAAGCGCGGTGGGCTCACCAGTGTAACAGAATGAAATTTAGATTGGTCCGTCAGAGTCTATTAATGCCGCGTGAATAGAATCAATAAAGCCGGGTGGGATAAGATCGAGCGAGGAGTGAATGAATGGAAAAGCGACGCTCCGCTTCTTAAGGCTCTGGGCCTGGATTCTCGTCGGCACCGAAATCTCGATCACCCAAAGGATCAATCACCTACATCGATATCGGGAATGACACCGAGAAACGAGTCTATTAGGGAGCCGATAACCATTGGGGCCACGTTCCTCCGGATGCGGCCTCTACCTATCGTTCGACCCCATCAGCATTCCTTATCGACGCGATATAATAATTTATTACCTTGCCTTTCGTACTTCCACCCTCCTCTACCATGTCGAACAACTATTCCAAATATAGACGGTGGAGGAAAAAGTCCTTCGCTCAACAAGTTACAAGTTAGTTGCTAACATTCTGGATTAGTAGACATCATCGGGCGTTATTAATGCGAGTCGTGCGGGCACATTAATGATACATAATATAGAAATATAAAAAGTCGCGTTTCATGCCGATAATCATCGACGCATGTTGAAACGAGCTTGGCGGTCGTCACTGACAGAGGCGGGGAAGACGAAAGAGTACGTTCAGAGTGCGAGGGCGCGCGCGCGCGCACGCGCCTCGTCTCGGTAAATCGAGTTTTCGACGTCCCTGTTGCAGAAGACCCCCATTTCAATATAGCCCGACACCGGCCCTCTCCATGAACTACAGCCGCTGATTCACGGTCTAACGATGCGAGTGTACGAAGCCTTGTACTTTGCCGCGGTCGGCATACATAGTATGCCAGCTGGAGAATAGAATTTTGACTTTTAAGACACTGTAGAAGTTGACCAACTTGTGGAAAGTAAGGAATGATCAGACGTCGATGATAAAGTCAGTGAAAATGAAAGGTTGGTGGAGAAACGAGGAGAAAAAGGTAGTACGCGCAGAAAGATACAGTGGGACCGCAGAGCCATAGGGTACCCGAGCTTCGTGCGAGCTTCTTTCGGCGCTTCTTCAAGCCGAGCTCATTTGCCGGCAAAAACCTTAATCGCACACTCTGAGCGTAAAGGTGGTTGGGCCTTCATCCGCCCTTGACTCGACGCCTTGGCCACAAAGGGAGAAAAAGGCGGATGAAGAGGGGCAGGGAGCGCAAGTGCGAGAAAGTGAGAAAGGGAGTAAGGAGTAGGACCCCGAAAAAATTGCCGGTTGATTGTTTTACGCCCGACCGCAGAGGCAATTCAAGAGCGGACGAGGAGAAGACGATGACGTTACTCGGACTCAAGGATCAACTTTGTGCGCGTACGAAAGCCTTCAAGGATTCGGGCATTGCACACCCGTCCCGCCGCTGCCACCTAAGACTTCGTTACCGCGAAACCACATTGTTGTAGAAGGAAGTTCGCAATCATCATCCACTTCGCCCAGTAGGATATTGAAATCGAGTCTTAGAGAAATAAAGATGTATCCTTCGAGGCTGGGACGCGCGCCGACCGACAGAATTCTGGATGCCAGTTGGCCAAGAGTATCCGACGATGAAAAAGCAGCGAAATCCTTCGTCTTTCCAAGGGCGAGCAAGTGTAATTTCCATCTTCTTGCGGCTCGCAGTGCATAAACCGTGCACGGAATAAGGGAAGGACTGACTCTCTCCTTATTCTCCTAGGTCCCAATGCTCGCCGCACCGTCGCTCGCTCGACCACAAAATTAGCCGCGAGCTTCGTTCGTTCGAAGCTATTCCCTCGGTACGAAATGGCATACTTTTTCGGTCCCAGGCGTTGCGAGACGGAAAAGCCGCTCTACCTAGTGCGCACTCTGCGCGAGGACGGCACGCCGATTAGCTCGCTAGGTAAAACTTCAAGGTTTGCCAAGGTTCCATCCATCAGTTCGCGGTTTCGCTTCCTTCCAGTCCACCGAGAATCTCCGTCATATTCTCTCATTCGCTCGATAATCCCACCTTCCCACGAGGCCGCGCACCACCGGCCACGTCGAGATGACATCTTAAATGCTCCTACATCGCCGCAACTCCCTTTTCTCTCTGAACTCGACAGCAAATTCCCCGCGGTAACCACTGCATCCCTCAATCCAGAAACAACTTACGATACCTCTTGCACATCGTACACGCGGACAACGCGTCTCCCTATTGAAAATGCCAACGAGAGAAGTTGGACTCTCACCAGGAATAGGAGAATGCTCTCCCTTCCTTCCTAAGTTTCTCCATGGTGCGGTAGCAAGGCGTCACGATTAATTAACCCTCTTTCAGGAGGCATCAGACGCGCGCTGCCGTTCTATGTTGCAACTTGTAGGGAATCAGGCGGCACAGTTTCCCTGCTAGCGAGTACGAGTCTAGTGCGCGAAAAGAAGATATGTCGGTGTGTCGGATAGTGGGCGGGAGGGCATGTAGAGAGTAGAAGGCCGAGTGCAAGGGAGGAGAGGAGAGGAGAGGAGAGGGCAGGATTGGCATGGTGTTCGGCGAGGTCGTGCTCACAGGATCTCCAAGACGTTTGCGCGCGAGGCGCTAACGAAGGTACAGGAGGCTGCTCACCGGTGCTACTGCTTCTCTTCCTGCGGGACGACCCGATGTAGGGACGCGACGCGATGCCCACGAGAAGAAAAGGAAGGTGTTCGTGTTGCTCGTGGCGGGGCTTCGTAAATGTAAATTGATCGAAGCAACGTTCATTAATTAGTCGCGATGTGGTATGCTCTGGCCATAGGTCCCCGCAAGCTCTTCCCTTTCTCCCTTTCTACCTGAGAGTAGTCCTTCATTCGGTACTCCCTCGTGTCCCTCCGCTAACGCTCCCTCTGCTCCCAAGCTGCTCCGGATCACCGGCGTTGTCCTCCGCGAGGAATCTTACCACCAACCAACCAGTGCCGCTCTGACCTCGTGCTAGTCGTTTATGCCCACCCGTATATCCGTAAGGGGACGCGCTTACGGCTTTACCTTTGGGGACGGACACTCGCTCCGCTCGAAATACCGGGCCGGACATTAAGTAGATGTAGTAGAGGCAGGGAGTGCTCGCCAGTGCGGCGCGCACGCCCGATGCAAACGCGATCGTGGCCTAGGATTAAATTTCCATTTGCTCCCGTCGTGTTACTACTCCCTCACTTACCCGCTTCCCCTTACCACTCACTTCGCCCTTCGTCTTCCCATGCTCTCTCTCTCTCTCTCTCTCTCTCTCTCTCTCTCTCTCTCTCTCTCTCTCTCTCTCTCTCTCTCTCTCTCTCTCTCTCTCTCTCTCTCTCTCTCTCTCTCTCTCTCTCTCTCTCTCTCTCTCTCTCTCTCTCTCTCTCTCTTCTCCCCCCTCTTCGGCGCGCCCTTTATGAACAGGTCACGAAGTACGCCGTGAAGTTTTGCCTGATCGTGCGAACGCGAGTCGAGAGGCCCTGGGGAGCCGACGCTCCCGGGGAATGAGGGGAATGGGGGGGGGGGGGGGAGGAGGAGAGGCAATGAAGGAGGGGAAGTTTACACGGTTCGAAGGTGGCTGCGGGGCGCGAGGTAAATTGCAAGCGGACGCGTTGTCGCGAGCATGTCCACCGAACGAGGGGAATAAGTCCTGCCAGTCTCGTAAAAGCTTCGGTAGCCTTACACGCCGACGCCTGCTTTTCTAAAGACAACACGCTTTGAAGGAAGCTGCTGCCGGGGCCGTCGTCGTTCCCTCGCTCGTAACTCCTAGCTACGGGTCTATTTCGCCGACACTTATTGCCGCTTATGTCGCGGCCCGCCGGAACACGCTCTTATGATTGAGTGGAATGAGTCCGAGTCACCGGTGAGTCTCGTGAACCGCACCAGCACGCGCGGCGCGGCGCGGCGGCTCCTAGAGTCATTCCCAAGCTCATTGGTCGCTGGTGAACTGTTCCCTATTAGCCGTGAGATGTATGGTATTAAAAGCAATCGTTCATCCTGGCAAACTATGAATCCACCGGGGAGTGCGTGTACCGGGCATGTACGGCATAATCGAGCAGCCGGGACGGCGCTGGAGCAATGCACGCATATTATCCTTTCCAGCCACTCTTTCACAGCGCACGCGCACGCTCCCCCCTCCCTCCCTCCCTCTTTCTCTCTTTTTCTCCCTCCTCCTCCTCCTCCCCCTCACTCCCTTTTAACAGGCATTCACCTAATTAAGTCACCCGCGGGGTAGCCTGATTTATTCGATCGTGTAACGAGGCCCGGCGCCGATTCCAAGCCGCTCTCACCCGTTCGTTCTCGCTCTCGCTCGCTTTGCCATGATAGTCCACGTTATATGTATCCGATGTAAACTTTTTGGCGGTGCGATCCGGCGAAAGCGTTATCTCGGCCTCTGAGAGATCGTCGCTCTCCTGGGAGCGACGGCTTCTTCCCTGCTCTCTCTCTCTCTCTCTCTTCGATACGCACGCGCACCGTCGGGTGTCCCGTGTACCACTCGCTTTCAGGGTAATGCATGTATCGTTCTGTGCGGTGGCCCCGATCATATTCGAATTCCCTAACCGATTAATGGACGTTTTTAGGGCGTTCAAACTAACACTTGACTGTATGATTTTCTTTTGGAACATGAAAGGAGAAAGAGCGAAGAGAAAGAAGAAGAAACGAAAGGCTTGGAACTCGCTTTCATAAGGACAGAATAATGATTCAAGGAACCCACCCACCGTCTTACCAACAAGGCGGTGTACTGGGAAGAGGCGAGCGAGCAAATGTTCGATGGAATGTCGGCGCGCAATGAAAAATGCTGCGGGGCCCTCGCGGCAGTATACGTGGCGCATTGGAGGCTGAAGGGGGGGAGGGGGGGGGGGGGGAGGGGGGGGGGGCTCCGAGGAGAGCGGGGCCCGCTGAGAGGGCCCCGGATATCGATTCAATAAATGCCCCGACGCTCGGTAAGACGCATACGAATGCGACCGATGAAACCGGCGGCGCACGGCTCCAACAGCTCCGAATGAAAATGCGAAACGGAAGAGGAACCCCGGGGGTCGAGCGCTCTCGCAGCCGATATTAATCGAGCGGCTAAGTAAGTACCAGCTCCGAATGAAACGGAGGGACCGAGGATCGCCGGCCGTTCGCACCTTCAATTTTAAAGGCCCATTAATTCGATTCATCCTGGATGCAATCGAAACGCGGTCACCGTACGATGTAAGTGTGAACTCGACAACTATGTACAGGGTGTCCACTTTATCATAGGATGTCTCTTTTCCATGGGATTTTCTATTTATTATACTTGTTTAGCTGACCCATATGAATCCGCGACAACCTGTTTTCTTGAATTTCATTGAATGGATGAAATCAGAGAAGCGGCCAACTTTCATCGGCGGACCGAGTTCTTCGGTACCTTTCTCTTGAGCTTCGACGTGCTGCGAGGAGAGCCGATAATAGTTGGAACGGGCGGGCGCGGGAAGGCATGCCGACATAAATTCAGGCGAGCGAGACGCACATATATAATTCCGAGGATCGTGGCGCGTTCCTCTTCCTTACACCTTACAATTAGCCACGCCAAGTCCACCCGGAGGGGAAAAAAGCGGTGTAGGTGGCTCTTCAGCCTCGGCAGCTCGT
The DNA here is from genome assembly GCA_910593735.2 of Ectemnius lituratus. Classification (NCBI taxonomy): domain Eukaryota; kingdom Metazoa; phylum Arthropoda; class Insecta; order Hymenoptera; family Crabronidae; genus Ectemnius; species Ectemnius lituratus. The sequence continues at coordinate 628,101 of OU343036.1, read as the reverse complement.
AAGATTTGGAAATCGGGAAATTATCGTAGCCCACTGGTTCACCTGTGACACTCCTTTGTCCTCGGGGAGACTGATTCGAAGGCTATCTTGAGGAACCAAGCGATAGAGTGAGAGCAACACCGGTGTGCACCCCGAGCGTCGAAGAAACTCGCGTGGAATGCCAGGCGTTTAAATGGCCTCCGTTAGAATCCGATCGTCGTTACGGAAGCCTGTTCGATAATCGGGTGATTTAACGCCGGTAACCCGCGCGTAAATAAGGATCGAGAGTGCACGGGATCGTTTCTAGGATAATGCTCCCTAACCAAATAGTTCCATCAAACTGTTGAATTTACTGGAACTTCCATTCCTAAGTAATGACTTCTCCAACTTACAAATTTGGTAATTGCTGACTTCGATGATAATCTTATATAGAAATATTCCATTTGAATTTCAAATGATTTGGTGGAAGATTCGTCGAGAGACACGCCTCGGTCCATTGGAAAGATGGCCTCGGCGCCATTTCAAGAGGAACTCGGCCGAATTCTGGGGCCGCCAAGAAATTTCTCTCGGGGCTTCAAGGAGAGTGAGAAAGATTGTATGTATGCGTGGATGCGATGAGCGAGCTCGGTAATTAACTCCGAACGATCGCGTTAAGGCGTGAAAGTATAAAGGCATGGAGCCCGGGACTTGGCCCCGTCCCTGCAACACACACGCTGTACCAAAGGCACGCTCATAATCTCGAACCGAGAGTTTTTACCGCCGACCGAGATAAGTCAGGCTTCCACATTTTAAAGCGACGTAAACATGGCGACGCCGATGCGCCACTTTGCTCGAGTTGATTTTCAGGTGGAAAATGTCTTGGTTGCTTGGTAGTCGGCGAGAGAGTCTCCAGTCCTCGAAACAGATGAATGGGATAGTGTTGGGTTGGGGTTAGGTGCCCACTGACTGGTAAGATTGATAGACTATCGAGAGAGCGAAGACGGGAATGAAGACGTTTACCCGAGAGACTGGGGATACGGGAGTCGATCGATCGGCGGCTGTCGTGGGCAAATAAGTCGCCCGGCCGGCGGTGAGCTGCTCCGGCTTAAAAGTGCGCGTCGTCGCCAGATGAAAAGCATGACGAATCGTAATGAAAGAAGACTCGCTGCCCTCCGGCACAGTCCACTCGTTCCTTCTTCTTCTCTCTCTCTCACGCACACGCACACGCACACGCACAGAATACCGAGTGCAAAAGCCGCCTCTTCCTCCCCTGTCAATTGACTCTCGCTCGTGAACTGAACATGAGCGCCCACGGCTTCTGCCCAGAGCAAACCATTACTTTTCCGCGATTCATTAGCCAAGCACTATTGCACCAGCATCTATATTCCAAAGAGTTAAATACATTACGCAATTTTAAAGATATAACAGTAGGAAAAAATCGGCTCCTTTTACTAGTCAATTGAGCAAATGCAATGCCAAAGCAGAATTGAGATTCTTGTCAGAAAAACGAACCTAGAAGATAAGTCTTCATGGCAGCACACCTGTTATAAAGGTATAACCGAATAATGATATGTACAGAGCTATCGAGTAATAGGCAAAAGTCGATTTGACTGAAGCACGGCTACGACCATTGGCATTAAGTCGTTGGTCGACGATGCGTGTGGGTGCTTATACGATCGCAAGGCGATCGCCGTCAAATGAGGCGATCGCAAAAAACTGGTGGAGCGCTCCAGCCTGTCCCTTAGCCTGGCATTCCGAAGCCAGAAGAACTATTCGACTCATAATGACAGCCGATTAATTGGCAAGCTCCTCTTTCCCCTCTTTCGTTCACTAGTTCGCCACTTGCTCGAGTTAGTGTCTCATTGAAATGCGAATGCTTCGGGAGCGAACCAGTCTTGCTCAAATCATATAAAATTCCAATGCTCCTGTGCCGAGCTCCGATTCTAGAGACAGGATTGGAGAGCTTTCGAGATGAAAACGGGAGAAGCGAGCGAGAGCTCGTGAAGAAGTGAAAGGGGGAATGGTATGGCAGGCTGGCGACCTGGAGAACGGAATTCTTGGCAGTTGGGGGTTTTATGGTGGAGGTGAACAAAGCGGGTGGCGAGAGTATGGGGCCCCGCAGAACTTGACTCGCGGAAGGCTGTTTATGTGTCTGCGGCTCGCCGCGAGTGACACTAATTAATGAAATAATGGCACCGGAGGAGCGACGCATTCGCGCTGCGGAAGGTGTCGAACGTCTCGCAGCAGGGCGTGGGCGGTTATTTACGCTCATTTGTCCCGCGAGCTTTTCTCGCCCTTTTGTCGCGTTGGCGCAGCTTCCCATTTACACCGAAGCGGCAGCCTGCCTCATTCCCGCGGTAACCCGGCTGACCTCGCAATCCAACCATCCTTGATACGTAATCGAGTTTAAATCCTACAACTTTTCTCACTCTGATCTCTCCATCTTTCCAACGTTTTTCGAGTTCATTCCGAATGCTTCTATTCTCCCGAGACAATTAAAGTTCGTAGATCAAGTCTAGAGAACGGTGCCTGAGAACGACAACGAATTTATCCGAGCCGAAGTCGAGTCTGCTTCAGCTCGCTTCAGCCCGCTCAATGTCCCTTATAGCAGCGGTCAGTGTTTCTCGATGGCGCAGGAGGCCGCGTAACCGGATACTTTCTGTCGCGAAAGAATTCTCTCTCTTTCTCCGCTTCTCCGTTTCTCCGTTTCTTTCCGAGGAGGGCAGCAGGCAAACGCGCGCGTGGTCCGGCCGATCCCGATAATTAATTGCACGGAATCCGCGCGGTGGGCTCGCGTATCTTTCCGATTCCTTGCACGAGCGATGGCCCGAATGGCAGCCAGGCAGAGCCTGGGATCGGAACAAGGGATTCCATAACAGGCGGCCTTCATTTTGATGCATTTGCCAGATAGAGACGCTCTATCTTCGCGGCAGATAGGCATCGCGAGAAGCATTCGAGAGGTGTCTTCTGCCCGAGCAAAGATATGCGCTCAAGCTCCATCGTCCGCTTGGAGAGGTGGATGGCGAGTGAGTCCTCTCACGTTCCCGGTCTCTATCCCTGACACCCGAGAGTCCCGATCCGGCTTTACTATCACCGCTCCACCCTACACCCTATTCGTTATCGAGCGTGTACTCCAACCGAGCTTCGATTATTTTTAGTCCCAACGCAAATCAGGATTAGAGAGTTCTCAATTGCTCGAGTTCTTTTCATGGAATTTATCTTACGCTATCCTATCTTTTCCACCTGGGTTTAATTATTCCAAATGCGGCAAGAGCGTGTAGAAAAAGCAAGGACGATAGGCGTTACCTTCGAATAGTGGATCCGGAAGTGTATATCGATCGGCTCGTCTAATACACGCACTTGCTATTAGAACGTTGGAGCCAGGGCTTTTTTGCAGGGCCCGGCCCCGGCCTCGAGGTTCCGCGTAGCTAACGGTACCACTCACTCTAACATTAAGTCCAACGTCGATCAGCCAAATCGACGAGTTCTGAACTACTTCGAGACACGCGTTTACGATGCAGGTCGTTTCTAACGAGATGGACGTGTAATTACACACCAGGAGAAAATGGAGCGATAATATCGAAGGATGTCCGATGTTTCTCGCATTCAGTAGCTACGGGAAGACAAGGTGGCTGTCCTCGACTCGTTACAGAGATTCTTACAATCGTCACGGATTACGACAACAAGTTTCCCGAGAATGCCGATGAAAAGGCTTCAAAGGCAAGGCTTCGCGACGTGCTGCTCGAAGATGGGCGTGCCTCGATCCTCTACTTTTTCTCGATTAACGCGATAATCAACAAAAAAGCAACAGCCGTTAAAGCCTTTTACCAACATATGTATAAATAACCGATCTCTCGGAATATCTAACCGGGGTAAACAGTTACTCCCTAGAAGAGAAGAAGAGGCGAGTATAATTATTCACGTCGAACTGGCAGATGCTTCCCCCAAGAATTCCTGGGTTTCGTCGGGTAGCTTTGGGATTGGCGCGCGCGTCGTCCCCCCCTTGAATTGGCGGCGGTCTGCTCGCGGTCGGGGTTGGCAGATCTGCGAAGAGGGCCTCGCGAATCCTCGCTGCTCGGTTCTCGCGCGATGCAGATAGTCGGTAGACTATCCAGAGAGGTAGAGAGACTTGGCGGCGACGTGCTCGCGGCTTACGGCTCACAGCCAAGTGCTCGGGGCTCGCGGGCCAAGGAAGAGACAGGAAAGAGGAAGAGAACACGGCTAGCGGCGCGTTTGAGTATTCAAGTCGTACCGCATCATAAACTGTCCACCCGCGGTCCCTTGCTCCCTCGAGTGAGTGGCTCCACTCCTACCCCGCTCCATTCCTTCACTCTTTCTCCCTCACCACGACGCACCGCGCCGCACCACGCCGCGCCGCGCCGCGCCGCGCCACTATATCTCTTTTGCCTCTATGGCTATGTTACCGCGTATGTAGCTACGTGTGTCCGTCCGTGCTCTTGTCCGGGATGCTGCCGCTCCTCCCCGGTAGCCCTCCCCGCCCCTAAGAGAAGTCATCGTACCGAGTCTTCGCAGCCTCTTAGGAGGACGCTCCCGGGGTTTCTGGCCGCGTTGCGCCTTCCCACTCCGAGTAAAAGACACACCGAGTCGAAGAGAGAGAGAGAGAGTCTCCATAGCTAGGCATCCAGGAGGCGGATGTCACCGAGGATTCGCATCGTCGAGGATTTCCCCTCGACTTGCCAAGGCATCGCCTCGGACTTCTATAGGAGTATATCTTCCCCACACCGCCCGCCGAACGCTTCTCCGATGAGTTATCGACTTAATAGAATTCGCGGAAGAGAGACTCTGGCTCACCCCTTCCCTCACTCTCTCGTACGCGCGCGCGCGCGCGCTTGTGTAAAATATGGAAAGCGCGGAGATAAATGGGCCCGCTGCCGCCTCTGTGACCGTTCGCCTACCTACGGGGTCGTCGACAATCTCTTGGCGCAAATCCTTTCGTCGGCATGCGACGATCATTTAACAATCATTCGGAAGAGAACTGTATTCTAGTATTCGAGAGATGAAATCCACTATTCGTGCAGGCGTGCAACCAATCGATGCTTATTCCGCTGATCACGGAGAATGCTGCTAGCGGCGAGGTATAATAAAAATGTGAGAAGTAGTCGCTCCGTTACTCATAAAGCCGATAGGCTCGATAAGAGCAATACCTATAAAGTGAGCGCGCGCGCGCGCGCGGCCGAGTGGTCACCGAGATGCGTCCGCTGCTGGAGCAAGCAACGCGGCGAGGAGATACACGCCAGGCTAAACCCGCGGAACTTGATTCCCCCGGGAACGATCCAACGAACGAATGAACGGAGTAGCACCGACGAGCAAGGGAAGGAACGAGGCTATCGGCCAATAATTAAGTTTCACGATCGCAAGTCGACATTCTCCGGCAGCTGCGCGTCCCCCTCCTCTTCCACCACCTCGCTTCCCATCATGCGCTCTTTCGCTCTCTCTTTCTCTCTCTCTCTCTCTCTCTCTCGCACGGCTATCATTAACATTCTCTCGCTGTTTCTTGCACTTCCGCGGTGTGTATTAACGGCCGGCGTTCCGGCCGGCCCTTTTTGCGTAGCCGCGTGAAAATCGTCGCGTGGCACGATCGTGACCACTCGCATCGTCTGCTCGCTTGCTGGCTAGTCCGTTCAGTTGTGATTCAGGCTTAATAGTACCCGGATCCTTCATTGCGCAGCTTAATTCAGAATTGACGAGATTGAAGAGCGCGAAACCGATAGACATAGAGCGCGGGTGATGAAGGTCTCATTAAGTTGCTCTCTACCACGGGAATTACGGTACTTATCGATGCTCTGGCCGAAAGCCCGATCGTTCGTGGCAGACAATGCGAAAGCGAGAGACCGTGCTAGGAGTTCTCCCCGATTGATCTCACCCCGCCGTTTCTTTCTCCGTTCCTGCCCCTCTCGCTCCCCCTCGCCCGCCCCCCCACAGCCTCTCGTTATTCGAGAGCAGTCGAGCACCCGAGCGGCCGGCTCTCTGCACGAGGCCACCGGTTCTAATTAACGTTGACAGTAATTAACATAAATACCAGCGCTTCCTTGCCAGGAACTGGCCGCGGCGACCGACGACGACGCCAGCAGCAGCAGCAGCAGCAGCAGCAGCAGCAGCAGCAGCAGCAGCGTGCGCGCTCACCACGACGATCCTCGCTCGCGATTCAACCTTATCTCGCGATTCCGTGCTAATCGCTCGCTTGTTTCTTCGACTTCTCCTCCCAGGCGTATTTGCCTGGCTGCTGGCATAGGCCGAGAAAACATTCGCTTGAACCTACCTAGTCCACTGATTCCCTCCAAGTCCCCCTTGACCACTTATGACTGTTTATCATCAGCGTGAACTCACCTGGAAAAAAAAAAGAAGTCGCACAATTAATATAAGCTCGACTTTGAAAGTGAAGGAACCGAGACTTTCGCGGTTATCCCGGTGAGAGTAAACGGTATAGGATCGTTACGGCTGTTATGTGTATACGCTGAGAAACGAGCGGCCGAGAAAATAAGAGAGACGCCCTGGTCGCTTAGCAGGGGTAATAAATACGAGGCAATAGGCGTTCTGTTATAAGGGACGTACTGGTTAACACGCGCCCGCGCCTTACTCCTCGCTCGCCCCTGCCCCTCCGACGCCCTGTGCGGTAATCGATGTAAACGAGAGAACGTTCTCCCTCCGTGCGTCGGTAGCGGCTCGGCGGCAAGCAGTATTTGCGGGATTTATCGCGCGCGCACCAGACAAATCGGGCGCGCGCGCTCTCTCTCTCTCTCACTCTCGAGCTCTTTCTCTCTCTCTCTCTCTCTCTCTCTCTCTCTCTCTCTCTCTCTCTCTCTCTCTCTCTCTCTTGCCAGCGCTCACACTCCTTCGGCTCTGCGAACCCGATAAACTCACCGAGGTCTCCGCACCGACTGGACCTTCGGAAATTCATCTCGGCGGAGTGCTCGGATTTCACGGGGCCGCATTCCCCGGCGACGACGGGGACGAAACCGGGGGAGCATGCTCGACCGCAAAATCGATTTCCACGACGGGTACGTATGCAGGGTACTATCCAACCGAGAGAGCTCAAGACCGAGTGCGTGAGTCTGAGAAATCAGAGGGCGGGTAACCAGAACGCACCGCATCCGGTAGGTACCGTTTCTCGTACTCTGAGAGAGAGAGAGAGAGAGAGAGAGAGAGAGAGAGAGAGAGAGAGAGAGAGAGAGAGAGAGAGGGAGGGAGAGAGAGAGGGAGAGAGAGAGGGAGAGAGAGAGAGAACCAGAGAACGGGGAGACTTTCAATGTCCAGCGAATTAAATCGACTTGCAATCAGGCTGGACATAATGCTCGTGCGAACAAGTAACCACATTTCACTCCTTCGAAACTCAACCAGCATGGATAGTTTCAGATACATTGAAATTATAAGTGCAGTAATAGGTAAAGCATCGAAAAATCGAAAAAATCTGAAGGGGTACACCTTCAAAAATTTGCGAAAAAATGAACTTTGAGTTAGGGCTCTGGAATTTATATCATTTCTTCCTTGATGCAAAAAAACATTCCCCACCAAATTTCAGCCCCGGAAAATGTCAGGAAGTATGAAAAACATGGGGAAAACCACGAAAATGAATTATTCAAGATCGGTTTTCCATGTGTTTTCGGTACAATTCCGGCATTTCTGCCATTGGTTTCATGTTTTCCATCTGTTTTGATACACAAACAATCGAAAAATCAAGCATTCGTCCAAGTCCGAGAACCTTCGAAAAATCGAAAATTTGTGAAGGGGTACATATGGAAAAATTTGCGAAAAAATGAATTTTGAGCTAGGGCTCTGGAATTTATATCACTTCTTCCTTGATGCAAGAAAACATTCCCCACCAAATTTCAGCCCCGGAAATAGTCAGGAAGACTGGCAAACGTGGAAGAAACCATCAGAATTAGACGAAATTAATGATTCAAGATACTGTTTCCAAGTGTTTTCGGTACAATTCCGGCATTTCTGCCACTGGTGTCATGTTTTCTATTCGTGTTTATACTCAAACAATGAAATTATGCACTGTTCATCAAAGTCCGGCCTTTACCCGACCTTATTAAGTCCTGGCCAGTGTACGTAGCACCGGATGGTATCTTGTAATCGTTCCTACTCTCGTTCTCTCTATCCCATTCTCGTATATGTGTGATCAGAGTTGCTGTAGCTTTGGATCCCACGGAATTCAAGCTTTTCCTCGAGGGTAAAGCGACTCTGGAGCGGTTCACGAATCACTAGCGCATGGCCCTTGCACCCTCCTAGGCTACGCTAGGAGGATACGATAAAAGGTCGTGGTAGAAACGAGGGGAGGGAAGTTAGAGGGAGGCAGAGGGCGGAGAGGAAGAGTAGAGAGGACTGCGCTGGAAGAAAGTCAGAGCGGCGAGCTCCCAGCGCGCTCGGTTCGAGGCCGTCCACGTAGTGGCTCTAACATGGCTCATTAGCCTACAGCGTCGCTAATGAAAGCTCGTTACCCGGGTGCATGCATGCCGAGGAAGAAAAAGAAGGGAGAAGAAGTCTCTGCCGGCGAAAGAGGCCCGGGACGAAGAACACGAAGAAGCGCGCCGGGTGGGGAATCGGCGCTCCGCCGGTGTATTTTGCACCCGGTGACTAGTATTCGCAGGCCACCCCCGCCACCGACAGAGTAAGACAGTGGCCGCAAGGAAGGGAGAGAATACTTTATCCGGCAGCCAGGACTTTAGCCGACGACGAGTTCGTGTACGTCTGCATATACACATGTATGTACATATATGTATGTATATCGTGTATGTATAGATGTGGGAGGAAGGGATGGAACGAGGGAGGACCTGAATAGTGCGGGAGGAACCTTATCTGGAACCGCGGATCTAAGTTGATTGGGTGTGAGGTACAAGCGACTCTCTCGCACCGTTCGTCCAGGCCTCCGAACAAGGCCGAGGACGCAGTAACCTTCGACCAGAGACTAAGCATGTCCCTCCTTTTCCCACCTCCCAGCCATCTTCCCTGGAAGCTCGTCGCATCCTCTTCGCGTGTGGCATGCGCCCATACTCCCCTCTGTAGCCGGCCGACCACCGGCCGAATTATTTGTTCGGATTAACGTCCAATTTATCTCGGCGGAGAAGTTTCGTTCAATAGATTCCTTCCAATTTGGCTCCAATTGGAGGATCGGACGCTCCCGGGCATCGTGTGAATCAGGCTTCCCAGGTGGCTTGGGATCCGCTTGTTTATCTTGCTCGTGAATCTTGGTATCAGGGGGTGTCCACCCCAGTGGCAGCATGTCGGATGTAGGGTCAAGGCGGGAGAAGCGGCAGTGTGTCCAGGACGAAGGAGGAGAGGGGTGGGGGGGGGAGGGGTGGGGAGGGGATCGTCGGAGAGGGTACACAGAAGCGCATCTTCGCCGGTGGTGTCAGGGCGGGGCAGCCTGTAAAAGCTTCGTTACCCCTAGCGCTTCTTTCCCCTGACTTGTGATGAAAGGTGCCGACTCTGCACCCTGGAGGGGCTGCCCTCGTCGATGGTTCTTTGCACCTCCGCCGCTTTATGACCGCTAAGTGTACCCAAATCCCATTCCGCGCCATAAAATCCTTTAGAGGGCTGGTCATTCGCGCGGTAGGAGGTACTACATACACACACTGTCCACCGGCCCTCTCGCGTGGCCGCGTTCTCGCCTCGTTTCATCTCCTCTCCTATTGACTCGGAACGCCCGAGACTCCGCTCGACCCGACTCTCAGCCATCGTTTCTACATCCTTCGGCCCGTGCGCCCGTGGAAATCGATCGGTTTCGCGCTCCAATAAATGTGCCAACCTTCCGAGATCTCGGAGAAAGCCTGTGCGCCACATTGCAACCGTCTTTGATCTTTGCCTCTTCGTCTTCTCGCCGAATAAGAAAGATACGCCGCCGATTTCAAGCGATCGTTTTGACAGGACTCGATTACGCCCCGAAAAGACACAACTTTCCATGAACCTCCCACACTCCACCAACCTTTGGCGTTAATTAGCGTAGCTCTCTCAACTGCTTTATTCTCGGCAATTACGACAAATCGCACGCGATCAACGCCTCGTTAACCCAGTTTTTGCAGGCGTTTCGTTTTCGGATCTCTCGCGGCGATGCTCCGAAGGAGCCGAACTGCTTTTCGGCAGTGGCGCGTATAAGAGAAAGAGAGGGAGGGAGTGAGAAAGAAAGAAAGAAAGAAAGAAAGAAAGAAGGAGGAAAAGAGAAGGTGGGAGAGAGAAATCCAGGTGAACGTGCGAGGGCCAGTGCAATAAAGGAAGAGAGACACAGAAAGTGTAATAAGGTGATACGAAGGAACGGCATTGGGAGGTACGTGCGAGATGGAGCAGCCATGGTTGAAGAAGCGCGGTGCGGTGCGGTGCGGTGCGGTGCGGTGCGATGGGCTCCAGCGTCGAAACGTTATTAGCTCGGCGGATCGCGCGGCTTCTCCCGGCGCATCTCCCGAGCTCCCACCATATTATTACGCGCAAAATGGCTCATTATTATCATTATTATTTCAGATTTCCTCCGCTCGCTCGCTCGCTTCCCCGGCGGAGTCGGTGTTCGCGATGCGCCCCAAACCCGGCGAAAAGCAAAATGCCCGCGAAATTAATATAAATAAAAGCTCTGGACACTGGGTAGCCGGGCTCGAAGGCGGTAAACAGAATGAGAGAGGAAGGGAGGAGAGCGAGAGGGCGAGGGAGAGAAGGGAGTCGTCGGGAGATGGCCAAAGATGGTGGACCCGAAAGGACGAAGGGTGCACTCACCCACGAGTAAAAAGGAGGGAGAGGAACTTGGTTGCGCGCCTATCTGTACGCGAGAACCCGTCCACGCGGCTCAAGTCACTCTCTTCTCTTATAGGTATAAAGGAAGAAAGAGACTCGGTGGAAAGAGGCTGCTTGTGTACGTGTCCAGATAGGTAGATAGGTGTGTGTATGCGTGTGCGTGTGTGTGATCTCGGTGGCCGGGGCTTCTCTTCCCGTAGATTGTCCGGGGGAGAAGAGAATAAGGATGGTGAAAACGAGCGAGAGAGCGAGAAGGATGTGGTGGTCGCGACGGATGGCCGCTCCAAAGCGGGGCCAGGGACGGCCGGTATTAACAATAATTATTGGTTCGAGCCTCTCTCCGTCCGCGATCTTTCGAATCTCTAGATCACAAGTGAGATCAATTATGTCCGTCTGATTAGCCCGGGCCTCCGATCGGTATACGGCCGCACCGCGTGTATTATACCGGCCGGTCCCTGTCTTCCTTCTCCTTTCCACTCGACCACTGATCATCCTATTCTCTCCCTCTCTACCGCTTGCATCCCACTTCCTCGCGAATTCTCCATCCAGACTTACGAGCGCGTACTCGAACCGACGTTATTATGTGGAGCACAACCGAGAGCCGCCTTACCTTGCCGTGCCAAGCCCGTGCCGTGCCATGCCATGCCATGCCATGCCATGCCAAGCCATGCTATGCCTTCCTTTATAAAGGCTTTTCCCTCTATATTCTTCTGCTACATCTTTCTCTCTCACTCTCCCATCTTGCCACATTTCACGGGCAGAGTGGATCGTGGGTAAATTCTTCCCCGAAAGCAACGATGACGATCGTATTATCCTCTGCTCTCTTGGATGGATCGATCGAACGAATAGCCGGCAAAAATTGCAGAGCCTTTCTTTTTGCTCGAGTCATCTGCACCTTCTTATCCAGGCTACTTGCCACTCCTCCTCTTCCATACTGATCCATCATTGAGAAACGCAGGTGCCAAAGTGGATCGTATGGGAGGGCAATATTATAAATCTCATGCTATCCATCCGGATGCTTAATTATACACCGTTGGTATTAATAGATCGATAAGTTCATTGCTCGGGGCAATCCGGGTTCGACGCAGGACGGGTGTGGGTGCTGCGTCTGGACGAGATCGGTAGGTTTGCCCGTCCGCGCGTCTGCGCGTCTCGAACATTCCACAGAGAGGATAGCTACTCTCCGACATATCCACATTACCACCATAAATTTCTAGTATACGATAGTTTACGAGGGCTAGTAGAACGCCCCGTGTCATTATCGCGAACACGCAGTCCAAGTATCGAGCGAGGAAGAGATCTCTCCCGTTCCTCGCCCAGTTTATCCAATTTTTCCAGGCCAACCGGTGCTACTCCGACCCGACGTGCATGGGAGGCCTCGCCTTGCTTTGCTTTGCTTCGATCTCATCGTCAATCTGAACGCGGCCAGTTCTTCTATTGCAGCACGAGCCTGATTCTTGAGACTTTCCTGATATCATCTGCCTTTCAGGCCGACTCGATCTCGCATTAAGTAGCGAGACGTCCTTCGCCACGTCGATAAGAGGACTTCGACCCTCAATTAATTGGGATTGACCCCGCATCGCAAAGATTATACATAGAAATAAGAGCAGCGTTCTAACTTTAGCGGATAGTTTTAACAGCCGATGAACATCCGCTAGTAAATTGTGCGCGTCCACTGATATGCATGGTGGACATCTTTGTTTCACCTATGGAAGATTAATCCTTCTGTCAGCGTGGAAGCATCGCAACCTGCCGAGATCTTTACGCGGCTGGATCCTTACGCGCGAACGACGGACATTATCTGTCGTCGAAGGGGGTTCGTAGGATTGCAGGGATTGCCAGGCAGAGGCGCGTAAGGATTGGCGCGGGCGCGCGAGAAGAGAAGGTGGTTTCATGCAGGTGGTGGCCGCCGCGGCGTTGGCCAGGATTTCACGAGAGCAACTTGTCACCGGGTCGATTTGTCTAGCGGCCCGGGGAGGAATCGGCCTGCGGCGCACAGTGGCTGGCGACGAAAGAGCGAGAAGAAGCGAGCAAGCGAAAGCGAGCGAGCCTGCCGTTGCAGAGACCGCTTCGCAAGTGACTCTATCTGCACGCTAGTAGGACATATCGGATTACGTGTTTTGCATCGCCCGGGAAGCCCACTGCTCCGCTCGGCCCGTTCAGCCTGAGCGAGAGGCCAATGGGGATGAAGCTCCAATGAAGAAAGAGAGAAACTAGCATCCTCCGGTGGAAAGGATCCGCCGACAAGGACGACCGGATCTTCCCCACTCGGGATAGACCGGAGTAAGACGGAACAATTATAGACTGCGAGCCTGAACTCAGCCGCGCGACTATCGAATTTCTTTAGCGTCTCTTGGAACGATATCTTTTCCTCCGATGAAACCTTTCGGCATACCGCATTGCCCTTTTATTGTCCTCGACAGGGAATTGAAGCGAACGAGCCCCTTCACGAGGGGTGAGAACGATTAATACCTGCACTCTCTTTCCTTCCTTCCGCGACCAGCTCTCCTTCCTTTCTGGGGCGAGGTTATCCGGGGAAGCTCGCGGGGTTATCCGTCGCAAGAGTTCCTCCTCGAGCCGACGATCGAGCCTCACCGGCGTTGGATCGCTCCCTGACATATTTATCTGGCTCCTTCTTCCCGCCTCTATGAGAATTTCCATCCTGCCGACCGGTCGTGGCTGCCGCCGCCGCCGTCGTGGATCAGCTACGCTATCAGCCCTCCTGTATAATAGCCATCCAGCTTATGTAGTTGCCAATGTGTGTGTGTATCCGCACACCGCATAGTCCTTGATCTTGCACACGCTCTCTCCGTCTGGCGAGCGCGCCGTTTCCTGTCTGTTCGCCCGGCACACCAACCATCTTCCTATCTCTCGGCGAGCGGTGCCTTGCGTATATAACGTAATAGCAATTTAATCAATAAAATAAGAGGATCTCAGAGCCCCGGTCTCGCCGACAGTCGGACAGAGATGGAGGGACGGAGAGAGTGAGAGAGACGGAGTCTCCAATAATTACAGCCGAGAATTATGAGCGGCTACACTTGATTGGATCTATAAGCGCTCCTCTTCCTCCATGCGAGCACTGCCTTCCATCGCATGTACTACCTTCCTCACCACCACTGTACGCGTGTACCTCCTCTCTACCCTCCTCACAAGATTACGCGTTCACCCTTTCATTTGCTCCCTTTCTCCTCGCTCGCCAAGGTAGTACTCGCTTCGTTCGCTACCGACTCCAGAAACACTCCTTTAATCTTCTCTGTTTCTCTCCGGTTTCTTAGTAAAAGCGGCCAAGCTCCACTCGGCTCGGTAAACAAGATGCATTAGTCCCGCATCGAGATCTCGCATCTCATGTTCTTCGAACAATTAACTCGGTGATTTTCGTCCGGTAGTTCCCAGAGGCAGTGGGAAATTTTCGTGTTCCTTCGACCGTTGGAATCTTGAAATAGACTGAGATTGTATCTGTGAAGGATTACGATGAACTTCTGGCGGTAAAGTGTCTTCCGTCGTAAAGGGTACAACGATCCTTGACCCCCGGTAGTCAAGACTAGAGAAAGGATGCCCGAGCTGCGGAGACGCCCTCCGTAAATTAATGAATCTCCTATCTCGAGCCTCTCGGAGAGGAGAAACGAGAGAAGATGGGTTCCTCCTACGGTTGACTGGTTGGCTTGGCTGGCTGGCAGCGAGGCGAGCACTCCCCCATGAGGGGCACACGCTTTCTGCCAGGTTTAATCAATATGCAAGCCGCGATTTTGATTATAATTAAACAATAATGACGCAATAGTGATTTATTACAAGTAATTACTAGTTCCTCGGGAGATAAGTCGACAACTTTTTCGCTCTCCCTGCTCTCACTTGACTCGCTGCGCAACTTTGTCGTTCAATAACAGTGACAAAGTCAAGCTTACATGCTGTTAAAACATTCATGTTCCCAAATTCCACTTAGTTTCACATGCATTCCCCAAGAGACAATTAGAAACAGGTCTTTCAAAGTCGGCTTCCTTCAATTACTCCGGGGTCCTCTAATTACACCGGGCTCTCCTTCCGCGAAGGCTCGAATTCCCAGGGCTCGCGGCATAAATCATAGGTGAGTGGGTCTTTTCATTCGCCGGGCATCTCGTATTAATTACACCTATCGCATTGCCGGCGATATCGGCGGTGGATATCAACAGCGCGCGAAAGTGCGCGCCAGGTGCAACTAGGCCATGGAGAACACTACCAGAATCAGATATGTATATGAAAATCAAGAGGGAAAGGTGCGCCACTCCTCGCACCGCTACTTCCTACGTACTACTTCGCTCTACCAACGATACCAATATCGCCAAACTTTTTGCCTAACCACACTCGGACGATTTATGTCTACTGATGTTCAAGTCCTAGTCTAGGGGGAGTAGTGCGTGAATCTCTACATCTAACAAGGAATTTTTCATGGCTCCCTAATTGCAGTTAGGTCCGGCGCAGAGTGGTGCTTAGCGAGGAATATACAGGCATTACATGTCAGAAAACGACTCATAACTGGTACTTATGCTAACAGCCGACCATAGATAGTGCACGTACACACCAAACAGAGGGAACTGAATGGCTTCTCGTTCTCTCTTTCTCTCTGTACACATATGTACATATGTGAGTGAACCACCGATAGGAAGAGTCTGATATATACAAATAACGTGACCCCCTAACTTCCCATCGTATTACACCGTCCACTTACCAGTGCGCGCGCGCGCGCGCGCGCGGATCTTTCGCATTATTAATTATTATATCGGCCGTTAATTAACGAGCTAGCTTGGTCTCAGGTCGATCCTCTAACATCACCGAGCTCCCGATGCCTCGACGAAGATAGTACTAGCTGGGAGAATCGGTGGGAGGATAAGCAGGGATGATGATGCGTGCAGCATCCTCCCAACGATAACGTTACCAGTAGGGGGACGAGCATAATCTCTCTCTCTCTCTCTCTCTTTCGCTCTCCCATTCCCTCTCCTTTTCCCGCGGTCGTTGTCGGTCCTCGCGGCGAGTAAGTGCAACGCTCTCTATGCGGCTTCGACCGGTTGCTAGGGATAGGTATGTACCGACATGTAGGTACACCTATGTATCTACACTGAGGCACATCAGGTGGATGCACTAAAACGCGACCGCAAACCACTGATCGATCTTCCTCTCCTCACTGATACCCCAATCCCCTCTGCGGCTCTCTAACATCGATACTAGATCAGACTACCCTCATGACAGAGTAACCACTCGATTCTGACCAATATGACGAGGTATTCCAATACTCAAAAGCTTGTTAGTTTGCTTAGAAATATTCATGGGATTGAATTAATAATAGAAGAGTTGTCAAGAACAAGTTTCGGGAATGTTAGAATGATTGTGCGTCGATAAGAAGAATAATATGAGTCGTATCCTGTTGTATCGTGGAAAAGAGCGCAAGGTTAATTAACTGGCAGGGCGGTATCTCAAGGGTGGGAAGAGGGAGAGGATGTTGAGAGTGGAATTACTTATAAACACAGCGTACATCCGTACGGCACACAACTAATTGACTGGTGGTAGCTGGCTGCCGCGCCACGAGTTATGTCACTATTTATGCTTGGACCACGATCGGACAGTGTTCGTACGGGGTTGGTTGGTTGGTTGGTTGGTGGGAGTGGTGGTAGCGGGCGTGTGTGCAGCTCGATAATAAACGGGTAGCGTTTCATTAGCCAGCCGCTAATACCGAACACGCTCTCGGTGCATTGCGCCGTAACTATCATCGCCTGTTATACAGCTTGCTTGATAGTACAGGAGCGCGCATGCAATCGGCTAGCAAACCACTAAGAATGCCACTCTGGAGAATGGTGAGGTTCGTTAGGGGGAGGTTACTCGCAACTGACATAAAGAATATCAGGCATCGATCATGAAAATTCTTAGGGATCAAGAAAAGCTCGTAAAAGATGCTGGGAAAATGTATGGTCTCGGAGTGGCAGGGTAGCCAACCGTGTGTTGAACGGTCTAACAACCTGCATAGATAGATACTCGAGCAGATAGCGTGTTCTTGGCTAAAAATTGCACAGTACATGATGCTGACAAAGCCGGCCGGCTGCGATTAGCACCGCTGATAAAGAAATACCATAAATTTGCTGGTGCCGCGTGCGCGCGCGCTCGCGCACGCCAACCAGCGTCAAGAAAAGTTTAACGCCCGTTCGTTACCGCGTGGAAAGGCCCTCTCAGCCGCAACCGACGTCGCTTTACTAACTGCTGACAGGTTATACCCAATTATTACGTATATTGCCTACTCCATTCCGCACTCTCTCACTCGTGACTCGTGAGCGAGAGTGTGAGAGAGAGAGCCCTCGTCACTTGGACAGGCTCGAATGTGCCCTGAGATTTAACCCGCGCGGATAATCGACTTTCGGTAGGTTCCCGGGCATTACCCGTTGCCATTACATCACGGTCGACGTCGCGACGACGCCGCGCCGCGCCGCGCCAAGTCAGGCCGCCAACACAGCATCTTAACCGGTAAGAATTGGCGACGGGCATTTACGCTTTCTTGGAATGATCGTAAACTCCTTTAAATCATACCGAAGCCCACCCGGCTGATAAGACAGGATAAGAGCTCGGCCAGAGCCCGGGTAGCCGTAAAATTGCAATTACCCGATTGCGCTCCATTATTAGCAACATTAAGGGACGATCGAGCATTTTATGCGCTTGATCCAAAGTGGACGAGATAAATTCGGGGAATCGCAGGTAAGCGAAGAGGAAGAGGCCCAAGGAACATCTGCAACGCGCGCGCGCGCGCGCGGAGCGAGCCCTAAATCTCCGACAGAGGGAACTCGATGAGCACGCGGCGCACGATTGCATAATTTCAATTGCACGATCGTGGACACGACTCACTCCCTCTCTCGCACTTTCTTCCTCTCCGGCGATGCTACAACACCGAGGGCGCGATTTAAAAGATTTTCCTAACCGGGCGGACTTCATAGGCGGCCATTATCTCCGCACTATACGCGGCTTTACGATCTTCTCTAGGAGAAGAGGGCCTCGTACGGAGGGGGACGATGGGCATAAATCGACGGTGCAACGGATCGTGACTCGCGGCCAATGTACCACCACCACCACCACCTTCCATCGGCTGGAGCGTGTCCGGTACGGCACCACCGAGCTAATTGACTTGTGCCACGTTGCCCGGGAGTTATGTCACTATCCTTGCCAAACCAACATCCCCAGGCTCTCCAGTCTCTCTGCCCTTCGCCCGTCTATTTATCTTCATTCGAACTCTCTCTCTCTCTCTCTCTCTCTCTCTCTCTCTCTCTCTCTCTCTCTCTCTCTCTCTCTCTCTGCCTCTCCACTGCCACATCGCTTCGCCGAGTGCCGAGTAGCCTTCTTCAGTGAAGATCCTCGCAATTCTGTCGAAGAGAGTAGTCCAGTCCTCCTCCGGCGTGCGATGCCACGAGGATCGCCTCGAAAAACGAGCAAGACTCCCGCATTCTCTCGAATGTAATATCGGCAAGATTGCGCGCGAGTGCGCGGCCTGGGTATATATGTTAAGTGCGCCCGATTAAGGGGCTCGGAGAGAGCGAGAGGAAGAGAGGAAGAGAGAGAGAGAGAGAGAGAGAGAGAGAGAGAGAGAGAGAGAGAGAGAGAGAGAGAGAGAGAGAGAGAGAGAGAGAGAGAGAGAGAGAGAGAGAGAAAGGGCGTGAGGTGGGAGCCTCTTGGACTTCGAAGCATACGAGGGGGCGAGCGACCAAAATGAGACCCTTCTCCCTCTCCCGGCTGATGCGGGAAGATCAGGGAGAAGGACGTCGAGGGCGCGCGTGGAGAAGATGAAAAGGCGAGGAAGGGTAAGAGAAGGGATTAAAATTACCCGACGCGAAATTCCTCGCTACCAATCAGCGCGGAGATAATTAAACGAAAGGTGGGTAAACGGCGAGGCGGAAAAGGGGAGCCAAGGGGCCTCGAGTAAAAAAGGGGAGAAGACGGAAGATAGGATCAAAGGGAGGGGCAGGCGTGGCCCGGCTCTTTCTCTCGGTAAGAGAGGATGATGGAAGCACCGGTAACTGGGAGAGAACGACGATGAGCTCTCGAATAAAATGAGGAGGAACACTCTTGGCTCTCCTCTCCTCTCCTTTCTCCGTGCAAGCGCAATGAAGAAAGAGGCGGCGCGGCTGCGGCGACGGCTGCGGCGACGGCGACGGCGGCAGCGGGAAAGAAGAGCGCACCACCGAGGAGGAACTCGAGCAAGAGGAGAAAGCAAGAAGATGAAGAGGGCTGGTAAGAGGCGAGAGAGTCAAGGAAGAAGATGAGAAGGAGGAGGAAGGCAGGAGGTGGTCGATGATGATAATGTATATAATAACACGCAATGTTGCGTTGCGGGGCCACGAGTAGGCGTTGCTCTTTTTCTAGATCGCTGCAGCGTGGAGAGAGCAGCTACGGCGCGATGGTTACGTAACGAGGACGATGATCATTCCTCCTCGGGGTCATGGACTCGATCGAGCAGAGAGCAGGCACTGGCTTGTCCCGACAGATCCAATTTATTCCTAGGCAATGAGCCAACTTGCTCCTTCCCCCTGCTCGCCCTTCCCTTCCCAGATAAACTCCCATTCTATCCCTCTCCCTCTTGGCCCGAGCATACTATCCAACACCGGATAATAAGGGATCAACCGCGGAAATTCGCGGACGGAAATGATCAGTTCGCTCGTTCCCCCATCTCACTCTCCCTCTCTTCCTCTCTCTCTCTCGCCCTCTCGCAAGAAAGTAATTGAATGCTCGCCGAGCTCTTATCGCCCGACCATTTGTCACGCGGTTAATTAATGCGTTTTCCCTTCCTACTAATTACAGACCGGTGTGTACTCTCGAGTCTTCATTAGCGATCGCTCGAATTGCAATCTAGTTTCTGCGAGTTTCTTTTAACACCAAGAGTAATGGAGCGGGGCCCTGAAAGATACGAAAAAAGTCTGCTCGTTGTAAGGTTTCCGTCTGAAGCGTTTTAAGTTTCGGTAAAGAACTCAGGAGAAGAAAGCCGCCGTCGCCGACACCGCGGCAGTCGAGTGCCTCCGGCTTTTTTCTTCAAACGGATCTAAAAGCCCAAATATTTGAGACTATCCGCAAGGGGCCGGACTCCTGTAAATACGTCCAGACGCACCGAGCGTCGGCTGTATTCGAGTCAGGCCTTTTGCGGGGCCGCGTTTAACTTGATCTGCCGCAGCATCCCTCGGCGGGGTCAGGGCGTATCTGGCCGCTCCGCTTGGACCACACGAGCGAACGCTCGCAAACGTGACCCGGGCCCCGCGCGCGGATGATGGTTCGGTGTCGGGGGTCTTGATAAACAGTCCTCTCTCGCCGAAGGCACACTTGTGGGTTTAGGTGGACGTGAGCGAACTCACGAGTCGCGCCAGCAGGCCCGACTTTAAACTGGGCCCGTCAACCAATGGACCCATGGAAAAGCCTCTTTCGCGCTTATGGATTTATAATATTGACAGGGTTAACAAGCCACTCTTCTTCAAATGACCGGGCTTCGTCGGCACCGCTTCTTTCCCGACATGTCCAAACTTACTCAAGACATAATCCGAAACTTGGAGCGGCCCGTCATAGTATCGTGGATCCGGCGGCAGGCCCGCTCTCGATCAGATTCTAATTAGAGGGAAGATCGACTAGAGAGACGAGGATCGGATTGGACAGGGACAGGTCGCCAGTTGTGGCGAACTAACTCGAATGCTATCCAGACTGTCGTTTACGTCGCCATTGGGAGATGACGTCGGCGGCGGCGGCGGCTGCGGCGGTTGCGACGGGGGCCAGATGCAGCAGGCCCGCTAATCTGGGCCCAAATCTTAATGTCCTTCGGGCCCGCGCAGCACTTCTCCAGTGCGTCTTGGCCAGTGATTTTTTGATGCCCTCGCATTCGCGCCTTTACGAGCCAGCCTACGCCACGTCGAGACGCGTAAACAAAAACCTATCGAGATTAGGCCTCTCCCCCTCTCTTTTCTCTCCTCTGAGATGATGGCTCAGGCCCCGTGGCCCTCCCAGGCTCGTGTGCCCGGCTTTTAGTGCTACCGGAGTTTTAGTGCATTTAGCGTGTAAATCCGGACTACGTATCGGCCAATATAAAGGTCCTGCAGCCCGCCGGCGGTGTTTCGGTCCCAGTGAAGATCTAGGTAACACCTCGTCGCTAACTGGCCCGAACTCTTTTTCATCTTCTTCTCTCGCGCCTACACATCAACACGCCGTACACGAGCCGCCTTCTACCTCACCTTCTTTCTATTCACGCCTGTGCTTCGAAATGTGCCCACCATATGGCATGCGACTACACCCTTCCTATTCAAAACCCCCAGCGATAAAAAAGTCCGCCCCGAAATATGATGTTTGCTCGAAACAATCTTTTCCTTCGAACTGAACATTTATTTTTCATATATTCTTCGAATATTTACCGTTTTTATTGCTGCTTTTGTCTGGAAGTGTCGGTTATACTATGGAAGGGACAAAGGGTTCGTTGGGCGAAGAAAAGTCAAAAGGGTCAACGGTCCGAGATTAATAATGTAAATTGCTCCGCTCTACATGTGATTTATAGAAGAAAGCTTTATCAGTGCTGTCGGTGGTCAGAGAATTTCTTCCTGGTTTGTTCTCACTCTTCTCTCTCTCTCTCTCTCTCTCTCTCTCTCTCTCTCTCTCCCTTCATCTTCCACCTTGACTTCAATCGGTTACTTCACACAGCCTGGCTTTCAGAGTAATCTTCAAATGGCTGCCAGCTTCTCATCCATCGCGCCACACGAATTTGTCGGTAATTACAATAAAATCCTTTTTAACACGCTCACCGCCGTCCGGTGAGAGGAAGTCAACGACCACGCGGAGATAAACGGCAGTGAATTGAAATATCTTGCCACTCCCGCTCTCCCCCCTTATTTTATCTCTGGAATTCCACGTTTCACCGTAAGAGAGTCGTTCCTTCAGGGTCACACACTGATGGCTGGCCTCCTCGGGCTTCTTGCCCGTCGACATCCGCCTGATATTACCATTCTTTTCTCTTTCTTGCTCTCTCTCTCTCTCTCTCTCGTAAAAGAAACCTCTCATCGACAAGCCTTCCATTACATTCTCGAGGCGAGTGACCGAAGAATTGTACATTAGACGGACTAACAGTATTTTTTAACTATCGACTTGGCGAAAAAGTTGGTAGATTTCTTTACGATAGTTGGCCTTAGATGCGCACTTGGCGAAATATGGAAAAATCATCCGCAGACTTCCTCTCCACGTAAATACAGTCGAGCACTCGAGAAACGGACGTCGATAAAATGTAACTAGTTCGAGCGAGCTGCGAGCGACTATCATTAAATATACATCGTCTTTCTTTATGGCCAGTTTCACGGACCCGTCCTCGCACCATCCGCCTTAATCACGGATTCCCGCAATTCGTTCGTTTTATTTCAGTCGAGACCTCACCGAGGAGCTGTAAAACTGGCGTAAAGATGCGATGATGTCCTCGTGCATTGGTGGCGCAAGTAGGTATGACCCCTCTCGTAACAACCCCCTTAATCGTGGTCCCCGATTCAAGCTCGTTTTAACTGATGCACAACGACCCCGAAATGTTGGGCCCTATCTGGCCACCCTCCCCTCTCCTTTCCTCATAACTTCCTACACGGGCTGTCCTCTTTTTATGCCACTGTAACCAGCTTCATTTACTCCCCCGGCAAAAGTTTTCGGCTGGTTTTTAATGCATTGAAAATGCAAATCTTCCTATCATTAGAATTGATGCCGAGTTTGATTGTACGGCAAAAGCATTTGTAGAAACGACATTTTAATTGCCAGAGTGATGATCGTCCAAATTATCAAAGAAGCGTCGCAGTCACTTAGCTACAAAGTTGCGCCCGAAAGTAACCATGGCTGGGAGTGATCAATTATTTATGCAAGATATGTCAACGACATGTTTGTTGGTTTGACGGGCGAAATTGAATTAAGCCCCGACTGCATTAATGCCCGTTCTTCCTTTTCCCATCCCTCGCCCCCTAAGAATGCGATTCATATTTCAAGATAGGTCGATGTGCTGTCGAACCTTTTGCTCCACGTTCCATTCGTTTCCCCCTCGGCAGTCCTTCTGCTAATTTACACTTATGTACGTCGTCGTATTGATGCCCTCGTCCGAATATGCAAATCATATCAGTCGCATATTAACATCCCTCGTCTCACTTCCGCTGGTTGCGTGGTCGAAAAAGTTGAAAGGAACAGGTGGAATCGAACACGACTGACAAGCATCGGAGACTAAAGAGAGTCCTGGACGTCCCGAAAAAGAAGAAATACCGAAGAGGCAATGGAGCGGAGAGGAAAGTGGCAAAGTGCGGTGGCGACTGAACTCTCTTGGTACATAGGTAGGCTTAGGAAGAGCGAGGCTGCATCGGGGGCCTCTCGGGGCGCATTATGCGTATGAATGCAAATTCCCGTTCGCTGCGCCTTGGGCAAGCATTTATTTGTCACGCACTCGGTGAGCGTATGCATAGGCCGCGGACAGCGTCGGCCCTCTATACACAGCCTATTGCTCGCAGCTAGGAAGACGACAGACTTCTTAGGTACCACCGAGATCGTCCTTTCCAGGCGATTTCTCCTACTCCTCGTCCAAGTATATGTCTATCCGTGTGGGAACGTGTGGGTGTGTATGCACGCTTGGCGAGTCTCTCGCTCGAATTTCCAGCGCTCTGCAGAGCTAGGCGAGCGTGTAGCCTGCCACGATTATCTGCTACCGTCATCTCTCTGTCTCAAGTACACTTTTGTCCGCGGTGTATCGCGCCGACCGCGAACGACATACGGAGAAAGAGAGGGAGAAAGAGAGGGAGAACCAGGTACCGACAGCATGTTGCTGTCGCTGGTACTTTTCTATTAATTATACAACTGTACCCAACATTTTTTTAACCACCGGACATCTCCTACTATTGCCGACGATTCAACGAACCTGCACTCCCCCCTCCAACACTCCTCTTAGTCTTCATGTTCGTTGGTTTCTTCTCACAGTACCATTCGCAAACCGGCTATTATTTTATGAAAATCTTCTTTCCAAATAGGAATTATCAAAGTGTCCGCAGTACCCGTTATGGGACGAACCCAACGTTCCAATTTGCTCGGAGGCATATGATATGATAATGCGATACATACGACCCTCGTTTCAAATCAATGAAATAATCCACTTTGTCAGCTTGCACAGTTCTGGGAGAGCCAGATGTTTTATTCAGCCATTACGATTGGCCACGATTATCGATAAGACTGGTCGAGCACCCCAATAGATCCCCTCCTCTCCCCCTGTTTCCACTAGGGATTTGCTTTAACGAAGTACACACGGCGCCTTCCTCCCGAGTAACGAGGAACGTGTCGGCGGATTTTTCCCTCGGCCTGGTAATCGTGCATCCGGTCGGAGAATAGTGACAAAGTGGCTCGCCACACCTCTCACGTGCGAATCCCATTTGCGGGAAATCCCCCCCCCCCCCCCCTCTTCTCGCCCCGTGGCGCATCATGGCTCCACTTATCCCAAGAAATCGAGCTATTACCGCCCGAAGATTGTTATTAATATCGCCGCGTAAATCCCAGCCGTGCACTGTGTTACCGCCCTAAGTGGATAGCTCATTGACTTTAGTTGAACGACAATTTCTCTCGAGTGATCAATGCTTATAGAAACGATAATACAGGTATGTGATATCTGAGAAGTATTATCACGAGTGCATGATATTTTGCATAATTCATCGCGGAAAGCCAGGAACTTGTGGACAGAAATGCTGGGACTCCTATCTTCAACTGCAACGCGCGCCTTAATGTCTAACCGCCGCGCCGTCTGTTTAATGTTTAATTCATACCGCATGATTTAATAAATCAGAGCTGAGGATTGCTCCATACGCTAGACTGGCTGTCAGATCTTATAAAATTAAATATACTCCAACTACTCGCAACTACTCTTAAGGCTCTACCCCTGGCATATCCGGAGTTCTCATTAGTTTCACTTCCTGTGGAATTACATTCATATTGCATGAGAGATAAGACGGTCTATCTGAAAATAGTATAAGATCACGTGCAACTGGATGCGCGAGGAACAGTAGCTTGAAATTGCTGGGTTCGCCGTTTGAGAGCGTGTTTAAAATCCTTATGACCGGATAATTCGCCTCGTCCGACCTTCATCCCCGTGATCCCAAGAGTGTTACACGCCGCGCGCCGCGCGCCGGTCCCGCTACGGTACTCGTGGGTGCCCGAGGATGGAAATTAGGGCTAAGTAAGTAGCGGCTACTAGGAAGGATACGTCCTTATAGCGGGAGCATGCAATTCATGAACACCGGTGAAAGACGGCAAGGGCGGTGGGGCGAAGGGGGGTTGTGTGCCTTGGCGAAGAAGGAGCGGGAAGGAGGTCGTAGAGCGAAGCATGGAGAGGCAAGAACACTGGACCCGCCGGGCCCGATCTCAGATTAGGAGGTCGGTCCTCTCACCAACATATGCCAAGCTACATCCCCTCGATTCCGCTGGGCGCGTTACACGTCACACGTCACACGTCACGCGTAATAGTATGTAATTCGAGCGAGTCTTCCCTGTAAATCGACTCACCCGAGAGAACGATCGATCACCTCATCTCTTTTCGCTGAAACATCAACATCTCGCACTTACCAGAATTAGGAAAGCGTTATCCATTGTTTTGCATGTTTCACGCGAATTTATAAGGAAGTACATAGTACAGACATTCATGCTGGCAGGATAATAAATCCTTGGATATCTATCTTTGGCAGAGAAAAAAATGGCAAGTGGCAAGTAACTGGAGGCAGTGGGTCGCAGGGAAGAGGATTGTATAAAGTGGCGTTTGTAAACTGGCGAGGTAAATCGAGTGAGAAGCACGGGTTTGATATGGTGAAGTATCGTAGAGATGAAAAGCAGCAGTAAAGCGGGAGAGGGGGCGTGCAAGTGTCGGCAAGCGGAGGAAGCTACGCGCCCCCGGCCGACAAAATGATCAAAAGGCAAATTTCATACATTATTTTCACTTTAATGCTACCGTATCGCAATTTATGGGAGGGCCAGGATTTATGCGGGCGCGTATACGCACCACAGGGCCTAATCTGTGGCGGGGATAGGCAGAGAGGGGGACGACGGGCGGGGGAGTGAGGCCCACTGGGCTGAGAGTGTTCCCTTCTCTCAAAAGCGCAGGCTTCTTCTCTCAAGAGCGAGCGCACGCGCGCGCGCGAACCGTTACTACAGCGGTACAGATCGTAAAGAACTTTGTATTAAAACGTTGTACGTCGAGGACCGTTTATGTCAACAACCTTTGAGTTGTGTGTGGAACGCCTCACGCTACGATCTTCGCAAGCTCTCCCAGCATCAAGAGCGGAACCGGCCAACATTCTGAGCCCTCGGGCAACGCAACGCAGGGTGGCTGGCTGCTCCTCCAACTCGATCTTTTATGCCCCACTTCCTCTCCCGCGTGCTATAGCGCAATCGTGATCCGTCGAGATCAGTAGCGCGATGATCTACGGCCACTCTCGAGCGGCAGCGATCTCGGCCCCGCTATCCTACCATCCCCCGTTTCCTTCGGTTAGTAAGTACGTACCCACTACTCTCCCATAGAGAGCAGTCATTAGAGAAAATCGCTATTACATGACCGCCATTAATCCCAGATGTAAGACGGTCTTTCCTAACGCGGTTGCTGATTCAATAGTTTGAGTGGTGTCTGGAATTTCTAGGTAGCACACTCCCTATTCAGAGCGAGAAAAAAAGAATTAGCTCGGCACCATAACATGCGCTTCCATTTACGCGGCCAGCCAGCTACGACGGCGAAACCTTAATACGCCCGGGCGAAATTATCGAGCACGGTGCTCCGCTTCGCGGCCAGCTCCCTAAAGCACACCGGCAGGATCGTTAAATGGAAACACCTCCGAGAGGTCCGAATCAAGCCGGAGCCGAGTGCTGGAGGCCGGGCGTTCATGGGTTCGGTCGCCAGGGTCATTACATCGGCCGATAATTAATGGTGACCGCGGCATCCGCGCAGACCCGAGCAAGGAGAGCCGCTCGGGATCGAATAAGAGAGAGCGAGAGAGAGAGAGAGAGAGAGAGAGAGAGAGAGAGAGAGAGAGAGAGAGAGAGAGAGAAGCATAAGAGGATCAAACGAGAGAAGGAGGTGGTGCTGCTCGAGCCAGGAATGGCAGCCATTCAAATAATATGCAAGCTCATAATTAATTTAGCATCGACCACTAGAGAGAGAGAGAGAAAGGGTGAGTATTCCAGTAGGGAGAGGGCGTAATTAAGAAATGCCGACACTCGATTCGAATTTCGTGGCACGCCAGCAGCGAGGGAAAAATCACGATTCTCAAAGTGGCTGGTAAGCAAAGGACAGAATTTAGCAGAGTTAAGAGGGCCAACCAGAGGGTCGCGAGTCCCCTGGAAGGACCAGAGTGTGGCTCGCTGCAGTCAGATATCTCAATCGGGATGCGGAAATCAAGTCGTGTGAAAGCTTTGAAAACGATAGTTGAACTGGATGAACGAGCGAGCTCTTCATCGTTTATTGGCAATTGATGCTGACTGACGGACAGGTATCGAGTGCCTATCCCGCTGCGTGGCCGTCTTCCTCCTCCACCTTCCTTTTTTATAGCCTTGCGGGCGCAGATGACGTGGAAGAAGCTGAGGAAGATGAAGAAGCACAAGAAGAAGGAGAGAGAGGTAGCTCGATGCGAGGGTATAAGAGAAAGAGAGTCTTAACTGCGCGCTACGTCGGAATATGGTCGCAATTACTGCGGGAGATTAATGAGCCGATGCTCGCTCGCGCGATGCGAGAGAAACTGCTCTACGAACAGAGTCCTCCTCCCTCGCTCTCATCCTCCTTATCACCCTTGCCAGCTTGCTCCTCTTTCCTCTCATCCTATCCTATACCCTTCGCATCGGTGCTGCGCCTCTCTCCCTCGCTGTCTCAGCTTCGATCCTTCCTCTCGTTCTCGTCCATCGACTCCAGTCGAGAGAACGACTAATCCATTCCGCGAGACAGGTCACGTATCTATTCTTCTTGTTCGCTCGAGGAGGCGAGCGAGAAAGTTTATAATTAAAACGGCGAGATTTAGTGGCAGGGGTATACCGTCTATACGGCTTAATGTCCCTCTGCTGGAGCTATCCGGCGATCGCGCGTTCCTTCCTCTATGAAACCATTTTATGTACCACGCATAACGACTCTCGAGCATCGCTCTCTCAATGTCGAAGTCGTCTAAGTCATACGAACTTCATTATTCAGGAGGGTTTCTTTCCTTGTGTTTTCAGTACCCACAAAAATTTGCGAAAAAATCAATTTTGAGCTAGGGCTTTGGAATTTATATCACTTCTTCCTTGATGCAAGAAAATATTCCCCACCAAATTTCAGCCCCGGAAAATGTCGGGAAGTATGAAAAACAGGGGAAAAACCTCGAAACTGAAATTTTCAGGATCGGGTTTCCATGTGTTTTCGGTACAATTCCGGCATTTCTCCCACTGGTTTCATGTTTTCTTTTCGTTTTGATACACAAACAATCGAAAAATCAAGCATTCGTCCAAGTCCGAGAACCTTCGAAAAATCGAAAATTTGTGAAGGGGTACATATGGAAAAATTTGCGAAAAAATGAATTTTGAGCTAGGGCTCTGGAATTTATATCACTTCTTCCTTTATGCAAGAAACTATTCCCCACTAAATTTCAGCCCCGGAAAATGTCGGGGAGTATGAAAAACGTACAAGAAACCGTTTGAAATAGGCGAATTTCAGTATTCAGGGGGACTTTTTCATGTCTTTTCGGCACAATTCCGGTTTTTATCTCACTGGTTCCGTGTTTTCTACTCGTTTTAATATTCACGTATCACAAGCGCCACGTTCCAAGGGCCAATCGTGGCATCAACTCGATTACCAGGCATTAATGTTAATTACCCGTTCGATGAGTGATGGAATCGCCATCGTGACCATAAAAAAAAAGGACTCCTCCCAGTAAGGATCCTGGGAATCGCGCTCCTGCCGCGGTACTCTTCGCACAGGCAGGAGTTTCGTCTGTCAGCGGAAATTCTTACAGCGGAATCGCATTTCACATATATTGCCGAGTTTATTCTTTATAATGGCCGAACCGTAAGCTTCCGCCTGCTAATGCCGTTTACAACTTCCGCTCTGAACCCCGTGGAAGAGCGCGGCTACAGGAATCGCGTCCTAATTAACAGAGCGGGGGATACTTGGTCGGACTTTCCAGAAGTCTGCATCTCAAGCTCAGGCTATCCAGCAACAATTATTATTATAGTTGAAAGACAGGTGGTCTTTTCCAGGCTTGCTATTTTTAAGTTACCAGTTACCAGCAGTAGTTCTGAAGTGTGTAGCCATGCCATACCAAAGAGAATGACGACACCAGGACTAATGAGAAATGACGAGCGCGCAAGCGTTATCGGTGTGTTGGTGCTGGCGCGTGAAAGGGCCGAGCTTGCTTTTCTCTGACTCGTCTAATTAGCTGTCACGCCGACCACCACCACCGGTATCACAGGCTGAGAGAGGAGAGTGAGCTTGGATGAGCCGATGCCAGGAGTTAATATCACGGGGCTAGAAGCACAAGCTCGCCCGCAATCGAGATCAGCCGGCAATATTAATAATCTATCGTTAGTCACTCCCTTTCATTAGCAAGCGCGCAACGAACCCGATTTGGAAGCCGGCTGGTCGTCCAGTCGGCGAAGCGGACCGTCTAATTACCACCGCTGTACCCTCGGGCCTTTTATCCTAGACACAGTCTGCTCGACTGTGACAAACGTGGCGGGAAATGGGCCCTTTGTTCGGCACTCACTACTAACAGCGCCCTTCACGGCCTCTACACGGAAATAATTCCCTGACTTTGGAAAAGCGAGGCTGCTGCCTCCCCTAGGACGAAGAAGCGATGCTTAAGAAAACAACCGCGAACAATTTGGCAGGTGAAGACCATTAGTTCCAAAGGGAGAACTCCTCCTCGAGAGTTGAGCGGTTAGAAACGACTGAAAGAAGAGAGTGCGCGCGTGCGCACCGCGTGTCTCATGGAGGCACGCACCTACCCTGGCCCGGGGCTTCTCTTATCGGCGAAGGACAAACGTGTAACAGCACTACGTCACTGTATCACACGTGTAACAAGAGGGAGGCCAGGAGCAAAAGGACGGATCCAACCATTACCGTATGTTAAACAGTTCCTGGTGGGCCGCGCTAGTGCCGTCTGGCCCACGGCCAGTGGCCACCGGCAGCCGGCGGCGGTGGTGGCGGCGGCGGGCTGCCAGCGGCCGGGCGGACCCACTTGCTCGCGCGAGTCCCGTGCAAACTATCGGCGAGACAACGCGCACGACAAAGGTGGAACGGAACGAAAAGCCTGACGGCACGGCAGGCGCGGTGGATGCGAGGAGCAAACCGATCGCCGAGGGACGAGGCAACCAAGAAAGAAGAGAAGAGGAGCCAGTCCCATTTCTACTTACGACCCCCTTCTACTTGGCGCTTCGCTCGCCACTTCTCTGTCACTCTTCCGCTCGACATTCTCCATTCTCCGTCTCCCGTCCGGCTGGGCCCGGATGCAAAGCTCGGCCGAAAAAAGCTATTAACCGATATTCATCTGAGGTCATTCCTTCGCTCATTCGCGTACCTACAGTGCGCTGGAGGCGTGCATGAGTATATTGGCGCACTCTTACTTGCATACTCTGTGGCGAGCGAGAGGAGGCTTTTCGGGCCCTATCACGCATTGCGGAATGGGCAATGCATCCTGGCCTCGAAGCCCGGGGGCGCCAAATGAATTACAATATTTCATTCTCACGCCTCTACACGCGCAGTCCAGCGACAGGCTATATCGGGAGGCCTCTAATTGCATTTAACTCATTATTGGCTCATACTCCGGCCGATGCCCGGGAGACGGCACTCCCGATGTAACAGCACTCCGGGCCCGATAAATTTTCTTCCCACAGCTCGTCGAGGGCACGCACGCATTTGGCATCGACGACGTCGCCAAGACGGCAACGGACCGCTGCAATGGATCGCAGAGAGAGAGAGAGAGAGAGAGAGAGAGAGAGAGAGAGAGAGAGAGTAGTACAGTTTCTACACACGCGGTATTCCCGAGACCAATGGGGAATGCCGGGGTAAGGCATTGACGCCTTGGCGATCGGGGCCATCGCTCCGCAACCACGGCAGCGCCCTCGCCAACCCTGCCAACGTATCATTTAGCACGCTCCTTGTTTTACCTCGTACGGCGATTTGTAACGCCGCCCTTTTCTCCTCGTGCCGAGACGCTCGCTGGCCAATCGTCAGGTTACAGTCGGCTACACCAGCAACCTCCTACGAGGGAGCAGTAAGTAAGTAGAGGCGCGTGTGCCCTGCGTGCTCTCGGAGCACTCAACTCTCTCAGTCTCCTTCTTTAAATATCTACGTTTACGTAGTACTTGAAAATCAGGTAGGAATTTTCATTTAACCACCGGCGACACGAAGCCCCCCTTCCAACGGGTTATCATAATTAACGTTCCCTCATAATGAGAGTGCCAGGCGTGACACTTTACACGCACAGCCACATTCTTAAGCGCCATGATATTATATTCTTTAACAAGAAAATCATCGCTGCCTTCAGGAGTCATTCCTCTGTCACTCACCTCTTTGGCTACTGTCGCTTACTTTCAAGATCGATTACAGTTTCCATTCTAGCTAGAACGTATTCTCTCTCTTTCTCTCTGCTTCTCCCTAATTGATATAATCCTATGCCTGGCGGGGCTTTGACCTCTCGAATTACACCACTCCGGGCAATTAGTCGAGGACACTTAAGGGATGTTAATACTAGGAGGCTAGTGTACATTAAGCTTGAATCCCCAGGATCCGGCCTGGAGCCGGCACCCTCTCATTCACTGGCAGACTGGCTCGCGCGCAGCTTCTTCCAGTTGGAGCTGCTGCATACCACTTCTCCTTTCCCTCTTCCCCTGGGCTCGAGTGGTGCTTGTGGCGCGCTGTAATTCCCGGGATATCTTAATCCGCACGAGAGGAGAGCACCGTTTACTTTTCTCCTCGTTAGCTCGGCTCGCGCCACGAACATCCGCGGCACCGGCGAAATTAATTTCCTCTACCTTTGAGAGGTCGTTACCGAAGGAGCGAGCACCGGCACCCCTTGCTGCGGAGCGACCTCGATCGAGCGGTCACGAAATCAGCTGGGAAGAGCAGGGCCGCCGCGCCAGAGAACCTCGTTTGGTTCAAAGATTTCACAAGAGCAGGAAACCGTTCAAGTACGTTCCGATTTCCGGCACTCCTTCGAGGTTCAGAACTCGCTGAACCAGTCAAAGTCTTCAGAAATTTCAGCGTTGACGGTAATACACGCTGATTAAATTCCGACAAGAATACCGTAATCTTATATTGGAATTAAGGCGGAGAAAAAGACAAGGGCGATGTCTGCCAGCCGATCTTGACTCGCTTTCCATCCTCGACATTGGATCACCCCGTACGATCGACACACTCGCGTCCTTCTACCAACCGGAGATCCTTGTTTCTGGTACCGTTAGGCGACAT
Organism: Ectemnius lituratus; assembly: GCA_910593735.2. Lineage (NCBI taxonomy): Eukaryota > Metazoa > Arthropoda > Insecta > Hymenoptera > Crabronidae > Ectemnius > Ectemnius lituratus. The sequence continues at coordinate 595,967 of OU343036.1, read as the reverse complement.
TCACGCGAATCCACGCAGCCGGACGTATAACCTATTCCTGCTGATTGGAGATACCGATCTGAAGGCGAGTCCTGACGAGTCACACTCGTTCGATGAATAAGTAAGCAGAGAGTATCGGGTGCTTATAAATAAGAAGGGAAAATCGTGGCAGGCTAAATGAGAAGACAAGAGGAATTTACTTCGACTTGGATGGTTAAAGAAAAGAGCAGGAGCTGTAATGTAACGACGCGTGCGATGTAGTAGATGGTATCAGCGGATCGAAATGGCAGTCATGAGTGTAAGTACTCAAAGGGAGAGTGGTGGAGAAGCATTGCCCAGAAGGCAACCGGCTTCTCCTCTCAGAAGGACAATTAGATCTGCGTGCCGCTTCGCTCCAATTCTAATACCCACCAACCTCATATTTACTTTCATAAGAGTAAGTGTTTATTTTGTCAAGACCGACAGAATAGGGCCGAGTTCATTTACACACACCATACACTCATTGGAATGCGATGCATTTTCTACATGGCTACTCGAAATTTCCAGCAATTTTTACGATGCTGCCCGGATGAACGATGGTAGAAAAGAAACGGCAACTAGTTTATAATTGTTAGTTGTGCACGCCGAGCGATCCGTGCAATCGAGCATGCTTCTCAGAGCCCGATGATCGTTAGGCGCAAAAAAAGAAGCAATACGGCTACAGGTAGAATCCTATCTAGCTGGCGTTTACCAGCGGCTCGATACACAATATTTGTTTTCCTCTTAACAATAATTACACTGCCGCCGCTGCTCGAGATAACATACTGACGCTGTAGTTTATCGTGGCTCCTGCTAGCCTCCCTATCGCCCTGCTTTTTTGTCAATTCTATCGGGCTCTACCGCGTTTGTCCGCTGGTTTCCTTGCCTCTTGCTAATTATCTTGCCCACACCCTCTACATACTCTCCTCCCCTCTCCTCTCCCTCCCTCTCCTTCTCTCTCGCTCACCGCTTTCTCAGAGAGTCTTGCGTGTACGAGCAATCGAATCTCGAGTGTGTACCGTTAGCCAGGATGGTGAACGTTTGGCATGCTTAAACGCGTGTACAGCTCGACGGGGGAATGCGGAGACAAGTTGGATCTATTGCTACCTTTATCGGAGAGGTCGCCAGTTTGTAATTAATGGGACCGATAACACCGCCACTCACAATACTCTGCTAGTCTATGGGAAAAGAATGAGAGAGATAGAGAGAGAGAGAGAGAGAGAGAGAGAGAGAGAGAGAGAGAGAGAGAGAGAGAGAGAGAGAGAGAGAGAGAGATAGATAGAGAGAGAAAGAGAGAGAGAGAGGGGGGTGGGAAGGGGAGAGGAGCTCGATTTCAAAAGTCGGGCTGAGGAAGGAAGGCTATATTTTCGCAGGATCAGGCAGTGTATGCCGCGAAGAAATGCCATCGGTTCTCGAAGAATGGACAGCCGGTGAGGGCGGAGGGGGCCCGAAGAAGCGTTCCTTTGTCGGTGTCGTCCTTTAAATCCGTTTAAAGGGACCACCGACCGGCCTGGGCTGATTAATAGTCCTGTCCGGGGCTCGGTAGGGCTGGCCTCGATGACAGATCGAGAATGGTTCGGGGACAGGCGGCAAAAATGCCGAGTTCACACTTCCTGCCGAGCTCCGGCGGATTATGATTATGCCTTTCAACAATTCTACTGGCATCGCTTGCTCTAAGACGTCCTTGAACCCGAGATTCTCTCCCCCCCCCCCCCCCCGGCCAATTCCACCGAGACACTCCCATCCACCCAAGTTCCCATCGAATCACCATCATCGCCTGAACGCCTTTGGACCAATAACACCTGTCATCGTGGGACACTTATCTCCCAGGGAATATTATGCGTGCAGTCGTATCCATTAACGAGCTCGCGGAAGTACGAGAGGACAAAAATGAGCGAGCAGCGAACCAGTAGTCCCGAACGAATCGATTCAAGCTGTTTACAGAGAGTTTGCATTAGCCGGTCGCCCCTGCGTTTAGAGTGTCTGCACGCTCGTTTGGTCCGTTGCGTACGCGAGCGGTGTAAATCTCGAGGAATGAACACTGTTGCACTGGATGCCGCTCTCTTCTCTCCCAGAGGCGATGTAAAGTCGAGGCCGCACGGAATACGTAGACGTACGGCGTGCACGGCATACGCCATACTACCACGGGTTTGCGGTGATTTACGGCCAGGATGGCGATTTCGTCTCGCTTAATGCTCGGTTACCGAATTAGTGCCAGCGCTCGCAGCGGAGTGCGAGAGGAGCTGGGCGACCCGAAGCACCCAGAGTACCGCCTCCGCCACCCTCCCAGCTGCTCCCCGTTTAATCTTGTAATCTTCGCAAGAAGAGCACCGATAAATCGTATCTTACGAGCGATTGGCCACGCTTCTTACGGGACGCCACGAGGCCTCGCTGAAAACACTGCTAAAGCGCCAGAAAAAAAAATGAGAGCAGAGAAGAGCTGCTCTCCTCTTACTCGTACGCCGGCTGTTAGGCTACCGGCTGAATCGCTGACGAGTAAGAAAGGGCCGCGCATACACGCATTCGTCCGTAGTTGGAGAGCTCTCCGAGTTAGCGGTGCATCGGGACCTAATTATTTTCACGCGTGAAAAGAGCTTCTGCCAGTAGGAGCAAAAAGAGTAGTTGGCCTTTCGCCAGTGTCCCGGTACGCGGAGGTGGGCAGTGGCGGGGGCCGAGGCGAGCCCTTAAATCGAAGGCTATCTCGCCAGTGGAACGTGCGGAGCAACAAGCAGCAACACACCAGCCTCAACGGAGAAGGACAAAGAGGAAGAGAAAGAGCAACGGCAACGGCGGCGACGGCGGCGGCGGCGGCGGCGGCGGCGGCGGCGGAGGCCAGGAGGACGGCCCGGCCGGCTTCGAGATGAGCTCGAGGCGAGGTAGCGCGAGATGCCACTACAGAGTAATTTTACAGCAAATAGGTTTACACAGCATTAGGCGAAGGGAGAGGTGTACTCGCGTACGATGCGGGGTGAATGCACTTGGTACGATAGTTGTGTGGCTGCGTGCACGCAGACAGACGCAAACTACCCGCAAAGAGAGAGAGAGAGAGAGAGAGAGAGAGAGAGAGAGAGAGAGAGAGAGAGAGAGAGAGAGAGGGAGAGAGAGAGAGAGAAAGAGAGTTAGAGGAGGAGTACGCTTGCCACCACTATTATTCTCAATTACCATCGGCTATCAGCCGTGTCCACGGTGCGTCGGGGGAGTCTCGTGAAAATCGACGCGACCTTTTTCCACCTACGATTTCATGGACAGTTCTTGCCAAGCCTGCCATTCTCCATCCACTCTCCATCGTTCGCTCACGCCAACCCCACTTGCTTTTTCCGAAGGCCTAACGCCCCCCCCCCCCCCCCCCCCGCCCCTAACTACGAGAAACCGAGGTCCAAAGAAGAGGAAGCTAGGAACGCTATCGGGCCATCGAACAAATCGTAGGAGAGTAGCAGGAGAGATTTACTCGCTGGCTCGTAATAAGCTTTACTATTCCTGGAATGCGAGGAGCCTGTCGGAATGAGGAGCTGCGAGCGAACGGTCGACTACTCCATGGTCCAAGCGGTCGGGCGACTCGGCCCTGTAATTTCTCGGCCCGTAATGGGGTCCCGAGTCTCACAATTAGACCTTCCTGTATCATCCGTTTCTCTCATTCCCTTTCTCCTTCCTTTTTCATGATTGTTTACCACGACCGAAAGCTACTTTCCCCCCCCCCCCCTCGGTCCGCCTCACTTGCGCACAGCCATCCAACAGATTTGACGGATAAGATCGAGTCACTTACTCGTCGAAACCTTCAACTTGCAGTACCGCCCCCCCCCCCCCCCCCCGCTCGAGGAATCCGACAGTTTTTTACACGCGCGCCCCCTCCCACTTGTCACGCCGAATTACTCCTGGTGCGAGAACCTAGCTCTTATCCATCGGATAATCTTTCGACGCGTACCATTGTTTTCAATTATGACACCGGTCGCGGCCGACTTCGATGTGAATGGCTCTCACTGTTCAGAGCTTTCCGCGACTGGCAAAAAAGCGATGGGGGCCAAGGCGACGCCACACGCGAATACCAGCAACCAGAGGGCCGGCGTCCTTGCCGAGAATGGGATGAGGCATGAGGCATGAGGCATGAGGCATGAGGCGAGGCCCGGGCCTGATGGGGTCCTCACTGGCGGCCACAATGACGGAGCATGACTCTTCAGCTCGTTCGGCTGGCCGCCCTTTTCCCTGAAGGAGCCCTCGAGCATAATTACATAGTGGCTTAGCTAGGCCGCGGCAACGAAGAGGAGCCGCCTTCGCCGCATAAAGTAATGGCTAATCGGCTCGGGGGACGATGGAACGATGGGCCTATGGGACGCCAGTCTTACGATACCATTAGTTTCCCTAACGTGACAATTCTCCTCTGTCCGGTCAGTTGCAAGTATCTATAGAACTGTACAAGTTTTTCGTGGTATCTGGCGAAGTTACATTCGGTTCATGGGTTCTAAGAATGGCAATGACTCGAATACGCAACCAAGCCCGCCGACCCCCTTATCATTCTGTGTTATTAGAGTGCAATCATAGAAATCATTATGTTCCCCCCTGTCTTTCACCCGTGTACTCCGAGCTCTCCTTTTTCACTGTCGTTGGCTTGCGTGAGTAGTTGCTTCAACGGGGACAAGCCTATCAGTACTAATTCGAGCGTCGATCGCAGGGAACGTTAACGAGCCTCTCGAGATCCCCTTTTTCCCTTGAGGCGTTCCGTCGATCTTGAGACAGTGGTGTCCCCCTACTTTTCAGGATGCGCTCCAAAATTACGGAGGAAGTGACCGTGCGCTTTCTCGTGTCATTAAGAGAGCGGGAAAGTCCCTGGGTAATTGAAGCGGCAACCGCAGAAGCTGCTGCTGCTGCTGCTGCTGCTGCTGCTGCTGCTGCTGACGAATGGGAGTCTCCATATGCTTTTTACACCGCTTGGAAATTAGAAATAGGAGTGCCTGATGGAAAAGGGAGAGTAGTCCTTTTCCCAGGCACGAAGTTGCTTGGCAACCTAGGCAAGACGAAGCGAGTAGTGAATTAGAAGATTTTGCCAAGCACTCTCATGGGTAGTTTCGCAGCAGCAGCAGCAGCAGCAGCAGCAGCAGCAGCAGCAGCAGCAGCAGCCTGAGAAGAAATTCAGGTTGAGGGTTTCGCGAGACAGTCGATGGGAGCAGAAGAAAGAGATCGGGAGAGGTCTCGAGGTCGGTTCTGGGCGTGGTGGCATCCACCTTTACATCCTGGGTACGTACGTATAGCGGGGCTCTCTCGGTCCATCGGGAAACTGGCCCTCTCTCTATAACCGTCTCTTCCTCTTGGCACAACCTCCTCTCGGCCCTGGCGGACAGCTTCTCGAGAAAGAGAGTTTCGGCTGGCTCCTCTTCGGGCCATTTATTTTTTCCGACGCCAACCTCCAGGGCTGTCCAAACGACGACGGACCTGACGGAGGTAAGGGCGGCCGCCGCCTGCCCCTATTGTTTTAGCCTGGTACGTTTAAATTGAAGCCCCGAGCTATTCGCCACTGCAAGAGAGAAGGAGAGAGAAGGAGAGAGAGAGAGAGAGAGAGAGAGAGAGAGAGAGAGAGAGAGAGAGAGAGAGAGAGAGAGAGAGAGAGAGAGAGAGAGAGAGAGAGAGAGAGAGAGACAAGGAGTGCTGGCCATCGCAAACAGGATTCACCGACATGTCCACGTGCGTTAAATTCCAGGCTCCCCTTAGTCCCATCTCTTTCTCGCTTCCATCCTTCAAAGTTGCAAGGACTGACTTAACTAAGTGGCATTCGAATATCGACGGATGCTGTCAATATGAGACTGCTTTCCTGCTTCGAAAGGAAGTGATATCACCTGCTCATAGAATGACCTGTCCGGAAAGGAAGGCCCCAACTTGGATCTTATTCATCGAGGATGAGGAGAAGCGCAGGTGCACGTCGAGCACATAATCCCAGGATAATGCCACTAATTAGACACAGTAAGGACGAACGTCTTGATCCCGCAGCAGCAGACGATCGACGCGTTTAAATGAGTAAAGGTGCAATGTCACTTTCGAGAAATAGGAGAACGCGGCTTAGAGGAGGGTTAGGAGTTCGAGGAGAGTGGGAGAGTGTGTGCGGGATGACTTAGGATCGGTGAAGGTGGCTGGCAAAAAATCGCGAGTACCTTCGAACCTCATCTGGCAGGGCCTCTTTCGCTTGTAGAGAACGTTGAAACAAGAAGGCACGCACCTGGACGAGGCAGCGGACCGGCGCGTTCGGCGAACGAGAGGTGAAGGCGAAGTATAACACGAGAAAGATAACAGGCGAAGAATGAAGAAGGCGAGAGAAGACGAGGAGATGCTTCGGTCTCCATGGAGGAGGAAGAGGAGAGATCAGAGAAGGCCGGAAGTGCGAGGAAGAGAGAGAGAGAGAGAGCGAGCGCGCTGGCAGTGAAGAGCCTAACAAAAACTCTAATCGAACTTCCCGAAGCTCTCCCGTCTACTTTTGTTGGGCCTTTTATCGCGCGGGCCTTGGGGTACCAAGCAGAATACTTATTTATACATATAGCGGGCCTTATACGCTCGGTGTATTCGGGCGCACGCGTATGCGTGGCCTACGTAAGTCGTGTGCGTCGGTGCTAGCGCGCGTTTTGCCCCTCGGTTATTAAAGAATGGGCGTCCCCAGCAACAATATTTATTTATTATTTTCCACGACCCCTCCGCCCATAAGGGCGAGCCCTCTGTCTCCTCTCCGCTCGGAGCGGCCCGCCAGAAAGAAGTCCTCCTTTCGCACTGCCGAACTCCCAATGCCCCGCCTGACCTAGAACGGCCCAATCTCCTTCACGCGGTTTTCGACCTCTCCGCTAACCGCGTATCCCCAGACAACAGCGCCGCACTTCTGTCTATCCCCTATCTCTATGGAACAGCCAACCTCCGCAATGACAGAAATTGTATGCTAATTAAGGGTAAGAGGTGCGTGCTGAGTCTGCCGGCCTCGCTCGCTGGCTTTCCTGGCTCCAGTGCATGCACCTCGACTGGCTCTTCTTCATCCCAGTCGTTGACTCCGCTTACGAGAGACAGCCCAAAGACTGGGAGAGCAGGCAGAGAGAAGGAGCATCATATTTATCGCTTACCAAGCCGGCGACCACAGCTGCGTGTAGTCCAGTTTACCGTTTTAGCGTGGAAGTGGCTTCACACTCCGATGGAATGCCGTGAATGTACGTCCAGGGGAATATCTATTCAGCCGAAAAGATGTGTAGCTTTCAGCGTTCGGGATTAATGTGCTGGGATCATAGTGGGAGATCGAGTGGCGCAGCAGTGAGCATCGACTCGGTCTGGCTACGTGGGGGCCTTGCCTTTGTGGTACTCGTATAATGACTGGCTGATAGCTCGTGCTCTATTCGGCGAAGAAAAAGGGGCAAGCTTTCGACGTCCGAGCGGTCGATGATGAACGGCGGAGCCGAGGCCCAGGGAAGAGAGCAAAGGCGTGCTGCTACACTGATTGGGTACAAGTGGAGGTGTTCTTACCACCAGCGCCAACAGCTGGCACCTAGGCCAATGTTGCCCGCTAGCAGCGAGATCCTCGCGGAAGGCGGTCTATCCCAGTATCGAGTCGTGCATCGAATATCATCGATTCCCACTTCCCCTCATCCCATGGAATTTCCTAGCTGTCTAACGGTGCCCCTTTACTCAGGCGATTGTTCGTATTACACTTTAAAGTGTATTCATCCGAACTTGAAGATTCAAAGTTTCGAAAAAAAAAATCATGTCAGATCCATAGGCATGCAAGAGGGAGGCTGACAAAGCGGTGCGCGATGGTCCGAGGAGATGCCAAGAAGAGCAGGAGGAGGAAGGGAAGATGCTGGACCGCCAGCAAGGTGACCTCCAGGCTGACCCGAGACGCCTCCGCAACGGCGACCTTAAGCATCGCCGTGGTGGCTACGGTCGCGATCGCCAGACCGAGAAGCCGCTCCCGGATTTATTTAATTAGTCCTCCGGGTACTACCGTACCTCGTCAACGTGTCCGTCCGACTGTTACCCTACCCCCACCCCCTTCCTTCCTTCCTTCCTTCCCCTTCTATCACCCTTGTTCTCTCCAGCAACTCCTCCCCTCGCTTCCCCAACCATTTTTCCCCTGTGCTCTCTCGCATCCTTACGTCCCGAGCCCGGAGCCACCACCTCCCTGCCCTCTCACTTGCATCGAAACAGAGTGAAAGGGAGAAGGAGAATGAAAGGGCTGCGAGGGAGATGGAGGCTCGTACGCTCTTCTGGATAAAGGGGGCGGCGAGGGGCGGCGAGGGGCGGCGGGGGAAGAGTGCAGCCACGGGCGAGTATGTGTCGCGCACCTACACGCAGCCACCTTAGGAGGATGCCGAGCGCGTGCTGGTATACCGATGCTAATTAAACGAAACACAGACCGTAGATATTTATCCCACGCTTCGTTCGCGACTTCGTCCCTTAGCTGCTGCTGTTGCTGTTGCTGTTGCTGTTGCTGGTTGCAGGAGCAACCTCCCCGAGGTGGAGGTAGGCTCCTCCACTGGGCTGACCAGTCACGAGGCAGATGAATACGTCTATAAATGGTGACCCAGTAAACTGTGGGGAGGGTTGGCAGAGGGCGGGGGGATGGCGGATGGAAGAGGGCGGTGAGCATACTCACGATTCAAAGTAGCTACTACCGATAGGTTTTACTCTAATCGACTTGATTTACACCGCGTGACCGCTCGCTCTCGCTTATAGCAGCGGTCAGGAGAGGGAGGAAAAAGACTAGACTGGTTACCGGTTATTAATGAGAATGGTGCTCTCGTGCTCTTGGTGTACGTATGCTGGCGGAGAGCGGCGGAGCGAGCAACGCTCTTTCTCTCCCTCGAGAAAAGGAGTAGGACTAATGTTAACTATGTTAAGGGCCGGACAAGAATGTTCCTCGTTACCGGGCCGCCCCTCCTCTCCACCCGCGGCGGTAATCGGGATATAAATCTCGATTAGCAAGAGCGCGCCCGAGCGGAGGAGGAGGAGGCCGAGGAGAGAGGAGCCCTCGCGCTCGTCCTTCCGCGCCGCGCCGCGCCGCGCCGCGCCGCCGCTCCGTGCCACATATTTTCGGGGTGTAGCCGTAGGAACAAAGTTTCTTGCCAGGACCGTGGGGGCATTATGCGAGCGAGCGACATTTATTTAGCGGTCTTTCGATGCTAATATCTCCGAGGCTCCCCGGCGACTATATGCGCATGCATGTATGGAAGTGCATGCACACCCACCCATCGCGACCCGATATCATCCACCGCTCCGATGGAGACTGGCTTTAGTACGCTCGAGCGAAGAAGAGGCCGCGGAGAGCCCAATTACATGAGTTTTCGCGCAACCCGATTTACAACGGTGCCGAGAGGAGAGGAGGGGAAGGAAACCAGAGAGAGAGAGAGAGAGAGTTTATGAGCACCGCTCTCAATTAGCCTTAACGCCGCAACATAATTCCGGAGTCGGGCCCTTTCAGGCCTCGATTCCAAGAAGAGTGTAATGCATGGGATTTGCGGTTTGCGCGATGATCGGTCCGCCTTCTCGTCTCCCGCATTCTCCTTTTCGCTCCATCCCCTTCTCCCCTCGATTCCTCGCCCTCTCTCACTCTCTCTCGCTTGATCATTCTCTGTTCCATTCCTCTTTTGCAAGGGAGACGCGAGCGTGAGGCGGTTTCTAGGCCGACGTCCGTTCCCTGTGCAGAAACCTCCGGATCTCCGTGCTTCACGCCGTTCTCCGTGAGGCTCCGCGATCCTGGCCCTCCTCGAAAGGATTCCAAGGCGTGCGATCGGTGTATTGTATTACCATTACCATTCTAACCGATGCTAATGCAGCAGCGCAGAGCGAAGCGAGCCGAGGAGGAGGCTGGCGGACGCGTTGGTAGCGAAGATGCATGCAAATGCTGCTTCCTGAGCGCCCCAGCGAAGTAGCAGGAACGGCAGCAATGGAGGAAGAGAGATCACTCGCTGCCGATGATCCTTCGCTCACCGAAGGAGGAGAGAGCGATGTTGCATTCATCAGGGCGGATGATTTGAAAAATCTCAAGGACCCTCCTTTTCTTTGGGTCTTTAGCACTGTGACGTGCGTGATTTATTGAGTAATATTCAGCGGCGTATTGGCCAGCGAAAAAAGGCGCGCGTAACGTTAATCTGAATAATGAGCCTGCGGCATCAAGCCTCGACCACCACCTTTTCATTGCTATCGATAAATAATGCCTACTGCCTTCCTCCTCCTCCTCCTCCTCCTCCTCCTCCTCCTCCTCCAAGAGCGAAAGCCGCATCTACCTCCTCGCCGTCAGCAGGTAACACTCTTTTCCCCTGGCTATTTATATCGACTCATTTGACTGTAATGCGTACGACGCTCGCTCCCACTCCGTTTCGGAATCGGCCGGGCTACTACATCTCTCTCGGTACAACTTCACACTTCACTCCTGCTAACAGTCACCCTTTATGGGAGCAAGCTCCGCAATTTGTCTTGTCGACCACTCAGGTCGATCCTGCCCGATTCGAATTCATTGCCAGTTACGTGCAACCTCTCGCGGCACAAAAGAGTTCTGTGCTACGCTCTTTCGTATCTCTACCACCCGAGAAGAATTTATGTTTAGAATCCCATTTGTCGAGGTTACAATTAGTAAGCGACTCGCCCATTCCTAGAGGGCCAAACAAACATTCAGATTTCGTAAGAGGGATTGATCGAACCGTAGATCCTATCGATGCCAATCCCTGTTTCGTTTTCTCCTGACTGTAAGACGACGCAACTCGCCTATAAATCCAATTTGACCGATATACACCTAATAATATAATCCGGCAAGCTCGCCTTCCCATTAACATAAGTTAACTGGGAGCGGCGGGCGCGATTGCAAACTTTCAACCCAAAGTATAGCACGCGCTGAGAACCGATCGGGTTCCTATCTTTCCGATCGTGTCGCGCTTTCCGTATCGCGCTATCTCTTACGATCTCGCTAATAGGTACAAGCCGACATATCCCCGGCGTCCACCTCTTCCAATCCGAAGGTAGCTAGCAATAAATGGAAATTTCATTCGATTCCGGTAGCCGAAAAACAAGAGCCGCGCGCGCGCATCTATGATCGGAAGTGATTCCTGTGTACATGCGATTTCGAGTTCTTCTGATCATCACAAGATCTTAAATCTAGTCGCGCGTGCCTGATCTGCCTCGCCGCTTTATCCACACCGCGATCAACGCTAATAAAAATGTCCCTCCTTATCTGGAGCCTACATCTGCATCTAGCTCTCGAAGACTAGACCAGCTAGCTTGGCGGCGGCGCGTACACACTATTATTCCACGGACTCGTCGATTCCGGTCCAACTAATGGCTCCTGCTATTCTCACCAGCGAGGCTTCGTGTAATACATCCTTCCAGCTCGCTTCCCATTCGCTTGCTTCCACTGCCAATGTTCAACACCGTCAAACCGATTACTTCTTATCTCAATGAGAGCCCTTTCCTTCCTTAAGTAATAATCACCATTTCCTCTCTCCAAACTTGATTGACCCTCTGCCAATTACTTCACTCCTCAAGGAGAAGTTATCAGAGACTGACCTACTACAAGGCGTTGGGTATTTACTTTCTCGGTAAACTCCACGAAGGGAGAAAGTGAGGAAGATGTGAATACGAAGGTGGGATATGCAGGAAAGGGCGGAGATATGTGCCTCTGTGGACTCCTGATGTCGGCTTCCCGGTTTCCCCCCACCCCCCACTATCGGCCTTGGGTCCTTCGCAGCCCTCCGGTGCTGCGAAGCTGCTGGTTCTCTTCTCTCGGGAGAGCAGAGGAGAAGCTCGACTCGTGAAGCTCCGGAGGAAGGAGGGGCGCATTGTGTGTTTCCGAGAACGGTGCGCTTATCGGTGGATCTGTCGCGGTAATGAGGTATCAGCCAGCAGCAAATAAAGGAATAAACCTAAAGAAGAAGAGGATGAGGTGGCGGTGACGCTGGTGGCGGCGGCGGCGGTGGTTGCGACGCTGGTGACGGAGGACGAGGATCATGGCGAATGAGAGAGGAAGGAAGGCAAAGAGGGAAGAGGGAGGGCGTAGGGTGCAACGAGCAAAGAGGAGAGGAAGCTGCGGCGACAGAAGCTTGCCGGAGGTGGAGGGTCGGTCTCTCCTCGAGCGCTAAACACACCGGGAGGAGCCGGGCAACCGAGGAGCTAGCAGCTCAGCTCCCGCCGATACAATGCTTCGATTAAACATTCGCTGCCTAAATAATCAGGCGCGCTTCGATCCATGGAGCCGTGGAGCTCGAGCGAGAGAGGGAAGGAAGAGCCGGACAAAGAAGGGTGGAGAAGTAAAGCCGGCGAGACGGAGGACGTAAGGCAAAAGAAGACGAACCGTCGCGTCGCGTCGCGAGTAGCTCCTTCGCTCAGCCGACTCTTCGACCAAGGAGAAAGAGGAAGGAGATTCCGGTTCCGAGCGAGTGGGAATGGAACACGTTCTCCACCGTTCCTCGTTTTCGATCCCCGGCGAAGAGTCTCCTGCTCCTCCTGAGGGAGACCACTCTTCGTCTTCTCCAGCTTTACACTTGGCCGATCCAGGCTCCTTGCCCTCCCCCCAAGTCCACCCCACCCTACCATGCTAGTTCCCCTCGTCGGAGAGCGTCCTCCCTGGCCACCCCCGTAAGTGTATATACGTATTATGCAAAGCGGGTAACCGTAGGTGGCCTAGGGAGCCGGACGCGCGCCGTGTAATTAATACCGATGCTCTCGTTGTCCCTCTCGCTTCGACCTTCCTCCCCCCCCCCCCCCCTCCGCCACGGCTCGATCTTCAATCTTCCTCTTTCTCCTCCGCGCCAATGTCTTCTTTGTCCTCTCTGCCCCCGTTCTCCTTTCTTCCGCTTGGTACTCGCACGCCTGCCTCTACTACGAGGTTCGAAGGGGGGCTACCCTGTGGAGCTCTTCCTCCTCGTTGCTACCGATCCTGCTCTCTACACCCACTGCATGCGGGGCTCCGGTACGAAATCAACCACGAAAAGAGAGGTGCTCGCTCGCTCGCTCGCGACCACGAGCGAGCGAATATTGAATTAATGCGTCGGTTCGGACTTCACCTCGGTAATTATCTCGACGAGAGAGTGAGAGAGAAACTTGCTCTCGGAGCACGGACTACGAGCAGTTCGTTGCCATCGAAGTATGGTTGACCAATGACTCTCTGCCCTCGAAAGAAGAAGGATACGAAAAGTGGATTAAATGGCTGTATCCTCGAGATCGACTTTACTCTGCTAATTGCACCGGGCAAGAAGAGAATTTAAGGGAGACAATCGATATACCAGGGATAGAATGTTACGATCGGCAACGATCCATTAGATAGTGGATTATCGCAATAAATCGCTAATGAGCCACCGGCATGGCGCATTAATAGCAGTCCGGGATCATCCAAGACTACGCCCTTTCGCATTCGAGTGCGGCTCCAGCCAGCGCATTCGCACTGCTAGCGGGAGATAGGATCGAGAGTACTTTCGTCTCGAGGGAGAAACGAATAAAGCAGGGGGGAGGACCCCGTGTCTTTCCGAGAAGAGATCGAGGCATGCTCGTTCAACGGAGAGTCGAGGGCATACACACATTGTAACACGGAAAGTCTGGCTCTCTGTGAGTGTTTCAAGGTAAGGGCACCCGGTGGCATCTCGGATTGAGTTATCTGCGGGTGAAAATCAAGCGCGGTAGCGCGTGCCACCACTAAATAATCCGTCGTGGCTTCGAGAAGGATACTGCACGGTAGCCCTCCTGGCGAGGCTTCTAACGGGACCCCGGGGGACAGCCTGGAATTTTCAATGAACCGCGAGCATCGACACCCACGCCCTTACACTCCCTCTCTCCGCTCTCCTCTCTCATCTCCTCTTCCTTCCTTCGCCGTGCCGCGCCGCGCCGTGCCGGGACATTCGGCATTAGCGAGTACGTGTCCCTTCGTTGCCGAGCCAACCTTTAGCCAAACTATAAGATCCGATCTTTCTGATACTGCTCGCCGAACCTACTCACCCGGAAAAGTATTGCTCGAGCAGTACAGACTACCTCTTACGAAGTGGAGATGAATATTTTCAAGGCAACTGAAAAGTGCATAAAAGGAAGTGTCTTGGAGATGCTGGCTGGGGGATAATTTCTATCGAAAAAGGGTTGGAGATCTTTACGGGCCTGTCTATCTGATACGGTCGGGCCGAATCCGGCCTGGTCCTCCGGACCAGGCCAGCGCGGCGGCGTCGCTCTCGGATTCCTGTAACAGGCGAATGGCACGACGAGAGACTGGCTACGAAGAGGAGACAGCCACCTACCTAGCTGGAGGGAGATCGAAGGAATAGCTGAGAGCTATCCGAGCATAACCCGTGGAATTTCTTTAGCCGAGCGTGTATAACGCTGCTGCTCGGGATGTCGGAACCACCAGGAACTAATCTTCAGTTATGCGTCAGAGGACTCCAACCGGTATAACGCTATCGCGTACACTGGTCGCGATCTTATCCAATCACGTTCCACTATCGAGTCAACTCTCTCTCTCTCTCGTCTTTAGAAGTATGCGCATCCGACCAATCGCCTAAAAACGGTTTAAAATGCAAGGGAAAAATCTGAATCAGCTAAGATGTTGAGGACAGCAGGCACAGGATTACGGTAGGAATTGCAGCCTCTCTCTGATTCCTCGTGCTCACTGGAGTCGAGTGGAAGAAAAATCCGTTGGAATAAAAGTGAGCCGCTTACGGTCGGTTTCTTACGGTCGAGCGGGTGCACTATATTCTTCAGATAGCCCGTGCTCATGCATTACTACACACGAGCGAGCCGGGTAAATGATCGCCCGTGACTGCGACGCGACAGAAAAGTGTATAATTGCTTTGGGATCGCCGGGCGGTCCACGGCTATGTGACACTCGTTAGCGACTCGTTCGTGTGCTTTACGCACGCACGCGTCCACGCACGCAAACCACACAACACCCAGGGGCGGGGGGGCGGCCGGGGGGGGGGGGGGAAATTAAGGGGTCCCATACGCTCATCCTCCCCTGGCTCGACTTGCTCGCTCGCTCGCTCGTATACCATAAATCAGATCTCGCGCGCCCGTGAAAAGCGTGCTCCTGGAAGACGCGTGTTATTTAAGGTGCAACGATTAGCTGGAACAGTTCATACAATGGACTACGTAAACAAGAACGAAATAAATGATCGATACGAGAAATGATTGAAACGAACCGATTACTCAAACGACTATTGCTGCCATCCTTATTACCTCGACCGGAGGATTGGGAATGAAAAGTATTAGTAGGTGTGCGGAATAAAACGAGTCAGCGCGCATAGGGCGATTATCCCCAAGAGTATACGAGGAGTGCGCGAAGAAGAGCAAGGCAAGCTGGACCGAGAGTGGTAATGCGATCGCTAGCTACAGAGCAGTGCCTGGTGCAACTTTCAATTACGAGGCAAGGAGGTTGACGTAACGCACCGAGAGCGAGCTAAACAGTGTTCCCTCTCTAGTGGATGGGCGCGTAAACCTTGAAACGAGACAGTAAAAGCGAATGCGATGACGCGGCTATTGCCCGAGTGGATTCCAGTCACAGGGACGATGTACACCCAATAACAGTAAGATTCTACGAGTGTTTCGGGTAGCGGCGAGCGAATTACATTTTCATTCGAAGAGCGAAAGAGTCGTGAAATGATCTTGCCTCGGAGCGGAGGGCTGAGTCGTCACGTGGGATTGCGCCTGGCCGTGTCTTGTGCGAGGAACTCTCGAGGCACGAATGCCAGTTCACCGACTGTGAAAGGCCAGCCAAGAGAGTTGAAGGAATACGGGGGTTCCTGGTGATACCTGTATAGGTAGAAACACACCGAGCAGAAGAGTCCGACCGAAACCGGCATTAGGATGCGCGGGCGTCCTCGTATCCCATTTCAAGATGGAGATAGCCGGGCCCGGCTCTCATCCTCGACTGGAGGCACTGCGCCGAGAGGAGAAGACCTAGAACCTTCTCTCTCGTCGAGGCACCGGCTCGTGGAAGAAGAAGCCCTCTCCGCGGCCCTTGACGTGCACATTTATCACCCTCTATTGTTGCGCGGCCAAACATCCGGCCTCACGGGGCCACGTACTCGCAGGAACGAGTCGGGCCCAACTCCCACCATCCCCCCCCAACCCCCTCACCGCCCTCTGCCCGGCTCACTCTCAACAATTGAGATTCGCGGGAGTAAACCTGGGTACACCTTATTTCAGCTGGGTAGAACCGACTCGAACTCTACTGCTCCTTAGAACCGAGAACCCTCTGACAGCTGTTCCTCGACGACTTACGCCGCCCTCACACACACACACACCCTTCAGGCTCACCTTTACGTAATCCCCGGGCCCAATGATCCTGTCTTTCCCTCTCTCGCGCGCACCAGGGATATATCCGCGGGACTACAGGCATGCCCGACCCGATTATGTCAGCCAGAACGGACGTGCGAACGGAATCCCACAATGACTTGAAAAGTCCCCTTCGATCGGTGATCATATGTCTCGGAGATGCGTGGTGGGTCGTTAATTCTGATAGCCGTGTCCGCGCGAATGTTTGCACACGAGGCCTAGTCACTGAACGGCTGGTTCCAGTGAATCGACTGGTACTTGATTGCCCGATGAACGTACAATTCTCTCTTTGTCTTGGTTCGCGACGCGAACGACAGAAAGAGGCTTGACGTAGGTACGTCCTATTCCGAAGAGTATGTATCTGGCGGGCGTTATCTTCGATGCAGCGCCTTGTTTGCACATTGCTTTTCCCATTAACCCGGTCATTACACGTGGCTGCATTGTCTCCGGTACCCTATACTTTGCACGTACTCTGCGATCGGGACTTTCTACGTAGGGACGCTCCGCTCGCATCTAATTTTCCATTATGCCCCCTCCCCCCCTCCCCCACCCCCCTTATCGTACGAGAGCACGGCTCATTTCTACCGGTAACTATGAATCGAGCGAGAGCCTCCCCCACCGGGAAGAGGATGCGACCTCGACTCCCGATAATCACTGCCAGCCGTTCTAGCCGAAGGTGGAATATTAGATCTCGCCAGTTACACCCACCGCCTATTATCCTTTCGGTGCTCGGACCGTTATCTCGAGGCTTGTCGACTGTTGGTTCTTTTCCTAGCGCTCTCTCACACGAGAGCACACGAGCGGATCGAACCACTCTCCTCAAGATCGGAGTACGGTTAAAGCTAACTTTGAGGAATTTTATCCCCCGAAGAACGGCGATCCTCGATCCAATTGACCTTCTAGGGAGAGCCGAAAGGAACGTCACCCGGACGTTAGTCCCGAGATCCACGAGAAGCTATGTATCGTGAACTTAACGCGCGGAGTCCGGATTTTTTCGGGAGGAACGCGAGGAATCGCCTTATAAGTCTGCGCGAGCACTCGAGAGAGAAAGAAAAAGAAGAAAAAAAACAAACAAAAGAAGAGAGAATCGAAGGAAGAAGACGAACGAACGAAATGAAAGAACGAGCGAGCGAAGGCAGAGCACCAGCAGCACCAGCAGCAGCATCAGCCGCACCAGCAACAGAAGCAGCAGCGGCGGCGGTAGCTGCTGCAGCAGCAGCAGCAGCAGCAGCAGCAGCAGCAGCAGAAGTTGCAGCGGCAAAAGAAGAAGAGGAAGAGAAGGAAAAAAAGGCGTGCGACAGTCGGCGCGTCCGCCTGCTTCTCTCTGCACGACTCGTTCGTTGCCTGTGCGCGCTGCTCCGGCTCTCTCGGCGTCATCCTTGTTGCGCGGCCAGCCGCCGCGGCTGGTACCGAAACGGACGGGATAAAAGGGAGGGCCTCGCCTCTCTCGTAGAGAGTGGTGAGCTCGATGCCCGAAGAAAGAACGCCGGAAGGACGAGAAAGAGGGACCGAGAAAAAGGGCCCGACTCCTCGGCCCGCCCGCCAGATAGAGATGGAAGAGGGTATCGATCTCGAGAGAGGGATGGATGCCGGCCAAATCGAAGAAAGCGAGGGGACGAAGAAATGAGACAGTTCGCGAATCGATCTCCCAATAAAGGAGGAAAGGAGGCCGGCCTCGCAGAGAAGACTACTTTCCTTCCGCGGTTGTCGGGGAGGGGGGGAGCGGGGCCCACGGGTCCCAAGATGCGAGATATCAGTTATCAGTTAACGAGCGAGAGCACACGGAAGCCTGGGAGCTGGGACACATTGCTCTTCGTTCGATCGATGCCGGCCGGTACTGGCAGGACCACGATAGAAGGACATCGAGTCGAGGAGAATTGGGGCCCGACAGCCCGAGGACTTTCGGCCGGAAAGTCCGCGCTCCGGCGAAAAGGGTTCGGCCAGGGTAATTTAGGGAGCGACATTGCTGTCCGGGGAAGGGAATGAGAAACGGGAAGATAGAGGGAAGAGGAATGGGGGAGGAGGCTGGGCGGCGTTGGCGCGGCGGCGGAAAAAGGGGCACACAGAGGAATGGCGACGTATAGGGCTCGGGGAGGAAGACAGCTGAAAGGGGAAGCGAGCCGGGCCCCACCAGCCGTACGATCCGGCCAAAACAAATGCAAAGCGGGGAAAGAGCCCGGCTCTGGGCCCTCGGCTCTCGGCACTCGGCTCTTGGGTCTGAGGTTTTGGGCTTTGGGCTAAGGCCCAAAGTCCGCGAGATCGGGGACCCTCTTGCCGGTGTGTGCTCGCGGCATCGCCGGCCGCCGCTTGAAGTATCTACTGGAAGATGGTGGGGCCGGACCATGGGAGAACAGAGGAGGAGGCCCTCGAGAGCCAAACGAAGCAACTTCAACACCCGACTGCTGGGACCACTGCGCACCAGTTACGCGGGGTGAGAGACAAAGAGTGTGTTCACCGGTTGCGCTCCTATGTGCCCATAATTCTTTCAAAAGAAAACGGGCCCCGATCGCTCCCAGGAGCGATCATTGCGTTTCTTGTAAAGTGTCATCGGGAGCACCGGTGACCGGATAAAGGGTCCCGCGCGACGGCGACGGCGACGACGACGACGACGACGACGACGACGACGACGACGCATAGCTCCCTCCCCGAGACTAGTACCTGCTCGCTGAAAACCCCCTTCCTTTGCTTTGTATCGCCGATTTCGACCCGCTTAGATACCTACGCCGAGCTGTCGTAGGCGGCTTTCGGGGCCAGATTCCTTTTCAGATTGCCCACCTCATCAACTAGGAGGATATTTATTCGCCGCGATTCCGGTGCGGTCGGGGATTTGCATTCGCGACTCCGGGACTCGCTTTGTGTGCGAGCCCGCCTAATTGACAGCGTGGAAAATGTCACCGGTCTTTCGGCTGACTTTTTTCCTAAGCAGCAATTGCCCCTACGCTATTCGTTCTAGATCCCCGAATAAGTAGAAAAGGCATCCTCTCTCTCTCTTTCACGATCGTGTGTCACTCACGCGTTTGGTGATCCACGAAGTGGGCTTCTTCACTTCTCGATGATCGTATCGCTCGAAGATGAATTGGCGCTTCTTACCTGAAACAGAAAAAGAAGGATGCACGGTTAGAGGCAGTGTGATCGTCGAAGCGCATGTGATCATGTGTGCTGCGCTCGCAGGGGTAAGACAGGTCGAGTGACCTTGCCCCATAACTCCTGTATACCGGTTTCGGAGTTAATCGCATAAATTACAATTATTGCGGCCATCACTCTCGCACGGATACCACGGCCCCCTTGCACGCATTATGCAAATGCCCCGGCGGAGCGTTAGAATGTACTAAAGGATTTCTTATGACGGGCTAAAGTGTCCGATGGTGCCGTGTACCCGCCGGCATTAACAACCCCTATGAATTCTTCCCGACGAAATTAGCCCGGGGTAATCGGCGGGCTACCGTGATTCCAGTTGGCTCGATCACAAAGCATAAAACTGCCGGTGGCGGTCGCAACAAGTAACAGCAGGACCGATCGACGAACGTTCCAAACCCAAGCATCTGGTCGATTAACAGACTGAAATTATCCATTACGGCAGAAAGCGCGCGTTGCATACACGATAAGCACGGCTCGTATGGCCAAGGCGACGAAATACATGCGTCCTTCTAGCAAGTATTCCGCGTATTTCTTGAGCTCGGAGCTCTCGTAGCCCGAGTAACGGAAGAGGGCGGCTGACTCGCGATCCAATCGGAGAAGCCGCTTGTGTCCTGTGTCTTTCGCTTCCCGGACTCTCTCCGCTCTCTCGGAGTTCACCGATATTCCTCGGATCCCGATGCCAGATACACATTGCACAAGTTGCGATCCAACGAAACGCGCGTCCCCGAAAGCAAGTCCAATTGCAGCAGTGGCGAAGAAGCGGTTGAAGAAGCAGCAGAAGAAGAGGCCGGCGAAGGGCAGAGAGGAGAGAAGATTCGTTGTCGATTCTAGAGGAGGAGTAGAGGCCAGGCCCTTCATCGAGTGAGTGGAGCATCGTATATTCGCACGTGAAGAGGCAGGTAGAGCTCGATATGTTTGCGCATACGAGAAGCTCCCAGAAGCAGGAGCGAGCTGGCCCCGTTACTTGGGACTGTGATGGTGATATTTACGATCCGATAGAATCAGCCCCCTCTGCGACGTAGACGAGGACGCGCGGACGCTATCTCGCCGAGGATGAGAAGGAGAGCCGAGAGTAAAGGAAGAGGAGCGGCCCCTAACTCGCTCTCTCCCTCTCTCTCTCTCTCTCTCTCTCTCTCTCTCTCTCTCTCTCTCTCTCTCTCTCTGCCAATCCTCACGCTCTCTCCCTTATACTTGGAGAACGAGGGGGCCGGTTTTCGCGATGCCCGAACCGTGTGTGTGCTCTGCACTTTTTTTGCGGCTTCAATTTGAATTGAAAAAGGCTGTGGACACGAGGACAATAGGTTGTGCCGCCACCGCCACCGCCAGCTCCTCTCAGTTACTCTCCTCTCGTCTTCGTCGTCGTCGTCGTCGTCGTCGTCGCAGTCGTCGCAGTCGTCGCAGTCCTCCTGCCTTCTTTCAAAGCCGCCTCCCGCGTACCACTGTCTCACTCTTTTTTCCAGCAGCTCTCTCGATGACGACAAGCCTGCGACGACGACCACGACGACGACGACGACGACTACTGCGAGGAGGAGAGGACGACCAGCAGGAGGATTACGAGAATGGGGACCGAGACGGCCGGCGGATGCACTCGTAGGTGCACCCATACTTCCTCTACCCTCTTCTCCACCCGATGGCAGCCCTCTCTTTCAAAATGTATCTCTGTCCGACCAAAGCGAACGTACGCCTCGTTCTTCCCGCCGGTTCTTTACTCCTCGGCCTCCTTTCTGCCGGTCTTTCTTCGATTCGAAAGCGGCGAGCACCGGAGCCTCCTTAAATATACTTAAGCTAAGTATTATCATGTCACCGGGCAAAACAATCACCTTCGCTCTCGTCTTCCGGGGGCCGGCATTCTTTCTTTGCTTTCATTTGTTCCTTCGGTCCTATCCTCTCCCCACCTCTTTCTCCTCCTGATCCTGCTGGTTCTCAGCTTCCTTTGAGTTTCCAGTTTGTCTTACGTCTTTCTCTTGGGCTCCTCTCTATCTCGAATCGACCATTCCAGCGTATGCTCTCGCGTGTTTCTCTTATTTCCGCTGTATTTGAAGCTCCGTTGCCCTTTTCGCGAGAACCTTTTCTGGTCGCTGTCAGCTAGGAAGGGCCTGAGAGGGCCCCACCAAGCCGAGAGGACAATCGGCGGGCATGCTCCCTCGGAATCAGATATTACGTATGCACAACCGAAACCGCAGAGGCAGAACCTCTTTTACCCCAAGGGTGTATCGGCTTCTCGCTCGATCTTCTCCCGTAGCACCCTTGCGCCGCGCTCTTGTCCTCGGCCAGGCTCCTACTCGTCCTTTCTTAACCTCTGCATGCGAGGAGAGAGCGACCTGGCTTCTGAATAGCATCGTGATGGTCCTTTCAATCTCGCCGGCCATGGCCACTCTCTTTCTCTGTCCGGCCTCCTCTCTGCCTCCTTTCGATTTCCTCGAGAGGCGACGCTATTAGCTTCGAAATTGCCGGCCGAGACGATCTTAATCGCGGCGACCCCTCGAGGACGACGGAGTCGGGACGTCGAGAGCACCGTACTCGCGTGCCGTACCCTCTTAAACTCCCTCCTATAGAATCAACCATTCGGGGCCATCCACATTTTTACAGACACTGGACTCCATCTGCCTCGCCGGGTAATCGACCACGATTCATTCTTCCTTGGTACTTGCGATCGTTAAACGACGCGTGTATGCCATTTCATGTCGACTTGACCCTACAATCGACATACCATCGAAATGTACTCTCGACGTCTTTGAAAGTACGATCCGAACGAGAAAGAACTCTTCACGCTCGTCTACCGATTGTTCTACCTCCGAACGCATCACGATTTTATTGCTAATAGAAATCAAATCGAACCCAGACGTTCTGGTGTAATTTGCTCGGTTTAACGAGCAAGAATTATCCACCTTCGTACCGTGGAGCACGAACGCAACTTTTGCCGTTGTAATTGTGTGTTCCTTTATCCCTTTTCTCATTCTTTGATCCCACATTAGTTTTCCTCGGTGATCGTGAAAGTCGCAAGAGAAAAGGAGTGAGAGAATGTGTAAAGGATAACCACTGAGGCTTTTCAGAGGACCAGGCTTCCATGGTTTACTAGCACTTCCACGAAGGGTGTTCGCGTGCGAAGTCGATGTACATTTCAGTCGGATCGACCGAATAAAATGGAAGGTGGCAGAGAGCGAATTACCGATCCCGCGAAGCGCAGAGAAGGCAAGGGCTCGAGTTGGTTGAGAAGGAGGAGCAGAAGCAGCAGCAAGAGTTGAAGAAGGAAGAGGGGATGCACCCAAGAGGGAAGAGCAAAAACGAATTTACGACTATCCGCCGGTTTTATCGAGCGGCGAGGAGCCTGAACGCGAATTCTCTGGAGCAACGTCGATCGCACCAGCACTCTCGGGATATCATGCTCCCGCGGAAGCAATTGCGATCGACGATCGAGTCCGCTAACGGAAACGAATCGCAGAATTCCACGAGGAACTCTCCCCAAGCCGACAAAGGCACAAAGAATCTCTCACGGGCTCTCGCCGACTTGGACCACTGAGATTTATTCATATAGCACGAAATGACCGAGGCCAAATTCGGAATTCCCCTCGGCCAGATCCTCATCACGATGACGATCCATTGTTGGCCTGAGCGGTATGAGCAGTGCATCATATACAGGGACATTAAAATTCCACTGGGATTCTCGCGGTTTGCGGGGCCGGCTGGCTGGCTGGCATGCGAAGGAGATGCGACGGATACCGGGAGACAGAAGAGAAGCAAGGAGCCACGTCTCGTAATAACGAGAGCCCACTCTAACTTCCGGCGGGGCGCGGCGCGGTGCGGTGCGGTGCGGTGGGCCGGGAAAAGGAGGTGGGTTCGAGCAGGGCGCAGTAGAGGGGGAGGTGAACTGTGTACAGCAAGTAGTTTCGTGTATTCAGGACGACCTTACTTTCCCCCGTGACTCGGTGCAGTTTCACCAGGCTCTCTCTTGCTCGATGAAGTCGCAGTCGTAAAAGGGCCAGCGCCGCCACTTCGTACTCGTGCGTACGGTACCGGCGCGTACCGCATACGAATCACTTCATTTCTTTCCTTTCCTCTGACCAAGCCAACATTGCATTTCTAATTCTGTTGCACTCTACTCCTGTCCGTCTCTTCTTCAAACTATCCGGGAGAAAGATACTTGAGGAATGCCAGGGTTTATCTGAAACGCCGTGGGTCAAGGCGATTCCTAGATGAGTCGTCTTGTTGATGCAAGAAAACATTCCCCACCAACTTTCAGCCCCGGAAATAGTCGGGAAGTATCGAAAACATGGGGAAAACCGTCAAAATTAGACCAAAACTATTATTCAGGGGACTGTTCCCAAGTGTTTTCGATACAATTCCGGCACTTTGACCACTAGTTTTATGTTTTCTCTCCGTTTTGATATTTAAACAATCGAAATATCAAGCGTTCGTCCAAGTCCCAGAACCTTCGAAAAATCGAAAATTTGTGAAGGGGTACATATGGAAAAATTTGCGAAAAAATGAATTTTGAGCTGGGGCTCTGGAATTTATATCACTTCTTCCTTGATGCAAGAAAACATTCCCCACCAAATTTCAGCCCCGGAAAATGTCGGGAAGTATGAAAAACATGGGAAAAACCTCGAAACTGAAATTTTCAGGATCGGGTTTCCATGTGTTTTCGGTACAATTCCGGCACTTTGACCACTAGTTTTATGTTTTCTCTCCGTTTTGATACTTAAACAATCGAAATATCAAGCGTTCGTCCAAGTCCCAGAACCTTCGAAAAATCGAAAATTTGTGAAGGGGTACATATGGAAAAATTTGCGAAAAAATGAATTTTGAGCTAGGGCTCTGGAATTTATATCACTTCTTCCTTGATGCACGAAAATATTCCCCACCAAATTTCAGCCTCGGAAAAGGTCAGGAAGATTGGAAAACGTAGAAAAAACCATCAGAAGTAGATGAAATGAATAATTCAGCGTGACATTCCTTTGTGCTTTCGGTACAATTCCATGGTCGGAAAATGAAACTAGGCATTTTAGATGATGGCCGTTCTATAGGAGTGCTCTTAAGCGGAGGGTTCTTAATTCAGATGCAATTGCAATACAGTGGAAATGATCGTGGAGCAGCGAAACTAATTACCGCTGCGTGACTGAGCGCGCGAATTCCCATCGCTGAGGAGTTAAGGTAATGATCGCTCGGTCGGTGGAGCCACAGTATTATCAGCTGTGCAGACCGATCGTCAGACTCGTTTCCCGATTGCGGCGGAATACAGGTCGGCATTAAACTCGGGGTGGAACCCGAGAGGGCCGGCAGCCTCTCTGAATGCAGCCGTGGAAATAATTTCACTGGTAAGCCGAGTCGAAATTGGAGTGGCCTCTCCTCCTCATTGGTAGTGGTAGCACGTACCTCACGTACGCGTCGGCGAAGACGTTGGTGAACGCAACCGGTGAACAGTATTGACGGCGGCATGCTCTGTACAAGAGGTTGTGTACGCCTCTCTTCCTCTCTGTTGAGCGGTGTCGGCTCTGACTACACACGCGTGCACGAGACCTCTCAGTATATATGTGTGAGCCTGTGTCTGAGGGAGAGACAGAGAGAAACAAACGCAGCGAAGCTAAGATAGTAGTGGTGTGCGCCGGTTACACGTATGCGAACGGGGATCGCGTGCTTCGAGTCTGAAAACAGAAGCGACTCGGCGAGACGGACGGCGAGCCGCGATAAAAGGGCTCGGTCCATGAGGTAAAGGGAACGCAGGACCCAGATGCGAAAGAGAGAACCAGAGGAGAGAACGGTATTCATAGACGACAAGAGAAGACTACACTGACCGAGGATTAAAATTCTGCTCCAATTGCATCTAATGAATGGTCGTGACGAAAACAAACAAGTAGATTTAGCGACTAGGCGCGGGATAAAAATATCGGGGAGTAAGGGTCACGGATAAGGTGCGGCTGCAGAAGGCAGAAGGCAGACGGGAGAAGGGTCGAGCGAGAATGTCGGAAGTTGGCAGTGGGATCGAGATTCGCAAGGCAGGCAATCGAAGCCTGACGAGTGAGAGAGGTGAGGCAAAACAAAACGCGACGGGGGAGCGGGTCTGGTCCTATTGTATAAGTCGTGCCCCGAACGCCTCGGTGACGGGCACTCGCCGGAATCGGAAGCCGCGGCTTCGTGCTGGGTAAACCGGTGCCCGGTACATCATCCGGAGCGTGGCAAATCGAATGGAAGTTTCGGCGATCCTGCGGGCGCGTTGGCCCGGCAAAACGGGGTGGATGCGTGCTTAAGGACAGAGCATGAACGGTTGCAACCCGACACCTGATAAATTCGATATCAGCGGCCCGCTTGCCCGCCCGCGGCTGGGCCCGCATTTAGGTCGGGCCCCCTTTCTTCCACGCTCTTTCTCCCTAAAACTCCTTCGCACTCCCTCGCACTCTCACTCTCCCTGCCCTTCTCTCTCTCTCTCTCACCATCTCGTCCCGTCCTTTCCCTGCTCCGAGCACTACACTCTTCCTCATCGTTTTCCGCATCGCTCTCGCCCTTTGTCTTGACCGTCCTGCTACCCCGCTGTTGTTGTCGGGGGCCCGGGCGAACCGAGCCGTGCCGAGGGAGAGGCCCGGCCCGTGGCGCGGCCGCCCGCTTGTGATCGCGGAGCTGAAACGAGAGAAGAGGAAGAGATCGAGAGAGCGAGAGACCGAGAGAAAGGGAGACACGGGACGCGATCGCTCTTGCCGTCTTTATCCGACCCAAGGAGGCACCGTTTGCCTTTTTTACAGCCGAGTCGACCGAGTGCCGAGTGCGTTTGGCTGAAATTTCAGCACCGGCCCACCTCCTCACCCTCGCCCTCCTCACCCTCGCCCTCTCTCTTTTCGCTCGATCGAAGCTGGACTCGACGGAAAAAGAAAAGGTCCGACCCGACGCGACAATAACGATAGAAGTCTCCACGCGAGTGACCATGAGCGAGAGGGAGAGAACCGAGTGGATGAAGCGAGACGGTCCTCGCACCTTTCCACCTACATACGTCCGATCGAGAGTCTAGACGTGGCCTGCTATACGAGTTCCTTTCGGCGATGTACGACCCCCACGAAAGAGGCTCCGGCGAATGCCTCTTCCCGGTCCTGGCTAACGTATAGAGACACTCGCGCACAATGATTATCTCCCGCCTGACTTATTGTCGGTACACGCGAATTTCCCCGATCGTACATTTTAAAGAAGAGATCCCTTCGAGTCAGCGCGAGAGACCAACGAAATACCGTCGACTCTCTTCGGCAAAGAGGGAGAGAGAGAGAGAGAGAGAGAGAGGGGGGCAGAGGCAGAGGGAAAGAGGGTTCGTCCTCCTCCTCCTCCTGCTCCTCCTCTTGGAGGAACGAAATCCCTGGCATTCCCGCGCTGACTCTTGCGAATTTCGACGAGTTCCGTCGTTCCACAGCGAAGTAAAAAAGGCCTGGCAGAATTTAGGGGACGCGGAGAGATTGGTGCGGGGGGCTGCTGGTGCTGCGACTCATCGATCCTCCAACGGGAAAAGGTGGTCGAGGATCGAGGATCGGAGGAGAGGAGCTGGGTGGTTGGGGGGGGGGGGGGGGGAAGGAGGGCCGACTGGCCGAAGAAGGTACGCGGAAGGTGAAGGAGAAAGGTGCATAAATAACGATCGCGAGCAGGCATTGTATATCACGGAGTGTGTGCGCTGCGCTCCGATGCCGCGCGTCTCCGCGCGCTCCTATCGGCAAACAATGTTCCGTGCCGCTGGCTGTGGCATTTAGCCGGTGAGCCGAGTATCAAGATCGGCCGTCCGGCTAAATAATCAGATACGAGCCAGCCGAAAATCCTTCTTGCTCTGGCAAAAGGCGCCGATCGAGCAGCCAAGTGAGAGAGCACCGGGGACAGCAAGCAGCGCGATCCAAGGAACGCGCCCGCCCTTCGGCCCGAACTATCACTCCACGTACATACTCCCGAGCTCTCTCGCAACTTCTCCAAACGAATGTCAAAGTGCCTGTCTGCGCTCCGTGCTTGTCCGAAGGACTCACCTTGGCAGAACTATGCCGACCATGCCCTGGAGGACCTGCGCTAATTTACTTTCGCCAATTGGCCCTACGAGTCTCTCTCTCTCTCTCTCTCTCTCTCTCTCTCTCTCTCTCTCTCTCTCTCTCTCTCTCTCTCTCTCTCTCTCTTTCTCTCTCTCGAAGGGCTTATACGCTCGCGAAGAAAGCAGTCTCCGCTCTCGACCAAGCTTTATCGTGGGACTACAATCTCCTCCGTACACTGCCAAACTAAATGAGAGGCCGCTCTCTTAAGGTCCTCGCGAATTTTACTTACATTCATCGGAAAGGGCCGGATCTCTCGAGAATCAGCCAAGCCCACGAACCGCTGGTAATAAAGGTGCGTAGGCGAGGATCGACGACTTTTACAATAATTCGCAAACACTCCTCCACCGGATAACCCATTGAAATTCTTTGGCTGGTTTCGCACTACGATGGAATGTGGAAACGTCTGGTTCAAGAATGTGAGTGGCGCATATCCTAGGGAATACTAGTAGTTAATGGGGAAATATGCGCCCACCGAACGGCGTCCAACAGAGAGAAGTTGAACGAGATGTGGCGGGCGTCGGTGCATCCTCGAGCGACGGGTTCATTCTGACTCGTGACAATATTAAATAAATAGCCCCACGCAGTCAGAGACACGGCAGGCCACCGTCCGCAGGAGGGAAGGGAAAACCAAGACCTGTCTCCACTGATGCACTGATGGAAGAGGAGGAGGTGGAAGAGGAGCTGGCGGTGGACGTTCTCGTTCAGGGAACGCGGCGGTGGCTGCGGCGGCGGCGGCGGCGGCGGCGGCGGCGGCACGACCAGTTGAGAAATGACAACACGATTGCCGACACTTCTCGGACTCTTTCTCTCTTATCCGTTGGACATCGGCCTCCTCCATCTTGCTCCTGCTCGGTGAGAGTACTGCCAGAGAGGACATCAACCACCACCAACATCACCCTATCCTCCGAGCGCAACACTATCCAACTGCTTATCATGCTAGTGCACCAAGCTTATTACGAGTCCGTAGGAGAGCCATTCTCGTGGTGAGCAATGCCACTTACCACGATTGTTTAACGGCGTTTAGGCGTCGATTGCTAACAGGGGGGTCGTACTTCCCCCGGTACCGTATTATGCATTGGTACGGGCATACCTAGTCACCTTCTTCCCACCCGGACTATCTTTTCTCCTCCCCTTCTACAAGCCTCCTTCCAATACCCGTTGGTTCGATCCTCGCATGCTCGCCAGCTCCATTTGCAGCTCATGGGAGCGCGCGAGATCTCGCCGAGTCGCCGCTATCCCGCGACACCCGGATGCGAGGCGATCGGGCGCGCGCCGTTCGATCTTCCCCTCGATAGGGATCTCGATACACGTCGCTCGTTTGCATCGTGGCGTGCCTTAAACGGCGACTCGACGCCGCGCCGCGCCACAGAACAATTCCTCTTATTTGCACCGGCACCCTCTTGCCCTCCTACTAGCACAACTATAATTCCAAGGTAGGCCAATATCAAGTGGGAGAGAAGTAGTCTTGTTTCGCAATATTCTTACTCTTGTCAGAGGTTAGCCAATTGAGGTGTCGTTGACTCGAACGGTACACTAATTTCCAACAAGTTAATATGACTTTGAAAAGAACAGTCATCCTCTATGTCTATACGATCTTCCGCAAAGAGTTTTGGACGAAGAATTCGCTGTTGGTTGGAGGGAAGGACCAGTTGAGAGACCCTGGAATCATCAGGAGGGCATCCATCGAGAGTGTACGAAGAATGAGGCAGAAGAAGAGAAAGGTCGAGGAAGGAGAGAGTATCGGACGAAGAGGAGGTGGGCCTACGCAGCCTCCTGCGAAGTAATATGCTCTCGCTGCATGAGGTCCTTCCTCCTCCTGGGTGCACTCACCCTTCGGGCCCCACGGAACCCTTTTCAGGCGAGCTCCATTGGGGCCCGCGTTGCAATCGAGCCAACTCTACCGTTGATCAATGTTTTAATTGCCGCTAATGATTCGGGGATATCTCTCACGCGTCCCGAGGCGCAGACACATCCGAGTGGATTGAACTCTGGCTTGAGCAACCGAAATTCACTCCAACACTTTACAGAACGAATCTCACTTCTTATTGGTTTGGCAAAATACTTTCTATATTCCCTACTCGCCATAATCAAGAATTATTCATTGTCACTTTGGAGAATGGTATTGCGCATTAATGAATCTTGTCTGGAAGCGATTGCTCGAACTACTTGAGGGTGTGTGTACCTGCCGGAGTATGTACAACCTGCTTCTGGGGCTTAGCGTGCGCGGTGCGCACGTGGTCAAGTACAACGGCTCGGCAGGAGGCCGTACGAAGAAGCGAATGGGGAAGAGGAGAGTAGAGGAGTCCCAAGTGTGCCGAGTCCAGAATACCGAGGAGGAGAAGAGAAAGAAAGCATGGGTTCCAGCGAGGGAGAAGGCATATGAAATAGTAACTGTCAGCGTGTAGGCCAAAGTTGATGGCACATTGTCGTATTAAGCCAGGGGTAATTTGTCTGGCCTTCTTTCAGCCACCCACACCCAGAAACGCCGGGCGTTCGACGACCTCTCCTGGCCTCCGCGCTTCGACAACCACCTCCTCCTCTTTTACGATACAGGTCCCTTAAACTCTCCTCCCCCAACAATTGATCCAAGAGAAAAGAATGAAAAAGAGACTTAGGACATTTTGCGATAATTTGCTTGGGAATGGTAGAACGAGAGAAAAGGAGGTAATGTTGGCTGGGAGCCCGGTAGTTGCTCGGTGTATCAGGATCGGAGATGCCGGCTTCTCGGCGGTCACCCCGAGGGCTCTCTCGCCTTGGCCTTCACCTCGAGATGCCACCCGCGATAGCCGGCGGGAATTAAAAAGTGTCCGTGGCTCGAGATGGATATCGATTGAGTCGTAAAAGGCTACCTCCCGCTTACGCGAAACTTATGTGGCTACAAGTTGGCGCGCGCGCGCGCGCGCACGGTTACGTAAGACAGAACGGAAGATAGATAGACAGATAGAGGAAAAGGGGGAGAAGATCGGAGGAACACGCGGCATTCATGGGAGATCGGGACCGTTCTTGGACTCGTGATTAACCGGGACTTGCTCTTTCCCTCTCTCGTAGTTGGAGTACCAAGGTGGGCTCGACGAGAGAGGTATGCCGCGCGCGCGCGCGGTCAATGGACGAGGGCTCATTTTTATTCGGCGAGCATTCCACGCAGCCTGCTAATCCCTCTTTCACTTATTCACGTTGCCTCGATTACCAACACTTGAATGAGACACGCTGCTCCTACTAATTCGAGCGCATCTGCCGAGAGCCGGGCCGACCTCCTCTCTTCGGCTTCCTCTCTCGAGCAGCCACTCGGCCGACG
The DNA here is from genome assembly GCA_910593735.2 of Ectemnius lituratus. Classification (NCBI taxonomy): domain Eukaryota; kingdom Metazoa; phylum Arthropoda; class Insecta; order Hymenoptera; family Crabronidae; genus Ectemnius; species Ectemnius lituratus. The sequence continues at coordinate 565,241 of OU343036.1, read as the reverse complement.
CGACGCGACGCGACGCGGCGCGGCGCGGCGCGGCGCGGCATGAAGCAGCCGAGTCGATGGAATTCGTGAATGGCACTCGCTCGAACTGGCGCAAGAGCAGCCTGCTCTCGGCCGGAGAGAGAGATATATGTGTGGATACACCTGTGGACCGTGTTCGCGCGGCGTTACCGCTGCAGCGGAACGGTAATAATAATTTGGCGGGCGACGAGCGGCCGCATTTGATGTTGCACGGTCGCCCGCTGGGCGGATCGCGCGACAATGTCGTCCCCGCGGGACCTCCTAGCACGCAACCTGGGGTAATCGATCATTACTCCCAAGGGCTATTAAAAAGCGGGGCCGTGTCTTCGCCGAGACCGCTCCTCCGCAGAGTACACACTCTGCCACTCTGGCTATACCACACTCCCTTCGCTTTCGCCAGGACCGCCGTTAATTAATTCAGCCAGCCGGTCACGTGAGTCGCAGCAGCTTTTAGACCTTTTTGCGCCTCTATCCGGACGCTACTGGACCTCGGCTGCTGCTGCTGCTGCTCCTCCGACCACTATCTCCTCTCCTTCTTTCTCCCTCTGCCTCTCCCTCTGCCTCTGCCTCTGCCTCTGCCACGCTCCTTTTGCGCTCCGCTGTCTTTCACGCCATTCGGAAGCTACCTGTTTCGCCGCCTTTCTCTCCCCCCGATTAATGTTTCGTAGAAATCACTTGTCATTGCACGAATACTCGGTCCATCGACGAAACAACTAACAAGAACCACTCCGAGTATCTGGGATGATTGTGCCAATAAATTGATGGTTGTAACCATGTGAGAAAATTAAATCCTGCCATTCTAAGAATCTAGGGAGTAGTAAGTAATATAGGCTCGATATAATTGGACATCGAGAGAGTAAAATTAGAAGCGATGAACCTCTTTGAGGAGGAGAGGACGCAGTTGCTCTTGGTCGCAATGGAATTGGAAGGCGGAGTCACTAGACAGGAAAGTAGACGGTGTTCCACGTCTAGGCATAGTGACCCGCGCTCGCATAGCTTACGCACGTGCGCGTGTATATGCAAACGCACCGCATGCGGCGCGCCTGACAGCGTACACGAGGAGCACGGAGAGAAGCGGAGGTTGTTGGGGAACTGGGGGAGGACCGGCGCAACCGGGGATGCTGGGAGGAAGGAGCACGAAGGAGTAAGGAAAGCCCGAGAGCAACGGGGAACGGCTCCAGGGTACTTCTGATTCTAATTACCTCGAGTTACAAGCGGACAACCCGCTGATCCGGTGCGGTATCCATGGTAGAGCAGGATCTCGCTGAGCAAGGCACACGCCGTAATTCTCATCCCCATTGGTTATAGGCCACGTAGCCACGTAATGGCTACACTTCGCTTCGATATCATACGATCCACCGTCTGTGCTCGGGATAATTCTCAATGAGAATGATCGCAGGGTATTTGTGTTCACCGGCTTTCGCTTCCATTCGATCGCTGCGTCGTTTCTCTATGTTTTTCTCTTTTTTTCAAAAGGTCTCCCGGCCGACAGGTTCTACCAATTAATTTGTTGGATGCGCCGAGACTCGTCCGAATAAATCTGCTTAAGTGCCTTCATTACAAATCTCGGTATAATTGATTCGAAATATATTCCTATAAAACCTGTCGATTTCTTAGCTCCTGTACAATAATTCAATTCGATCTCTCCTCTTTTCGCGAGATGACTCGATGGAATTTCGAACTCGCAACAGTGGATAGGTCACCGAACGAGGCGCGTCCTTCGACCGATCTCGAGATTATTCCCGGAGATCTTCGAAGACCAGTAGAAAAAGGACAGAGCCGGTGCACCGTTTCAACGAATGCAACGACGATATACGCGTTATACCTGTCGAGGCAAACACTGAAACATTCGCTTCTACATTTGTACGTGAGTCTCGCTTTGGAATTCTGTGCTCGGTGCATAAATGGATGTTCACACTAGAGCTTCACGGTCAGCTAATGGCTGTGAGTGTGAGAGAGTGACTGTGAATGTGAATGAGACTTAATAGGGCCGCTCGGCATCGAGAGAGCTCTCGACAATACTATGTATCTCGACGGTGGTATTAAATCGTTAGCAGAGAGAGAGAGAAAGAGGCAGTAGTATATGCCCAGACATGCATAGATACCGGGAACGTTATCACGTGGAGTCAGTCTCTCGTAATATCGGCATAATCGATGCGGCAATAAAGTGGTACCGCGGTGGCAAAGCGATAGACCGACGCTTTTCTCCGCCGCGCGCGTCTCTGCCAGCTGGGATGAAGCCGGTCGGAACCTTTGGACCTCTTCGCCGCGCAACCGACGCAATTTGTCCCACGGAACTCTAATTGAAAGCTACTACATACACCCTTGACCAGTCTGCATCTGCTCCTCTTTATCTCGAGCGTTACTATGCCGCTCGAGGAAACTGCCGTCTGAGAAATTCCCGCACTTCTCCTCGGGTCAAATGGAATAGCGATTATTTCACCGCATGAAATTGACCAAGTGATAATCAATTCCTACGATGCCCGGCGTAAATCGATGCCCGGCACCATCAATGACCCGACACGAGTATTAGCGGCATTTTGCAGAAACGACGTGAGCCGCATTCCCGTCGCACGGACGGTGTAAAGGGGGATGGTACCGTTCGTCGTCGCTGTGCTTTCGCTGAAGGTAGGGGAAGAGGCGAGGGAGGAAATGAGTGGCGGCGGGTCAGGCGAAGGGCGACGGGAAAGAGGTCACGGATCTATTATCGTAGGCTAGACCGTCGGAGTAAAGGGAAATATGCATTCATGGAGGGAGAGAGGGAAAGGGAGAGGGGGTGGGAGGACGGAGGAAAGAGCGGGAGCGGAATGACGCGGCGTTCTCTGGGACACAAGAGAGGCGTTTCGCTTTCCGCGGGGGGTAAAACGCGTTATATGACGCGGTTATGCCACGACCTCGCTCCATTACGCCATCGATGAATAGATCGTTTATGCTTCCTTCATTCCTGCCCTATGCGCTCCGGCCCTCGGAGCTGCCCAACCATCTCTGGACCCTCTCTCGTCTTACTTCACAAAGACCTGATTGGAAGAAGGATGTTCCTCTGACCGTGGTGACTCTTAACCATAGATCCTAAGTTGGCTGCAATGCCGTGACATCGTCACTTGGTGACGTAGAAAAATGTCACTCGAGTACCCCCTTTAAGAAAGGTGCGCATAGTTGACGGGACCTTTGGTTGGAATAGGGTGACTCAAGAACAATTAAGTCCGACTTGCGAGCCAATGAGATGGAAGTGATCGAGAAGAAGTGGCAGTGAGTTCTGGGAAATGTTGGCGCGAGGCATTGGTAAGAATTTTCTCGGAATGGGCAAGACCGATTGAAGGTGGCCGGGGCCGACTTTCCCTGGGGGGGGGGAATCCGTGCGAGTGCAGAGTGCGCACTTCTCGAGTAGGAGAAGTGTATGAGGAAGAGTGTGGAAGGAAAGGAGGGAACTCGACCGGGAACGGGAAGGAAGACGGACTCTGGCAGCAGTGGCAGTGAGATCTTTTGCAGCGTGCGGCATGTCCTCGTCAAGGCTTGTCGCCCCGTGGCACGCAAAGAGGCAAGCGCCTACGCCACCAGCAGGCCGGCCAGGGTGGCGGTCGCTGACGGCAATGCCAGAACACACACACGACTCCTTCGGAACACACGTATCTCGAACACACGTCGTTTCCTCTCGGAGCAGCGACTCGGCCGTGAATACCTAAAGAGGAACACGGACTCCCGTAACGAGCTCGTGAACCCTCTACTCCTCTCCCGCTTCTAGCGAACAACCCGAAGAAAGGAGATATGTACCGCTAAACTTTCTTCGTGTCGACCTGCCACTGAAGACATACGCCTCTAGGTACCTCTAGACGAGGCGAGAGCGCGGTTTGTTAGGCACCCGAGAAACAACCTGCTCGCTTTACGCCGCTCCAGTCAAACTCCCAACACCGAGAGAGATTTACTCGCACAGCTGCAATCGCTGACAGCGAAAGTAGTCCGGATTCAAATTCCACCAACTCATCTGCCCTTCACGGAATTTCACGAGCTTTCCGTCGCGGGCAAGGACCCGTCCGAATATATCTGGCGACAGACATCGGTGTCAGAAGTCCTCGGGTGTACAGATAATTATCTGTGGAACTCGTAGGTATAGCGTGCGCGCCTTATGCTGGAATGCGTTTCTTGCATGTATCAGTAAACAACACGAAGTAGAAGCTCGGAGAAGAGCAGAAGAGATCCCCTTTTCCGCTACCATCTACGCTGCTGATGCTATTATTCCCTTGGCGTGCTGCTCGTACTCCGCGACTATTTACTGCGTTTGCATGTGAATGCCGCCGTCCGCGTGCCTCTTTCCTAGGGAGAGAAATGCCCGAGAGGGGGAGAGACGGAGAAATGTGGATATACGAGGCTGCTGGCTGCGTATATCTAGCGGAGTGACTGTACGGCAGAAGTGGCGACGAGAGACGAGGAGTATCTAAATGCACTGGCAGTCGCGTAATAACGCAAAATCCCACGGTTACCTAGCCATCCTGATATGACTGGCGCATAGAAAATATTACCCGTTCCTGATAGTCGATCGCCAGGAGGTTGTAAAGAATTTTTATCAGACAGTGGTCTGATCGGACGGAACATTGGCGCGTGTAATATACTCTATTACATTCCTGCGCTCGCAAGAGACTCGCACTATTGTTATTGTAACTGGATGTATCGGCACGTGGATGGAAGAAGGTGATCGCGTAGCAGATTCCTGAGTTATGGCGCGCCGACTTAGGTAGGATATCTGCTCCATCATGCCCTGGCTAAGGACGAACTCGCGGAGGATGCACGGAGGCAAGGAGCCAGCCGCTCTGACGGACGGACGCAGTTAATAATTCGTGGCGGGCCCTCGTGTAACCGAGCGGTTCGTGCCCGGAAATCCAAGTAGAGGAGGCTCGCGATCGCTCGAAAGAAAGAAGGAACGGAGGGAAAGAAAGGGCAACGATCCTATCTTCCCCGAAGAGAGAACGTTAACGGGACCTGCGAGAGATATCCCTCTCGCCCGTGGGGCGAGACACTTTGTGAGCCTCAAGATTTCGGGATACAGCACACTTCCTGTTCATCCACTCAGCGGCGGCGGCGGCGGCAGCAGCAGCAGCAGCATTCTAGAGATAGGACCTGTTACAACCAGCAGGCCCAGTCAAAATATAGAAAAAATAGACAAAAGCCCGGAGGAGAGCGTGCTTTTACTTGGACAATACCCTCGTTTGCCTCTTGGGACGAAGCACCGTAAGCCTCGTGACTCTATTAGCACGCGGGATACGCTGGCCCTGCTCCTGCTGCTGCCCCGATCACTATCGCCACAGCCAAGAGATACACCAGGTTCTCTCTCTCTCTCTCTCTCTCTCTCTCTCTCTCTCTCTCTCTCGCATTATCCCTCTCTCCCAAGTCGAGACAAATTTCTCCGGCAAAAATGTCACGGTCCGCACGCGTAACTGCCTGTTGGATTGGGCTAGTGTTGCGGGGTACGCGCAGGATAACGTTACCCAGAGTTAATAAAGCCCGGGGTCGAGGCCTCGGCCAACGTTCACCGCTTCGTCTTCGTCCGCGTCGGCCGCCCCGTCTTCATCTCGGCGTCTTCTCTCATCTACGGACACCGACCACAATATATATCCTCAGGAGCACCTCCGGCTCCTCTCGCTCTTTCATCCCCTCGGCGAAACAGAGAAGAAGAATGCTTTCGGCTGCTCTTCGTCTTCCCTGGATCCAGAGAGATCGACCGCAGCCATCGCCGAGGCCCCGAATACCCGCAAATTATTTTCTCCCGGGGGAACTCATCCCGAGGAGAGATGCACCCGCGCTGATGGACCCCCTCCGTCCTCATCCTCATCACCCCGTCAAACCGGGCGCCTAATAGCGCGAGCTGAACAAACTCCCGCCGACTGTCCGAATCCTCTCTCCGGCGCATTTTATGAACTCTCTTCAACTAGTTCCATCCAACTATCCTACAAGTACCACGCGATTCATCCGCATATCATCCTTCTTTTCGTATTCATGATCATCATGCTCTTCGTTCTTCTCCCCGTTCAAAATGCCACCCAAAAGTGACGGACGATGACGAGAATCTGGAATCTCCGGGATAGCCCCTGGCCATTTAAACAACCTCTCTCTACCTCGCCCATTCCTTCCTGCTCGTCTGCACGGTAGGCGCTTTTTCTTACCCTGACATAGCTTAAGAGCGCGCAGAACTACCTGACTAGTCAAGCTACGCGCCATTGGCTTGCACGACTTCGTAAAATATGGTTTATTAGCCGATCCAAAGAGGCTTGATTGCAACGTACTCTGGATTAATTCTCATTTATATACTAGGAAGTCTCGCCATCTGTGCTAGCCAATTGCTTTCGTTGCGGGGTGCAGGTGTCGGTCTTGGAGCATTAATATTGCAACGAGATTCCAGAGATTCTTGATCACGCATGCCAACGACGACAAGCGCGCAAAGAAAGAAAGAGAGAGAGAGAGAGAGATCGAGATCGAGGAGAGTAAATGGTAATGAAGACTATTTTCTACGAGTGAAATAGCCCTGATTTATGAGGTGGAGAGCCGCGTACTTCGCTGAAAGAAGGCGAGTGCCTCGGCTGTAATAAGGGTATCGTTGATCTTTCAATTGAGGGGCGGGGGGAGGATTGGCTTCCACTGGTCAGGGAGAGGAAGGTGGTCGAGGGGTGTGGAAGGAAGCCTGATTTTTCGCGGTGCGCGCACAGTAGCCAAATGCGCGTTTATTAATAACTTGATCGGCGATCGGGTGGCGCGCGTTTATAAAAGATAGTCCACATATTTCATGGGTTTTTATCGGCGCCTCTCATCTGCTGCTCTCGGCACTCCGCTCGCGCACTCTCCGGCCAAGTGGAAAGCATCGAGGAGCTTGCACGTATGTATGGAGGCGTGCATGTATGCAGGGAGAACGGGCGGGCGAGTGAGCAAGAGCAGTGCACGCGGCTCGGAGATAAGTGGTGTCGGGAATCTGGAATCGCCGCGTGGCCCGCGGCGGCGAAACACTTTGCACGGGTGCACCGTATGCTTTTTGTCGGTCGTCCCGCTTGCGTGCACGCACATCACTCTGCGCTCCCTGCAGCCGCCGCCGCCGCCGCCGCCACCGCCACCGTTGCCGTTGCCGTTGCCGTTGCTGTTGCCGTTGCCGTCGGTAGCGGCCCCTAATGAAGGATTCGACTTGCATCGCGGAAACTCTCCTCCGTTCCGTGCTTGTCCACTGTCCAAGGAGCGCACATCTCCTTCGCTCTCCTACTCTTTCATCCTCTTCGCCTCCACCCTACACCTTAACTTAAACGCGAACACGTGGTAACCTTGGTTGCTCCTTTCAAGAACCTGCTGACAGGGCAATGAAACTCTATTGGTACTTCCGACCACCCTTTAAATACTTCTCAAGTTCTCCGAAACATGAATCTTCCTTTGAACAGAGTATGAAGGGGTGTCGATAATTGGTCCAGATTCTATTGATTATAAAACGAGGATAGTTTCGTAACGGTTTGGAATATTGAAATACTTGGAAAATGAAGAAGGCGGAAAGGCGTTTTCTCGCCGCGGTGTAACTAGACATTACGACTGGCATAGCTGCCCACTGCCGAAGCGCGGCCTGGATTTGCCGGTGCCGTATTTACCCGGTTCTAGCGCAGCGCACAGCTATATAACTAGGCGCGCGCACGCACCGTGTGCGCACAAACGCCTTGGCGAGAGGTATAATGTGGCCTGGCGGCCGTGCATGGCTACCGGTGCGAAACAAACGCGGCTTTACGCAAGGTTTTTCCTCTAATCGCCGGAATCGGATCGCTAAGCAGCCGCTAAACGGCCGCTTACACGCTACGTTGCGACCGAATGCACCTCCTCGTCTTCGCTTCGCTCTGCTTTATCTGATAACTAGTCTTATAGCGAACGACTCGCTCGTGCAGCACTAATGCTCGCTTGACAACCTGAAAGGCTTCGTTCCAGGGAAGATTCAAGGTCTGATGAATGACATTCTCATTCCTAACGATATGGATTCGTTAATACTTCATTCCCTTCACTGCTATTAGAAAATAAATGACCGAATCCTTAAAGGATCTCAACGTACTTAGAAAACAACTAAGTTTATAATGAGCGTTGCAGGTGCGAAGTACTCACATGTCAAGTGCCATTCTACGCGAGGAGTTTTTGCGTTATTAAGACAATAGGGGTATATTGTACGTAAGGAAGCGACACACGACTCGGTGTTAATGAGGCGCATGCCAGATGCAGTAGATCGGCGCTTCGCTCCGGTAATACGTCATATGAAGCGTACACATTATGCTTCTATAGGCGAGGACCTGTACTTACGACGACGACGACGACGACGACGACGACGACGACGACATTGTGACCGGGAGCACTCGACAGCGTTAATGGCCGATCGTGAGCACCGATAATAACAATAGCCGTGAGTTACGGCATAGGCGCAGCCGCATACGTAATGCGCCTACTTTGAATCGACGTTCGCCTCGCCGGAAATTTACGATCCTATCGAGCGCGCATCTTCTCCAGCGAAATTGATCAGTGACCCCGGACCCTGCGTGAGACCTGCGTGATCCGTGAAACACTTGACTGGAATTTCCTAGTTCCATGCCTTCCACCTACACTGGCGATCTTTAAGGAATCAATTGGGATGAACTATTCCTGCTGTAGACGCAGGATCTTATTACAGGGTTAAGGAGAGATGGCCACCAGCGTCTCTCAAGAAATTTCCAATCAATCCTAGCTACTTCACGTCGGATACACGTGGGGGGATGTTAGCAGGAGTCGTAGCCAGTGCGACCGCGCTCGCGCGCGCGCGCGCGCGCGTGCATCGTCCAGCGGAACCGCACATCGTATAACTGCAACGTTAAACGGCCGACGATAAAAATGCCGACCGACCGATAAATCACCCTCTATCACTCGAGCTTTCCGGCGCGGCGTGCTGCTTCGCACGCGGTTGCCTGCCAGCCTGCCAGCCTCATCACTCCACGTCGGCAGAAAATCCTGGGGGATGGACGATGAAAAATCCAACCTGCTGATAAAAGGAAGATGACGAGACCAGGAGGAAAATGTCCGAAGGGGACGTTGTCCTCTCGAAGGAGGATGAAAGACAAGAGTGAGAGGACGAATAGCACCGTGGAAAGTTGAAAACCGCAGTGACCAAGGGAAAACGATACTGGGGAGCGACGGATGCGTGAAGGAGAAGGTCGCTCTAGCAAAGGGAGCAATCAATGCTCTCTGAGAGCGAGTACCTTCGAGGATGAGGTCAAGGAAGCCGAGAAAAGAGACGACGAGGAAAGCACAAGCCCCTGAGGGCCAAGGTACCTATAGAGAGGAGCCAGCCAAGCCAGCCAGCCAGCCAGCCAGCCAGCCAGCCAGCCAGCCAGCCAAGCCAGCCAAGCCAAGCTAGAAGGATCCCGTGAGGTGAACCAAGAGATAGATGGGGATTGCTGATGGCAAGGGAGGTTGAACGAACGAGAAAAGGCATGGATAAGAGCGCCAGGAGGAAAGAGAGAATCTCTCTGCCGGGAGAGAGTACGCTGGGGGTCCGTACCCTCCCGCGGCGAGCAGCCATCGGAGCTGCAAGTATTTTTCATGTAATAACCCCGCAACGCCTAGAGAACCGATTGATCGATTGCCCCTCGCGAGATTTCGCCTGCAAAGCAAAAGCCCCCGACGGCCATCCAGCTCTCCTCTCCTCGCTCCCGAGACTTTTCACCCTAGGAAAGAATCGGCGCAAGAATGATCGATGATAATTAGCTTTCGGCCGTAGACGAAACTGGAAACTTCACGCGAAAGACGCTGATGGAGGGTAAAAGTCAACATGCTCACTGGCACCTCAGAACCACCTTGTTTGCATGTCCCGGCGATTGTGAAAAATGGCGTTAAATGACGGCCGGGGCTTAAGGAGAACCGGTAATGTGTCGATGAGAGAGGGCCGCGAGCATCATCTGGCAGAAGTTGGTCCAGCTTGATTAGCAGAGGTGATCTCGACGTGCGTGCAATGGTGCGGCTGCTGGTGCGACTGTGCAGCCGATCGCTTCGAGGGACGATAAAATTGCCAGGAGTGACGTAGTGTCCGGTGTCTTTATGGGGAGATAAGTAGACTGCGCTAATGCTCGCGGCCCATTAAAACCAGCGGCGAGCTGTGTAATCTCGGTATGCTTAGCTAGCTCGCTCCCTAACTCTCTCTCTCTCTCTCTTTCTCTCTCTCTCTCTCTCTCTCTCTCTCCCGCTAGGATGAAAACTAACCAGGCAGATTTTCCGCCGTAATTGTTATCTGGCTTGGAAAGCCCTCGGCCGCTAGCCCTGGTAATTATTCTATCGGCGCATTTACGACTCGGCCAGTCCTCGTCTCTCCTAGCCGGGAATGGGGAGAGCACACACATCCCGTGATACACGCGGCACACTTTACGCGCACCCTCATTCCGCCGCGTCCGCCGGGCAACGGGCTATGCCTAGCAATTAAAAGCAATCTCACGAGCATTTGACGAGGAAGCGCGCGTAAATCCCAATCGCTCGGCTCCAGCCTCCCAAGCCATGGCGCGCTCTGCCTTTTAAATTGATTCCTCTCATGAACATTCAACCTCCTCCGACCACTTTACGTCCTAGACGCGCCAGTTAGGGTTCCGTCTTATCAGTCGCGGGATCGCAAGCACCCGTCGTTCCCTCACCCTTCTCTATAGATCTCTACTTATCTCCCTCTCGTACACCAAGAACCGGTGTGCTCAAGGAAAAATCGGCCGGTTGGTTTGGTTCGCATGGACTCCTATGCATGCATACGTGAACAATTAAACAGAGTAATCCAACGACTACTGGGGGGCAGAAAATTCGAGATGAAAGGAAGTTTATCATTAGAAGAATAAGGGTTGACCTTCGAGCGGTTGCTCACATCGCGGGAGGATCGAGCAAACCAGCGTAGCGTCTCGAAACAAGTTACGATTCGTCACGACATCGTCCTCGATAAAAGATCGAATTGCACTCCGAGCCGCTTCACGCACGCATGGAGGAAAAATAGATGGGTCGAGGATCGCGTGGAAAGTCATTCTATAACCGGAACCGTACATGACAGCCGATTCCACCACAGAACCCTCGACGATTCTTAAAAAGACTTGTGAGATCACGCGAGGAAAGAAATCGCAATTATGTTTCTAGAATAGAAAGAAAAGATTTGAAGAAAGTCCGAGTTGTAGAAGTGTCTGACACAACGATAGGCCGACAGAGACTGGCAATGCTTCCAGTTGTATACGAAGGTGCAAGCGCGCGATTCCGATTTCGCCAGTCACCGGGCGACCTTGTTGTCGGATCGTCGACAAGTACATGCCAGCCGAGAGCCGTTAAACGATCTTTTTCTTTCATTGTGCGCTCGCGCGAGCACACTCTCGCCGTGGGTGAAGTTAGCCTGCGGAACGGGCGATTAACCGTGCATCAGCGGCCATGCCGATTGACCAATTGATCATCGAATGTGTCGTAGGTCGTACGCGGTGTACCGTTAATCGTTCGATTAACCCTCCGCCCATGATAGCGATTCATCAGGCGGGTCGCGGCTTCTCTCCCTAAGAAATTCGCATAAAGGCCGGCAGTGTCAGCAGTCGAGTCTTCCGACTGGCTCGATTAATGACTTCTTTACGTTCGGCGTCGTCCACTCTCATTCTCGGCGGAGTCAACAGCGGTGAAAAGCAGTGGGGCGCATAATATACGAACTTGAATATCGAGAATAATTAGGCAGAAAGACGGGGCACAGCGGGGAGAACGAGGAGGAGAGCGGCTCGATTCGAATAAAGTACAGCATGGTGCTGGCAGGTTGAATGCGGTCGCGCCTATGCATTTTTCTGGGCCCTCGGCTCGCCGTACCTTTGTGTAAACACGAACTTGCTCTAATTAAAGCGAATCCGATCGCCGTGCACGCACACTCGCCTCTCTTTCTGTCTCCCTCACTCTCTCTCTCTCTCTCTCTCTCTCTCTCTCTCTCTCTCTCTCTCTCTCTCTCTCTCTCTCTCTCTCTCTCTCTCTCTCTCTCTCTCTCTCTCTCTCTCTCTCGGATGGTGGGTAGGAGTGCTCGAAGCGAGGTACACATCGACATAAGAGGAACAGCAGCAACGCCAGGAACCGAGGTGCACCAGCAATGCTACAAGCAAGATCGGCGGGCGCAGCCTCTCTCGATCGGCTTGGCTGCTCTCACCTACCAACCTACCTAGCAACCTACATGACAGACACGCTTCGTTGGCACACATTAATAAACAGCACACGTTCACCCCGTACCTCTGCTTCTCCCACTCGCAATCTATCTCTTCCTCTCTCTCTCTCCTTCTGTTTCGATTGCTCTTCGACGATCGTGCTCTCTCTCTCTCTCTCTCTCTCTCTCTCTCCCGCGCGCTCGCCGCGTCTCTAAGAATACTCTCATTCTCTCCTGGCAGCGAACTCGGTCGGCTCTCCATTCCTCTATCGTTATGCCAGCGAGTATTACCGCTCTCGGCGGTTATAGGCGTAGAGGGGGACCGGATAGATGCAGGCTCTACTAATTGCATCAGCATACCAGTTTGCCATGTCAAACTGCACCTGTGACTATTACGTTACAACAAGCCCCGTTTCGCTCGCCCTCTCGCTCTCCCGACTGATCGCTGGCTCTACCTTGTGTTCACCTTGTTCCTTCTATCTCAGTCACTCATCCCTTTCTTTATAGTGGACGTCCCTCTCTTAGCCTGAAAAACATCTGGTCTCAAGTGTCCTCCTTTTCAGCACTCACGGGCGAGAACATTCTTTCCGGCCGACCGATCGGAATACGATAATCGGATCTGGAGTCTGAGTCGCTAGAAAAATGTCCCTTTTCATCGGCTCATGCCGAGAGCCAAGATCTCTCTCTCTCTCTCTCTCTCTCTCTCTCTCTCTCTCTCTCTCTCTCTCTCTCTCTCTCTCTCTCTCTCTCTCTCTCTCTTCCCGCCAGTTCTTCCTTTCTCTCGTGTTTTCGCGGTCTTGTACTCCCGCCGTGGTACAGCCGGTTGCAATTACCGATAGGATCGCGTCGCGAGCTCCGCACTGCACGTTCGTCCCGTCCGCGGGGACATGCGCTCGCCTCTATCGTCCCAGAAATCACGGTCCAGCTCCTCAGCCGCGCAGCATCCCTTTTCCGGGAGAACGAGACTGCTGGCTGGCTCCTCGCCTACCATCCGCAGCCGTCACCGCCCGACACAGGATCGAGCCCTGCTAACTCCACTCTTGTTCATTCGGCATTCTTCAAAATCCCATTGCTTATCCTATCCATGCCGAAACTTCCACTGACAAATCCTTTCAAGGATATTTCAAAGAACTTGATTCAAACATCGGAATCACAGGCTAGTATCGGTTGTATAGATGAAAAAGGCCAGTTCGCCCGGCGCTCGACCGAAATATCTATGATTTCTCGATCCCAATTATATCGTCGTCCCGGACTCGCAGCCCTATGGTAGAGGTGCAGGTGGTCGAAGGGCCGCACTCGAAACGCGCCGTATAATAATAGAAATCCCAAGATACAGCGGTTATGAGTGAGTCACGAGGACTGTTTAAGCCGGGAAGATCGCTGGGCGCAATTACTGATAGGATCGGCTCGTACCCGCAGCGCAATCCTCTGGCCTGCGAGGAGGAGCGCGCGCGCGCATCTATCGGTCAGGGGAATCACCCCACAGGAAAGGATGTAGGAAAATATCATCGGCCAAAGGAGAATCCTGCGTACCGCGATCTAAACCGAGCTCCGGCCTCGGATCGGAAGTTTATAGGAGCAGCTAGCAGAAAGTTGTCGGAGAACAGCCAAAAATTCAAGATTGATTGCTAGTTAAGGTCCAAGGAAGCGGATTGTTCTCCGACGAGACACGGAAAGGGGCGCGGTCCAGCCTTTGCTCGGTGGCGATAATAGCGATAAATATCGGGGATAATTGTGCTCGATGCGGAATGATTTTGCGCAACGGCAGGGCTATAAATATTCCTAAACACATCGTGGAAATGGTCAGTCTCGCTCGCCTTATACCTCTCTAACGTACCACCGCCGCTCGAGAACGATAGAGAGGGAAGAGGGAGGGAGGGAGTTATGCATCTCAGGTGCATAGGTTCTTGGTAAACCGGAATGCAGAGGTAACTACAGACTCCGCGTGGCCCTATCCCCTTTTCTCCCACTCGCTCACTCACTCTCTTTCCTTTTCCACGAGCTACACACAGTTCTCTGGTTAGTCCACTCTTTTCGTCTATACTGCTCGCTTTATCTTTCCGCATGCCCCGCAACCCCCTTCGTCCACTAGTTTTCGAGAAGCAGCCGCGCTAGAGTCGAAGTCAAGAGAACCGAGAAAAGGACACCTATTCGCTCGCTTTCTAAATAGTCGCCCGCAGGAAAATAGACAGAGATGAAATGGCAGAGAACGCAACGGAGAACGACATTGGAAAGTGGAACGCTATTACCAATGAACACGTCGGTAGCGATTTCTACAACAGTAATTAATGATCTTAAAGTGCATGATAAGTGACGGAAAGTCCTGAATTCGCTTCTCGCGCACATCGCGAAAAAGATTGTTGAGAAATAGTGTCTTGTAGTAGGAGGGCCGAGCAAGGTCGGCTTTGTGAGGATAAAGAATTGTGTGTGCGTGCGCGCGGCATCGATACCGATGTGCTCTCATTCGCGGTGGCGAACCAGCAGGATTAGCTAGGCGGACAGGTGTTCGATCGACGGGGGTTTTTACGGCGAGGCAGGTAGAACCCAATAGAGACAGAAAGCTAGGGCGGCCTACGTGGCTTCGTGCCATGCATCAAGCGTGCGATCGCGTAATCCATGCTCTCCTGGTTGCGAGCCACGCCAACCGAGTGAGTGAGTCCACGCGTGGCCCCATTTTTTCCGCATTCCCGCAAGCCGAGCACCCGGAATCGATTCTTTTCCTTTGGCACTGTGCCGCTGCCGCCGCTACCACCGCCGCCATAGCCCGATCTGTGTTTCGAGAGTGCGATTAACGAGCGCTGGGACCTTGCTCGCACATACACACTTGTACCAACGACACAATGGGAACACCGAGATCGCCCTTTGCATTCATACAGGATATCTCGGTGCGCTCGCGCGTCCTCTTCACTGCATTAGCAATCGGCGCGAATTATTGCGGCCCTCTCCAAGGTTTATGGGTGCACGGCGCGCCTCTATGGTTAATGCATGTACGGGTATACGTATAGAGAGTACACTGGCCACATGGCCCCTTATGCATATGTGGGACACCATGATACCACCGCGGCCATTCCTAGAAAGAAGAAAAGAAAAGCTCGAAGCTTTAAAATTGACTGCGTCCCGACACACCCACTTTATGAGCTGGACTCATTGAGTCATTTAGTTTGATAGGGACTGCCGCTTACTCGGCGCGACTCTAGTAATCACAGTGTTTAAGCGACCTCGGGTACACAATGGGATGAAGGGTGGGGCTGGTACTATTTATCTAGGTGCCGAGAGATCACTTCGCTACCAGAGGCTGCTCTGCACGCCTGGTGAACCTGTACCGTGACTGCACGCGTGTATAGTCGAGATCACATAGGCGAGTCAGTGTCATACTTTCTCCTGACACTAAATAGTCACAGCGGCAATGGCCAGTCAATCCGAAAGTGAGATTGGCCGAATGCGTGCTAGGGAGAGCGACGCAACAGTGGCAATCCCAGATCATGAGGAATAAGTACGAGAGGAAAGCTGTGCGGGTGAGAGAAAAACAAAAATCAAACTGACAAGGAGACTCTTGGCAAGCAACTGGGGAGGGGAAAGGAGGATCCGAATCGAGGAGAGTGGAAGTAAGGGACGTTGCGTTTACATGTAGGAAGGGGGCAGATATGCGCGGTGGATGCGTGCAACGCTCGCGTTGGTGCCGCACGCTCCCAGGTATAACGCGCCGTGATTTATATTCGCGCCTCAGTTCGCTCTGTGAGGGCCGCATACGTTCGGATACGTCACTGGTGTATACGCGCACGATTCGACTGTGTGCCAAAGTAAAGTCTCTCTCCTTCTATCTGACCCCCCCCGCACCCCCGCACCCCCGCACCCACCCCCCTCTCGCTTCGTCTCCTTTTGGGCCGAAAGGGGCCCACTTCGTCTCCCTTTCCCTCTCTCTCAGTGGGCCCAACTCGTTCTTTCGGCAAGCGGTTGCGCTGTGACGGCTCGCACCCAGCCTTATCGGCACTTCCGTCATCCCCGCGCCTCCGCGAAGCCCCAATTAGACGGCTCTAATTGGACGGCGAACGACCGCGCGGTAATAAGAACCCGCCATCCTTCAGCCACTCCCTCGCAGCATCGTGAGCACTCTCGCCACTGCGTCGGACCCACATCCGATATACACTTGAGAATACGTAGCGCGGATAAGTCGCGTGACAATGGACGCATCTCTCCCCTCCGGGGGGCCTTACGTATTCATTGATTTTTAAGTCACGGGCCCATCGATGTACTCCTGCGACCCACGAATATCCTTTATGGGACTTGCTTCGTCGAGTAGCTGCTCGTTAACGTACCCAGTCGTCCAAGAGACATAAGAAGGGTGCGAGCGTTGTCCGAGCTTTTCTCGAAGAAAGTGACAAGCGTGTCCGAGATACTATTGGGCGGAGTTTTGAGTATGTTACATAAGAGAAGGATAGTGGGCCGAAGTCGCGAGCGGCCCGTAAACCACGCCTCTTCATCGGGATAATCGAAAAAGTGCTTAACGTTCCGCTTGTCATAGGGAGCGAGCAAGAGGTGCTGCTTGGGGCTGCTCGGGGCCTGAAGTCCCCGACGGGCTAGGGAGAGCGAAGTGCCGGGGCCCCATCGTCTACAGGGCGATGGCGAAATGGGTGGTGGGGGGACAGACCATTGAATAATTTTCAGTCAACATAGAGAGAGACTAACGCACGCCTTGTATTCCCAGGAGGCCGATTATGTTGGCTGCTTTCTCTATGGGACTTATTAACATTCGCCACTACGGCCACTACGGGAATCGCGGAATCGGTAATGAGAATATTAAATGTGCTAGCCCGCCATATCCCAGGGCCCCGGGACGCGTTGCGTCTTTCAAGCAAGCGCATTACAGCACAACGGACGGTCCTTCCTGCCTATGAAGTACACGATGACTTCTCGTGCTGTCTAGTTCTTCGCTGACTTTCTCTCTCTCTCTTACTCACATCAGTGTAGTCTCTCTCTCTCTCTCTCTCTCTCTTGCATATCCCAGCGAACAACAGGCCAGAGTACAGCGCGGGCCCCTTTAGTTCGATTAACAAAGAATCCCCCAGCAACTCCCTACGCAACTCGCAACTTGTTCCCCGACGTGTGTACGTGCATGCAGTGCAACGGCGCAGTGGCGGCGCGGCGGCGCGGCGGCGCGGCAGCGACGGCTTGGTAGTAGTCCGTTGGTAGCATGTGCGTGCAGACGATTGTCGGAAGAGTATATGCTTAAAGTATAAGGTAGGGCTCCCCCTTTACCCGTGGCTGCTCCAGCTTTCAGCTCATTTCAACGATCAGCCGTAGCAAGAGAGCGGCCGGCTACTGGGGTAAGCAGAAAGAGAGACAGAGAGAGAGAGAGAGAGAGAGAGAGAGAAAGAGAGAGAGACTCTCAAGACAGATCGCGTGTTCGAGGATGTCGTTGCATGTTTAGCGGAGTCCTTCGCAATTACCCGAGGAGAATGCGGTGGCAGTAGCTAGGCCGGTGCTCTCCAGACGCCTACGTTCTTAGGGGGAGCCATAGCGTTCGCTGGTGCAACTCACGCACTGCGCAACGATTCCGCAAGCTACTCCGCGAGAGCTCGTATCTCGAATTTCTTTTCTTTTCAACTCGTCTCGGCGGGCGAGGCCTGCCTTTCCACTCAATAGCGCGTCCCCGTCTAGATTTCGTCCTCCCCGCCAGCCAGGATGGAGAAACACCTCGAGCACCACTCGGAGATTCTTCGCCAACGATTTGAAATCCTCGAGTCGAAGAGAAGCGGAGGAGTTGGAACGGTCCTCGGAGGTAGGGGAATACGGAGCGGTTAGCGCGGGGCCTCAGGGGGACTTAGTCCGATTGTAGGCCTTGGAACGCGAGCTAACGCAATGCTCCGAATATTTGGCAAATGACCGCTTGCTTTTTCAACGGGAAGAGAGACACGCGCGGTGGGCGCCTACCCCATAATGAGCACGGGCCAGCATAGCACACCAGCACGGAGCCAAGCTGTACGGGCAGCAGAGGTGAGCGGGAGGATCGAAATGCGAGAGGAGAGATTCTTCAGGTAGAGAAGAACGCGAGGGTTTGCGCCGGCGAATGGTACGAAAGTGGGAGTTACCGTGCTCGCTGGGATTTTCGAAATGACACAGACCCTACCGAAATTATACCGTCTGTCCGACTACGGACTAGACGAACGGTGCATCTTGAATTCGGCAAGGCCGAATCAGAGACAAAGGATCCTAGTTCGCGGTAGAAGAGTGATTTTTTCGTCCTGAATTCAACCGACTGGCTCTCCTTTTTCTCTCTCTCTCTCTCCTGCTCGTATGGCAGTCCTCCGCTAGAGAGCCACTGAATAATTCCTTGGATCAATTGGTACTGGAATCGTCGCGCCCGAGGCATCGATACCAGTTTGGGTCGGGGGTTTTAAAGAGCTGGGTGTTGACGGCCTCGGAGAATCGGGAGGGGTGTACACCGCACGAACGAACGAGGGAGCGAGCGAGTGAATTCCTTCGATAGCGGCGATCATCGATCGGGCGAGAGAGGGAGCGAGTCATGCTGCCGGTAATTCAAAGGGGCGGCCGAGAGACTCCGCGAGAGATCGAAATATTCATCCCCGCGGTAGAAACGGTTGGCGTACGCAATTACCGGGCTCCTTTCTTACCGGTGGGCCATGCAGTAGCCGGGGCCCCTCTCTTTCCCTCTCGTCTGCTCCCGATCTCCTTCGATCTTCCTTGCTACTCTTTCGGAGAGGCGCGCGAGCGCGCGCGCGCTCTCTCTCTCTCTCTCTCTCTCTCTCTCTCTCTCTCTCTCTCTCTCTCTCTCTCTCTCTCTCTCTCTCTCTCTCTCTCTCTCTCGCCTTTCTTTCCTGTCGGTTTGAGTGCGAGCGACCTATGGTACATACAGGTCTCCTCTCCGGGCCTCATCCCTCATTCAAGGTATCTGCTTTCGTGGGCCTTTCTGTCTTTCCGTCTTCCTCTGGTGAGGGCCACCTTCACCACCATCACCGGTGGACCCAGTGCACCGGGTCCTCTTCTCCTCGCCATCTTCGCCCTCTCCTCCTTCCTCTGTCGACTCACGACGTCGCCACTCGCTCACTCGCCCTCCCGTTCTTTTCCTCGCATCTGCGGGCAATTCGGAGCAGCGGAGGCCCCGACGAATCGCGAGAGAACACGGCACATACCGCTTCTCCGGTGCCCAGTCATTTTGAAAAATACCCCGGCAAAATGATTCGGCGGCTATTACGGCCGTCCGGCCTCTCCCCGCCAACTTCCCGCCCGGCCACCGGCCGCCTTCCACACTCTCTTTCTCGCACTCCTTACTTCTACGCCACTCGCTCTTTTTCTTCTTTCTCCTCCCTGCGCGCCACTTGTGTATCCCTCATTCGAGTGATTCGTTTCGGAGGAGACGCGCTGCCAAACCCGCATGCTCCGATGCCCTCTCTACCCCGTTGACACCGGACAGGAAAACTTTCACACCCCCCAACCCACCCCCCTCTCCAAGCCAGCCAACCAGCCCATCCAACCAGCCAGCCACCGATGAGAATGTCATCGAACGGTAAGCGACTATCCCGCTCCTAATTGACAGCTACATCGTAGAGTACCCTCATCATTCCAGACTAATTACCATCTCGGAATGGTGAAACTACATTGCGCACCGAACTAAGAATCAAGGAACTCGAGCCGATAGGATCTTGGGACTCCCGTAGCATCTGCATTCACCACGGATTCGTCAAAAAGGCCGGCGATCCGCTTGACCGTAATGAGGGCCCGAGCTTTTGTCTTCCGCGAGAAGGGAGAGAGTTCCAACCGTAGAATTGGAAGGGGTGTCTTTCTTCACATAAATACGTACTGGACGTCGTGTAAGCTCCCAATTAAAGTTTGGAGAAGCGGACCATGCTGGCTCTAACCCCCGGGCCCGCTATCTGTCTCTCGGGGGCTCGCCGGATCTCTTCCTTTCCGTGACGGTGTTGGTATGTAGGTGCGCAGTGAGGGCGCGCAACAGCGCAGCAGCGCTCCCGGTGCCGTGTGCGTTTTCGCGTGTCTTCGTCATCGCGTCTCCGCGTCGGCTGTGGGTTCGTCGCCGGAGCCTCGGCAGAATCTGCGCGGCCCATCTGAAGCGGACACGGACGTGGATTCCGGGTAGGGGGCCCGGTGGGCCCGGGCCGGAGGTGGAGGCGGCCGGCGGAGACGTTCACCCCGGTAGAGTTGGCAGGGACAACCACCGGACAGATACAGATATGCTAATACCCGAGTCGTTTACACGTGATATATAGCCGGACTGACGGACACATCGCGAGGGGCTGCCCGCCATCTCTTTCGCGGGCATCTCTGAACGCCTTTGCCCCTTCGCCCTCTCTCACTCTCCCTCTCCCCCCTTTTTTTAACAGAGAGAAGAGAGAGAGAGTGCTCCTTCCTTGCTACCTTCCCGCTTACTTCGTTGCTGATCTCTACCCCCTCGATCCGCTGGCCCCGCAGCCCCCCCCCCCCCCCCACCGCCCCACCCCTCGATCGCTTCCACCTCTTTCGATGAAACTCGCAGTGCGGATCCTTCACTTCCTACGCGAGCACCCCGCTGGAATCACAGCGGTAGCCGTAACTCCTGGGCAGCTACGCTGTCGCGAGACTCTCCTCGCCGAGAGAACGTCTCTCGGGGTGGATTTTTGCCGGTACTTTCTCCCCCCTTTTCCCTCCTGGACTCTCAGTGCCAGCGCTCCCGTCGCTCCCGTCGCTCGCTCGAATTCAATTCCACGTCGACGTCATAATCAGTGAGGGACAGGAGTAGCATCGGTGGAACAGCGGTGTCCAACTTCCAACTGATTCTCTAGAAAGCAGTGGTACGAGACGAAGAGGTAACATGCGAATTATAGGTCGCCGCGTTGTCGACCGCAGGCCGGGTACTTATATACTGTGGTTTCCTGGAAAGGAACTCTCGGCCATTCTCGCCCGAGAGTGACGAAAGGGGGAAGCCCTTGCCAAGAGAGAAGAACAGGACGTCTCTCTAGCAAGGTAGCAAGAGTCAAATGGGAACAGCTGAGGCGAGGTTAGAACTGGTAGAAGTACGAAGGGGTCGTTGCGATGTAAAAGCAACGTCTCGACTGGGGCGAAAGAGAAGGCCGCGCCGCGCCGCGCCGCGCCGCGCCGATTACCCCTGGCAAAGATAAAACCGAGGGGCAAAGAGGCGCTCGAAGGACGAGAGTACTCGCTGGCTGGGTTTACGGGGCGCGCAATGATTTTTTGGCTTTGGCGAGGGACACGCCAGGCCTCGTATAAGAGCCGTCGATGGCAAGTGCGAGTGAGAAGTGCGGCTGCGATCTCACTGCGAGAAGGCACCGCAGAAAGAGCGCACGCGCGCGCGCAGGACGGAGACAGAGACGGGGCCTCAAGAGAGATCACGGCATAATCACTACAATTACCTTACCGCCACGGGATCGCTTCCGAGAAGAAGAAAAAGACAAAGAGGAGGATGGTGATGAGGAGGAGGGGGGGGGGGGGGGAGGGGGGCCGATGGTAGAAACAGTTTGGCGGTCGCGGACTGAGAAGGGGCATTAAGGAACCGAAGTAGGGGGATGGATGGACCAAGCGAGATCGGCCCGCCGTGAACAGCCCTTGTATTATACCCTCCCCCTCTCGTCACAATGATATTCGAGCCTTTTGTTTCGAGCTCTGTCAGCCAGGTTTACGCGATTCTAATGATATCGACTGCCTTCAGCAGATTATCTACCAAGATTCCAAGCTCCTCCAGTTGATCCAATGCCGATCTCAATTCCTAAACAAATATCCTCGCTTGCCCCCCGGTTCCTTTCTCTCGCACGCAACTACCGACATATTCCTCCCAGGTTTGCATCATCTTGGTGCGGCTGTTTCTGCGAGATGTACTTCTTTCTTGTCCGAAGGAGACGGCGATCGCGCGGACTAATGACGAGCCTCGGGCCACTCTTTTTCGACCTCGGTGCACGCGCTCTTGCCCATGGCACCACTGACTCTCACAGGCCAAGAGAGAAAAGCCTTAGGTCCTTGGAGGGATCTCGCCGGATTCAATTTGCGTGCTCGGGCTTAATGAGCCGTGCCAGGCGTGCGCTCCGTGCCCTCACGATATTCTCGATACGCGCACGAGTGTGAAAAGCACATGGTCTGTCACAGCGAGGGCGAATGAGTGACACTGGCCATTCCCTGGAATGGTGGGATACCGCGGCAAGCAGCGCACTACCGCTGAATAATCGAGGAAAAGAAGGAAAGAAGGAAAGAAGGAAAGAAGGTTACGGCCGAGGAATGAGACTAGGGGAGCGATATACGCGCTCGAGCTCTCCACCAGAACAAACTCGTAAAGGCAGCTTTAACGACCCACGATTTTACAGCGTTCCGTAATAACCGCGCGCTCTCTTGTCTCGCACAACTTCTCCTCGCCATTCCGAGCTCGACCTTATACAGTATTTGCATTTTCGGCATTGCGTGCAATGGGAAAGGAAATCTTGAAGAATTCATGAAAACTAGAAAGTTCAGAATAGCTCAACTATGATCTAACTGTTATCTTGAAAGTTCAGCTCTATAAATTCAAGGCAACCGAATGTTCGACGCCTTGATCGACCAAGGAGAAATTCAGGAAGTGCGAAGGGAGGACTTGCCAGGTTCAAATTGAAAGCGTATCTCGCCGATATCGCGCAGACGTTGATGAAGTGACGCGCGGAGGGATCCGGTAATATTCGGCTAGCATGATGCGGCAGGAGTCATGTAACGAAGAGACAGGCAGGGATCATGCACGTTACAGCGAACCGAAATAGAAGGGGGGGGGGGGGGGGAGAGAGAGAGGAAGGTATCATTGGCGAGAGGGTGGAAGGATTTCAAGAGGGCCAGAAAAGGAAGAGCGCGAGTTGATGGTACTGATGTAGCTGCTTGGTAGGAGGCGGGATGTCAAAATCCCAGAGGGGCCCAGCAAGAGAGAAGGAGAATGCACATCGACCGAAGCCAGCCAGCCAGCCAGCCAACCAGCCAACCAGCCAGCAAACCAGCCGGCCAGCCAGTCAGCAAAGTTGAAAGAACCATCATCATCGTCAACGTCAAAGATGCTGCAGCGGCAGTATGATTGTACGGGACGTCTGCCCGTGTCACGCTCGGGGGCCACAGTGAAACTCACTGAAACGGTGATAAGGGAAGCCACGAAGGCAGCGCTAATACAAAAGGAGAAAGTAGACATAGCGGCTGGGACGCAACAACGTCTCCATGCAACGAGACCAGAGAAAATGATGTCCGTGTAAAAATCGAAAATATACCAAGCGATCCTCAAGATAGAATGATACTCCTCCGGCAGATATCCGGCATGAGAAAAATTCAATGAATGATTATGCTACTTTGGTGGAATACCGAGCGGTCCCGACAATCTCGCGCATTGACCGCGTGAACCCAGAGTCGCATCCGATATGGAGTTGCGCCGAGGCGAATGAAGGCCTGTCAGCCCACGCTTCTCCTGCACGGAGACAAGGTTGTAGAAGGCAGATAAGGTAGGGTAGGGCTACGAATCTGCGGGCTCCAAGGATGACGAGCGTGTCGGGGATCGAGGGACCGGGAGATATGAGGAAGAAAGGTTCGAAGGAATCCGAGTATCCTCGGGCAACGTCGATTCCACCGGGGAAAGGGAAAGGGAAAGGGAAAGGGAAAGGGAAAGGGAAAGGGCGCGAAGACGAAGACGAAGACGAAGGAAGATCTCGTATAAGGATCGGGGAGCCACGGGGATTGAAGCGTAAAATGAGAAACAATTAAGCTTTTATAGAGTTACAATCTAGAAAAGAGGTAGATAGCGAGAGTGAGAGTGAGAGTGAGCGAGGAGGATCGGGGAATGACTGTCGGTGGAAGAGGAGAGTTATTCAGTAAAGTCAGTGGCAGTGGACCCGCTGCCATGACCACTGGCAGCAGGAGCGAGTCGTTGCCATTGCCCCGGGATCGCGGTGCGGCGCTCCCTTGCCGTCCGTTGCTCTCCGTGTTACAACTTGTTACATCCTTCAAGGCCGAGGAACGAGCACGCCGCTCCACTGCCGGAGAGTACGATCGGAAGACTCGTGCCCGCCAAGAGAAAGAGAGAGAGAGAGAGGGAGGAGCGCGGCGAGCGAGGGCGACGTGCACCAGAGTCAGAGAGCCAAGCCACCACGGTGATCCGATAGCTCGGCGAATTTTTAAGCGCCAGCCCGGGGAATGCCGCGCGTGTGTGCTTCGGCGTGTTATGCGTGTCATGCGTGTCCGCGGCTTCATAGGATAACGCACTATGTGTAAGTGGCTACTCTTACACCAGGTTACAGGGTGTATTAGTGCGCCGCAACAAGTAACGTAAGTAACGACGAGAGTACACGCGTTGTCCTACCTCTCGTTTCAGGTATGACTATACTTACATCTATTTATAATAATGTAAAAATAACGAGTTGGTAATATCAATGAATTTCTGACTGATTGTATTTCTGATTGTCCCACTGAAATTGAATTGGAAAGTAAGTGAGAAGATGCAAGAATTTGGCAATGGCTCGCACGAAATTGTGAAGATATTCGCATCACCCTGTACATACTGAGTGACGAGGAGCGGCCCGGCGGCGTATGTCTCTTTTGCCATGCTCGGTTCTTGTCTCGCGCGAGCGCAGCGGTGCGCGCCGATCCGAGCCGCTCTCGATCGAAGCGCAGAGCTCGATATCTCCCCGGTGACTTCTGGTCGATTTCATGCTCTTCCCGCGTTTCTCGCGTTTCTCCGTCGCGTCGCCGCCGCTCGCGGGGCCCTCGCGGACGTCCTTGGGGCCCCGGAGCGGAGGCAGAGCGAGTGGGTCCCCCCCCCGCGATAAAAATCCTACGGCGTCGAACTTCTTTTTGCCAGCAACCGATCGCGGCCCGCAGCATCCCCAGCTCCAGCGAACACATTGGCAAGAGAGAGCGAAAGAGAGAGAGAGAGAGAAAGAGAGCTTTAAAAAGCCCCGGCTGTGGATCTGCCAGTTTTTGCGCGCGCCTCTCCTCCTCGAGGAGGAGAGCTGCGCCGATTTCTGAGCCGCCGGTATACATTACCGGCTTTCAGCGATTCCGCGGGCTCACTTTCTCGTGGATTCCTACCCGCTTCGCCCGGGAATCCGTGTTATCCTTGCGAAATTACCATCCTGTTACAGAAGAACCCACGGCGAATGGCTCTTCTGGCGCTCAGCTTACTCGCTCACCTCTCTCGCAGCTTGAAGAGTAAGAAGAGCAAGTGGCAAGAGAAACGAGAAGAACCTTCGCGAACCGAGTGATCTTTGCCCCACCACGCGAGTTATTGATTTATTCGATGAGCGCGGACAACAAATAATCTCTTGTAGTCAATAATTGCTGACAATATATGAGCCGTCGATAGCAGGGCACTCGTATTGCTCTACCCGAACGGCGCTAGCTCGCAACTGTGTTTCTAAGTACACACATGCAACAACAGACGTGTAGACGCTCGTCGATATTTACAGACTCCGGCTCTTCGCTGGCTCGAGCCTTTCTCGCAACACGAACGTCTATATATCTGGGCAATATGTGCAGCGCACGTAATCTCCAACTCTTTTCGAGATCAGCCACCGAGGTTGTGGTACGCTCGCTCGAAGTTGGTCACGGCATCTTGATCGATAGCCATCTCTCTGACGTAACGTAATGCAACTTACGCGTTGCGATCGCTCCCGTAGAAAATATAGATGTACGGACGTATCTCCCGCTTGACGGACTGACACTAGCTCCAAGTAATTATCGGAATAGCAGTGGCTCCGAGCAGAAGAGATAACGGTGGAGAGAGTTTTCAGGCAGCATCGATCCATTCGTATGTAGATCGAATCAGGTAGCCGGACATTGGATGAATTATGCAGTGCTGCGTGAACCGACAAAGTATCATGGCGAGAAAATACTTTTTCTCTTCGCACGTGCACACACTCTGATCTACACTATATTATACTAAGTACATAACTATACTAAGAGCGGCCCAAGTGGAAGATGCTTGGTTTTCTAATTTCCCAGGCATGCCCCTGCCATTCTATTTACATCCGCATTGCCAGGAGATAATGATAAGATTGGCTAGATAGATGTGGCTCGATCATTTAGCGAATGCGACGAGGACCGTAAGACGAGATGACTAGTTATCCACCCTAATCGCCATCGGTTCTCCGCGCCTATCCTCTTTAACGCTTTAACGATTCGACTATTTTTCGGTCTTTCTCCACTGCGCGAGTCTCTCTCTCTCTCTCTCTCTCTCTCTCTCTCTCTCTCTCTCTCTCTCTCTCGCACATCCTTGCTTTATCCGCTCGTCGTTCAAGCTTTATAGAGTTGCTCCATTTGCCAGTGGTGCTTTGCGCCCGTCATGCTGCCCGGACCTTGGACCAGACCTCCGGAGACAGACGTCCGTCCTTCTTCTCCTCTCCCTCGCACTCGGTGCACGCGTCCCCTCTATGTATCCCCACACCTTTTGCTCTTGGCAGCGACTTATCTCGCGAACCTCTGGCAATAGCCCCCTCGTCATTGCTGCCTTCCTTCGTGCCTCGCACGTTTTACGAGCGATCCAACGAATTCGCGCCGAAGGTAAGTACTTGGAACTGGACTCGAGTCATACTCCAGGAGGAATGCCGGTGTCAATGCCGAGTAATGGAATACACGGTCAACAGTCCCAGGAACGATCCTCGATATACGAAATCCGATCAATTTCAACTGCTAGAAGAACTATCAATTTACTTGAATAGTCTACTATATGGGTATATTGAATCTATTCCACTGGAAGATCAATATGGACTTTCAAAGGCCGGAAATCTATCCGTTAGCCCTTTGAGAACTTAAGGCGTGCTGCTTAACACGTTAGCGAGATACTCTTCGGGTTTCCGTAATTTTACGAGGGGAATCCAGCCGTAAACTGGAGCCAACCGAGGCAGAGAAGGGAGGAGGCTTTCCGCGAATGCCAATATAATTTCGATGGCTGAAGTAAGCTCCTCTCACCGAGAGCTCCGTGCTGAAACGAGAGGCAGCCAAGTGGAGAGTGAGCGAATGTAGAAAGGAGAAGAGAGGATAATTGGTCGTTGGGCTATGTTTTCGCGTTACATGGAGCCCCATTAGGTGAGCGATCTGTCCTAGAGTCTGAGCTCCCTTCTCCACCACGAAAATCAGCTCGAAAGGAGCTCGGCTCTATCTTTCTTCGCCGTCTCCTTCCTAATACACGGAAACAGGCTCTCGCACGGTCCATTCTCCCACTCGGGCCGACCCGAGAAAGTCAAAGGTGGTAATGCGGGGCCTGGGGCACACGCATACATACACACCAGGGGACTCGTGATACCAGGGCTAAGGAACGCGCGACAAGGTTTCCAACTTAAAATTCTTCCCGCCCCTTCTTTCTCCGGGGACTCGCAGCCAATGTGACAGAGTCAGTATCCCGCTTACACCGACGCTTTTTCGACAGGACCATGCTCAAACCAAACGCCGTTTCCACCCTGCCGATATTCACTGAGAGCGCAAGACTCTCTCCTCCTTCTTGGCGGTCAGGTATGCCAGGATTTCCGAGAGGATATTGGCTCTTCTGTCAGCACCGGCAACGGCGGCGACGCCGGCTATCGGAACGGTAGTGAATTTTCATCAAGGCAGCGGATACCTCGCGTCAAATTAAGGATTGGTGGAGGGCAAGCTGTCTATAAATTTGGCCGGCGTAGACTCGTAAAAGTCAGCGCTGTTTAGGGAGGCCGAAAGTAGCGCGGCTGGGATCCTCACTGAACGGAGCTTAATTATATTCAAAGAGGGAGAATGGAGGAATGCTACGCAACGCCTTGACAATGTTCCCTAAATTGAATCGAAATTACTGTCGAGCAGAAGGGAAGAGATAGTAGTGTTTGTGTGCACACGGTGTATGCAACTCCCTTTAGCTCTGAGTCGCTCTTCTAATCATAGCTTTCCGTCCCGTTTAGATCCTATCTAAATTGTACGCCTTTTAAACAGCGTCGTACGTTATTATAAGCGAGAGATTTAGATAAGCAGTACGAAAGTCCGTGATGCTTTCGGCTTGTCGCCGACGTCTCAACGCTTACGTCATACAATTGCTTTTATACCTACATAACTCTGCCCCGAAAGCTTGTCTCGTAGTATATTCAGGCTTTGGAGAAAAGTCGACTACAGCGTCAGTGTTATCATGCATTAAGGTAGTTGTATCAAACAACAGTTTTCTATAGATTTCGAAGATTTCTTTACATTTTTGGAGGGTGCCACTTCAGATTTTTTCGATGTTTCAAAAGTTCGCGGACTTTCACGAACGCTTCATAAATCGATTGTTTGAGTATCAAAACAGATGGAAAACATGAAACCAATGGCAGAAATGCCGGAATTGTACCGAAAACACATGGAAAACCGATCTTGAATAATTCATTTTCGTGGTTTTCCCCATGTTTTTCATACTTCCTGACATTTTCCGGGACTGAAATTTGGTGGGGAATGTTTTCTTGCATCAAGGAAGAAGTGATATAAATTCCAGAGCCCCAGCTGAAAATTCATTTTTTCGCAAATTTTTCCATATGTACCCCTTCACAAATTTTCGATTTTTCGAAGGTTCTCGGACTTGGATGAACACTTGATATTTCCATTGTTTAAGTATCAAAACGGATAAAAAACATAAAACCGGTAGACAAAGTGTCGGAATTGTACCGAAAACACATGGAAACAGTCTTCTAAATAATTGATTTCATCTGATTTGGCCGGTATTTTCCACGTTTTCTAGCCTTCCCGATATTTTCCGGGGCTGAAATTTGGAGGAGAGTGTTTTCTTGCATCAAGGAAGAAGTGATATAAATTCCAATGCCCCAGCTCAAAATTTTTTTTTTTTTGCATTGGCACTGACAAAAGTTGAACCCACCGGCAGTATGCAAACTTTTACATGGTACAGTACTACTACAACTACCTTAAGAGAAGGTGGATTCCCGATAGATTCTGAGTCCATAGTCGGCATTCAATGGGCGCGCACCCCTCTCAAACGGAACGGACTTGAAAGAGAAGAATATTATGCCCAGTATGGTAAGAGGCATTCCACGCTTAATGATTTTAATTTAACGCCGTATGAGTCTTGCTGCAACGCCAATTCCTCGAAAGGGAGTGCGCGCGCCAGTGCGAAGTAACGAAATGATTCTCGCAGCGAGAGATCGACGATTACGTTTCAGTCTTCCCCTCTCTCACTCGCGTTCTCTATCGGTCTCTCCTCGGCCCATGCAGCTTCCACGCGCTCGCCACTTTTAATACGCTCCTTTTCTTCTCTGCCTCTCGCACGTACTCTCCTCTACGTACACACAAGTGCGTCGTTAGCGCGCGATCCGCTAAGGGGCTGGTCGATAAATTTGCGATTCTCGAAAATATCTTGGCAGACGGGCAATTAAGATATCGGGAGCGAGGGAGAGGGAGAGCCGAGCTGGACGGTAGGAGTGGACGCACCACATGAGAGAGGATGCTGCTGCGTCTCTCCCTCGAGAAAGAGAGCGAGTGGAAGAAACTAAGCGCAGACCGGGAGTAGAGAAGAGAAGCTGGCTGGAGGATCGCGTAGCCGTAGCGCGAGATGAAGAGTGGCGGTGCGGCGCGGCGCGGCGAGGCGCGGAGGGGCGCGGAGGGGCGCGGAGGAAAGAGGCGTAGTGAGGATATCAGAGGGAGGATGGAGGACGAGAGGGCGTCGGCCCTGAGCAGCGAGAGTACCAGGCGCAGCATCGGGCACCGACCATGAGGAGAGCGAGAGAGTGAGCGAGAGCAGGCCTGGCCGGCAGACACACTCCTAGCTTTAATTACGGCGCCGGTGGTAGCGTCCGCCCGGGGAAAAAGGAACGAGAGAGCCTCGTAAAAGTAATTTCAAATCGAGCGCACGGGGCCCACCGCCGATCTAATTAAATTTTCGCGCACATAAAAAAGGAGCGGCAAGGACTCGTCCACCGATACTCGTGCACTCCGGAGGAAGGTCCGATCGTAAAAGTCCTCTCGCTCGCTCTCTTTCTTCGCTTCCTTTCACCCTTGCACACCGATTGCCGCCTCCTTTTCTCTTTTCTTAATCCTCCTCTTTATCAAGCAGCTCCCGCTCCTTTTTTCATTCTCGCGGATCCTCGCGCGTTTAATCCTTTCACCCTTAGCAGTGGTAGGGCACCATCTCCCCGAGATCCTTCTTTTGCACAGTGCAAAACAAATCACTGTAGCGCAGCCTCTTGCCTCTCCCAGCCGATCTCCTCCCGCCAGCCAGGCCTCTGCATCTGCGGCGCCGGGAATTCGCGACCTGCGACAAGATCCGCGAAAGTAGGGCGACCGGCCCGCCAGTGGACACCTTGAAAATCTGCATAAGGCCCACTCTCCGTGCTGGTGGCTGTGCCGTTGCTGCCAGCAGAGCCGCGGCGCTCTTCGCCAAGTGGCGCGGTGTAGCCTCACAGAAGATTAACCAGAGTAGGGCTATACAATTACAGACAGGATACGTGGGCAGTGTGAAACACATGAATTTTTCTCTGAGCAGAGCTCGTGCATACCGGTGCACAGAATTTATGGGCCCGCCGTTGCTCTCCAGGAACTTCGCGATTCTAACTGACGATAAGGCCACCTCTCTTGAAAGCGAGAGAGAGAGTGAAAGAGCGAGAAGAAGCGGGGTAAGGGTAGGAAAAGTGCAAAGTTGCACGGGACCGCAATCTGGCGCGATAATATCCCGATAAAGCAGACACACCTGGTGCCTTGTTCACCGTGATCGCACTCCGACAAGGACGTCGAAGGTGATATAGCCTACGCCGCGCGTAGCCTATCTTACCCCGTCCTCGTCTATAAAGCCTGGCGATTAGGGTAACCTTGAGCCTGACCGGATAGAACGAGAACCAGTAACGTACTCCTGAGAGAATGCCAGAGATGTCCGAATGGACCATCGTCCAGAAAGGCCTCGAATTCTGACTGCGAAGGTGTAAATGGGCAACGAAGGAAGAAAATCGGCGGATGCTCCGATCGAACATCCACGAAACTCACGGTGTTTGGCACGTCACGGGTCGTCGAACCAAACTGGCCGTGGCAGGAGTTAAGGCTCGCCTTCACGAGGAGGTCAAGCTTGCGCTCGCGCGCGCGCGTGAGCGAATCGCAGAAACGAACTTTATTTTCTCTTGACAGTGCCGGTGGGTCCCGGGCCGTTCGCATCGGTGACAGACGTTAAAGTATTAGCCGATTGCACGTATCCGATGTCCCTCCCCGAACTCGCGAGAAAGAGAAAGAGGCAGAGCGATCGTCGCTCGGGGAGGAGGTGAACGAGGAAGAGGCTCGAGCGAACGAGCACATTCAAGACGGTGAAGAAGGAGGTGAAGTCGAAGGAAGAGCGAAGAAGAAGCGTTCCTCGAGCCACCCACCAAAAATAAAATCTTCTTTCCCATCCTGGCATGATCCTCCCTCTTTCTCCATCGCTTTTGGTACGGCCGGGGAACCGCCAGCCTCCTTCTTTCTTTCTCGCGCGTCCCCGAGGGCTCCAGAAGACCCTCTTCCTTGATATCCACCCACAAAAATCCAATGACCGTCTCTCCCCTCGACCGCGTTCGTACCCGAGCGTCCTCCCAAGTGCGCCCGGAGCCTCCTCGCGAGAGACACGGCGATCAATGATCTTGTTTCCCGAAGGTGCCGATGCCAGGAAACGAACGACCAACCACGAAACACCCACCATGTATATGTATACTCATAGGGAGCCCGAAATCCTCGGCTTACATTCTCCGATCATCCGAGTATTCACCGTTCAACTCTAACGCAACGCTCTTCGGACAGCTGGCACTGAACTCTTTGAGCTCACGAGCTCCCAACAACATTTCCGTACCAAACCTCAAAGTATCCAATCTCCCGACGCTGCTACGAGTCAGCATTGTCGTTCGAAGCATATCTCTAGACGCTGTCCATTAAAATCTTCGATCTCCCAAGAAACGGTACATTTCCATGAACGTTCAGGGTCTTAGAATGCAGCGCATTTTCGGAGTACGACGACGCAGGACGGATATAGAAGAGGGGCTACGCTGGTTGAAAAAGTACAGAAACTTAAGTTAAGAGAGGTTGCGCCGATGTTACTCCGTCAGGCGAAATACGCTAATGTGCATAGGTGTCGGGTTGGTGGGGGGTCGAGGATAGTGTGAACCTGTCCACAGTTATAAATTAGGCCCAGGGGTCAGGGTGAGGGCCAGTTTTACGAGATAAATACCGTAAGTTATGCCACAGCGGCGAGGAGGTGTGGGGGTGGGGGTGGACTGAAGAGGCTAATTCTACGATTTAACATGATCTGCTAAAGTGTCCCCCGACGTCGCACCCGCGTACCCGCGCACCCTCCGGCGGCCCCTCGACCACCCTGGCAAAGGGCTCGTAAGTCCCGGCGCGCAAGAAGACTCTCGAACGGGCCCGGCCGCAGCCGAGAGTTTCGTCGATCGGGCCCCGCTTCGTTTCGGGTCGAGCATTCTTGACCCCGGGGTCAGCCTTAGCTACCTCGCGGATCGCGCCCTCTCTCTCTCTCTCTCTCTCTCTCTCTCTCTCTCTCTCTCTCTCTCCCCCCGGAATTACTTGGAAGTACGAGCATCCGATTCGGCATTGCCAACCAACACTGAAGAGAACTTGTTGCGCCAACAGTCGACCAATAAGATTTTAATCGTATCAATGGCATCACCTTGTCGTATAAGTTGACAGAATTCAATGGGAAAACTTGAAATAGATGGTGAGTGAGGGATAAGGAGGGGGAAGGGTGTGCAGAGAGATTCTGGTCTTGGTGCTGTAGGCACGGCAGCAGGACGTTCCAGGACGTAGACGATTTTTTGTGGCAGGACTCTTCTTTTTTCTTCCTACTCTTTTCACTATCGCACACACTCTCTCCACTCCCTTTTCTCCTTTCTCCCCGGAGTTATACCTGGCGAAGCGGCCCCGGGCAGCCGACCATTGTGCCCAACAAAGCTACACTTTTCTACCCGATCCCGGGCCTAATGGATAATTAATTTTTGATAAATCGTCCCGCGGTGACTGGCGTCAACACGCGCGGTCTAATTTGTTTTTCGATTTTTCACAAAAGCACGCTGGATTTACTTTCGGCTCCGTGGAACTCTTCTCTCCCCCTCCCTCCCTCCCTCCCTCCCACCCCAACCCGCCTCACCCCGGCATCCATCCTTCGTCTCCTTCCTCTCTTACTTGGAACGCTAGCCTCGGGATTCTTCCTCCCCACCACAGGATCGCCGACATGCCGTGCTGTCAGGATACATTAGGATAATGCGACGAATGACTACCGTAAAGTCCGGATTCTGACCGAACGGTAACTATTGTAAGCCGTGATTTACAGTGGCTGCTGTCTTCTTCGCACCCCTCTTTCTCCCACTGGATCGCTCAAGAAATTCTTACCAAGGAACATGACCGGAGCTAGGGCCGAGACCAAAAAGCTACGGGCACCAAAGTGTATTCAGCCGAGTGCCAGTTCCATTCAACAAAGCCAAGATGAACGCGCGTGAAGAACAAGTGCTGGGAAATGCGAGAGGAATTATCGTGAAGTCAGAGCTGCAAGATGCTCGAACCAGAAGAAAAGAGATTCGAGCCGAATGCCGATGATGCGCTCGATCCACACATATACATGTACATAGGTAGAAATTCATTCAAGGACGTTCGACAGCGAGGGAGGCTGCATGTATCAGGATTGTAAGGACATGTAGGTAAGGGAGAGACAGGCAACCGCCCGAAGCGTTCGCGTGGCTACCTTCCAGCATCCGCCAGTGCACTTCTTCGTCCTGAAGACAGCACGCAATGCTACCGCAGGCCGCGCGCTCGGACTCTGTGGAGAGTCGTTGTTACGATGATTGCCTTGCAAACGAGAGCCAAGACATTTCCGAAGCCAAGGGCTCGGCATCCACTGAGTTTGCGAGCGAAGAAGTCCTTCGCAGGACTTTAATGAGCACTTTTTTTAACGGAAGAGAATCTCGGAGATAGAAATCGGGTGTAGAGGGAATGGAGAGAGAGAGAGAGAGAAAGAGAGTGAGAGAGTGAGAGGCTGCTCGATCCCAGAGTCCCGACCAACGAGGGAGGCCTTCTAGAAGATGGCACACTGCTTTCGCAGTTGATTAGACTAGAGAGAGAGTCCGAAGGTGTGTGTCAGGCCATCCTAGGTGGTCCAGCGGTGCAACGGAAGGTCGCGACACGATCTCGATGGGGAAAATGCGACGCCAAGGCGGCGCCGAGAACCACCAGAAGAAGAGGGACAGGCTTGAGAAGTTTATACGAACAGGTCGCGAAATAAGAAGCCTCGGGAGACAACAGCCACTGAGGGATCAGTGTGGAGCTCGAAATCCGTTCACCATTCACCAATGGGAAACATTGAAATTGCTAAATCAGTGTCGTTCTAAGAGGGAAGATCCTTTTTCTACAAAAGACAGTGGAGTCCAGTAGAGAAGAATATGTTGTAGGAGAGAAGACTATTTTACTATGCGGCCTACTGTTGGCTGCCAGTCAGTTCGGATCTCCCCTGTTCTTCTAGATTCCTCTCGGCACCAGGGCCCCGTGCCATTCCAGCCCATGACTGTGCCTTCTCCTTGCCGACCCCTATGCCTCCCCGAGACCTCCTTCTACAGACAATTTACCTTCCATCTTTCTCTCTCTCTCTCTCTCTCTCTCTCTCTCTCTCTCTCTCTCTCTCTCTCTCTCTCTCTCTCTCTGCCAACTTTGCCTTCTTTCTTTCGTCAGTTCGACTTCTTTATCTTCGACGCGAACTTCCCCTTTCCCTCTTTCAATCAAGGATCTACGTCCTCGAAATTCCATAGACATAAATGGATAACGCACGCCTTCTTAATTGGCATTCTCATTGACAAGATTGAGCGTACACGAAAAAAGGTAGCAACAACCTCCAACCTCCGAGGACTTTAGAACTAGATACCGTTTCTCACTGGTTTACTTTACTCGGAGGAGTGTTACGGCTTATTGTTAGAGAGGCAGTAGATCCGCATTAGCTTACTCCTACCGCACTCGGGAGGAGGATTGCTTCTCCTCGTTCTTCGTCTCCTCGTCTCGACGCTTGCTCTCCAAGCTACCTCCTTGGAACGAGCGAGGACCACGACGTCCCTCCTGCAACCCTTTCACCAGAGAAGCTTCTCTTTCTGTAGGTGAGCACGGCTGAGATCTTTCGACGCGCTGTCTCTTATCCTGCTCGCACCGAAAGCCTGTAGTCGGAGAAAAGGAGGAAGAAAGGGAGGAGAGAGGAGCGAGGAGCGAAGAGCGAGGAGGAAGGGTAAAGCGAGAGGGAAGAGTGTAGGGAGTTCTCACTCGCACTCCTGCAGCATCACCGAGGCCTGGTATAATTAATACGGGCCCCATGGAATGCCGGTCGCCTCACTCTCTTAGGCCT
Source organism: Ectemnius lituratus (assembly GCA_910593735.2). NCBI lineage: Eukaryota > Metazoa > Arthropoda > Insecta > Hymenoptera > Crabronidae > Ectemnius > Ectemnius lituratus. The sequence goes on along the minus strand of OU343036.1, from coordinate 529,776 downwards.
CTGCTCCCTCTTCGCCTCGCTCCTTCCATCGTTCGTTGCCTCTTCGTCTTGCCCTCATCCACCCTCTCTTTCTCTCTCTCTCTCTCTCTCTCTCTCACGCACGCACACACTCTCAGCGATATCCCTCATTTACCATGGTCACCTATCTCTCTCGGTCTCGGCCTCCATCCCCCTGGACCCCGTCGGGCCACATCGAGCTCCGGCGGGCGGACCGTACGACCGACCAGTTTCCCTGCCCTCTCACCTAGGCCCTAGCAGGGCAGGGCAGGGCTGTCTGGGCAACCCTTCGGCCGAACCTCGAAAAGCCTCGACCCTCGAAACGTTCTGTCGCGTCTCTTGTGTTCTAGGGAGAGAGGTCCCTTAGGAAAAAGGAATTAAAAACTAGAGAACAAACCCACTGACATAAACCGCGCGACAAGCACAATGCTTCGGGGATCTCTCTTTTGACAGGCAGACTCAAAATATTGGGACCCCAGTCCACTGCTGGACCCCACAGGAGCGTAAACGCGGTAGCACGGCCGGGCGATCATCCGGGCCCCAGAGAAAGTGCATCGGATTCGTGTTTCTGGCTGGATCTATCTCTCTCCCTCTCTCTCTCTCCCTCTCTCTCTCTCTCTTTCTCGGTTACTCCGGCTCTCTTTTTCTATCGGGATAGGGACTCAGGCCCCACCAGTATGTACCGTTCTCGACGCGCACCTTTGTTTCCGTGCCATCAGTTACAAATAACGAAGGAGCGTTCTTTTTCTCGCGTCGTATTGAATTACCTGGAGGCTGAGGGCACGGATAACTCGGAACGAATTCAGAGGGGACCGAGAGAAGCGAGAGCGCCGCTCGCTCGCTCGCTCGGTGCTCCTCTCGCGTTGGAGGGATGCCGAGTCGAGGACAGGTAGAAAGGGGCGAAAAGACTGGATAAAGCGGCCCCTTTGGAAATTAAGTAAACAGAGAGGCCGCGCGCTCGGTGTGCTTGGTCAGTGGCGGTCATTCGACTTCGGCTTCAGCGAGAAAGTGCACTGGGTCGAGTCGAAGCGCGCGACGGGGCCCGCTTGCCTCTTTTTGCCATTCCTATCTCTTTCGCGCAACAAGCCCGATTTTCTCCATGGGCAATTAGGGCTAACGAGTTGGTTGTTCATTGAATCCTCGTGAAATTTCGTACCAAGCGAGAGAAAAGTCTCGCTAGTTCTGTACAGTTAGACGCGCAGAGTACATAGATAGCTCGGTGACATGTAGCAGCGGCAGTAGCGAGAGAAAGGATGAAAAAAAAAAAGGAGAGCAGAACTGTCGAGTGGGCCAGTCAGTGTCCACCTTAAAAGGTGGGCCAGAGCTCGTTCCCTCTTCACTCAGCTCCGCGCACGGCACGTCCTTTCGCAATCACTTCGCCGGGGCTGTTTCCTCTCGGCTTCCTTAGCAAGCACACACTCCACACAATCTATTATGAATCTCTGGTGGGAAAAGGGTCTGCTCTTGGAGCGCGCGGCCATTGATAGCGTGTGACTGTGGAGTGTGGAGTCACTAAAATCCATAGCGAGAACCTCCAGTATAGTTGTAGCAATAAGTACTAGCAAGTTAGCGGAGTGCCGTGCGGTGCTGGAGAGATAATGGATTCGTCGCAGGGGCGCATGCCAACGATAAATCCGAGAACAAAACGCTCGTTAGTTTTAACGTAGGGCCCCGCGTAGTCGCCCGGCCACTGGAATCGTAATTAAAGCAAGCGAGCGCCAAGCGGACACAGGAAGAACGTATATATACTTCCTTTCACTCGTTGGAATTTCTTTGAATGGAAAAGCCAGCCGGTGTTCCCTTGGTGAGCGACGCTCGGTCCTTTAGCGGAGGCTAAATCCGGGCCGGACTCTACTTTTTCACAATCCAACTCGGTGCTCTTTGCCTGCGGCGCGCGTGCACGTGCTCCGGGGACTTACATCGAGTCCAAGTCGTACTCCTGTGTTTTCTGTCGTAGCGGTGCACCGGGGTTCCCGCTGTTTGTTCGTGGCTTGTTCCACCGATCGGTCGCGCCTACCTTTCGTCTCGGTGCACACCGCGCTCCGCTCGAGGGATCCAGAAGAGCCAGAGCAGCAGGATGCAGGCGAGCGGAATTCGACTTATCGCAGGTCAGTTTGGGCCCGGTCGGCTCAAGAAAAAGAGCCGAACGAGATGACGGCCGAGGAAAAAGAGGGCCCGAAATATACAGAGTCCCTGGCTAGACAAGGATACCAACAAAATCCTCGGTCGAGTTTCCACGTGCTTCTCGAGCCCTGTCGCGGCTCATCTTCAACGGCCAAGAAAGCCACGATGGCTGAGTAAATGAGAGGGAAAAGTCATTTAAGGTGAGCAGGCACCAGCCGAGAAAGGTAGGACGTTCAATCTGGAGGAATTCGAGATACCATGGCTCGATCCAGCCAACCGACCAGCCATAACCAGTGATCCCACTATAATTTTCCTAGCACCCTCACGCCGGAATGAACATCGGCCAGTGATCATGATAGTCCACGACGTTTTTCAGCAGGGGCCTCGCCGAAACTCGAGGCCCCAGCATCCCTTCACCTTGACGATCGGATAAGAAAAAGCCATTACCTTAATTTCTACCTCGAGTTAGTAGCGCTACCGAATGAACGATATTTGACAAGCTCAAGACTGAATGCGGGACAACGACAACGGAATCCGAGCGGTCGATGGGGCCCAAGAATCTCATGACTCACTATCAGGGCCGTTATTACGCGGCAAACGAGCACGGGCTTTGCTTCGAGGGAGAGCGTGGGTGCAAAAAGTCTTGCAAGGTCCAGGACCGGCCATGAAATTAACTTAATTTCCGCCGACTACGCGCGGAGGCCTTAAGGCCTCCTTTTTCCTTGCGCGCTATTCCACTTTTCACGGGGCCACGTCCTCCCGGCTTTGAGGTTATCCTTGAACACTCTCACCAGCAAAGATATCTCTGGTATCGCGTGTTTTAATTACCTTTACTCTCGCCACGATAAATCTCTCTCTCTCTCCAAGTATGCAGGGGCTCTGCTTGCTAAAGTGAGTATCTCTCGGATGAAGTGAGGGCCAGTGTGATGCCAAAGGATCGCGATAAGTCCCCAACACCTTTGGGAACCCGGAAGCATGTTCGACCTCGCTTGTAAAAAGAGGGTGGGCGCGCGAAATATAGATTCCACGGAAATGCCGTGGCTTGAATTGGGCCATGCGTCAGGATGATCTCGAGCGCGGCAGTCCCCACTGACAAATGAGTTCGGACAAGTGCAAGTGAAACGCACCGGGGCAAAAAGCCAACGCCGCCGCGACGGCGACGGCGCGGCGGTGGCGATCCGATTCTCTGCTTGCGTATTCCCTCTTGGCAATGGAATATCGGAGAAGGCTTCTCTGCTCCCGATTCTCTCTTTCCCCCATTACCATCGCCCTTCCCTTCCCTTCCCCATTAACGGGCGGGTCCTCCTGCACGATCCTCCACGCCGTGCATTATCCACGCTTATGCTTTTTCGCATCCCGCCCGGTAGCCGGGCACCGGGCACCGGCCACCTTGGCCTCTCTCTCTCTCTCTCTCTCTCTGTCTCTCTCAAGATGCATTCCTGCAGCTGTGGTGGACCTTCCGTGCGCGCTCGTGCGCGCTCGTGCGCTCCCAACACATCCCGCTCGACTTACGCAAAACGAGAGAGATGGGCGTGGAGGCGAATTCCCTGGGATATTAACTCCCGGACGCTATCGCGAGCGCAAGATTACCCGATTCAGGCTGCGCCGAGGAGCGCAGGCACGACGAGAGAGGAGGGAAGAGCGAGGGAGAGAACGTGCGCGAGATTGGAAAGAAGTTGGCGCGGATAAGAGCACGTCGCTCGAATTATCTTACGGGCGAATGTGTGGCGGAGAAGTAGGATTCCCGGTGAAAAGCGACGGGCAAGAAGTAGAGCCGAGGTAGAACCCTCCAAGTGGAAGTATAGTGAGTACGTGCGACGTACTATAAGGAAGATGAGGGCGAGTAGGAGGGCGAGGGGCCCAGAAATCGAGTGCCGGGGCCATTGCACGGCACATCCCAAGACAATCTCGATAAGTCGCGGCAGCGGCCGGCGCGCCGCTTGGATTTATGCCGGCGTGGTAAAATTAACATGATTAGGCAGGATGGCGAGCGGCAGGGTTCCCCGCTCAATGCCGCCGTACATCCCGTAACCGCGATCGGCGGCTAAGGCTGTATGATAAATAACGCGGGGCCCATACGTTACACGGCGTGTACAAACGAAACACATGTGCGCTTCGCGAGCCGGAGGGGTGAGGGGTGAGGGGTGGGGAGAAGAAGGAGAAGAAGAAGGGCCCTATGTCTCTCGGGGAGCGGCGGGCATGTGCGCTCGATGCGCACTCCTTGCGCGGGGGTTGGATCCCAAGAGGGGGTGGCTTGCTTGCATGCTCGATCGGTGGGGGGATGTGAGTAACGAATATCTGATAGCGAATCCTCGGCATTTCCAACGTATTCCCTGAGTGCGCAGAACGAATGCGGGCCCCGCTCGACACCGTCGGGCCCCCCGCGCGCCAACGAACCCAACCGAAGCGAAGCAAACCCACGGGACTTTTACCCACGCACAGAGTGAGCAAGCAGCTTGCTTGCTTGCTTGCTTGCTTGCTTGCTTGCTTGCTTGCTTGCTTGCTTGCTTGCTTGCTTGCGATCGTTCTTCCAGCACGCAGAAACGAGAGACCGAACGACGAACACATTATGTGTACCTACGCCTGCTTACGTTTACTCTTGAGAGCACGGTGTCTGAGCGAACGCGCACGACCGAAGCGGACGACGTGTTTGAAACGATCGAAAATTCAGTCGATGAAATCGACCAACTTTTTCTCTACCCTCGATTCAATATAACGCAACGACGCCCTGCTGTAAGCCCTCCGAGCCTCGCTGATACACTGGCTATTGATACTTGAATCTTGTCCTCGGCATGCTTTAGACACAGGTGCGCGCGAGCGAGTGATACCCACTCGAGCCGTCTCTCCCGGACGTGACTCGGCCCGGACCCGCCGAGTCTTTATTAATAATTCATACACCGCTGTCAGCAGCGTTTTTAATTCACGCGTCTCCCCTCATAATTTGGGGTTAACGTTTCACTTTTACCAAAGACGAGATCGCGCGCGCGCGCGCGGGATCGCCACCGCGGCGCAGCGTGTAATTACGAGTTCGATGGGAAAATGAAACTGACTGCCGCATTCCTTTAGACTTATCATTTCTTCCGAGACAATTCCCTTCTCCCTTTCTCAGCGTTCGTCATTCCGGTGGCGATAGCAAATTAAAAGCTTGATGTCTTATCGAATGCATGTGGCAGTTCTAAAAGCCCACCGGATGCACTAATCGCTGCGGCACACAGGGAATTGCCATGCTAAGTTCCAGCGCAGCCTATTGCTATCACTAAACTAATTATCGGAGACGCGCTAATTGCCGTGCTAAATGCGTGGCGACGCTCCTTTGGCCGGCGTGTGAGGTGCCGCGCGCTACTTTACCGAGGACAGGGGATGCCTCGATGGAGGTGATATTTCTGCGGGGAAGAGCACGTGCTACCAAGAAACATTCCTTGTGTCACGAGCAGCCCTTTCCTTACAGATGGCGAATGCTCTGCCGATCGCACTGCACGCGCAATTTAATGCGACCCAGGTGGACGAAGGAAAGGTGGACAGGTGGAGTAGCTCTCAGTTCGGGTTACACCGAGACGATCGGCTTCATTCACGCGATACCAGCTCCCGCCTGTCTACACAATCCTGCGCCGAATGGAATTACACCTATTTCAACTATTGCTCCATTTCAAAACTTTCTTATATTTTCTCCAAAGGATTGAATGTTCTCCCATGCAACATTTTTAACTTTGACTGGATGGAGTGAAAAATGAGATCTTCTCACAATTTGAGACAATTGTAAATAAAAGGGTACAATTGTTATCCAAAGAGTGTTTTCAAAAAGAATCTTCTAAGAACCGATCACCCAGACAATCTAAATGAGTCTGGTTGAGTAACCTACTTCTGGTAGGACTTATTTCGGTGAAGCAGTGTTGTAACGAGGTTCAAGTTACACCACGACCGCACAATGTCCCGGGCCTGCGACTTTCCGGAAAGTTATACAAACATCTCGAACGACGAAACAAAACATAAAGTGTGAGAAATGTAAATCAGGGCACACGTTTTCCTGTCGCAGGAAGTATTATGAAATCGGAAGCACTGGGATTTAATTTATTTCTATCCGTATCCTCATTTCACCCTGGAAAGGGTTAGCACTTTAAGGACCGTTAAGCGTGAGCTCTCCGATATGTTGCGAGGAGGGTGTGTTATCGAAGACTATTTAAATAAAAATGCGAGTGCGGGGCAAGATTGAGGGGCCCTCGGCGGGGTACCAGTTCCCTACGTACCCGTCCTACCAGTTTACAAATACTGTCGCTGGCGTCAAGTTTGATCGAGCCGCGAATATCATGCGTGACGTGTATGGTGTGTGTGCCGGGCGATATGTACGCGCGCCATCCAGCGTACACACGTGTACATACTCGAGACGGGGTTTGTGACGTACTCGTTTGTGCCCAGAGGTACCGGGGCACGAACGTCTCGCCGGCGAGCGTATACGCCGGGCGACAGGTGGTCACGAAGGAGGGAAGGCATCTCCCTACATCGTCCCTCGCGAGCAAAAGCACCATATCCACACTGCCGTTCAACAGAACGAGAGAGAAGGAGCAGCTTCACGAATCACTAACCGCCACCGTGTCACTTTTGCTCATCGCCACTTTGCACTCAGCGCGCCAGAAAAAATTGCCGGACGCCCGCCAGAAGAAATACCGGGCGCGCACATCCTCCTCCTCCTTCTTTTTCTCCACCTTCTCCTCCTCCTCCTCCTCCTCCTTGACCATACAGTCTACCAATCTCGAGTAACTCTTTTGAAACTATTTGAGAACTCTCTTCCGCGTGGCATGTCAATCGGATACTTTTGTCGAAATACTTTTTTCATTCATTCTTTATGCAATGCGAGAATCCCTGGTTCATTATGATTTTAAATACAGCCCTTTTCCCAACTCTATCTCTTTGTCTTTTACCCTCTCGTTCATTCTCGTCGGGCGAAAGGTCGATTGCGACCGCGAAGACCAGCTAACAGAGCGGATAACTTGATACGCGTTTGTGTGCCTTTAATATCCTGAAAAGGTTATTACGCCAGGGAATTCTTCCGACATGATAATCCGCCAGTTGGCTCACTCGCTCCTTCGTTCTCGATTAAAAGGTACAGGCTCTCCGCGTCGGCACCAGATGCACGTATACACCTAAAATTGAGAGGGAAGGAACGACGAGTGAGAGAGGAGGAGGAGGAGGAGGTTGAGTGAGCCGAGTTCCACGGCATTCCTGGGTGCCTCGCTCCTAGCAGAAACTGCATTCACATGACCGACATTACGGCGAGCATCAGCCTGCGTCGATTTACTCCGGCCAGCTTCCTGGTTCTGTCTACTAGTACCTCCGAGTCAAGACAGAAACTGCTGTGTTCCCAGAGCGCTCGTAGGAGTTCCTCTCCAAGGGATGGGATATTATCATTGCCGATCGTCTCGCGACTGAACAGCCATTTCACTTGCTCCGCGAAAAATCTCTACCCACGTTTGCAACACGGTAAAAGGAACAGCCTGCACAACAATGTTCCTCGGTGCTGCTCTACTAATATAAAAGGTGCTCCAATCTATGAGAGGCCGATCGTTCTAGTGTCCTTTAAATAAAATAGAGAGCCATTGCATCGTATGCATGGTGCCATTACGATGTGCACCGTACGTCAGACGCGTATCATATCGGTTCGAAAGAGCATTTGCATATTGGGGGCCGGCTCGATCTCCGAGCAAATCACGCTTCGCCTACGAAAGTCGCGCACTGACTCGCGCGCGCGCGCGCCCGACTAGATATCGGTGTGCGTGCGCGTATGTTAAAGCCGATTCCTGGGAAAGCATTTAAGCGAAGCAACCACCTGCTGTTAGCCCGATGCCCCTTACGGTCTATCCTTCTCTTCGTTTCTCTCTTAGAACCTGACGGAGTCTGCCGCCTCCTTATACTCGCCCTCCCCTTCACTTTCTCCCTCGCTCGCTCTCCACGCTTCCGATCGCTTCTAGATTCTGCTCCTGCTCCGGTCTCCTCTCCTCTCCTCTCCTCTCCTCTCTTCTGCTCTGCTCTGCTCTGCTCTTCCTCTCTATTCAGAGCTGTATTACAGCATCCAGACGCTTCTCGAGAGTACCGGGCGAACCAGGCCTAGTTATGCAAGCCCAAAACACTCACACAGAGTCAGGGACGCGGGAAGGTCGTGAGTGGTGGACTCGTGAGTGGTAAGGATGAGGAGCAGAACTGGACACCGCGAAAGGTGGTGACCCCTTTTCAGGAGAGGGACTCTTCGCTCTCGAAGAAGGAGGAGGAGGAGGAGGAGGAGGAGGAGGAGGATCGACTGCTCCGATCCGAGCTAAACGCCTCGATCCTTTATGGTAGAACCACGCAGGAAAGGTGGAACGTGGGTCGCATTCGCGATGCTCAATCGGTGAATTTTTTACCGGGTGCGCGCGCACGCCGCAGCAATAGCAGGACGGGGAAGGGTGCCAGGGTGGAAGGGAGAGTGAAGTCTCGGAGGATTGTTAAGTACGCACTTTGATTTACGAAGAGTTCGCGCACCGTACATGGAAGCGCGAGCAGCCGCGCGCGGTTTTACGGGGAAATTTGCGCTTTCCTTCGCCTATTTCGCACTGGGACTACCGCGTCCATCCCCCCCCCCCCCCCACCGCCCTTCGCTCTCTTTCTTGCTCGCTCACACTCAACGATTACGCATCGATGTTGGTTAAGAACGAGTATACTTGCATCGAAGATCGCCTCGCGTGATTCTGCAATGCCCCTGCTGGTTGGTGTGTGCCACGGACACTCATGAATATCGTTATGATCGCGCAGCTGTTGAAATGGCGATTCATTGGGATCGCACTCTCACGGCGAATGGATACACCTTTTGAGAGGGTAGCGTGTTGTAGCAGTGGATCCCGCCGCCTTAGGATGAAAATCAATTTACAACAGTTTAAGCGCGCCCGCCTTGCTACGTCCATGTACACTTCGCGTAGCCTCGTATGCACTCGCTCAAGATGACACGCAAGAAAGAAGCAGCTATCGAGACACGCCTCGCCGATAATGGCGACACATCTCACGCACCGCGAGCATAAATGCGACACTGCAATATTCTAGACTCTCCTGCATAAGCTAGCATGTACGGTGAACTGGATACAGTTGGGAGAGGAAGCTAGTGACGAGAGCCGTGAACCTCGGGAGCACTAAATTAGCGTAGAAGCTACCGTTAGAATCTCTCTGTCGTGAGAGGAGAGAACAGAATAGGGCGAATGAGACGGTCAGAGATTCCATGGATATGTAAAGTCGAAATAATGGAAATCGGAGTGACGGGATAATTAGGCGATCGTTATCTTTTCTGGCGGCTTTGAGAGTAGATCGCCGAAAAGAATGAGGAGTATGGAAGTGCGGTTGGCAGGTCGAGAGACATTAGGCGAGGGTCGAGATACGATTGACCAAAGCCAATGGTGGACCGGTCGTCAGAGAAGAAGAGTGACTCGTTGAGGCTTGAGCCTAGCCTCTCTCGTCTCTGGTAACTCGTAGGTAGCCGGCGGTGGCTCATCTACGGGACGAGAAGAGCGGAAAGCCGTCGGTGAACCCTGCGGTGCTCGGAGAACGCGGAAATGCATCTCCGGCCAGCAGCGAGACTAACTAAAGTGGCCAACGGTATAGAGGAGCAACGTTGATTGCGTGTCGATTTAATTAAAAGGCGACCTCTTCCTCGTCTCCAGTGTCATATCCGCCACCACCCACCCTTTTGACCTTCCATCCTCCAATCTAATTAACATCAAACTCCGTTTCAATTAACAACGACTTGCCATATAATACTTGGACAAGTTCAATTAATATTACTGAAATCCATCCAAATTTGTTACTTTCCGCGTAAAGTACTCAAGGAACAATGTTCTAATTTAGGAAAGTCACGGCTCGCGCGGAGAGCGAGTGAAGATGCAGATAGAGCATCTCGGTGGTGATTGATAGGCAAGCACCGGAGACAAGTCTACCGTGCGGAGATAGCATTAAGCCGGGCAGCCGCGTACTCGCCGACTGTAAATTTATCTGACAGGAGAATTTATTGCGCCAAGCCAATTACAATGTATGTGCATCCATCGGGGGCAGGTTAGGCGATCAGTGCCCACCGGTTATTGGTATCGGGCCGTATAAACTCCCTAGGAAAATGGAGCAGCCGGTTCTTAATGTCCCTGCCGCTCGCTTGGCGGGCGTCTCTCTCAAGAGAAGGACAATATTGCTGGCAGACAACGAAGAGAGAAGGAGAGAGAGAGAACTGATTGGTCGTGGCTTTAATTAAGAGCCCACTCTTCCCCTGTAGCGCACCATCGTCATTTCCCTCGGTGGCTCTTGTGTGTACAGTTCCCAGCACCTTCTCGTTTCTCTATGGCGCGTTAAACTCGAAAGGTGTCACACAGCTATTCCGGCCTCGGCTATCTCGCGCACGCTAATGATATACTCGGGCCGTTTTAAGGGCTCGTAAATTATGTGTATCGAGCTTTCCCTTTGTGTCCTGCTCACCTGCGAGAAAGCTCCCTTATTTATGGCCTCCGACCACGCGAAACAATATCGAGCCCTGCCAGTATCCGAGAAGGGTCACCGTTGTATCGGGTCAAAGGATACCAATTAGTTCCGTTCGCTCCCACTCTCGGCAGACTGTCTCACTGATCTTTCTCTCAATTCGAGGAAGAATTTCACATAGTTCCTAGCTACGATGAACTGTTCTGTCTCTCTTTCTCTCTGTTTCTAATTCTCAATGTGTCTCTCTCACTCTCGCCAAGAGTGTCAAGTCTGCCGCGCCAAGTGTAAGTACAATGGGCTTGGCGCGACGATTTATTCGTGGTGGATGCGTGCACGAGGTCTACCGCATCGTAAACGCCGGGGTTTTGTAAGTGCGCACTACGTGGCACGGAACAGGAAGATTTGTCGAATTGATCGTATATCAATGGTAATGGAGATTCGAGCCAATAGTATACCAGAACAGTATTCACGCAAGCCGCGCTCGCTCGCCCCGTTATACAATAATTATCGAGGACGAAAGAAAGTGTAGTTTTGTGGTGGCTAGCGCCGAACCTCGCTCGTGTTACACTCTCCACGGAAATGGCGTGGTCCAGATATCAGCTGGGAGAGCAGTGCAGCAGCAAGATAGCCTTGATAGGGCCGCGTTTCTGCATCAGCGCCGATGCAATCGCGATAAGACGGCGAACTCGAATTAACAAACAATTAAGCTGTTGGGTGCTCGCTCGGTGGCAGCGCGCTGTATGCTCTATGTCTGTATGTGTATCAGCGAGCTCGAGCGATCTCGCAAGAATCGGAGAACTATATCGAACCCGTTCGCTACTAGCAGGCGGCCGGTTTAAAAAAAAGAAAAAAACCCTCTGATATCCTTGCAATGCTTAACATACACTTGCTGCTAATCCATAGACTCGCTCACCGAACGCACACAGCTATTTCCAGTCGACTGCTCTCTATCAGTCTCTATCAGTTAGTTTAGTACGGACATTCGTTCCGACGAGGGGAGAGAGCGATTCCAACGAATTAATACACGGCACTCGCGCTACCTGAAACGGTACTTTAATAACATCAGAACAGAGCTCTCTCTCTCTCTCTCTCTCTCTCTCTCTCTCTCTGGCTGCTCGGTGTCGGTCCTTCCTCTCTGATCGTCGAGGAATTCCCTGGCGAGGATGCTTTTTAGCAAAGCGCGAGGATGAGGAAGACAGGCCCAAGGATCGAGAAGAGGATATCGGAGAGATCGGTCGGTAGAAGCGATAAGTTCTCTCTCTATCAGTGCGATCGATCGAGCAGGCAGGTGATCGAAGGGAACGACGAATTTCCGTGATGAACGAAGCGCCAAGATTAAGAAAGCCGGCCCGGCGCGGCGGCGCGGCGGTAGCAGTGAGGAGGAGACGAGCGAGACTGGACTCGCGAGAGTATGGCCGAGGAGATGATTGCTTGGGAGTGAGAAGGGAGGCGAGAGGATCCTATCGGAAAGTAATTACCGGGGCCGTTGGCGCGGCCGTAATTAATCAAATTCCGCGTAGGGATGACGCGACGAAAACGAATCGGCCCGCGGCCCGGGCGAATCCATTAGTGAAACACGCGTGTCCCGCGTGTATTATCTCGCGCTCCTGCATCCCCACCCCCGCGAAACCATCCTCTCTCACTCTCATCGGAACATCATCGCGCAAGCTTCTGGTGCCGAGGCTTGAACGGCACGGAATTGCCGGGGTGTTGCATCGCTACGAAAGCATTAGCTACCTCGTGTGACGCACGAGCCTTCGATCTTGTACCTTACACGACTAATCGGCCCGCAAGTCGCCCGTCCACCGGCCGCAGCCGTGACGGATCGACGGGTCAATCGAGGTCGTTACTCGGACCATCTCCTCGACACACGCTCCTCTCCCTCTCTCCCCTTCTTCCTCTCCCTCTCGCCCTTCCTCTTATCCTCCTCACCTTTACATCATCCCTATGAAAAACTGTGTGTCAAACTTCTCTCTCGTGTAACTGAAACTTCCTACCAATATTATCGAGCATTGCGAATCGCGGATTATTCTCAACTTTCTTGAAATGCCGAGCGACATGATTGCCGAGAAAAATACATCGGACAAGAGGTAGCGCGCGAGTCGGTAGAGGCTCTTGAATTCAATGCGAAGCTCGCGACACTGGAATCCTCGTATTACGAGGGATCATCACGTCGGCCACTTAGAATGGGCATCGACAGCGTCTAATGGAATTACGTGTGAAGCTGCAATAGCTGGAGGCTTGCTGGAGGCTGAAGGATACGCAAGCAGTATGTACGTACGTAGACACGCAGCACCAGTGTCCGAGAGAGAGAGAGAGAGAGAGAGAGAGAGAGAGAGAGAGAGAGAGAGAAGGTGCCATAAAGCGCGCGAAATGCCATCGAGTTAACGCGCGCGTTTTTCCTCCGGGCCCGTTGCATTCCTCGTCCTCGTAGGATATATCGCGATAACCCGTTTACTTAATTATTCGGGAGACCTCCCGGCCTAGCCATGTGTGTGCGTTACGCGCGCGCGCGCGCGCGCGCGGCCCATCCAGACGCTCGCTCTTCTCATTGCAACCTAGCAGCGTTTTCACTCGACGAATCGATGTCCACCGCGCATACTTTGCTGCGCTGCACGTGCGAACGCGCAGCCTGTGTCTCTTGGACTGTAGTTTAGGCCTGCACTTTCCAAGTGCGAAACCCGCCGCTGCTGCGGCACCAAGTGCATTCGAAAGTGCGACTCGCATGCAACTACTCCTCCCGCCTCCCCCTGATATATCTCGATTCTCGATTGGTATAGGCTGGCTTATAGCAGCACTCGCTCGCTCTTGTGTAGTATAGCTGGCACCGATCTGCCTACCGAGTGTGTGCAGTCGTCTACACCATACTCGCTCTCGCCAGCTCGCTTTCACTCCCGACGCCTCGCATGCATATATCTACACGCACTTATCCACGTCGACCTCTCGCGTCCTCTTCCCTCCCCCCTCGGCATCGCCGCCGCCCCAGCCCCCTCGCTCCACCGCGCAACTCCTCCTACCTACCACCTCGATACCCGGTGTTTCATTAAACGCGGAGGAAACGTGCCCGCCAGCGGGCTTTCCCATCGAAAGTGGCCGACTTCCCTTCCCTATTGCCTGGCAACCTGGCATATACCCAACACTATCGGACGATTGCTCCTTTGGATTCTCGAGATCGCGAAAAAGAGGAGATTGTCTCCCGCCGGGATCTTTATGGCCGGATCGATGATCCGCGGCCATGTATTATCGCCGGCAAACGCGCGCGCTCGCGTGCGCGCGAGAAAGAGGTTTCCCCGTAATTTAAGGCGTAATCTCTCGCTTTCACCTCGATTACACAGATCGCGTATGAATGGAAATCTGCAAAATAATACCGTCGTTCCTTTCTCACTGAACCCCGGATGAAAGACGCCTGTCTTAAGGTGCACGAGGAAGCATGTTCGCGAGCATATAGTATGTGTATCGTATTCTGAATCGACAATCAACACTCGAATGCGCAGTTAGGTGAGCGTGCGAGTCCGCTAAAAGGCAGCAGGCCACCAGCGGTGGTGGCGACGGCGACGGCGGCGGTGGTGGCGGCGGCGGCGGCGGCGGGCACACCTGCGAATCACAGGAAGAAAAGCCGTCGAGTTTTGGCTGGGAAGAAAACCTCGATCAGATTGAATCTTTGTCTCTTGAATGTCTATGAGGGGAACTGGTGAACAATAAGAGTAGCACGATGTGCTTTCCACGATGTTACGTGAAGTAGTATTAGCATAGTGGGTTGTTGGAAGTCGGGACGAGCAGTGATATTATCGCCTGACTCGTCATATTTCCATCCGTAGGAAGAAAGTTGTGAGCCCGGTGTAGAGAGAGAGAGAGAGAGAGAGAGAGAGAGAGAGAGAGAGGGAGACCGTACGAATCAATTAGCGTGAATCGCGGAGAGCTTAATGGTGTAGCCCAGGGAAATACTTAATCGGTACTGTAATTTAGCTGGGCGAGTGATAATTTCAAGAGAAGGCGGACGGTGAGAAAGAGGCGGGCGCGTCGGGTCGTCACGTAGAGTTGGATTTTTCCGAAAGCCGAGAGAGCCGGAGATACCGCTGCACTCTGTATGTACTAGTACCGAGATGGGTACATACTAGTACTAGTGGCCAGTCAGCCAGCCACGGTTTTACGAGGCGCTCTTAACGGCGTTATGCACCGTGAACCCAGGAGCAGTGAGCGCCTCCACGCTCTCCAAGCTTTTCTCTCTTGGTGCCGGTGTCTTCGAGAGCAATCACCTACTTCTTACCGCGTAGACACTTTCTTGCCTCTTATCTCGAAAGGATCTACGCCGGGCTACGTCCCGTGTTCCACGCGTACGTATCTGGGAAAGGATTCCTCTCGATTTCTGCCTCGATCGGCCACCGCACTCTACACAACTGGCCCCCCTCGCCCGCCAACCTTCGTTTCGTAATTCTCACTGAGGGCGACTTTTTATTACCGCGCCGACAGAAAGCGAGCAGAAAGAGTTGGATATTAAGTTGGGAAAGTGTCAGACGCATTGCAAAAGGATATCACTGAGCGAGTTCAGTGACATACAACGTAATCAAGGGGCCGGAACTCCAGCCTGGAGTCTGACGGAAATGCGGGGATACGAAGAGATGAAATGAGAGAGGAAATACTGGCTGCTCGGAGAAGAGAGGGCCTCTCTTTCTCTCTCGTAATTCACCACCCACTGACAGGCCGCGAGAACATTGAGTAATCCAGGGACACAGGGGAAACCTGATAACCGTCGGTTAATACGCTCGCTCCTTTCGCGGACGACGAGCTGCTCAGCGGCTCTCTTCTAGCCGAGTGAGCTCCAGCCGCCCCGACTCTTCCTCGTTATTACCGCGTTTATCGAGTTACAAGGATTCTCTCTTTATCTTCCGGTGAAACAGCCATCGGGAGACAGAGCATCTCGCCACCACCAGCGATCCACCAGCTGGTGGAAGACCAAGGCTTTTTGGTGGTGCGGACAAAAATTGCGTCATCCGTCTTTGGAAACGCGTCCCAGGTAATTTTGGAGCGACCGAGAGAAAGAGGGAGAGAGAGCGCACGCGTTAACTCCTTTTTGATGAAGGTTCGCTCCGATCGTTGAGAAGTACTTCGACTCTCTCTCTCTCTCTCTCTCTCTATCGCTTTTACTGTCTCCCGGCACGGCCAACCTGGATCGCGTACGAGCTCTACAATTTCGACATTTATCATCCGTAGGGCCCAACGTCCCGTATCCCACTCTCTCTCTCTCTCTCTCTCTCTCTTTCTCTGGGAGCATGCGAGGCCCGGGGACTCAGTTAATGCGCGCGCTACCACTCGGGACTTAATAACGATGACTTTCTAATGCCCGTAATTGCTCGGCGATACGGAGGAGGCGCACGGCGCTACAGCCACACTTGTACATTCGGTGCTCCTGAGGACTGAGAGAAAGGGAGACTCGCCGAGCATTTTCCCGGCGTGTCTATTATCCCTGAAATCACGATCGAACCGGAAGACTTAGCACCGGCGATCTCTCGCGATAACATTCAGGGGACCTGGACATTCGAGAAATCGTACAGTTTATACGACGACTTCGAGACGGGCAAGTGGCTGGGAAAATTCCCGGCCCCCAACGTACCACGCATCTACGGAAAACTAAGTTGCGCTAGATGGCGGGGGAGCCTCTTACATCCTGGCCTTCTTGATGCAACAGTCTATTTGCATTCTATGCCGTGTGTCTCCTGAAAGGCAACCGCCCTCGTCTTTTTCTCTTTCTCTTTCTCTTTCGAGATCGTAACAGGTAGACAACTACTCCAACTCGTACTACTACTGTTTCGAATCCTCCGAGCAAGAGAGGAAGAGGAGGAGAGGTTAACGTGGAAACATGGAGAGGACAGTAATAAATCGGCGAAGCAATTAAGCCCGGTAGATCGATGAAAAAGGAAACGTCGTGCTTATGGCACTATCCAGAATTCCTTGCGGAAGGAGAGCACGGCAATGCAAGGCAATGCAAGGCAATGCAAGACAAGGCAAGGCGACGCAACGCAATGCAAGCGTGAGACACCGAGAGAGGTCGGAGAGCTGGGAGAGCTGGGAGAGCGTGGTTGGAAGGCGCGAGCGGTGGCGGTGGCGCGGCGGCTCCAGCGACCAGTGCACGCGAATGCATATATATCTCTGGCTCGTCGTTGCGCTCGGGAATGCGGTCTATAGCGCGTAGGATCGAGAGCGGCGAGCCTGGCAAGAAGGAGCTCGAGGACTCGCCTCTCTGCGAGAAGGAAGAGAGACGCGGCCGCCAGAAAGGCGTGACGGAGAGGGCGGAACGACGAGAGACGAGCAGCGAGCGGCGGCGGTGGCGGCGCGGCGCGGCGAGACGTGGCCGAGAATCGGCGGAGCACCGGCGGGTAGACTCGAAGGGGGAAGGGAAGAGATATCAGAGCAGAAAGAGAGAAATCATAAAAGGGAAAAGGGAAGAGGGGCAGGAGTGGCTCGCCAGGAGGAAGAGCGAAGGAAGCGTGCACGGCAGTCGTAAACGGCAACAATTGCTCCGGGCGTTGCCACTCGAAAGCCCGAGTGCCTAATGCCAGATGTCAGACGGTGGTTAGAGTCATTACGGTCATCACTTTGTACCGCGATACTCGATGTGTACTGGGACTGGCCTCCGCCTGATCCACCGATGCGCATCCATCGCATTTCCCCACTGGCCTATGCCTTCACTCACCAGCATGCAGTACGTACCATCAACCGATCCACTCTCTTTCGTTCTATCCGTGTAATCGACTCGAGGAGATCGTCGAACCCTAATAACGCGTTCCATGCGATTTTGGCCATTCGCGAAAAAGGGGCAAAAAAGCCATAATCCCCGCTCCCCTCTTCCTGCCTCCCTCACACTCTCTTACCATTGAAGGCCTTTATTTAGCATTGGTTGTAACGCGCGAGAGATGCAGCTGCATTGATCCATCGAATTGGGACTAAGCGAAGCCTGATTCGGAGGCTCCAGCCGGGAAGAGTACGTTCCTTAAAGTTAAACCCTGGCTGCTGGCCGAGATGAAAGGAGCGAGGAGTCCAAAGTGGAGCAAGGAGGATCTTTCCATGGTCTGGTATCTCTGGCTTGCTTCCCCACTCTCCCAGCTCTGCCAGCTCCCCCGTTAGAGGGACGAGAGACGGACGTACATACATATAGACGGACAAAAGGCAGGTCGGCTTAATGATCCCCGGTTGCCAGTTAGGACGGATAATGGGAGGCTTTCGCGAGGATGAATTGGAACTCGTGTCTCGGCATGTAGAATACCTGGAGAAAGGGAGAAAGAGAGCGCGCATACTCTCTCTCGCACAGTGTGTCGCACTCTGGCTGAGCGGCCGCAATCGTGACCGTCGGCCAACACGCACTCTACGTGTCTACAGCTACAGGCGGCGCGCGAGTACTCGCCGAGGAAGCGAGGTGAGAACATACATACATACGTGTGTAGCCTCAGTCAGAACGAGTGAGTGAGAGAGAGAGAGAGAGACAGAGCGAGAGCTGAGGAACGCCAGGCCGACGAGGTTGCGCGCCTCCCTCTCGTGACTTCTGCTAGAGGAAGAATAGCCGGCGGGTCCGTCGGATCCGGTGGGCCCGCCGGGCCATCCTGACTCACGGTACCAGCGGGTCCACATTTTTTCTCTTGCGGGCTTGCCGAATAGTTGGCGCGATCAGTGGCAGCCCGGTGTCGGCATCAATCACCGAGCAAAATGCTTGCCGGCGAGCATTACTTTTTCATCAATTACGGCCATTAAGAAAAATGAATGCGACCCTGCGATCGCCAGGATTCTTTTCGAGTGCCAGGGTGAAACGGGCGTGAACGTCGACTCGGGAATGGGAATTCATTCGATTGGGCGAGGGAAGCCCTCTTGTTCGAGGCACGAAGAGCAAGGGCGCGCTTCTTTCTGATTTCAAGCGGCGGGGTGGTGGATCCATCCAAATCGATCGGGGATCAAGGAGAGCGCGGGAGGTATCGATCAGAATGGAGTCAGGACTCGCGAGGTGGGCATCGGGGCTCACGAGAGTCCGACTTCCAAAACCCGTTTCCACTGGCGGCGTAGATCTGGTCTCTCCTGCGCTCTACTCTCGGCACGGCGGCACAGCGGCGAGCGAGCGAGCGAGCGAACGAGCGAGCGCAGAACGAAACCCAGAAAAGGTAGGAGAACAAGAAGGAGGCAAAGAAAAAGCGGCAAGAACTCGGCGAAGAGAAGACACACATATACTCACACACTGGACGTAGGACTGG
The DNA here is from genome assembly GCA_910593735.2 of Ectemnius lituratus. NCBI lineage: Eukaryota > Metazoa > Arthropoda > Insecta > Hymenoptera > Crabronidae > Ectemnius > Ectemnius lituratus. The sequence goes on along the minus strand of OU343036.1, from coordinate 510,946 downwards.
GAGAAAGAGCGAGCGAGCGGGCAAAGCGGAGCGGCATTGGGCCGCAAGGAGAAAGGAGAATCGAAAGAAGAAGAAGAAGAAAGGATACGTGCCGGAGAGTCGAAGGGGTGGAGCGAGAAGTTCTCTTCTCCGAAAGAGAAAGGAACGGGCCAGGGATGAAAAATCTGTAATTATAATAATTACAGTCGAGCGGGCAACAATTATAAATCATCATTGAACTAGGCAGCGAAACCCCCATAAAATACGTATCGAGTACAGCAGGGCCAGCCATTAGTATTGGGTCGCAGGCTACCCACGTGTGGGGTTAGCAGCCTCAACGATTGAAAAGTATGCCGATTTATACACACCGCTTCGGTCCCACCGCAGCTCTCGGCTCTGCAGTGTCTGCGACCAACTTCTCTATCTCTTCCTCTATCTCTTTCTCCAGTGAGAATGACAATTCGATACCGTCAAGTGAGAGAGGCAAAAGGAGCAAGTGGACTCGCACTCGCACGAGATGGACGAGTGTAGGAAGGAGCTCACTGGCTCCCCTTCCCTTTCTTCTTCATCGATCGCATGCCGCCCGGTTCGAAAGCCTCGAGGACTTACTCCCTATCAAATCCACGATCCGCAGATCACGGCACGGTGTTATGAATGACAGACGCTTCGTCACAGCTGCGATTCCCTTCTCTCACTCTCTCGGAGAGAAAGCCAGAGGGAGAGATAGCCCGCGTCTGACGATCGACAAGCCGTTTCTTCGCTTGTTACTCTACTACACCGGTAACTACTCCCTTACCCTTTTTGCCTGCACCTGCTTCGAAAGGCATCGTCGAACAGATGAGCTCGATGGACCAAGGGATGCTGTTCGAGCTCGTTCGTCGAAGAAGGAAAGGCTCGCAGCTAGCTAGAGCGGTGAGACGATCGACGCTTACGCCGAAGTGGCAGTGCTCTTTAAATGGTGCTTCCGCGATGCTCATTAGCATCGCCGGGCAATTTAACGCGCTGCCGCGTAGCAGCCGGCGACCCATTGACACGATAGAGCTCTGATAATCGCGGCGCACTTCGATCCCGGCGAATTAGCCTTTCGTCTTATCGATACGTTACATCTCACACTTTTATTCTCCTCTCGATCTCTTTTCTAAGGGCGCGCACAATCCTCCTCGGATAAAAGAGACCTCCACCGACAAAAATGTATCGCGTCACTCCTGCGCTCCTCGTCTTACCGAACTCTCTCGAGATATAATATTACAAACCCGATGATTGCGCGCACAGTAACACGATCGTCATTTGTAAAAGTCACGAAATCCATCTAATATATCCAGTTGTATGTCTTGAATTTCGCATCAGTGAGAAATCGAGGGAGAGTGTGTTGATTACTCTTGTCTATGGTAAAGGCTGGGAAGGAAAGTTGCAGTGCAACGTTCTTGGGAATTAGGAAGTACAAGGTAGAGAAGGTTAGCTTTCCTTATGGGGTGGTCAGACGACCCCCATCGACTAAAACGAAGGTGCAAGGCGAGGCAAAGCGACGCGGGGTGAGGGGAGGCACATCCCGTAGGTGCGCGCGATGCAGCGCGGGCTGCTTCACAGGGCGGATACATTACACTCCGGATCAGCGAGTGCGCGCTATAAAGGATTGCATATACCACGATTGCACGGCTCGTAAAGCACCATCGGTGTCGGGGCTAACTTGTTCTCGCTCTAGCAGCCCTTCGGGGAAGAGTGCCGGCCGCTCGCATTCGCGCTCCTGCAAAGAAAACTTTAGCAGGCTTCCCCGCTAACAGAGAGCGAAGAGAGCTAAGCACCGACTCGGTTGCTCGCCGGGCCGGCTGCCACGTGTTGCCGGACTCGATGGAGAGCGAAGAATATATGGTATGTGTATGGAGTGTGGAGTGTGGAGCATGGGGATCTAGAAGGCGCGAGAGGAGAGGCTATCGGAGAAGTACGCGCTGAGTGTAGAGAGTGTATAGTCTACAGAGACAGGCAGGCAGGCAGGCAAGCAGGCAAGCAGGCAGGCAGGCAGGCAGGCCACAAACAGTTGGAGCGAACGGTACGGCCCTGAGCGATTCACGTTGCGGGCTGCTATCCATACGCAATGCAGCCTGCCGCCTTTCCTCATTCAGGTCCCTGCTCTTCGGCTCCTACTCGTATTGCCTGGCTACGTTCGAGTACGGCTGGCACGCCGCGCGCTACGGCATCGCGGCACAGAGACAGAGCTGCCTCTACCTCTCGTGCCCTCCCGCAACCAGCCGGCCACCTCTGCCAGCCCGGTGCATGTAAATGAACGCGGATTTATTCCACCTCCGGCTGCGGACTGACGCGAACACGCGCGCCCGGCCTGGCCCAGCCTGGCCCGGCCTCTCGCTTTTTACGGAAAGAAACGCCGGTGATCGATAACGCTTCCTCCTCGCCCGCTCCAACCTCGATACTAATTGCAATACACTCACTCCAGCATATCCACACACGCGGCGCATCGGTATGCCTGAATCGGTGTTTATGCGGATTCCTTTGAAAAAGCTCTGTAGGCTCGATACCAATTACAATTTTCTCAGCGCAGGGTAGTTAAGTAGCCTGAGAGCAGCTAACACAGCCGCCGGCAGCACCCTGCCCTTTCCAAGTTTCTCGAGAACCTTTAATACTAGTGGAACTCGCCTAATCGAGCGACGCTAAACATCCCGACTTATGCAAGGGTCAAATGTGAGCAACGCTCGTCGGGCACTGCCACGACATTTACCATATTAATTTGCACGCTCTTCGATGTGGGCCCGATTCCCCCCGAGGGCTATCGGGCGGACAAATCAATCAGAGAGGTGTCGGGGATCGCATGAAAAGGAGCGTCGAGCTCTAAAGAATGGTTGTGTAATAGCTGAAAACCTGTACCGAAGAAGAAGAAGAAGAAGAAGGTGGTGTCCAGTACGCGCAAGATGATGAGCGGGATCATCGATCGGCAGTAAGTACACTCTCCGTCGAGGGAAAAAGATAGCGGTAAACCGCGTAGGGGGAAGTGAGGGATTGATGTCGGTGCGTGTTGAGAGTTAAGAGAAGCGCGTGCGGCGCGGTGCGGCGCGGTGCGGCGCGGTGCGGCGCAAGAGTGTGCTTTGAAGGAGAAGAATAATCCTACCTTGAGAAAGCAGCGTCCGACGGGCATGTCCTCCGGCACGGTTGCATTGTAGAGGGGCTTCTCGAAGATCGGCTCGTTATCATTGAGATCGTGAACTGTCACTCGCACTGTCGCACTGCTACTTAGAGGCGGCCGCCCGGAATCGGTCGCTACAACGAGGAGGATCGGTGCGGGATCGGCCTCGCAGTCCACGTGAGTGACCGTAGTGATCAATCCGGAGGTTTGGTCGATCGCGAACCACGTGGAATTCAGGAGCGAGTACTTGATCGCGGAGTTGGCGCCCTCGTCGAGATCCGTTGCAGTCACCGTCACAACTGGAGTGCCCGGTTCCGAGGCTTCCAACAGATGGGCCTCGTACCGCTCTTGAGCAAATTTCGGTGCGTTGTCGTTGACGTCGGTGACGATTAAACGGAATGTCCTTGTTGCGCGTAGAGGCGGTGTACCCGCATCGGTCGCTTCTACCGAGAGATCGTAGAGTGGCTTTTCCTCCCGGTCCAGTGGCCTCTCGACCACCACCAGATAGATTATGTTATCTCTGGTGGCAAGACCGAAGTGTCCCTCGCCACCTGTCAGCGTGACAGTCGCGTTCGAATACTCGGTCCGCGAATCTGGATCACTCACGGATATCCTCGCGACGAACTCGCCCGGCTGGGCGCTCTCACTGATCTTCGGGGTGGCGTCGTCCGATAGGAAGATCACTGTTATTGCAGGTTGGTTATCGTTGACGTCAGTGACGCGCACCGATAGGAATGCACTCGCTTCCAAGGGCTGCGCACCTCGATCTCGAGCGACTATCACTAACTCGTGACGTTCCTTCGACTCGAAGTCCAGAGCCTTGTTCACGTAGACCATACCACTCTCAGAATCGATCCGGAACATTTCCTCGCGATCCGATTGCCGCCTATTGATCGAGTACTCGATTCTCCCATTCTCGCCGGCGTCGCTATCACTGGCATTCACAGCGAGCACCGGCGTCCCGACGGTCGCGTTCTCCGGCACACTGGCGACGTATCTGGTCTGATTGAAAATCGGCGGGTTGTCATTGACGTCTTGAACGGTCACGTTCACGTGTAACTGCGATCTGAGCGGCGGCGCTCCACCGTCGAGTGCTTCGATGACCAGGTGATATTGGGAGCGCGCCTCTCTATCGAGAGAGCCCGAATTCTGCAGGTCTAGATAGAGGACCCCGTCACGACCACGATGCTGCGACAGCCTGAAGGCGTCCCCATAATTTCCCGACACGATCTCGTACCTCTGGGTGGAATATTGGCCAAGATCAGGATCCTTGGCGGGCGGAAGGGCGCGTTTCGCATCTCTCGGCGAATTCTCCGGGAACTCAATGTCCACGTGCTCCAGCGGGAAAGTCGGCGCGTTGTCGTTCTCGTCGAGCACCTTCACCACCACCTGGACATTCTGCGGGAGCGCGACCAGACTGTAGGATGGCCTTGTTTCCCGATCCAACGGTACCTTGGTCTTTATCTCGCCGGTCGCCTGGTCGACTATGAGGTCCGCGTCGACCGCGGAGCCTGGCACAGAGACGATTAGATAGGGCGGACTATCGGCATCGATGAAGCCCACCCGAGTCCCTGGCCTCGCATTCTCCGAAACCTCCAAGTACCTTACGAGCTCGGACCACGTGCCCGGGGCGAGGCTCGCTCCCAGGACGAGGAACAGTAGCAGGTGCCGCATCCTGGGGCCTCCACCACCACCACCACCGGCGCCTCCAGCTCCACCGTCTCACGCCGTATTATCTCGATCTTTCCATCCCCGGAGACGATCGATCGCTAGAGCCCGGCACCCACCCCTCCTCTCCTCTCCTCTCCTCTCCTCTCCTCTCCTCTCCTCTCTTCTCTTCCACTTGGAGACTCTTCGTCTCGCGGCTCTCCTCTCTTCTCACGCACCGACGAAAGATACCGCGAGCGCGCGCGCGTTCCACCGGCACATTTATCAAGCAAGCACCACCACCACCACCATGCAGCACAACCACCTGTTATCCTGGTCGTTCCCCCGTATCACTCGCGCCTCTCCCTTTCTCGTCGTATCTCCTTGCTCGCTGTGGCGAATAACGAGTGTGTCCACTCACTATCTTTCTCTTCCTCTCACTCTACTCCTTGCGCTCCTTCGCCCGATCGGACGATCGCTCTCTCTCGAGCTAGTTTTCTACTCTACTCCAAGTGTCCGCGTGGAAGCTGCACCTCGAGGCTGCACTGTTACACGACTCCGGCGCTGTGGAAATTCCTTAGGGTCGAGGAGCACCAAGGCCCGACACGTTCTCTTTCTCCTCTGTACGTCCTCTTCCTCCTCCGCAGGATCCAGCTACTCTCCAGCACACCTTCTACACTCTAGCGCCCTTCCTTCCTCTTCTGTTTGCACCTTCCTCGCCTGGAATCACGCGTATGCGTCAGCTACCCTTCTAAGAACGCTCTCTCCTAGCACTACTATCTCCGCCACTCTCCTCCCTCTTTCTCTCTTTCTCTCTCTCTCTCTCTATCTCGCACTCTCTGTCGTCTCGCCGGGATATCGCGCATTCCCCGCGCTAGATCCACGCCCGATAACCGGTCGATCAACACGACCACTCGCGAACCCACTGCACTGGTCCAGCGAAACACGCGCTCATCATCACTTGCCGTCGGCTGCTCGCCCCTTTTACTTCCCTGGCGTAGGACGAGATGTCTTTTGGCACCGAGCTTGCCAGATAATAGCAACTTGTTGCTATTCCGCCGATAAAAATGATGAGCAGTGCGAACTTGTATGGACCAGGTAGGAGGACAGCCACCGAGGATTCAGTGGCTCGGCAAGAAAGTTAAGGAAGAGCACAGTTCGCTCGTCGGCCCACGGTAGCAGCTTCCTCCGAGGCACAATCGAAGCATGTAATCCTCAGGAGGATAATAACGAACGAGTAGCTGCGGTACACGCGAGCTCGCTGCGTTACGGTACTCCGAATCAGTTGGCGAGGTGTTCGGGGGGTCCGTCCGAGCGAGTTCTATCCTGGGTCGCGGTCTCTTTTCGATCGAGAGTAGCGCGTATCGAGGCACCGTACTTCTGTTATTGCGAATGGCTGATAGACGGCAAAACGCAGCGAATACTGGGGCCCGTTCGCGTACCGAGAGGATGATTCTCGGCCCAAAATAGGAATCACAGGACGCGAAGGCTACCAACAGCAGGGGCAGCACGAGGTGTCGCGATGTTGGGCCCAGCGTCCGTTCCGCGCGGCTTCGAGGTTAGGCATGCACTGACATGGCGGCACCTGCGGGGCCCTACCCTTCCCCTGAGTCCGCGGACCTCGCTGCCTCGGTCAGGGGGCCCCGGCTGGACCCGAGCGGCGGCCATCTTGGAGAGGGGATCGGTATTACCTGGGCTGGATACTCAGGGGCCCGGCATTCGGCTCTCTCCGCGGCATCGAGCAGCTAGACTATACCAGACTCTTTGCCTGTCTTGCCTGTATGCCTGCTTGCCTGCTTGCCTGCTTGCCCGGCTGGCTGGCTGGCTGCTTGCCTCCTCGGCTGGGCCCCAGCTAGCTGGTTGTTCCCCGACTCGTTCTCCCGACGACGCGTCTCTTCTCTTTCTCTCCGAGTCCCACAGTTTCCCGTCGCCTTCCCACCTACCTGAGCGCTCGGTATGCGAGGGACCGACTTACCGTCGGTGCTCATTTCGCGCTGGGCCCTACGAGTCGGCTCTACGCCCGTGCCAAAGGTCCTGGAATTTCGTGACGTGACGAGGAAAGTGGCCGGGAGGACGCGCGCCGCCTCGACAAAGGGATTGCGCGTGATTTGCATGACTACTGGGCCCGCCGAAATCACTGCCAGCCCGGAAGCCGCCCCACCACGTTGGGCCCGGTAGCCCCATGGAGAAAAGCCGAATGCACTGCTTTTACCTGGTACGCACGGATTTGCGTTGTCTGCTCGTCAGAATTATTGCCACTCGTAAATATCGTTATATCGGGCTGAATTTCATCGCGGATTCTGCCCTCTCGAGGGAAACTTGCGTCCTGACAGCGCGCGACGCATTAATTTTGACGATCTGTTAACAGATCCTCGTAGAGGACATAGGAGAGATACTGGCCCGCTTGATGAATGGCGTATCTCGCGACCATGTAACACCACCAAACCAACGTCGCGCGCGAATGTCTGGGTGTCTGTATAATATATTTTCCAATGGTGCATTCATAGATCACCGGTGATTTAGGCGTCGCGCACCCGCGAGGTATACATTCCTGCTTTAATAATCCTGTGCAATCAGACGTGTGACTGGTGACCGGGCGTACCAGTCGCGCGCAGCCTGGAATCTCAAGGTGCGAGGAAGAGGAGAGCATAAATTAGGGGATACTCTAGAGGCGGCGCGACCCGACGCGGCGGAGCGGCTTGGATTCCCGCATACCGGAGGAATCCAGATTACTGTGCCTAGCTGAGAGCACCGCTATTTAACGCTTTGTCTCTCGGCAGGGATGAGAGGCCAGATTAAGCCCCGAGGTGTTTCCAAGTAGACGCATACATAAGTGTCAGACTGGACTATGGAGGCTCATCGGCAAAATGAAGTCGAGCTCTATCAAGAATCTGGGACGCCTGGCTCGCGCGGCGCGGCGCGGCGCGGCGCGGCCCGGTGCTCGTCCAAGCAGATTCATTATTGAAAGGGTATCGCTAGACCGACCGATTTGGCAGACCCATCGAATGAGGAGAGTGGATCACCGGGAATGCCAGTTGCCGTGCGAAATCGAGCTGGAACGAAAGGAAGATTCATTGGTTCGATCGGCTCGCGCGACGTGTTCCTAGGGTCGAGGACCCTTGCACTCCTCTACCTGACTCTCTACGACTACGAGTAGGAAGATAAATCCGCCGCCTACTACTACTCGCTACGGACAATGCGGCCGGGTCGGTGCATCATCGTCCCGTATTGTTTGCTCAGCATCAGAGGCGTACGGCCTGATCTCTCGCAGGTGCTGCGACCGAGAGAGGAGCTCTTCGACCCCGGGCTTCGGGCTTCGGGCTTCGGGCCTCGAGAGCTCCGAGGGCGCATAAAGCATACCGCGCGCACCATCACCGCCATTCTTTCCTCCCGGAAGTAAGTTGGTCAGCGCGGAAGTTGTCCCTGTACCAGGCGGTAGGCGGATTCATCGTTAGGTAGTCTGATCGAGGGACGTGGTACGCTCGCTTGTGAATCCGGCCCGTCCGCACGCCAGATCGATCTGCTTTCTGGCGGAGGCCGGCCGAGAGGAGCGAGAACATCAGGGTACCGTCAAGTGACGGTACGTGAAATTCGTCGTCGGTCTTTGTGGCGGGCGGGTACCGCTCGCTGCCTTCTTATTCGGTCCATTATTTTCCTTCCCCTAATTCTCCTCGAGTCTTTCAATTCCCTCTTCTTCTGGTTGCATCGATACTTTTTCTTCCTTGCTGCCGGAGAAAGAGGCACTCTCTGCCTCTTTCTCTCACCCTCTCTCTTTCACCATCTCTGTCACACGATGTGGGCAAGTGCCATCGTCACTGTAGCCCAGCGAGGACCTCGCCGGGATCCGTCCCCGAGGACGCGCCGTGAGGATGCGCGTATCCTTGGATTTCCACGAAATCTTTCCACGGTACACCAATTTCGGCGCGACTCGATGCTACTCAGTCGCGACGGGGAAAATTACAGAGTTCGGGGATAAAGAACGAGGAGGGAGAAGGACTCGAGCGGGGATCGAAGTGGTTCATCCGACGAGCCAAGAAGAAGTACGGCGGGCGCTTCTCTCTTCCGTCGGCGTCATTAAGCAAAATGATTGCTAGACGCAGGGACCACCTACACCCGAAGTGGCTGTCGACCACTAGACCGAGGGCGACGCACTTTCCTCGGAAAGAACAGAGAAGACCGCGCAGTTTTGATGATTAGCTTCCGGCGTGCCCTATCATTGCGCCCTACCCCCTTCGCTACCGCCCTTGCTTTTTCCCTCGGGCCGCCCTGCCTTTCAAGCGACTCTGCTCCCTCCTCCTTCCTGCCTCGCATCTTTCTCTCAGTTCCATCACTTTCACGGTACCCTCCGGCCGAACAATGGGAAAAGGATTGCTGGAGCCGCTTGAAGAAATCGAGCTACCAGTGCCGGGGACAGAGAAGAAGCGGTGACTATGTACCCGCTAGCGTTTCTTGCGAGCGGAGGCGCTATGCTGAGATGCCAGCCGGGCCGAGGGCGATCGAGTTACGAGGTTCAAATGTCCGCGCGCAGTAGTCGTGAGTGCCTCTAGAATTTCGCAACAGAGAGAGAGAGCGGGAGAGAGAGAGAGAGAGAGAGAGAGAGAGAGAGAGAGAGAAAGAAAGAAAGATGCGCGCTCGAATTTCTTAAAAAATCTTATTTCGAGCCCCGGGCAATCGAGAATTCGAAAGATCGCAACTCGCTTCCGGTAGCACCGGCGTTCGCCTCACGAGTCATGCAGGTAGAAAGTACAAAGCAACGCAAGACAGATACCGAAGCCGAGGCATCGACGATTTGTGAGGGCCGTCATATTTAATGTGTAGATTTCGGAAGACAGACTTATTAGAGGAGAGGATATTCGACCAATTCCCTCCTAGGGAGAAAAGATGCGCGTGAAAGTAGCACTGGGACGATGAGTAGGACGGACGAAGATATCTTGATAAAGGCAAGGGAGGGTGTGCGAGGAGGCGCGATGGGCCGCGATCCGGGGCCCATGGAAGGGCCTTGAAACTTGGGTACTGGTGGGGGTGATGGAGACCAGCCGCATAATGACAGGGTGCCTCGCGCCAAGGCTCCGCTAACGAACCGACCGCTACGGGACCGAAAGGGTCCCGGCTAGGAGACGACACTGTATTATTTTACCATTTCGGGGGACGGGGCATCATCAGAAATCATCGCCGAATCCATACAATCAGTAGACAGTTACGTACGGCCATGATTTTAAGAGCGGCAGAAGGGGCAAAGAGGGGGGAGGAGAGGAAGCACGAAGGCCTAATAAGGTGAACGATGGTAGGTGCCTCCACTCGGTGTGTATCTCCGTCCTCATCCTGATCGTCGTCATCGTCCCCATGGTCTTGCTGTTCCTCGCCCTCCAAGCTCCACTCTAACCCGAGAAGGCCGCGGAGGACTACTCCTTCGTCCTTGATAGCAACTTATAGTACTCGTTGCTGCCGCTAATGACACGGCCCCGATAAAAAGTATATCCCCTTATCCTCCTCTCCAACCCTCTCCCTCTGGCTCGCTCTCCTCGCAAACCGACCGAACTCTATCTCGCATGGAAGGTGAGGTCTTTAGGTAGTTCAGATTTTTTCGATTTTTCGAAAATTCTCGGACTTTGGCGAACGCTTGATAATTCCATTGTTTGAGTATCAAAACGGATAGAAAACATGAAACCAGTCGCAGAAATGCCGGAGTTGTATCGAAAACACTTCGAAACAGTCGCCTGAATAATTAATTTCGTCTGATTCTGGCGGTATCTTCCACGTTTTCTATACTTCCCGACATTTCCCGGGGCTGAAAATTGGTGGGGAATGTTTTTTTACATCAAGGAAGAAGTGATATAAATTCTAGAGCCCTAGCTCAAAATTCATTTTTTCGCAAATTTTTCCATATGTACCCCTTCACAAATTTTCGATTTTTCGAAGGTTCTCGGACTTGGATGAACACTTGATATTTCCATTGTTTAAGTATCAAAATGGATAAAAAACATAAAACCGGTAGACAAAGTGTCGGAATTGTACCGAAAACACATGGAAAACCGACCTTGAAAAGTTCATTTTCGTGGTTTTTTCCATGTTTTTCATACCTCCCGACATTTTCCGGGGCTGTAATTTGGTAGGGAATGTTTTCTGACATCAAGGAAGAAGTGATATAAATTTATCAGAGAAGGGGACAGGCATTTACAAAAGTTTAACCCACCGACAGTATGTAAAGCGAAGTTAACAGTTCCTTCGGCCAACGGTTGACTTTTGGATGGTACAGTACTGATACAACTACCTCAAAATGTTCATGCGAGAGAGCAAGCACATACAAATGCCGACCAGCAAGAGAAACAGGGATTTCGGGGTGCGACGAGTGAGTGCCGCTGATGCGAAATTGCGGCCGAAAAAAGTACACGCATATGCATTTGGGTGTGCGCCTGCTGAAAATGGGCCCGTGTGTCCCGCTCCATGCGGGACATGGGATCTCGCCCTATTTTTGCCTGTTTCTTTCCAGCCCCTTTTTGACTTATTGAAGCTCATTATAGCAGCCGCTCATTTGGGCCCGCGCACCGAGTCCACCCCCCTTCAGCCCCTTCCCTATGCATGTGAGTCCATGTTGCATTAGCGGCGAGACAAAGCAAATGCTGGCAAATATAATTTCGGAAGATTGCTCCTGGTGTAGCTGAACATCCAAGAAGTCATGTGTATGTATCAGTGAGTACAGCCGGCGCAATACGCGAAAGCTCCTGCGGCCTCCTGGAGAACGAGGCGATAAAGAGCAATAAGCGAGAATAGCGTGAAAGTTGATCGATAAAGATCTAAATGAAAGTTGTTGGCGGATATAAAACGCCTCTCTCGGCACAGCGCGCCAGGACCCCGATCTTTGCGTAGGAACGACCGGTTTCCCGTAAACCGACGAAAAGGAGGAAAGAGGCATACTCTGAGCTGAAGATGTGTCGCCTATATCGACTTCAGTGTCTTTCTGTTTTCACAGTCAATTCGAACGAATGGCATAGGGGCATGTAGAAATTCTAATGCGCCGATATTTATAACACATGAAATTCGATCTTTCCCTTGATCTCTTCGAGCTAGTCCGGATATATCCCGAAAATCCAATTTCCTGTGAATGTGCGACGTGTGTCACGATTGATGATAAATATAGGAAAGACAACTCATTCGACTTTGGGTACTGCCAACAACTCGTGGACGAATATTTCCTATTCCCGAATAAGGGGGGAGAGAGGTGGCGATACTTAAGACGCGTGAAATATCGCGCGCGCCTCGCCTCTCGAAGGAGACAAGAGACCTCGACCGAGAGAGTCCCGTGGGAGTACGGAGAAAAAGGCGGAGCCCCTCGATTCGTAACCAGTATCGACACCGCGACACGCGTTATCTCGATAATTAGGGGCTTTCTCCAGCCCGGAGTATCGATGTCGGGGCCGCTCGAACTGGTTCCAGAATTCCATAGTCCGTGTCAACGCTTCCACCGGGCGATAACGTATTGACAGACTGACCAGCCTCTCCCCGGACTGTCTTCCTTCTAATCTATCTCCGATACCATGCTCAGGATATCTCCACGCACTCCTCGATCGCCCTCGCCACACGTATATTTCTCCCCATTATCTTTGCCACTGAGATTTCCCACCAAAATGAGATCACTCCTCTCGGATGTGAGTGTCTCGTTCTCCCGAATGACGGCAGCTTCCCACCACCGTTGCTTCAATCGAGTCGTGTAGACCAAAACTCGGGAAAGCATGTAAAATTCGAGTATGTTCCTATTACCGCTCGTCCGATAACACTGTCCAATAAATTTAATTTGTTTTTATGTGTTCATATGGCTAAAAGCCTCAATTGAAAAGTTGACGACTATTGCATCTAGTGGTTAGACGAGGACGAAGGCGCGGCCGAGAGTACTATTAGGGTTATGCACCTGTATAAATGCATATGAAAAGAAATTTGCTGTTGCACAGTGTAATCGACGTATCGCCTGATGCGGGGTGTGAGACTTTCACAGCCAGCCAGTGTCCTATTTTGTCGAGCACTATCTGGCCTCGGAATTTTAAAGACGACCAGTGGACTGTCGCCTTCAATTTGTAAGCGACCAACCTGAATATGGACCGAGTGCCGAGTGCATTATCTTCCGAGTGTTATCCCTAACATAACACTCAGTGCGAGTGAGAGAGAGAGAGAGAAAGGGTCTCAGTGTTTAAGTTTAAAACGCGTGTTTCGCCTCACGAAGGTCAAAAGCGAAAGCAAAATAGCCGGCATAATTGAGTTATAGAGATAAAGAGTACCAGGAAGATTGCATGAATGGCTGATACAAGTGACCCGGTAAAGGTCCAGTTGGAAGGACACGTTATTTTCAAAGTTGGAGAATGTCAGGAGGACGCCCACCCTCGACCTCCTGATCCCCTTTCCAGACACGAATACATATGTGCTCCAGTTTAAACATACATTCTATTATAAATGCATATATTGGAATACACATGCCATGACATTTATATGTACGTGCGCATCACGATATACCTTTCAAGGGCGTTTATCTTCGATCCTCATCCGCAGGATCCTTGCCTTGTGACACTGCGTCCTTTCACCAACTCACATTTCCTCTCGCGCGAATCCCGCTTAGAGAATGTCCTATTCAAATAAAAGCCGTTTTTCGAATCGCGGGTTATACGTCTAATGTCTAATAAGACGTTGTAACAACTGTTTCTTACTTCAAGAGATTCCAAGTCTCAAGCAGTCGAGTGGCGCCATCTCTGGTGACCCTTGGAACTAGGACGTTGAATTACTCGGTCAACAACGAAGGAATCAGTCTCACTCGCTTATAATAAGGAAGATTTTATTTACAGATTATCGTAAAACTAAATGAATTGATTAGGATTATGGTTTTAATGGAATGACTGGCCAATACTGAGGTTTCGCCCTATCTTTGTGTCTGTCCACAGTAGTTTGTAGGGCAGTCTCCATCGCTAAGATTGTAGCGCTTGCTCCACCGTAGAGTAGTTTGGCATTCTTATTTCTAGCCTGCATCCAAACAGCACCACCTTCGATTCCCACATTCTGATCTTTTTCTTGCTGCGCCGCAGCCAGATCCTCTGACTCCCTTTGTTTCTTCAACTCCATCTTATGCCTAATGCTTTGTTCTAGAAAGTTCATCATATCCTCGTTCACATGAAATTCCAAGTCTTCACTCTTGGACTTTGAGTCTTGTTCTTCCTCCATGTATTGCTCCTCGTCTTCCCGATGACGATGATACTCCTGTTTCTGGGATGTTGAACTGTTCTGTACCGTATCCTGACTAACTAGAGATCTTATTTTATCGCGCAATATTTGATTCTCGTACTCGAGGGCGAAGCATCTTGATCTCCACCATGTAACACTGTGCCTGCAAACAAATTTCGACGCCGGTTAAACCCGCATCACTAATTGTTGTATACTAAATACCCGATTGTCTCTCTATTAAAATTGAACGACCTTTTCTGCCATTCCTGAGCCACCGAGTAGTTCTTCCAGAAGGAATCAGCCTGCATCGTGCTAGCTGTCAGTTTCTCCGTGGTGAGTAAAATATTCGTCCTCTCGGTTACCACTCGCGTTCGCTTGAAAGTTTTAACCTCTAACTTCAACTGATCACGTCGCCGCTTCTTCACGTGGCGCCGTTTCTTGCGATTCTTGCTGCGTTTCGCAACCGCAAATTCCATTACTCGAATTTGAATGCACTGCTCTAATATTTACAGTTGTCTGTCGGGCCGCATTCTTCACAGCTTATACTTGTTTTCATCTCGACAGAGATTGCAGTTTGCTTCCAACAAAGTTACTTGCACTTAAATCGATATGAACATCGATGTGGCAGCCTTCATTGCTGCCATAAAAAAAGATTCACCTAACTTCACAGCAATCTTCTATAGTCGATTTCCAAAGCCAAGGATAAAAATGATTGTCTTTTATTAAAATACTCGTACAAACTTGGCGATAATCAATAATATACGAACTAGTCTTACACTCATACTAGAATATGTACATTTAATGCTTCGTATATATAAATATACAAATTGTTCAGTTAATAAACGTACTGCTTCGCTAATGCTCTTAGAAATTTGGCCTTCCGTATATTCGCCGCCTCTCTCTGAATCTCCTCGTTGTTGTTGGAGTTTAATTCCAATAAGCCAATCACCTTGATCTGTAATGATGATATATATTAAGATTTACTATTTGTTGCCAATTCTATTCTCTGTTGTTGTAATACATACTGCAAGTTGTTTTCTATGATGCTCTCCCCTCTTAGTGTGAAGGTGAATAAGATATTCCAATAACGTTGTGTCCCAGATACAATGATAGTAAGCGTCCATTGCATCAGCTGGTGCACAACTCTTTTGGTCACTTGCAGCCATCTTAAATGCTAAAGAATAATCGACTTCTTCCAGAAATTGACATAGCACTGCAGCTTGAGTATAGCACTGTAAATGAGCGCAGCATTTAATCATTCTTCTATATACGAGGTCGTCGATCTGAGTCCGGGGTACTGGTTGGCTGAAGAGATCGCTGGCGACCATAATTGCTTGCAAATAGTATTTTATTGCGCTCTCGTAATATCCTAAAACTAGATTAATAATTAATATTAGTAGTTTGCCTTTTCACATGACCCTTCGTGGAGAAGTGCCATACCAAAATTGAGATCTCCCATCAATCTGAGCCAAGGAACATTGCTAGGATAATACTTTAATGCTTGTGTTAGCAATTGAAATAACAATTCTCCTATACTCCTGATATTGTACGAATTAGCGCTGAGAAGTAATAAATAATTAGTATTCAATAAAATAGTATATCAACATCTATTGGATGCAGACACTTACTTAGGAACTCCCGCTGGCCATAGAGATAAATATTGTGTATGCAATTCTAAACTAGATTCATCGCGTAACACATTTCTTAAACGTGCCAACAGTGAAATTACAACTGTAAGTACCATAGGTTCGCGTAACCTGGTTAGAGTGCCTCCAATACTGGCAATAGCATCTCTTGAAGCACTTCCAGCAGCAGTTCCACTGTTTCCACTGTTACTCCGCTTTTGTGGTTGATCCCGAGACGGTCCAAACGCTGCCAGAACTGTGCCAATAGAAAAGTATTAGTAAATGTGATATTTGTCATCTTAAAAAGTACTCACCCATGTCCCAGGCTTCTCTTGGGAACTTACGTGCCCCCTTGAACTTAACAATGTCTTGACACACACTGCTGATGGCTGCAGCAAATTCAGAATAACTCCATCGCTTTTCTAAACTTGTCAGATAATCCCATTCAGCCATATTCAAGAGGAAAACTGTACAGTATTCGATTATTTCTTGTCGTGGTATTACTTGATCAGTAGCTTGAAGAGCACCAAGACATTGTTTGCTTCTGGCAACTAAACTTTGGGGATCACCTTAAAGTGGCAGATACATATATGTAGACATCAATCCTATAACTTTTAACTATCACAAATAAGATTTCCTACATATATTAGTTGCTGGCCATGCATGGAGACATCTCCAAATTTCCACTAAGAGGCATTCCCAATTAACTAATTTACACAATTTAAAAATTAGAGCTCCACCACTTTGGGAGTGTTGCTGCGCCTCTTTCTCTAAAAGATTCAACATCTCGATAGCACCATCAAAATCCTTTGATGTAACAAGTTCTCTACTTTTAGCAAGTAGTACATATGAGTAGTCTTGAAGAAAGCCTCGTGGTAGAGACATTACGACACTCTGTAACGGTATCGGTAGTTCCCAACAGCTATTTACATGCCATAAAGGTTTCATTCGATGCTTTCCATCCAAACGTATTAATGTCTCATGAATTTCATGTGTATTATAAGATTGTATCAGTTTCTGTTCGAGTTCAAATACGTCGATCCTTGCACTTTCTGTCATAAATAATGATAATTAAAATTGTGTTGCAGTTAGATATATACTTTAAAGATTTAAGGATTATAACACTGACTTGTGTACGTCACTAATGGAATACCCCAATCGTTCTTTACTAGTAAATCGGGTAACTCTAGTTCTTCAGTAGCCTCACATTTTCGAATTTCTACTAATTCTTGGTCCGTAAACAATTCGATGTACAATGGATCACAAAGTACCTTTGATGCAAGGCCACTTATATTGTTTGTACTTATAATGTACCGTAGATACTGAGAAATGCGCTTTTTATCTGACTCTTTCACTTTCTCTATAACATTACCAACTGCCCAGAAAAATACATCAAGTCCTTTTTGGCCAGCTGCTTTAATTTCGGTAATATAATCGCCGAGAATAATACTGCCATCGAGAACTTTACGGACTAGATTCAGACATTGAATTTGGAGTAGAAGATCACGTGCAACAACTAGTTTCCTGTTTACAGAGCCACCCTGCACATCTAATTCCAAATTATCCCGGTACACTTGTGGAATTTCTCGGGAAATATTGTCGGCTTGCAAGATTTGCAATATATTCTATAGAGAAATTATAATACATGGATTTACCACTGAAAGAGAAAAAGAGCAGCTGCAAAATATACATACAGTGTATTGATCCTTAATTGAAGACTGAAGCAGTTGTGTTAACCTAGGAGTAACTCCTTCTATGGGTACTTGACATGCCAAGCAACACCCATCAAGGACTTCTTTTCGCACCTTGCAATACACTCTGTTATCTAATGAACCCAGCTCCTGGAACAGTTCCTTTGCTTGGGTAATATGATGATTAGCCTCTTTATACTCTTCCCTAAGTAAATGGAACTTCGCTAGGTCATAGTGTATCTATGGATCATAAACCATGAAGATAAATAATCCAGCAACACAAAGTTCTGCTGAAAGATACTTCAGATGTGGTATACCTGACATTTGAATTCTTCAAAATCAATAGAATACATATTCTCCCAGTCCTGTTTCATTTCTGTACTATCCTCTGTCAGCATTTGAAAGGTAGCAAATGAAAGCCCCTTCGGATTAAGATCTTTGGCTTGTAGTACAGCATTTAGAACATTTACACTAATACCAACTTGTGCTTCTAATTTTCTAATGGTTTCATCAACAACACCAGGTGGTATGTAAGTTGGTTCTTGAATGCCTGGTCTATACAACAAAAGCTTGGTTAGCAACTATAATAATTACATGATAAAATATATTTTTTTGTCATACATATGCAGAAATTGTTGCTTTGCCTGCTTATTGTTTAAAGCTCTATAAATAATAGCCCTTATGTGCCATCTATGATATAATACAACAGTAAACAATCCTTGATCCGAGAGTGTGTTTATAGGAAATTCTGGCACAGCCGGGATTTCAACAACTGCATCTAGCGCAATGTAAAACAAGTCTTGCAATAAAGTCACTTGTATAGGCAGCGGTAGTTTCTTCTCTAATATGTCCAAGTCCCATTTAAGATGAGCTGCTACTTTCAACGACAGGATCTTAAGTGCGAGATTTCTGTGGGACCACTTCTCCTTAGCCTTAGGTTTTGGATCACTTGATGGATCACTATCAATGAGCTTGACATCATTCTCTTTTGGATCAGTGTTAATCGTCGTAAACTTAATTATAAGATCAGTCGCGGATGGATCTAAAAGCGACACATTAAGTATAAGCTTATTTTATAATAGTTAAAGCTAAGCTATCTTTTACCAACCTGGAAAGGGTTTAGATATGTGTTGCTGAAGTAAGGATGGGTTCAAAAGAAATTCAAACCATAATATTGTGTCGGGTGAAATGGGCACGGTGCCCGGTCTTAGTAAGTCCAGCTCCATTCCCATAAGTTCATTTATTTCGAGGATACCGGCTTCACTGAGTAACACGTGAGATATTCATCTGACTTTCAGTGTTTACAAATTGTAACAAAGACATGATACAGACGAGACCTGCAAAATACCGCAAGACTGCGAGCCTGCTGCGGGCGCAAAGTTTGTGGCCAAAGTCGCTAACTAGCAACACTATTGCGACTTCCGGCGTAAGTTAACGACGGTCGCTAACTGGCGACCGATAGCACAGTACTAGATCGAGATTAGGCATACACGTCAGTGTTTACAACCTGAACCTACCTGTCAACTGAGAAGAAAAAGTAATAGTGCCTTGAAGGAAAATGGAAATGCCAAAACAGGCGCCCACAAGGGAGGAACCGTCAACGGACATGGGAGGTTTCATGGAAAACCCTGCGATAGATCGCAGTTGCGAATCGCCGAAACGGGGGACCACCTTGTCAACTAGCACGAGTAGTTTCGAAGCTCTGGATCCTCACGATCCTAATTTAAGTCGTCTGGCGAATACCATGTTCCAAAAGACGGCCGAATATCTCCAGGAGGAATTAACAGCTACCCACGCAGATTATCGCTTGCTGGAACGACTTAACAAAGAGACAATCGCCAAATACACCGAACTCAAAACTGTCACAACGAACGTCGCCCAAACCGTGGATTCAATGAACGAAAAGTACGCAAAGTTGCAGCCAATACTCAACAACATAAACGAAATCGACGACAGTGTTACGAAACTGGAACAGGCCGCCTACAAGTTGGCGGCGTATTCCAAGAGATTGGAGGCAAAGTTTAAAGACATAGAAAAAGACACAAAGAACAAGTGAAGAATAAGTGGATATAGGGAATATTGCAATGGGTTATTTTTACACCGGATATATCTCCTTGGCGATAACTGTCAATATGTATATAGCCTTGCAGCACTAGGTGCGCTCTACCTAACAAATGTTAAGTTCTCTGGCATGAAATGAATAAAGACTGACACACATGGGGATTGCATAGTTTATTGGGATGCGGCCAACGAGACGCTCATCACAAGTATTGTAAAATTGTAATGTATTGTAACTTTCCCTCGTGGTATATACCAATCTGCCTCGGCTTTACAATTTAACTTATTACCTACAAGTACACTGTTCTACTTAAGAATACACAAATCTTTTACTTTCTTGTCGTCAGCCGCTGTTTAAGAAGTTGTTGAAAAGAATGTACAGAAGACGAATTTTTAACAAAAATACAACCTGAGAATAAATATGTTGAAATACCTTACGAGTAGAGTATCAGTATCAAGAGTTTTATGCAGTCTGTGGTCTTTCTTTAAATTCACGTGTTCATATATAATCTAACTGTTACTCCATTATTCAAATAATGTTACAAGTTTCATCACTGCTGAAATAATCGGTAGTAGCAAGCAGTGTATATATGTTTAACAGGTGAATCTTTTGGTTCCATTAGCGTGTGTAGTACATATTCCAAATCATCAGTATGGAACAACAAGTGTATAACAATTAGATTGCTCACATTGTCGATACTGCATGCAGGGACTTATGAAGGCCAGAAGGAAGTGAAATTCTATTTAGCAGTCTAAGAAATTGCCTGCCATCAATAGTTCTAATGCAATTTCTGGGGCTATTGGAAATTCGGGAATTTCTGTGCTGCTATTGGTGTACCTCACTTTATAGGTGAAGTACATGCAGACCTTTTGGAGTACGTGGGAGCTGTAATAAAATTATACGAATGTTGAATACATGTAAAATAGTCTCAATGGTAAAAGGATGATTTGTACATGGTTATGGTATTACTTGTAATAGTAGGCATAGAGTACATACGGAATTTCACGGAAATTAACTTCATTTGCTTCATTTTCTGCAAACTGCCCAGGTCCACTCAACATAGCTTTGATAGTTCCACTTGTGAGTGCATACTCACGCTTAACAATAAATTCGTGTCCATCGCTGCTCACCAGTTTTACATACATTGCATTGGGGCCTTCGCATCCTCCGTAAACAGGGCCACTATCTTGCTAAAATTTCAATTGCACAATCAGACATAAGAGAAATACGTGACATTTTGCGATTAATATACTCGTGTCATTTGGAAGCTTGTGTTAACGAAATGCAAAGAAGGATAAATTAAACAGCACACAGCGAGGAAGCAGCAAAAGTTTAATTTGCAGATATAGGTACCGCATGCAGGTCAATAGATGAACTGCCCTCTTCTTCTTCAGGCATACTTTCAGGTATACTTTCAACACTCTCTTCATCATTAGGCTTGATCCAAAGAAAAAGAAGTAGTATTAATCAACAGATTCGCACATCAAAATTCCCCACTCTTTTTTTGTCAGTTCAACCAGTCTATTGGATTATTTTCTTCGCAAGAGCAACATAGCTTGTACATTTCTTTCAATAAATACACCTCACAAGTTCCAGTTGGCATGCAGAGAGAGAGAGAGAAAGAGAGAGAGAGATATCAGACATGCATATAATCCTTTTAGGAACGTACCTTGTCAGCCAGCAGCATGTTTATGTCCCCTGACATTTTGCCGTCTACTCGATGCCTAGTCTTCCTGGGGAGGCAACCGTGACGTTTAAACAAACGCTATCAATATTGAAAAAAATCGCTATCTACGGATGTAATGGGAGTGCAGTGCTATGCGATAGATCGAGTCTAGAAAGAAGGGCAGTGTAAAAGCTTCGCAATTCTCTACAATCGCTTAATAATCGTGAGCCCGAGTCAACGTCAATATTTATATAGAAGACACGCTTTTCACTAGTCATCATGTCAAATTGAGGGAAAGGTTAATCAATTGGTGAATGTAAATAACGCCGCGATTTCCCGAGTACTTTGCTCTTGCTAGTTAGATGTCGAGACCTTTAGATCTGGTTTAATCCAAGGGCTGGTTAATAAAAGGAATGGATAAGTCCGACGACTGAAGAAAATACGCGATGGATACCTTCCCACACACTTCTCACTGGGATGATGATATATCACACACCACACCACACCACACTATGTACCACAGCCTTGTGGATACCTTCTGCAAACGCATGTATGAGTGAGTCCATTGTCACTGTGTGAACTACTGTGAACCTATCTGCTGTTACCTAGTCTGTGAATAAGTTCAGAGGACATGGCAGTGGCGGTAACTGATCATAACTTATTTACTTAAAATTGACGGTTAACGCGAATTTTTGTAAAAGTTGTTTAGCATCTCTAAAGTGTCCATCAATTGAATGAAATGACTACTGACGACGCAGGGTGAGTACTTTCCTTTCAAGTTACGCCGTAATTTACTTTTCAATTTAAAATAAACACACCGATTAAACGCTCTAGATATCAGAGAACTACGAACGAAGTTCTCGAAACTTTGGAACTAGCCGTTATTAAAGAGTCTAGTTTAAATAGCGTCACCCAAACTTTATATTCCACACCTGGCAGTCCGGCGGGGGATTCTATAAAGTTATTAGAACTTGACGAACATTTGCTTGAAAGAGTAAAGGAAGGGGATAGGTGCGTCACACGTGGATGTTCGCATTCGAGGTGTACACAGGAATGTTACAATTTACCGTTCACGTTTTAGCTTATTTTTCAAAGGAAATAAAAATGAATCCGCAGTGCTTTGTACTGTAAGTCAAACTTATGATATCAAAGAAGCGGAAACGTCGAATTCATGCCTGTTGGTGACGAATTTAAAGTTTCCCAGTGACAATAGAAATCTGGAGGGAGACAGGATAATTGAAAGATGTAATGTTAAGGGGATATATCATACTTACTTTGAGGTAGGTCAGGAAGATTGTTAGAAACTCTGCAATGTTTTTCATTCGTCCACTTAGAGCTTTACTGTTTCTTATGAGAGGTCAAGGAGTGCAAACCAAAGTTGGAAAGACTTCTCACTGTGCTTGATTCATCTTCCTTTAAAGGTGTAGAGTATGAGTCTAGTATAGATCCAGATAGCCTATATGATTGGAACAGATTGGCAAGTGAAATACAAGCCAGTGAGGAAGAATTGACACAAGCATTAAGAGAATACTTAATTGCTAATATCAATGGTACAACTTTATTTCGTGTACCTGTTAAACTTATATTCTCTAGCATTTGCTGTATTATTTTATGGGTATAGGTCACTTGAGATTAGTATCTTTTGAATGCGAGGCAAGGACTATCACATATATGTTGGATATCTTTGATGAGAACTCTTGGGAGATTGATGAGGTAGATAAAGAACTCACATATGAGTCCCTAAGAGAACTAGTGCTTGAACCAGTCTTTGAGAGTTTATTCGAGAAGTATACAAAATCAAGCGATAAAAAAAAGGAAGATGGTGCACTTCTATATAGGTATAAAATATTTATGTTTATCAGCACTTGAGTAATAGGTGATTAATGCATGATTAATGCCATGATAGATATGATGAAGAGAGATGTTGTAAGATATTAGCAAAAGTTCTGCTAGCAGCATCTCCAGTAACAGAGTATAAACAGTTCATGGAGTCATGGAGAATTGGTACTCCGGAAAGTTAGTACCATCTGTTAGTTACCAGTTGAATAGTTTATTAGAAATTTTGCACTACGTTTCACATATTTTTTGCAATGTAGAAATGCAACCAAAAGAAGAATATCTGGGTGGGATAGCCTTGATCACATTAAATGCTACAACTATGAGAAAGGAAGTAGTGGCATTCTCAGAAATTGATTTACCTAAGGGTATTAATGAGAGACTGAATGAACTTTTTAAGGCCAAGGACAAGTGGACCATCAGTGAAATAACACCATATGTATTGTGAGCATATGAAGAACCAAAGCATCGGAATTCCTCTTAGGACAAACTTGAATCATACTTTTTTTTGCAGAAGTTTGACAACAAACAAAATGAATGCAAACGCTCTCTTAACAAAGTATGCCCGATGTTCGATTGTAAATGAAATAAAGTATTACAGTTCGAAGCACGGAAAATGATGTTACGTGCAGAAGACGCGCATTTAATGAATTCTCGTGGTACATTTATATAAAATTTACGCGGCGCGTTGATAGTACTGAAATCATATATGAATTTATTTTGCTTGTGTTCATGATACATAGTTACATTTACACAATTTTATAAATATCTTTGAAATGAGATTACGCATTATTCCTTTCTTACCATCCTCCACCTAATTTAGATAAGAGTAACATATCCGTGGTGGTATTTCCCTGCCGTTTCGATCAGAACCGTGATATCAAATCGAAGAACAAGTATTATTAATAAACACAAATGCATTCCGTATTATCGTTGGATGATAAATCACAAGATTTTAATTTCCACTGCGATTTTGGATAAATCCAAGTTTCGAGTTGCAAAGACCGTATAGTTATGCTATTTACTCGATAGACTATATTTACTTGGATTCCTCGCGGTGTCGTAAGCATATATTATGTATTAAATTACAAAGTGGAAATTGGTCTCCTCGGATATTCTTACGGTGTAGGGATGATGTCTCACGAATTAAATTTTACTAACTCGGAAAACAAGATATAATGTACAAAACGAGTTCACAGTCAATTATTGATACAAAGAGTGGAAGCGTATTAAACTAACTCGTCTTTTGAAACTGATATACGCACACATGTACTATGTACAGTCGGCATAATTTACGAAAGCAATCTTATAGACTTAGAGTGCAGTAGTAGCGTCGGATATCGTATAGGGCATACGTTCCCGCGTATTAACAATACTCGGAAACAGTATACCCACAAAACTGAAATCTATTTCAGGTCTATGGAATTTTAACTGAGCTCTCGTAAATGCGGTATGCCCACGCAATAACAAATGGAGTATGAGTACGAAATATCGTTATGCGAAGATGAATTTTTGTAAAATATCTCGTAGGAACTGATTTGCTGTTGAAGAATGATTTTCGGTTTCTATAAAACTCGTATAAATGTCACAAACTGGTACGAACCACTAAATAATTACCTAATATGAAATAACATTCAGTCCCACTTTTATACATTATAATCACTCCCTGTCGCATATCTATATGTATACGCAGGAAATAGACTATCAAATTACGAACGCGTATTAAAACATCGTGTACGATTGTGTCTTATGCGAAATGAAATTCTTGCGCGACATTATCATTAAAGTTGTTCGTTTAAATATATATTTATAAATATATATAGAATTATTCAACTACTTACAGGGTGGTGCAGTAAGACAAACAATCTCTTGGGTAGCAAATCATAGGCACCCCAATAATACGATACTATGTCCGCGTTCTGGTTAATATCTATGAGAGCTGATGAAGGAGTAAAGCTAAATAAGTTACGTACTCGTACTTCGATGGCGACGGCTGTGCATGCTTGAGCATGTCTTACGCCCCACCCCGTACATGCGGTTGTCACATTATAACAAATAGTAACGACAATTCTAAAGCTTTGGAGTGATTTCATTATAACTGACTTGCATCCTTTTATAATATACCGTCTACTGCTACATCTAGTGAATACTGTCCTATTTATAAGTACGTTTAGACGAACTGTCTGCTGAGTTAAATGTTAAAATGAGCTAAAAAAGCACAAATACTAGTTCTGCTGCTCAGTTATATGTGAGACGACGCACATGGGTAACTCGTAGGGTGTCACCTATTTATATACAAATATTTCGAAATACCTGTGAAAATCAATCGGACTTTCAACCTCAGTTCCGTCGGACAATCTGGAACGCCACCAGAGTGTTAGTACCAAATTTACCTTAATCAAAGGCACCTCGTTGTTAGCTGTCGTTTGCCGAATTCTCAGTAGCGACCTTGTTGTTAGCTGCAAAAACTGACTGCTGGCTAATGCCTGTCGTCGCTGTTTGACTTGGATGAATGACAGGTCCCACTGTTTGGACTAAATTACAAGTAACCGGTACCATAGGCGGTAAATTCACAGAATTGTTCATGGGGCTGATATTACATGATAACGAGGGTCTCTTCCTTTCTAAACTATTTGTCGCCATTTGCCGTCTAGTGGTCGAGTTACGCTCGAGGCTATTTGTAACAATATGATGTCTTCGCTCCAAGCTCGAGCCAGCGTTGACATCGGTTTGACTGCCCTGTAAGGAGCGATCGACCGACTGTCCCATTCTATGGAGAAGATCCCCACTTTGACTCTGCCTAAATGTTGTGCCTTGTCGCTCGCTTGATTGACTCCTCCTCAGAAAGTGCTCACCCGATTGGCTCGATCGTATGCGGCTCTCTGGTGTGCTCTCTTGCGGCGTACTGACATTATTAGGCTTCTGACAGATGTGGTTGTCTACGTATGGATAACGAATGCGAATGGAATCTATGACATCGAGAAGATTCTTTCCATCCATTGCTAATATGTGAGCGGCTGAGAGCATTCCCCTGTTAATGAAAATAAATAAATGGGTGATGGTGGTTCTTTCCTATAAAAATCGAATTATTTATTATAACTCGAATGGCGATGACGACTCACTTTCGATATTCTGCATCCAGTGTAGTAGCACTGTAATTTTGTGCTAATTTCATAGCAGTCACTAATTCAGCCATGTCTTTACTGAGAACTTTGTGCGCCATTTCCACTTCGCGATGGGCCGTTATGGGCAATATTTCAACGAGTGCGTCGACCGATGAGAGCAGTGCTCTGAGTTCGATACCTACTTTACGTACTAGTTCTAAATACTGATCAGCCTTGCTTTGTTGCACGCCTACAGATATTTTAAAAAAGTTAATCCTGCTGTAAAGATGTCAGAAAATATATCAATTTGTGAGGTACTATACCTTGTGATAAAGACATTACGGCACGCACAACACTAGTGGTACAGTCATATACTTTGTCATTCGTTCTGTCTAAATCAGCGGTTGGTGTCGGTTCCATCTTCTATTGCAATAAAATTGAAATAGTCCGACATACAAATAAAGATAATAATATTCGATGGACAGGATATATTACCTTTACGACAATGACTTTTTCCGACCCCTTGTCAGATCCGAGTGAGCTCGTGTTAGCACTGTGCTGTTCATGGTTTGGTGACTGAGTAACGGATCGCGGTACAGGGGGACTAGCACTTTCATCACCACTGGTTGCTATCGACAGTCGTTTCTAAACATATGAAAGTGGAACAATGGATATGTGTGCATATTCCTAACGTTACGAGTTATTCATAATAATGAAAAGGTATACCATAATTAATAAGAATATAGTTACCTCCTCTCTTGCCAACCAGCGACTATCTTCTTCAGACTGCCGCTGCTGCTCTAGCAAACGTTGTTCAAGTATTTTTCGTTCGTCGTCTATATCGCCACTAAAGTTCTCAGCAGCGTTCGACTCGAATACTTGTGAATGTGCATTCCTCTGTAACAGGGAGATTATTAGGTGAGAAACTATTTGCTCACTAGCAATGTGTGTAATACAACAGTACCATTTTAGTCCGGTATCATAAGGAATATCATGTGTACACAGTAAAATTAAAGAGATGCATAATTCTTGAAATGCAAAACAAGTTTGAAATAAAGGTAGTGCAACCATTTCTTACACATGCATTGTCGAGTTTGTTACACAGTAAGAAAATGTCATTGTCATTCTCCATGCAAAAAAAATCAGCCTACAATAACGACAAAACAAAATCTCGAGTTCGAACAAGGTCCGTTCTAGTCGCGCAACTAAGAAAAAGGTCCGTTTTTAAGGAGGTCCGTGTGTGAGTAAGCGCGCGCACTTGCATGTACAAAAAGCACATATGTACATCTCGCAATAAAAGTGTGGCGTGTGCTGCAAGAATATGAAAATCGGTAAATGAAAATAATTTGCGGTTGCAGATAGGAGATGCGATTGTCATTCCTAGGAGGCATGGTCAAACCTGATCTTGCTGTGCCTCCTCTGCCATCGAACTGCTCGATGACATTGTACTGTCACTAACAGCGGAAGAAATGAGCGAGCCCGAGAGTGTACCATCGGTTGAACTGGTCAATTGCTCGTCCTGTTTCTGGTTTACGAATGTAGTGATTTTAGCAACGCCAGTTGCTATCTGAGGACCGCTCAATTTAGCGTTGATTACTTGTGTTAACGATTGTGGTACGTGTTGTGCGTTGGCCGTGCTCGTGACCATACTTGTCATACTGCTAAGGTCTGAAGCAACAATCGAACTCGGCTGGGCAACAATGTAATTAGGGGCACTTGTATGTATGGGATGCTGGTTGCTCTGCTGTGCTGTCGCGGCGCCAGTAGTAATATAATGCCCTTGAACAGGATGACTCTGCATTCCAAAGGCCGCTTGCTGGTTCACGTTTATGCTTTGAGCGTTTTGCGTCTGAGTTGTTAATCCAGGCTGCACTGATACATAACTCGGAGCTTGCACTTTTTGTGCCTGAACTACTGTGACGGATGTTGGATGACCCGTGTAGATCGGGTTAGCGCCGCTTATCTGGTTTTGCTGATTGGCATGTTGGGTCGAGATGTAACCAACTAGTTGCTGAGGAACATTCTGCCTCTGAAGATTTTGCACATGCTGTGCTTGTGACAGATAGACTGGCTGTTGCCCTGATTGGCCAATGTTCGAGTATATTTGATGGTGATAATTTTGTACGTGCACTGGTTGCGCTTGTAGACCTTGAACGGGGCTTGCGGCATAAATGATATTGTTCCGAGGGTTTTGTGCATACGCTCCTACTGGCTTTCCATCTGCGACATTTTGATTCTGAATGTTTTGTGCGCGGAACTTTAGCACAGGCCCGTACAAGCATTCTGAATTCGTTACGGATACTGATGTACTCGTGGAAGTAGCAGCACGAGGATACGCGGTAGCACCGGCATTACTTTGCGTGCACGCAGGACCTTGACTGACAGGCTGGCCGCTACCAAAGCCTGGATTGACATTATTTGGGGAAAATTGACTCTGGCTGTTCGGCATTATACTATTCAAGCTGCTGGGTCCAAAGTTACCGGGGTTCTCACCAAAATTGCCAGTAACGCTAGGACTCTGGCTTAGATTACCAACGATAGCCGAACTCTGCGTAAAACTGGCCACCGGCCCATATATCTCGGCGCAAGTTGATGTCGTTACAGCGACCGGTGCCGCACTATTGGCTGAAAATTTCTGCACCGGCGAATACAAGTCGCCAGTGATACTACCGACTACTTTCGTACTAACCGCATACAAGTTTTGCATCTCTTTAACCTTCTGCTGCTTTCGATTAGCAGCGGGTGATTGTGATTGTGCTGTATCCGAGATAGTGAGGCTGGACATGAGGGGAGTGTCCGAGGAATCGAGGGAATCCAAGTTAGTGTCTGATAGGGTTGAATCACCGGACTGGGTATCATGGGAGGCGGATGGTGGTTCTGAGAGTGCTGGGTCGAAGAAAGGTAGGTCTGAGACTACGGCAGTGGTTAAAACTTGATCTTCATCTTGGAATTGCACGGCTAGAGTATTGAATGGTGACGCGGGAGTCGTGTATACGGAGGGACATACCCCCCGAGTTTGATTATCCTTCAAGAGTTGTGCGAGAACTTCCGGGCTCTGAGCCACGATGTAGGTAGAAACTGGAGCAGCGGTCAGTTGCGACTGATCCGTAGCATTTTGCGGCTGCCTTGATGGTTTTGGTGGTGGCACGTCATCGGCACCCCAAGACATCGCTTGCACTTTTCGGTTCTCACGCCTCATTGTCTCCTGCTGTTGATGTCTTTCTTCTAATAGTATTTCACTGTAACAGAAGGTTGGTTCATCAGCATACAATGCTCAAGAGCACTGAAAATAATGAACACAAGTTTGTCAATATTTACTGTAGTGTTTCTCTGATTTCCTTGAAGGTAGGACGTTTACTCGGTTCGTAACTCCAGCATTGGGACATTAGGGAGTACAGTCTTGGCGGACACTGATTCGGCAGTGCTAATCTTTCTCCGTTCTCCAATTTTCGAATGACCTCATTATTTTTCACTCCTTGGAAGGGTTTTACGCCCAACATCAAAATTTCCCACATGCATACACCTGAGAGAAACATTATTATTTTTATAAAACGATAGAATTATCCTGTACTATTGGCACGGCTCTGAAAATCTTACCAAACATCCATACATCAGAAGCTGTGGTGAATCTCCGGAAGTTTATGCTCTCCGGTGCCATCCATTTGATTGGCAACTTGCACTTACTCGATGTGTAATAACTCTGATCCTCGACCCATCGACTTAACCCGAAATCGGCTAATTTGACACAATTATGTGCGGAGACTAGCACATTTCTCGCGGCGATGTCCCTGTAAGATATTAATAGTCGAGGTGGATTATTTATTAAGAGGTACCTACTGGAAGCACGAATCTGGGATGCAAAACCTACCTGTGTACAAATTTTTTACTTTCGAGATACGATAGAGCAGTGCTCAGTTGGAACGTGTACAGTAGGAGAGTAGCAAGATCTAGACGATGTTTGTTAGATTGTAGATAAGCTCGCATTTCTCCGAGCCTCGCTAATTCCATAACCAGCCAAATAGGAGGCTTCGCCGAGCACACTCCTATTAGCCTGATGATATGGGGGTGCTCGAATTGTTGCATGATATCTAGAAATTGGTTTCAATTATTAACAACACCCATCTTCCCAAGGAATTCTTAATTGAACTTAGTGAAATTTCATACAAGCTTCTTCGAGAAACTTGTCGGCTGTGACAAGGTCTGCGTCCATCTTACAAGTCTTCACCGCTACCGCTACGGTTTGCCCATCTCTGCTTTTGTACGAGCCCTTGTGAACATTACCAAATTGACCTTCCCCGATTATTTCGCCCAGCTCAACCTGACTCCGCGAGATTTCATAATCCCGAGCTATAAACAAAGTCGTCGAGTACAGATGATCATCCTTGAACTAAATGATTCTGCATATGAAATCAGTGTGGGGGATCCATCCAACTTACTGGCTGGCGTCGAATAATCGCCCTCCTCGTCGACTATCTCCGCGTAATCCTCCGACAGAATGGTTCCCGTTTTGTTAACATTTTTTTCGGGACTGCTGGAGCCATCCTGCCTGTATTTTGGTGGCTGAGCATCTAGTTAAAAGGATGTGTACGATTAAAAAATGTATTAACTGTACAACGGTCTCATGCTGTACGAGACGTGGCATTAAAGTCTACGGAGCGCAAGACCATACAAATCTACAAACCTTTGCACGGGCAGGGATAATTTTTCCACGATGCAGCTTGCAAAATTTAAAGGATCGGAACTTAGTGTATTAGTCACTAACATAAAGGGGATATACAACTACGCCGAGTTACAATCCTATTTTTATACCTGACTGAAGCTACTTGTTTCTATATCGCGGATCGACAGTAAAGCTAACGAAAAGTCATATGCAATTATGGAAATCAATGCTCATCGAGGGCAGTGACATAGAAGCCGTACAGTCTAACTTATATTTGATTAAATTAAGTTCGTCATATGCTTCTCATACGTATACTTAGTACCAACCGAAGCCATGTCGCCTCATCGTTATGGCATGCTAGCTCTCAATTCTCCGAGTTCTGTTTATACGCGAGTTATTTTTAGAAGGTTACCTTTCCTATTCCAAAGGGAAGTGTTACTTCCAGTAACTAGTCTGCAGTAGCCGTCGATTAAGTCTGCTAGACTCTCGGCTTGGTCGAGGCTCGAGCAAGTAATACTTAAGGTCTCCGCAGCACCGGCCACCCTCAGCTTAATGCACGCCTTCGCGTGCTCCTTACAGTCGGAGACGAGTGTCTGGATCGACTGTATCTGCGAGAACTCGGCCATTCTTGTCGGCTGGAAAAGATACCAAATGTTCCTCGGGTCTATCGGGTACAAGTTTACTTTTATAGTACTGTCATCCGAAAGACCTACCACTGTCCCACCTCTGTGGGCCATGTAAGAGATGCCTAAGTCCGGTCCAATGACTAGTTCCACAGGTATAGACCAGCTTGACTGGAAAATGTCAAAAATGCATTATTCACCGGTCACAAGCATAGTTCTGTAATTCTGTAAATTATTTGTGTGTCGACTAAGAATCTACTGTTGAGGATGCAAAACCTACCCCCAACGCGCATATGAATCGCTCTTGGTCGAAGCGGTAGTGTGCGCGCAGGATATCGAAGAACTTGAACATGCATTCAAGCTCGGTGAGGGCGGCGACTTTTTTGAAGTGTTGCTGAATGAGTTTCCGAAGCGCCTTTGGCTTCATGCCGTTGAGCACCGAGCGCGGCAGGAACTTATGCAGGCCAACCTCTCGTTCGAGATACTCGAGATTGCTCTTTTTGTCCAGGGCGATCTGAGCCATGTCCTTGAAGAAGTAGCGTATCTCCAGGCAGCACAACTGTACTGCCACGTCCTGGTCCAAGGTCGCATGATTCGCGCAGAGGTAATCATTTCGCACCTGCAATCCGATTAATACCAATCTGATTTGCAATCCGTGCTCAAGCCTGCAAGAGAAACCCGATACTCGTGGAAATGACTCTGCGGGCAATACCTGGTCGTAGTAGTAATAGAAGGTCACTTTGTCCTTCTCGTAGAGATCGTTTAAGTTCTGAGGCAAGTAGCGCACTCTCAGCTCGTACCTCCATTCACAATGAGGATGTTTCT
The DNA here is from genome assembly GCA_910593735.2 of Ectemnius lituratus. Taxonomy (NCBI): domain Eukaryota; kingdom Metazoa; phylum Arthropoda; class Insecta; order Hymenoptera; family Crabronidae; genus Ectemnius; species Ectemnius lituratus. Next base: position 478,897 of record OU343036.1, on the reverse strand, counting down.
TCTCGTACTTCTCTTGAACCTGGTCAATTAATTGATAGCTTTCAGTACCGCACAAATGAGATCCCCTTTCTTAACCAGGGCATTTCCTATCTCTGCTGTATAGTGCGCGCTCCGATTTTGAATGGCTACCTGGTACATTGTGGTGTCCTGGTGTAGCCAGTAACTCTCGCCGGAGCCCGGATGATGGAGCCTCATAGCGTAAAGGTTCCGATAGTGCCTGGTACCGGCTGCCAGTCGACTAGTCACCAGAGAGATGATACCTCTCACGTCGATCGCGTCGCCAAATTTCACCACGTTGAAACCACCTGTACAGCAGAACAGCACACACCCAGCTCTTCGTCAACCTCCTCGTTATAATGAGTTATCTCTCACTTTCCTATTAGTCGGTACGAATTTTTTGCCAGGACTTTCACGGGGAAGAATGCGATACTTGAGATTGTTCTCAAGTACCTTTTCCAGGTACAAGTAGGCAGACTAGACTAATTGGCCACTGGACAATAGAATAGTTGGGGACTCACCGTTAGGAAGATGGACCTTCAGGGTGGCCTTGTCCATGGGGGTGGGCGATCCATGGGGTGGCGTATTCCTGCCACCCCCGCTTCCTTGTACTCCGCCACCACCGCCTCCACCTCCATCTCCCGCTCCAGTGCTCATTCCCTCATGGCTAGAACAAAAAGCACAACAGCCAACTGATCAGACCGTCGTGAAATCTACAACTACCCCCCACCTTCACAATTATCAATGTCCCTGCGAAGGTGCGCACCAGTTCCACTACACAACGGATTAATTATTCACTGTTTCGTGAAAGAAAGCTTTCACTCTTAAGTTCATAATCAAGTGCTGCCGTCAATGGATCACCTGGGACGATGATTCTCACGCGTTCTCCACCAGCATATAGTCATGCGTAGGCTGTCACCCGATATTTTTAGATGTTGTAGCTAAAGCAGTTGATTATTTGTTCGGCTAACTATTTTGTAGTCGATTTCTACCGGTGGTGCTTTATAGACACCTGAGTTCCACAGGTGCGAAAGGCATTGAGATTAATTTATGGAGACGTGAGTTATATCGACAGCCTTATCTGATAGGCAGAGTCAGCGCGCGATAACTGCGTGTGATCAATGAGTGACGAAATCGAGACGTTCCTGGGAAGATCAATCGCACCCGGGATACGTACTTTCCCTCGAGGAACGATCGAAAGAGGGTGACGTCAGCTACGATCATCGAGTACACCTTTCGTCCTCATTGTGCTCAGCTGATCTCAATACGAACGATCAGCTATCGATACGAGTCCGATTCATTCGAATGAAAGGCAGCTGCCGATCTAATTTCGTTCAGCCTTCACTTAACACATTATTGAGCCACCACACGTGTTTGTACACGCGTGAGCTTCTACAACTATTAAACTAGAATAAAACGGATAGAAAATATGAAACCCGTAGCAGAAATCTCGGAATTGTATCGAAAACACTTGGGAACAGTCTAATGAATAATTAATTTGGTCTAATTCTGATGGTTTTTGCCACGTTTTTCATACTTCCCGACATTTTCCGGGGCTGAAATTTGGTGGGGAATGTTTTCTTGCATCAAGGAAGAAGTGATATAAATTGCAGAGCCCCAGCTCAAAATTCATTTTTTCGCAAATTTTTCCATATGTACCCCTTCACAAATTTTCGATTTTTCGAAGGTTCTCGGACTTTGACGAACGCTTGATTTTTCGATTGTTTGTGTATCAAAACGAAAAGAAAACATGAAACTAGTGGCCAAAGTGCCGGAATAGTACCGAAAATACATGGAAAACCAATCCAGAAAAATTCGTTTTCATGGTTTTTCCCATGTTTTTCATACTTCCCGACATTTTCCGGGGCTGAAATTTGGTGGGGAATGTTTTCTTGCATCAAGGAAGAAATGATATAAATTCCAGAGCCCTAGCTCAAAATTCATTTTTTCGCAAATTTTTCCATATGTACCCCTTCACAAATTTTCGATTTTTCGAAGGTTCTCGGACTTTGACGAACGCTTGATTTTTCGATTGTTTGTGTATCAAAACGAAAAGAAAACATGAAACCAGTGGGAGAAATGCCGGAATTGTATCGAAAACACATGGAAAACCGATCTTGAATAATTAATTTTTGTGGTTTTTCCCATGTTTTTCATACTTCCCGACATTTTCCGGGGCTGAAATTTGGTGGGGAACGTTTTCTTGCATCAAGGAAGAAGTGATATAAATTCCAGAGCCCTAGCTCAAAATTCATTTTTTCACAAATTTTCCATTTCTCAAAGGTTCTGGGACTTTGACGAATTCTTCATAAATCGATTGTTTGAGTATCAAAACGGATAGAAAAGATAAAACCAGTGGCGTAAAGGCCGGAATTGTACCGGAAACTTTATGGAAGACCCCCCTGATGAATTGAATCCTCCTGATTTATTCGATGTCTTCCACTTTTTTCAGCCTTCCTGAACGTTTCAGGGGCTGAAATTTAAGGGCGAATGTCGTCATTCATCAAGGAAGAAGTGATGCAAAAATCGGAGTCCCAGCGGAACTTTCATTCTTTCAAGATTTTCTTTTTCAAAGGGGTTGCACGTGCTTTCAGCGTTACGCAGCGGCGACTCCATTGAACCACTGCCATTCAACCACTGCCACAACCCTCTCGCGCTGCACACGTCCCCGTTATGACACATTTCGTTAGTGATTCACTCTTGAATCGTTCACCGGGGTCAGCGGTATTTAAAGCGACTTCTGCCTCCGCACGTCGAGAACACCCTACCCTCTCCAATCTCAAACACACCCACTTTCAGCTCCCTCTTCCCCTTCTTTCTTCCTATCCTGCGCACCCTTCGCAATGTTTGTTGCAAAAATCCTACATCCGCCTGAGTATCGAGAAATCCCCAATGAAAAGATGATCCTCCTACTATTGCGGATCACTCTAACACGAGGTAATGATTTTTTGCTGGAGATTTCTCTTTGAATAGAATGTTGGAGTGATTTTTGACTGGTAAGCAAAATTTCAAGAGATTTAGGTGTAACAGGGTTGAGATTGGACGAAGGTTCCTTAAAAGACAGGGGGAAAGTACTGCAGACGCTCGAGCGAAAGTGTGTGTATACATTGGTCGATCAATGCAAATGTATATTGCGAGGCTCGTTCGACTGAGGAATGCCGTCGGTCAGGGACGAAACACTTGTGCCGCGTACCACGAGTCACTGGGCCAGACTGTCGGGGGATCTGATTGATCCGAATGATTGAAGATCGAACTAACTTCGTCACGAACAGACACTATGGCGATTCTTCTCAGTTAGACACGCCCAACTCTTTAAGGCTCGCGAAAAGTTAGTAGTTGTCGCGCAAATCCACATTTTTTATAAACTGCCAGAAATTTGTCTGACCTACTAATATTAGAAAAAATATTCCAAATTATGGACCAATCACGATAATATTTAAGTACCATTCTCTCGTTTAAAAATTTTGATAATCTAACGGAAAACACTACGCAGGTTGGTCATCCGGCAGTGAGTGTCGACAGACGAGTACTATTATCAAATGAAAAATGGTCGCGATGCTCGACGGCGCATCGGTAATACGAGCGGGCGTATTGCACTGCAAAGTTCGATTTGTTTCTCGTGTAACAGAACACCGATCGGCGGCCAGAGGCGGCTCGTATTCGCTGGTAATTCAAGACGACGTATCTGAAAATCATTAGCGAGCAGACGAATATGAGGATGGCACTCGCTCAGGTGTTCTCCTACGCGTCATACTGACTGGCCAAATCATCGAGGTCGGTCCAGGGAACATCATTGATTCCATTGGTAACTTTTCATATTGAAACGGGAGATTCAGCATGTGCGGCGGCGGTCCGATTGGGTGCTCGCAGACAAGCTGGCCGTAATCAAGAAAAAAGCTAGTGTCTCGTAGGAAATACGGGTTTCTTGTTCGCCGGGATGCAGTGCATGTACCATTCCCGCTTATCTGAGAGTGCCTGACCTGTATTAGCAAGGCGGCACCACTGCAGTAGTAGTAAGTCACTTTCTATTTCGAACAGAATTTCTCAAAGGTAGGTTTGGCTCCAGAGAGTTGGATGGAAGTGTAGAGGGCGAGAGGGAGGAGGTGAATGGGGCGGAGGGGGTCGCGGGGGTAGTGTAACATTAACGGGGGCGAGTGGAAAGCAATTTTCCGAGTGCAAGGCACTTCGCATACTCGCCCTGGCAAGAATTCCCATGAACCGGCAACTTTTTGCGCTTTCACTGGTTGACATTTGAGCAAGAATGCAAAGGAGGGCGAGGGAGCAAAAATGGAGGTGTCAGGGGTTGGATGGAGCAACGGGATACCGAAGAGAGGCTGCTGCAACGAATACTTTCCGTCCCTGACCCGTGACTATCGGTGTGATGCTGAATTACTACGCACCTGCGACTATCGCCCACGCACCTTACCTTTCGCTCTTACTTTCTCTAATGCTCCTTTGCATCCTCGCGCGAGTAATGAGCGGCATTCAATCATTCGAGCCCGCTCCCAGGTGACTGGGATGCTCGAATGACCCGGCCAACTTACATGCACTTGGAGTCTAATAGAAAACAATGTAAGACCCACCACAGACGTTCGTTCCATCAATTTGTCAATTAACATCTCAACGAAATTCTAAAGATTTCCAATCTTTTATTTGTACTTTGCCTTGATTAACTGGACTAATAGAAAACAAGTAGTACTCGTCCATAATTGAGGGTTACCTCGGCCGAGGGGCTCTGTGAAATTTCCAGGTGCCCGGTGTATCCGGAGCGGAGGAATCATTGCAACCGGCGAGCTGGCCGAGAGAGCAGAGCAATCCAGCAGTGGCATCCCTTTTCCATCGCTTCTCGCGCGACGGCCAACCCTTCTCCCGTCTTTGCAAGAAGATCCGCTTCGGATCCTTGGCGAAGCTCCCCAGGTTTTGTGCTTGGCATGTAGGCCATGAAATCCCAGTTGCTTTGCGCTCCACGAGCTCCAGCATGATCTCTGTCTCTCCGTGCCCGCACACACACATCCACGCCAACTCTTTATAATTCCTCCCCACCCCTTTCTCCCTCTTTCTCACTCTCTCTCTCTCTCTCTATCGTTAAAAGTTCCTTGAGTACCCACGGCGCATATTGGGCCCTGGTTTAACGTGTTCTTTATAAATAAACCGAGGTCACTGCACTTTCCGCCTCCTATCGGCGCACGGAGTCATAGACACTTGGAGGAAGAAGAAGAAGAAGCGTGAGCGGCAGACAGAGAGAGGCTGAGATGAGTAAGAACGGTGTCGACTCTTTTTCCCTAGGAGAGAGAATGGGATATTTCCCATGCATGGGAGAGGAGTTAGGAGAGGCATTTAAACAAAGCAGAACAAAGAGCCACTGGAAGAGGAATTAGATCGACGGCTATTGATTCTCCTTGGTTCCGATCTCCTCCTTTTCTTCGACAGTGAGACTAGTGTCTTGGCTGATCGGTCGATCTTATACGACCTACACCCCCGTTCTCGATTATTCTTATGTCGGTGCTCCGGTAACTCGACTCCCCGATTGATCTCGATAAGATCACATATCCGGGCCGGTGCGTGGGCAAGCGAGACGATCCCGCTTCTCCTTTTTATAAAGGGTCCTTCGTCCTTCGTCCTTGATCCTGTACAGGCGTGCTTTAGCTAGCCTGATGGCTTTTAGAGTAATGAGGCGCGACTCCGCTTGGCTCGTCTAGGTGAGAGAGAGAGAGGGAAATATCCGGTAGGACACCTTGCCAGGTTCGATCAGGATCAACTGCAATCACTCGTGATACTGGAGCATCGCTGGCGAGTGCGGGAGAAATGCGACGACGATGCTGCTACTTCCAGGAAATGGTGGCAATCCTCCCTTCGAACTTCGACCACACGCTGGCGCCACATTTTTATTCGGATGGCTAGAAGTTTTTCACGTGCACGCAGCAATCTTCCTCCGGACACTTGGGTCTCTATTGGAATTTTTCGAGATATCTCGCACTCCTCGATTGAAACGTTTCCAGCGGGGGGGTGTGAATGACGCCAAATGAGAATGAGGATTCTATTGTACGGTTTTAGTTTGCTAGTTTTTGAAGCGCGCCTCGCTTCTATTGGCGAAAGGCTGCCGCTAATATAGACGCGCGTGGATCCGCCGTCAAATGAGAACTGATAGACGTGCGTTCGACGGGCTACCTGCCATTCTCTTCGGACTGGCTCGTGTTCCTTCACGATTCTTTCCTCGCCTGGCTTCGAGTCTCGCTACCTCTCTCTTTCTCTTCGATGCCAGCGAGTTCCCGTGCCGCTGTGTCTCGGTGTCTCGTTCTTACAACGCGTGGGATGCGTTGAAAAATCCCGTTGCCACTTGCAATTCCTCCGAGTGATAGAACGTTGGTGCGTTGGCGCTCTCTCGGCGCAACACCACATCACTGACTACACAGACTGCTTGGAGACGCGAGTCAACCAGTCTTGTATGTGAGTTACTCGGTCTACCCAGCTGCCGTCGACACTCGCATTGCCTGCTTGCTCGCACAATGCGCATTATCGAACCACTGTCGAGCCAATCATTCTGCCAGGATTGTGTCAATACGATTATGTTCTCCTTACGCCTGCTTTTAATCGCCCCGCTAACTACGCGCACGATAGCGCCAGTACCATCAACGCCTTGCCTTACATATGTATATATGTACACTCACTCACAATGATTTCATTTAAACAATAACAATTTCATATACCATCGGTAAAGAATTTTCTTCAATTTTGTTCATTCGCGTCACCGTTTATGCACGAGATAATGAATATCTTAAATGTTTCAATTGGGGCTGTTAATCTATACTAATTTAGCCCCCAATTAACGTTAGTGTGACAACGAGTAGCTTAAGCAAGCTTGAAAACCTCATAGAATAAAATACTTTCAGATATTACTGGTTAGATATAAAAGAATCTTTCGCCTTTATACATTAGTAAAGATTATCTTATCTGCTGGGTACTTACACTCATGAATTTTCATTTTCAAGCCGGGCGACTTATCGACACGCCGGTGATACACGTTCCAGTAATTTATAGAGGGGAACTCTTGACCCCATAAGCATGCTGCGCTCGATATTTAGCACAGCTGCTTGAAATACGGCCGCTGCCAATACTCGGAACTATCGGTTACATGGAGATGAAAGAGGCAGTATCCGGGGGGATGAAGTATCACTCCGGATGATGAATGTCAATGCTGAGGAGCTAGACGGGAGAGGAGGGCGTGCTGGGATTTTTCTCACGGTGATTTCAATTTATAATGTGCCGAAGGTCGTTGGCGATTTCTAGACGTCCTCACTGAAGAGGGAGGGAGGGACACGCACATCTCACAAGAATCCGGTTGGCCGGCGTACGCAATCACACCGACCTGAATTCCAATTAAGCATGTCGCCTTTGAAAATTTTGCCGTGCGAAACGCGCGTGGGCAGAGTGACGCTCGAAAGGTATCCTGGTATCTTGGTATTATGTATTATATATATGTATATGTGTCTAGAAAAATACTTCGTTCTTGGGTTACTTAAATGTGGAAAAACATTGACAGGGAATTCTCTGGAATCTCGGTCGAATTAGCTCAGAGTCAGCCGTCACTGTACGATGGTTTATTGGCAGCGAGGAGTGAGATAAAATGTTAACAAGAGAAGTAGGAAACAGTTGTCGGGCTCTCGAAGTTACGACACCCCATCAATTCGACTGCACTTGTAACGCCCACACTATCCGGAGCACAACAATAAAATCGATAGACCAGGCATACAATAGTGCGAGGATTTTCTTCGATTATTGAATTTAAAAGTCGAGGAGTTATAGGTTGTGGTGGACTCGCAGAGATAGAGTTGAGTTAATGAATAAGTTAGACTCAAGTCGATTAAACTTGACTAATATCGCGGGGGTACCGAACGAATGGTATCGTTGGCACTCGCAAATTCAAGAAAGTGTCGAGCAAAGGGAGAAAAATGCTAAATACTCTTGGGGAACGAGGAGATAAAGATAGGAGTGATCAGGAATCAGATAGTTGTATTGGTTTCCACTTTTTCCATGGACGGAGAGAGCGTACGCTTAATTACTGCCGCTAGATAACGACGTCGTTCTTTGGCGCGCGCGCGCGCCTATCCTATCGCACGAGTACAATCATCGAGAATTTTATATGCATACCGGCTAATTACCGGCACGGTGAACGGCATGGTATGTCCATTACCGCCTGGTATCGGTGTACCTTGGCTGAACATTTAATTACTCCGATTAGATGCCGGAGCTACGCGCGCCTCCATCCGAGGCGAATGCCCCGCCCGTTAACTCACACTTGGAAAACTCCACTCTACTTAACAACGAACACGAAGACATTCGTCTTGGAATTCACTCGGCAAATAATCTATCAATCCTTTTATCTTTGCGAAAGCGGTCATGACACTGAGAGAGTTTGCTCCAAATACTAGTGGAGTTCGAGGAACGAATCGGAGCAGATCCGATTCAGAATAGATCGGAGTTTGACTGGACGAGAGTTTTCAAGAATCGAGTACAAAGAAAAAGTTTGGCTTGAACTGCATCGATGTGTTTGTGTCCCGTTATCGTGCCGATTCTCGCCGATAACAAGACCGAAATCTAATCAAACCAGATCGACATCGTGCCTGACTCAATTATCATTTCCATTTCAAATTTCTTTATCAGGAATCTGCGCGCTGTGACTCACAAACTTGAAAAAGGTAGTGAATTATGTGTATGTCCCTTGCGAGATGAAAAGAGAACGAGTTCCTATGAGACTCGTGTGCACCCCCTCCGCTGGGATACCAAAGGAGACTTTCATTTGCCCGGTTGGTTGAACGCTCTTGAGATCACGAGGGATACTGGCAATTAATTTGAGGTTCATTAGAAGCCCGTCCACTGGCGAGACTCCTGTATGAGCCATAAAAGCGAAGGTCGATGTTCTGGTTTAAGGATCGAGCCTCCCCCTCTCTTCCTCTCTGGGACTCTGGACCTCTGGGCTCGTATAGGTCCTCTCCTCCTCTCGTTCGCGAGTCGCAGATACGTATAGGTACGTATGAACGACGGTGGTCCTTCTGGATTCTAAAATTACGAGCAGCGCGACTTAAAAGCTCGTTGAACCTCGACCGCACAGCAAGCTCTTGATTCCCCAAGTTCTTCCAAGCGAGGTCCGACCTCCCCTCTAACTGGTGGCTTCTAATTTGAGAAAAATTCCTTCTTCATTCTATTGGGTTGCTTGAAAGGCTTCTCTCCTTTTCGGAGGTACTTCTCTACTATGTATTTTAATGTATAAGAAAAAAACTGATCGAACATTGCCTTGTTTTTGCCATTCTACATGTATAAAGATAGGTTAATAACGCGAGGAAGGCTACAGAACGATTTGTCAGCGGGTGGCTGGCTCACGGGTAGGAGGTTAAAATTGCATTTCCAATAATGAAAATCAGTTGGTGGGGTAAAGGGTGATATCGGGGTGGTGGGCGACGGTAACAGTGGTGGCCAGGTAGCGCCAAGGCTTTTGTCATAATTCCGCCGACAGAGAAATAGTTTAATCCAGCGTGAATTCGAGACTGCCGGAGAGCGGAGAAGCTCTAACGAGGCGATAGCGATTCTGTCGGGTTCGGTATTGAAGCGTAGTTAATGATGCCAATTAGCGACGGTTGCCGAGCGGCCGCGAGAATACGAGGACGCCAATTTCGCCATGGTTACTCCGTCGGCATCGACGTAACAAGAACGAAAAAGAACTTCCCTCCGCTTCTCAACTCACCCATCCTTCTACATACTTTCGCTCGAGATTCCGCCGTTCATGGATTCGCCGCCGATGCGCGTTCCCTTCCTCTTTCAAAGGCTTTATGCAAGCAAATTGCGAGGGGCTAGTCTTCAAACGGGCCACAGATTTTGTTTAAAAGACCGATCCCGTTCGCCCAGTCAGTCCCTTCCATTGTCAAGGACCCGCTTCCGGATACCCTCGACTTTCCCTAACACGGATTCAACACGATTCCTACTGGTTGCAAACTTTTCCAACCGTCTTATGCTATTAGAGCAACTGACGCGTCAACCAATCCGATCTCTGGCTTACCTCGGCTTCGATAGTTCCATTTCCTTTTGTCGGCCACTGTAAGTACTAGTGGAACGCAGGACACGTGAGAGACACTGCTTCGCTTGTCGATTTAATTTCGCAATGCGAAGCGACTTCTAAAGAGATGTTGGCTTGAAGTGATACTTACTCGGTGGTTTCGAGGTACTGGAAGACACGGTAGACGGGGCGTCGATACATGAAGAGGTGATCCTCGACGCGCTCCACCATCATCCTAAAACCACTTCATTCGAACGGGTGGGTCACTTATCATCACCCACCACTTGTCACTCTATCCTCACCAGGCACAGTACACAATCTTCCAAGACTCTTCTTCGAATGTCCCCGGTACAACAGACCGCAAAGAACCAACTAACAATCCTTCAAACAACTGGTGCTCTTCAATCCCCACTCACAATTCGTTGCCGGAAGCTTGCTGTTTCACAAAAGTACGCCTTCGGTTAGATTTTTACTCAACCACCCCCAACCCTCCGCTTTCTCTCACTCGCCACTTTCCCGTTCAAAGTGGCAATGCTTCGGAATCAATAGGACAGCCTAGTGCTTCGGGCGACAGGTGCACGTAAGGAAGCAAGCAGACAGGCAAGCAGGTCATGTGCCCTTTTGACTGATAGTTATTCCATCGATACGAAAGATACGAAATGCAGCGGGAGTACAGACGGCATCGAACCGTTGCGAGACACTGAACAGGACGTCCTCGCCGTGTCTGACCACAACTGGCCTATACTACTTGCCGCATCCCTTGCACCGCAGCACTAGCGAGCCTAGACTCATCCGGCAAACGATATTGCTTTAGCAAACGAAGATACGTTATCTGTCGTATGTGTGTGCGAGGGAAAATGAAAGTGGACCCATGAAAACAATCGCCCCACTATTGGATACACGCGACAAAGTCGTTAGAGTATCTAAAGTTGAACGGCAGATGGGGAGAAGTGAGTGGATGGCAGCGCTAAGGAAAGATATGCCTCATTATCGGATGTCTTGGAAGCTCCCTGAATCGGTGGTACTATCTCACCGTCCAGGAAAGCTTCCGGGCGATAAGGATCTCGCGTGCACACTCCTATCTATATGTGGGTGTCTGCCTCCCCAGTTTACCTCTCTCTGTGTGTGTGTGTTTGTCTGTGCGTATTGGTATCGGGACCTAACCTACCCCAAACTGCAGGCTTAGGCGGTGCCCTGCAGTCTCCGCTGGGTCGAGCGAGCCGCAGTGTTACCCCTCTACTACGGCCTCTGCTACAATCAACCCAGACGCATCCTGAATTCCGCTCGACGCAATCCAGGCACAGAGACGCACCTACATATACTATGCTCCCTTTAACACACTGGTGGCGCCAGCGTTTATACACTTTCATTAATAAAAGTCGCCATTTCATTCGAAAGCACTCTACCCAATTAATCTCTTTAATATAACATGGTAGAGGTGTTTTCGAATGGTTTTAGTTTGCGCAGAATGAAATTGAACGATGACTAATGGTTGGTATAGGTTGCCGATACTGATTTGCTTTGGTAGTATCAAAGAGAACTCTAAAGAAACATAGACGATATGGGTGCAAAGCGTTCATCCAAGTGGACACAAGCCGCATCTGGCTGCAGGCACCGCCGAGCCTTCTGATAACCGCAGTGTTGTTGTTCCTGATGTAACAGGCAAACATTCGCCGCACCACTAACCCAGAATATTTTTCTACGCTTCGAGGGAGCTCGACGCCCACCATTCATTGGATCAATAAACTTTTTGGGAATCCTGCATGCTCGAAACTGCATCGGCTGCCGAGATATTAGAATCCCAACGAATGTTTACCAGGCATAGAAGAGAATCTGGTGGTTGTTAGTATGAACTGATTTGAGAACAGACGCCTTATAAGTTGGAGAGTTATGTTTCTGGTGTCTGATAGCTGAGAAATAGAGGATCGGCTAAATTAGAGTGGGATGCTTGAGCGAGCTCGCGGTCCCAGTCGATGCTCGCTCGAACGAAGAATGAGAGCGTTCCTAAAATTATACGATTCTCGGGCCACTGAACTTTCGGCGTCGGGGGTGTGGAGTACACACGCTCTTCTATCTCGGTGTTCTCTGCTGCGACTATAAATCGAACCGATAGAGCTGGGAGTGCTCGATACGCCGTCTAACCACGGGAAACGATCCTGTTAGGATCGGGGAACGGCCGTCTCTCCTCTCTTCTCCTCTGCTCTGGCGCGTCGCTTGTCCGAGGATAATAGAAACGAGCTGCAAACTCTCCCGGAAAGGGAGGTGGGTGGTTGGGGGTGGGTGGGGTTGCGAGTGTACGAGCAACGGAGACACGAGATCGCGCCGGCAGGAGATAGGACAGCTTGCGTCAGCATAAAAAGGAGAGCTTTCTAAAAAAAAAAAACTGTCTCGCATCTGCAACTCGTCTAGGAAAGCACGTAAAAGAACTACCGGTGAGTCTGACGGATAGAAATTGTAATGAGAGAGCGGATTGACGTGCATGCCGGATTTCGCGAGACGCCGGGTATCGCGGTGTCACTGACCGAACACACCAAGGTCGAGCAACCTTGACACGGGCGCCTCCAAATCTTGTCTCTCGATCCCTTCCACCCGGTCTCCTTTCCTTTAGCGGACTTTCCATCGACCTTACGCTAGTTTGGTCAGCCCTCGGTCCACTCGGTGGCCAATGCTTTCAACTAATCTTCCCTCGAATCTTCTCATCAACCCTTGAACCACCGACCACCTCGCCCCACTCCTCTGCGCCCGGACACACTCCCTCCTCTCAACGCTCACCCGTTTCCTTTGCACGCCTCCTTTCAATCCCGGAGTGGCCAGCCACTGTCGATCACTCACACTCAACAAGATAAGGAACAAGACGCAGCAGTAATAGGCGACTATCACAAGGTTGGAAAAGGCGGGGGTGTTTGAGACGGATATCGTTCACTGGACGAAAGTTATCCCGGCGCGTAAATACTCCCTCGTAGCAGCAGCTAGCCCGCAATTTCGGTGACCGGTATAACAGCCGAGTAAGAGTTCCGGAAGTTCGAAGCCGGTTGTACTGGAACGTCGGACGGATTTGGAAGTTTCGGGGGGCGCGTTTGACCTTGGGCCAGGCAGGCAGGCAGGCAGGCAGGCAGGCAGGCAGGCAGGCAGGCAGCCGATTGCGACGAGTAGCCGAGAGCTGATTCCCGTAAGCGGTTGTTGGACGGCGGGTTGTTTCGGGGCGGGAGCGCGGCACTTGGAGGATCTCTCGGGGGCTAGAAGGATCGGAAACGAGTGTGCCTAGCAACAGCGTGTCGCCGGCGCGGAGCCACGACGCGCGCTTCCTCGTCGACGTGGACGTGTATACGCGGCGGCGGCGGCGGCGGCGGCGGCGGCGGCGGCTAACGTCAGGTATACGTTTTGCTGGTTCAAGGGGAGCAGGCGCTTTGCTGGGTGCGGCAGCCTGCGCCGCGACGCCCGGCGTCCACCCCCGCTGACTCTCGCCCTCCCTCCACCCTGCTACCAACCTCTCCCGCTCCTCCCACCACCACCCCCCGCAAGAGCCACCCTTTTGGGCCGACCACCTCGCTGCCTGCCTGTACCAGCCACCCTACGTACTACTCTGCTTGCCCATATCCCTCTGCCAGCATCCGCCCCTCCCTCCACTCCCCTCCCCTCCCGACCACCCTCCTGCGGACGTCTACCCTCCATCCTGGCACAACGTACCACCACCCCCCGGGATCTGCAGGCTCCAGCAGGTCACAGTTACTCGGGACAAGAGCGTAAACGCACAGGAGAACAGAGGAATGCCCTTTGCTATGAATGACCCTTAAGCTCAATTATACGGAGCTCGTGCGCACCATTAACCAGGCTTGTTACAGTATCCAAGAGAATTCGGCGATTAAGGCGCGTGTGTGGTTAAATTGTTTATAGTAATGAAGGATCCGGAATTCGTAACTCGGAGGGGGGTGAGAGCGATCCGATTAATTTCATCTCAGGTGGCCGGAAGTGGTTCCGTTGCTTCAATATTGGTTAATGCATTGTCGCCAACTCGGTAGGGGATCGACCACTTCCCAAGGTAAATAAGGATGTGTGTTGCTTCGTTTTCTCTCGACTTTGTTGATCTTATCGCGCGCTCTTTCTCTCTCTCTCTTTCTGTCTGTCTGTCTATCTGTCTTCATGCCGGCTGTTGTTGTTCCCGAGGTGACCAGTTTTCCACGGGAAAACTTGGCACTGCTGTCCTGACACCGGCCAGTTTCGAACTTATGTTAGTGTTCTTGCAGTTAGTTTGACCGCATGTAGCACTCAACGAAAGGAAAGGGGAAGTAGCCAGTGTGGCTGCTGTGCAATCTTGCCTGGCCGAGGTAATACCACTCTGGGTACTTGTACTAGTACTGAGTTACACGTACTTGTAGGTCTTCCGCGCGGCGACTTTTATTGTAATCTTGGCCGATGTGGTTTAGCGGTCACGGCGCCGGCATGTAAATCAATTATGGCTGACTCGCCGCAAGATAGGCTCGCTCGAGTCCGACTAGCTCGCATGCAAATCATTGGAGAACGACGACGACGACGACTTCCCCTCGGCGGGGAGGTGAATTGCCAAAGTGGCGGGCGAGGAGAGTGGCAACGCGCGGGTGTACCTACAAGTCCAAGACCACAGAGCGACCAACTCAAAACTCAGGACAGTAGAATATACAGGCGAGAAGCAAGCGCGCCTATACTATTCTATACACAGGCTGGTGAAAGAGGTGCCATTAATAAAATTAGTTTGTTCAAATGCCACGAAATCAGCTTGAGTCACTGTCGGTTGTGCCCCCGGGCGGTTTTAATTCACTCGGGGGTTGCCTTCCTTTCCACTCGGTGAAAACTATGTCAATGGCGGCGAGCCTTTTACACCTAATGAAGTCCCTTCTTCAAAAGCGGGCGCCTTCCCCCTCCTTGCGCCGCGACGGCCGGGCAATTTTCGTAATTCGAGTTGGCGGGCGGCCCACCCTTCAAACGCGTTTTCAGTTTCACGCATTCCCCACAACATGAAAACGGGAGCCTTGTTAGTCGTCGTAGCTGTCGTTTGCTGGCGGGTTGTAGTACGAGTAACAAAAGTGGCTCATTAAATTAGATGCGTAAACACTGCTCGGATGACAAGGGCGGGAAAAACGACGCTCGAGCTCGAGCGAGTGGCTTTTTAGCGCGCGCGTTGCATACTTCGCCGATTTACCTGAACGCCGGACTGCAGCGTGAATTACCGGATAGCAGCGGGCTTACTGCAACGAACGGCCACACAGTTACATGCGATCGAGCGGTTCTCGAATCCACCCCTTGACTGGTAGTACATGGTACGAGGATCTGCCTCTGTGTGCTTGCGCGTGTGTGTATATATGTGTGAGGGAGGGAAACGAAGGGGGAGGCTGGCAACCGTCACGGGCCTGAGGGTAGAATGGCCGCAACCCCATTCGACTCATACATAACCAGCCTGTGCTTCCTGTAAGTACGAATGGAATATTCGCCGCTGACGATCTATGCACTCGATCTACTCTATGTACCATGTAGCAGCTACCTTTCTCCGTAAAGTACCCTGCAATGGTTTAGTTGTACAACTGCGAGGCAAATAAAATTCTACCCATCTGTCTTGTCAATTAATCGACATAGAATCATTGAATTTTAGTTGTTATCTTTCAGCATTTAATGAAAGTAGGGAGGAAATAGAATTAGAGGTAAGTAACGGTATGCTTGGGAGTCGATTAACAGAAATTGAGGAAGACGCAATTCTAATAGCTGTATAACATTCTCAAATCTAATTCAATTTATTGCGCCCTCGACGAACATGAGTTGTGTATGCTATATCCACGTAGTTACGTATGTACTCACTTGGTTCAACTATTAGAGCTAACCAGCGCAAAATCATAATACACAAGCGTCGGTTGCCGCGTCCACACAGGCTTCGTGCAGAACCCTTCGTGCATGCCTCCCTCACTTGCTAGACAGCCTAGCAACTACTACTATTTCTAGTAGTAGTAATAGTAGTAGTAGTAGTAGTTGCAGTAGACTAGAACCCATACTACTGGAAATTCTCTCCTCGACACTGGCCGATTTAATAGGTCAATTACCAGGCTGTCGTGAGGAGATTGGCCGGCGAAGTTCCGGAATTCTGGCGTGGGGTAGATCGAAGCTAATTCTTTCGGTGCTCGAAGATCTCGGAAAGTTCCTTTCGTCGCATCCTATCCTACCGGGGGAAGGTTTTCGATACCACTGGCATCCGGTAGTATTCCCGGCACGTACGTAATCTTGACGCCGCTGTATCCTGTGCAGCAAAAGATCGATTCGGTATAATACCACAAGGAAAACGGGATGCTGCAATCTCTTTTGAGCACATTTATTTTACACTGGCTCTGTATCTTCGCGCTATGAGAAGATACCATTCATATGTACGATGTGTGATTCCGACCGGGGCGAACCTAGCTAGATTTGACTAGTGAGTTGCAAAGTTCCGCCGATCCAAGCGAACCGGTTCGCTCTGTTTCTCATGTGGTACAGGAGAGAGGGAGCTTCATGATACTGGCCATTATCTAAGTTTCCCATTGTTGTCGTAAGCGTGTCGCATCTGCCGGTGTGCTCCTCTCCCACTCTATTGTGTGATTCCCGATCGATCGAGCTGGCCAGAAGCCCTTCGCGCTCCGAGAGGGCGCGCGGCGATATTTAATTTTGCCAAAATACTCGCAAAGGGCTCCCTCCGCTGGAGCCCTTTCGAGAAGGGCGCATCATCGTCACCCTACTACCTAAGCTCACCATCCCTCTCCCCTCTTCCTCTTTCATCGGCAGGGATATGCCTGCCGTTGATACCCTGTGAAAAAGGGCCGCTGCCTTCTGCACCGATGCAAATCGACGCAAATCGACGCGTGCCAAGAGGTTACGCACTTTTTACTCCGTGATGACCGAGCGACTCCTCTCCCCTCAATCCCTCTCCCCTTTACCTCCTGGCTATCCACTCTTCACTCTCTTTTCCCGTGGACGTCGGTCCAAGGTCTGGGGCTATCGATCTCTGGTCCAACCGACTCCATACTAGGGGGATGCTGTCTGTTAACTTCCGGCAGAATACTCCCTGCTTTCGTGCTGGCTTGAATCGATTATGAAAAAATAGCCAAGATCAAATGCCTTTCCCAGAATATCATCAGCAATAGATTAAACAATGTCTGCTTAATGTATTTCAAATATTGTGTCTCTTTACGATCGTTCAACTTTCTCGTGATCGTTTATCATTTCTCTTTCGAGATGAAGCAATTTTTCAATGTCTCTCATGGCCTTGAACTTCGGACCCAAGTGTACGAGCGCAGATTTCCAGTACACACATCATCCGGTCGACAATCGGAATATAGTGGGCCTCCTTCTCCTCGAGTTCTCCCCTTATCGTCGTGTTATCGTCCACTGTCTTTCCTGCCCCAACTTTTTCCCATTATATTCCATTGAGAATCGAGAGTATAATGGGCACTGCGAGGGAGTTGTCGCGAAGCAGAATAATTGCCCGGATGGACACGCGTCTGTCCATCTGGGCGACACTCGAAAAAGATTTGAGAGGGTAAAAAGCGAGAAGAGGGGATCGACAGGAGCCATCCACACTGGACGGTTATTACGTGATGGAGGAGGTTGCCGAGCCTGGGAAAATTCTGGGAGCCTGGCACTCTTAATGCAAATTGCTAATTGGCAAGTGAACCGTCGGCAGATCTCTGTGTGTGTGTGTGTGTGTGTGTGTGTGTGTGTGTGTGTGTGTGTGTGTGTGTGTGTGTGTGTGTGTGTACCTTTCTATCGAATCGATCGCACAACATGCGGCAACGATTATTATTTCATTGGTCGCGCTTCGCACGCTGCCTGCGACGGCCACTTAGCTCTATCCGTTCGGGAAGTTGCAATCTCCAGTTTAATAGGCTGCGATTCATATAATGCAATCGAGCATGAGAGCTAACATCTCGGGCATTCGAAGTACCTCGGATATACGCTCTCCTTCACTCGCCAAAGAGTAACTTGTCGCACTCCTCGAACAAGATAATTGCGTCCGTAATTACATACCGGTAGAATCATATCGATAACTATGCTAGATCTACTACTTCCGGCTAATAGCTTTAAGAACCGGATAAAAATTCAACATACTTCGACTACGAAACTCTGACTTTCGACTCGAAATATCAAATATCCGACTGACCTTCGAGCGAAGAGAAAGAACTAATAGAGAACTAATACTGCCAGGGAATCAGAGTAGAAGAAGCCCGTTGTTCTTCTCGTGCTCAGCCGCTCTCGAAAAGTAAAGCAAGTGGAAGCGGCTTTGCGCCCGCGCAAACAAGCCGAGCGATAAATCCGGGCGTTACGACCGAAACGAACAAAAGTATCTCCAAGTTCATCGAACTACGCGGTTACACTGCAAAGTAGAACCATTGAGCATACACACCAGAAATCTTTTGCGCTTTTTTCAAGTAATCTCTTATTAATTATTTATGGCTGGATCCTTTTCACGAGAATATTCGTTATCCATCTTAAGAGAGAGGGAGAGAGAAAGAGGAGAGCGCACAGTGTAACAATAGCCAGTGAAGCCTGGTGGTAGCTGGTATTCGGAATACTTGGTGTGGCACGAGCGTCCATCCACGTGTACCGTCGAACCACACACACTTTTCTCGCGTGTCACGTGCAGCTGCCAATCGCTTTGGCAGTCTCGACGATCGACTGGCACGCACGAAATAGCTGCGCTACCTTTTATACCACAGGCCAGACTTATTTCCGTATCTATCCCTGATTAGCACTGCCCCTCGTCATCAGCGTGCGAGTAGCGCTCTAATAAGCATTGCTTCCAAGGTAGCTCCCGAAGGGTGGCCTTAACCCCTTGGCGAAGTGTGTCGGAGTAGACGCATCCCCGTAACATGTCTCCTCGTCCTTCCAAGGCAAGTTCTACTCGGGGACTGGCATGTCTGACATGTCAACTGGAAACATGTCACTGAGGCAGCCATGAAATGTGCTCTCGTTCGCAGGGGATGTGTTTCAACCTTGCTCCACATACAACGGCTTCGTAAAGTTCATCTCCTGGGACTTTGATAAAACAGAACTTCATACTCTATGCTAGTCTACACTAATATAGAACCCCCGGGTTCATGTATATGTAACAGGTAATTTTGAAAACTAGTAAGCCAAGTGTATTATTTATGTTGGAAAAAAGAGTAAATTGCAGAGTGTATCGAAAGGCATGGGTTACGGGTTACGAAGAGTCTATCGGGACATTTCCTGCCGGGCACGTATATGACTCCGGGTGCCTGCGTCCGGAGCATACACACGCAGGCGCTTCGGAGCTTTTGAAAAACGGCGTACGTGCCATCTTGCACCTGGGGACTCATAATTATGCTGCGGGCATATTCAACGAGTGACTACGGTGGTCTGCAGCCAACCAGGAATATGGCTCGTCGATATCTCTTTCCGCCCTCGAAGCCCATCGGCAGGTGATTCAACGGGCGCCGCCTTCCTTTTCGTTAAGACGTTCTTGCAATGGGTAAATGACCCACTAATTTAGTATGCTCCATTAATCCAGCATTGTATGCACCGATCTCACCACTGGGAATACTTTAATGCTCGACGAACGATACTTTAATACAGGCTGCCTTCTTACTCCCAGTAAAATGGAGCAGCAGCTAGTCCCTCAACTCTCTTTCCCTCACTCTACCTATTAATAGAGAGTGCTTTCAAAGCCAATCGGAGCATGTTAATCGAGTCAAAGACTATCGATGGCGGCGGAGCCCGTTAAAAGTTCGGCCGGAGAGAAATTCAGCAATTAATGAGAAGCCCTCAGTAGGAGAAGGAGAGAGAGAAAGGGGAAAAGAGAGGTGGTTCCCTCGTGGAGTGAACAGACCTTCCTGGATGTAAGGGGATCAATAATTAGCCGTATCCCCACAGGTCTGCCTAATAGCAGCGGGCCATGTTATCTGCCGTACGACTTTGCCTTCTTCTCTTAAGAAAATGTTAAGCTACGTCTCCATTTTTTAATGTTTACGCACCTGAAACTACTCTCGGCGCGCAATTCTTTGAATTCTCAGATGCGTGTACAAGGTGATTCACTTGCCTTTGAATTGCCAATGATAGATATAGGCCGTTGAAAATGGTATAATTATACGGTGTTGAGTAATTTTAATATAAAGGAGTATTTACCAAGCCTTCTCCACGCACTGACATTTATTTATAATATCAAATTGTACCAATAATGGAAATAATTGGAACTCGAGTGTTAAGGGGATGATCAAAAGGCAAGTGACTCACCCTGTACAGTAACAATAAGAGTATAGACGACTACCGAGCACCCATGATGAACTGTGCTCAATGAATTTGAATTTTACCAAAGGAACAAAGCTTTCGAAGATGACGATGCCGAAGGTAGGCACACAGTGTGCTCGGCTGGATGAATTCAAAGCTACGATAGAACCGACGAGACTACAAGTCTCTTATTAATTCATAGCAATTGCTCGAGGCTTCCCGACTTCTAGGTGGAGTCTCCGGCTTCAAATCCACACTTGTATTATCCGACGGCGTGCGGCGCACGTCGCGGCTCTCTTTCCTTTCTACCCAGACGGATTTAGACGCCGAGGGCGAAGGAAAGCACGAGTAGCATCACCTCCGGGGAAGAGGAGCGAGGCGTGGTCGCCTTGCACGGCGCGTACGCATCGGCGAAGCACGTGGCCCCAACTATCACTATCCATTTCTGGATCGTTTCAACCCACTCCGTTAGAAGAACGACCTGCCCGTTTCTGATGCAATATTTACGTATCAAATACTCAAAGCACTTGCCCCGAATTCCTTTCAATCAAATCTTCCAACCTGCAACTACTACTATTCGATCGTATATCTATGTCTTTCTGTTTACCAATAGCATTTCTGTGTCAATCGATATCTTTAATACTCCGTTCGAATGTTTTAAGACCGATTATTATCTAATCTCGGTCAATCGACTATGGATTAATTCTGTTGTTATATTTCTTCCTTTATTATTGTGTCATCGAAATCAAAATCTTAGGAATTCAAAATAATTCTCGTTATTTCAACGATGAAAGCAAGTACACTGGATCGCAAGGACGAGTGAATTCGGCCTGGTTTGAAACCTTGCCGGAGAAAAGTGTCCATTATGTTCGCAGTGTGAAAGGCGTCCCCGTGGGAGGTCGGATGTACAGACCTCCCTGAATAATGTATCCCACCGGCTGGCGGGCCATTGAAATCTAATAAGTGTGAATAAAACATGCCAATAACGATCGTTCATTATACAAGCCAGGTGAGAGATGGAAAGTCGACGTTCGGAAGACAACCATGGCGAGTGCATTCAGGGAGTTCAGGAAACTTCGCATTTAAACTATTAACCTTTTCAGTCGAGGGAAGTCGCTCATATTTAATCAAATGAACTTTCTGTAGAAAGTCAGATATAGAGCGAGGAAGGTGACTGTTGCACGATCGATGGAAGACGCCGAGGAATTGGTTAAGTGTCGGTTCATCGAATTAGAGACAAAGAGAGAGAGAGAGAGAGAGAGAGAGAGAGAGAGAGAGAGAGAGAGAGAGAGAGAAAGAGAGATTGGTATGATGCTCGGTGGATTATTGTATATGCGGTGTAATCGCGAGGTACGCGTGTAAATACAGACACGTAGATAGACGCAGAGGCCGGAGGGACGCATGACTACACGGAGGCGAGAGAAGCTCGTGTATATAAATAGCTAGTTAGGGTCGATGGACAGGCTAAAGAGGCGAGCGCGAACCGTGAGAGAGCAAGGATTCATTCACCTGCAGCGAAAGGAGAGCGAGTAGGGGCGATCGACGATAGCGGGGCGCCAGGGAACGAATAGACAGGAGCAGCAGCACCAGCAGCAGAAGCAGACTCCTCCCGAGTATCCAAGATCCTTCATCTCGTGGAAGCCAGGTTTTTCCAATCAATCATTAGACGCGAGGCTGGCAAACAGAGGGCCGATCTAATGGGATAATTGGGGGAGGTAAATCGAGCTGGAGCAGAAGGACGAGCCCGAGAGGCAAGGAACTATGGAGTGGAAGTCACCTAGTCGAAGGAGGATCCGCCGTCTGATCCAGCGAATGCTTGATTGCCGAGGCATTCAACCGGGGATCTCGTTTCCCTGGCGCCTTCCTGGAATCCTATTCTGAGCTCTCTTCCTCCCTCTCGCTCGACATATAGACAGAGTCGAAGTGCAGTGATCGGTGAAATGTCAATAATCGTTGCCAGCCGCACACTCCACTAGCCAGGCCTGCTGCAATAGTCAAATGCAAAAGAGCTTCCGTAGAACGGAGCAACCATTCGACAAAAGTAGTATCAACATCTTGGATATATTATTCGATGACTGTGGCCCTGTCAGAGGAGAAGAGGTTCGAGACCACATCTCAATCGTCCAAGGGTCACTCGATCCTCCAATCGATTGAGTGATCTCGAGACGGCCGATCGTGCTTCGAATTCCCGTTAGCTGCCTTGGGACTCCAAGTGCTACTACGACACCCAACTTATTCTTACTCCCAAAGGAACCCTGTTCCCGTAGGAGTACGCACCTACACTCCACTTGGTTAGGATCGTCAATCTTCCCAGACAATTTGAAGGATACCCTCTATCATCTTTCACCTTTGACCGGCCAAGTTCTGATTATATACCAGGCTCGATAGAGTCCTACCTAAACGAACCCTCGTACTATAAAACCACTTGACAAGAGTCCCTTTGGATTTCGAGTTTACATCAGCCTCTTAAATCCAGATTGAAGGTGAGAAGGGTGATGATGTCGAAAGTACCACGTGTAGATAAGGCAAGAAAGAGGAGGCGTTTATCGGGAATCAGATAATGGAAGGCAACGCATGCGGAAGTACCGAAGAGACAGCGTGGCACCCAGCAAGAATACTTTATTGCATGGTCCACGTTATAGGCTGTAGTGAATCACGTGAATCGAATGACCAAGCGAAAGTAGGCTGGATCGTTGGGAAGTATTTCGAAAATGGTCCGAAAATGGAGAGAGCGAAGAGGCTAGTGAAGTTGGTGCGGCGCGTCGGCTATTATAGTGGGAGGCGGCACAGGATGACTCGAAAGCGTAAAGGGAGCATCGAGCCATGCCCACGCCGAATACACGAAGAGCGAGCGAGAGCGGACGAGCAAGCAGGCGCACTTCATTATAATGAGCGGGGCGTCACATCCTCCGGGCATTACTTTGCACCGAATTAACGCCACTTTCTGCCGGCTGCCACCTCCCTCATAAAGCTTCCTTTACATCCACAGACTTTACATAGAAAAAGATCTTAACGCTCGGATCCGGAGGGAAAGAGAGTTGCTCATTGTCACTAAGAGCATATACACCAAGTCAAGTTAAAACACCCTCCCCGACAATTACTGTCATTTAATTACCTCCCCGCCACTATCTCGATTTCGCAAGTCCCGGTGTTAGCTCGGCGAAATCTTCTCCCGAACTATTTCACCGGACAGAAAGCACACCCACGTACACTAAGGGTACCACACACACTTACACGAGGAAGCACTGACGTTAATTGATAATTGCCGGGCGCGCGCACTCTCGGGCACAATGCGTAATCACGCGGCAGGCATGATAAGTAATGAGAATGGCGTAATTAGTGGAAGAGGCCGATTAAAAGAGTTGAGAGGGGTTGGGGGGGGGGGGGGGGTTGGGGGGCGTGCGGATTAAGGAGGATCCGGGGGTGGACAAGGGTTGTGTGTACGAGGGCACGAGAGCACGTAGTTTCTCTCGCTCGCTACCGATCCGAGCAGGCTTGCGGCGTGGCAGCGACTGTCTTCTCTATGAGAGGAGCTACCGTGTCCCTCACATGCACGCACTACTCCCTCACGCACTTCGTCACTCACACGCTCTCCTCTCCACCAACTTTCCTCCCACCTCACACGCTCTCTCGCACACACTCTGCCCTTCTTCTTCCAACCATTTATTCTCCAGCCATCTCTCCTTCTCACCAACGCACCACTCCTCTCTCACTCACTGTTGCGCTTCTCTTCTTCTACCTAACTATAATTCATTTGCCCAGGGAAATTCTGACCTTTATATTCGATGGTGTGCGAAAAGTCCTGGGTTCTCTCCCATTGTCTTATCAATTTTGCCTTCACTTTCTGATTCGTTGAATGTCCTTGTTGAGTGGAATTCTACCGGTTGGTACGATTAGAATTACTTTGACAGAATGCTCCAGTGAATAGCTGAGGAGTAATGCAAATTAGTGGGCGATTCGGTGGTCACGGAAGTCGTCCAGGGTACAATTGGTTCCAAGTCCATTGTTAGCGAAGGTGTATGTACAAGGGATATATCGAGGTCATTGTTGGAAATGTAAATGTCCTCTTTGTGCAGTTGGCTGCGCGTTCTGTATTCCAGGAGGTCCGCGTCCCTTCCAACTGGACGCGCTTGAAATTGATGTCGGCCCTGCTAATCACTAATTTCCATCTTGATTTCGTTCGGTCTTGGCTGCCAGTATTCTTGATGACATCGCCAAGCAATTTTCCTTCGATGCAAGCAATTGAGTGGAAAGTGTTTCCTCGACAGGTGGAGGGATCCACTTTTCCCTCGGGGTGAAGGAACGACCACGTGTTCAAGGATGTGTGAAGGATGTGTGAAGAATGTCTCGACTCGAGTCATTCGCACTTAAGCGTCCTTAAACCTTTCCCATTACAAACGCCCCATTCCCACTACTTCTATTCTATACCAGACAAAATTCAACATCGACCCACACAATTTTTCCATCGATCATTCACTGCGATGAATCCGATAAACCTTCCATGATTTCACGCAATCATTATAACCGTGTTAGATCAGCCAACGTAAATAAGTGGTGGACATGAGTCAGTTAGGCTTCGCTGCTGGGATAATAGAGGACGACAATCACACAACTATCGTTCATCCGTGTGTAAGAATCAATAAGAATGTTTTTCAATGGAAACCAGGTGCGTCTATTAATTCCTACCATCATGATTCAGAACCAGCATGGTTATTCCCTGATGGCATATGCCCTCATCTAAAACCTGGATTGATCGATAATTGAATAAGAAAAAGTTGACGATCTAACTAGTAGATCAGTAGTATATGCCGGGTAGAAGAGCTAGTAGATAGGGTAGCGCGGCTCTCCCGGATCGTCGACGATCGGCTGTTCGGAGGAGCGCAGCGCGTGTCGACTCAGCTGGCAGCTGTAGTCGCGGCGCTTGTGGCAGAAGAAGAGAAGGCCAGGCCGGCGAGTGAGTTGGTGCAGCCGGGGGAAAGCGCGCGCGATCAGCAATGTAAATGAGCGTGCGCGGACGCCCTCGGCTTCGTTAACGCTCTATTATTTCGTTTACTGGAAGAAAGCCGGTGCATCGTTCGACACACGTGCGCCGGATAGTCGAACGAGCCCGCCAAGCGAAGCCAAGCTGGCCTGCGCGCATTACAGGAGCGTTGCATCACGATTCGATTAGATCGGCATCGAGATTGCACCCTTATCGAAAGCAGCCGACCTTCGCGCGACAAGAAAAAATTATCCTCTCTCGATATCTCGATCGCGATAAAGTGCAACGAGGCGTTGCTGTTATGTCATCCTGGCACCGAGCGACCACTTTTTCCAAGACGACGACTTTCTCGCTGCCTGCCAGGCTCCGCGATCCGATGGACCACTGCCATCCCAACCAACGATTGCGGCAATCTTTGACTTTGACGGAGTGTCCTCCTTCAAGGATTCCGCTCGTATCCACTCGAGTGTTATCCAAGTGAAACAGCGAGACAGACAAGCGGAGGGAGAATTTTTACTATCCAAGCGCAATGCGGCGGCTCTCTACCGATGCATCGGGGAACTGACCGTCGTTACTGAGATTTTTCTCCGATGACAATGGGATTCTCGGTTGAGTCAGCGATGTAAACCACCACCCACGGGAATCTTCGGGAGGATGGTTTGTCTTTGTGTCTTTCAAGAGAGAGAGAGAGAGAAAGAGAGAGAAAGAAAGAGGGGGGCAAATTCTGCGGAGAAGGATCTTACGATATATAGTAGGGAAAAGGTTAAACTAGATGGATAAGTGTAGTCTCGGACACAATGTATAATGGGGGTTTCTACTTGTACGCGTGGAGAACATATGGTCAAATAGAATGTCCGTGAAGATTTTCCAAGTCACGATAATATTAATCGATTTGTAGAATACGTTGTGCGACCAAGGCGATTCTGGCGAGCAAAAGCATGGCCGCTTCGCTCCGGGAAGCACGGCAGGAAGACTCGGCCTTCTCGGCTCTCTTATTATAATTATGACAATGCGGCTAAGTGCGGCGCGAGCACAAGGAGCGGAAAGCAGGGTGAGCACGATCGTGGGAGAGATAAAAGGAGAGATAGGCGAGGAAGGGCGACGAGGAGGGAAATCTCCCTCGACGCGAATGTAATAAGTCGTCTCTCCGAATGTCGGAACACTCGGGCGCGATATTGCGGAGGCTTCCAACTCCCGCCGACTCCAGCTGCTCGCTCGCAAGAACTCGAGAGGAAGCCGGCAGGCGGTTTAAGGTATACATGGCAGCCCGTGAGAAAGTGCAAGTGACAATTTCAATACGCACTTCTCGAGCTCCTCGCTCACCTCAGCTCAACAGGGTCACTGACCCCGTCGCATTTTATAAGCCGAGTGTACCTCTGGCCAGGAGGAACGTGTGTTCCCGTCAGGCGTTCTCCAATATTGACAGAGAAAAGAGCATAAAAACTTCTTGTCGCGCTATCTTACCGCTCCCACATTTATCCCCCCATCATCCTCGCGCCATCCCTCCTTCCGCCTGTAGGGAACGCGTGAAGACGCAGGTGGTTGCAGAAGCAGCCTCACAAGGAAAGTAGTAGCCTCACGAGATAATACCAAGGCAAACATACCGTCAACCTTCCCCTTCTCTCGCGACAACCTGGACCACGATGACGACGGACCTCGACTAGTATATTTTCATAGTGAGGGCTTACGGCGAGACAGAGGCTCATTACCCTGTTAAAGCGTAGCAAAGTAATCCGTCTCCGCAGCCTCTACAAGAACTCGGCAAGAACTGAAAGTATAGTCGAACAGATGTTGGGAGAGTCAGCATGCTGTCAAAGCAGACGGCCAGCAGAAGCCCAACTGGAATTCTATAGTCCGACTGGCCAAGAGTACTCGTACACTTCAGTAAAGGGAGATCGAATTGGGAAAGTACTCGTTACCAACGCCCTTTAAAGTAGTTATATCAGTACTGTACCATCCAAAAGTCAACCGTTGCCTCAAGGAACTTTCCAGACTGCCGGTGGGCTAAACTTTTGTTAGTCTTTTACCCGTTCAAAAATTTGTGAAAAAATGAATTTTGAGCTAGGGCTTTGGAATTTATATCACTTCTTTCTTGATGCAAGAAAACATTCCCTACCAAATTACAGCCCCGAAAAATGACGGGAAGTATGAAAAACATGGGAAAAACCACGGAAACGAATTTTTCAGGATCGGTTTTCCATGTGTTTTCGGTACAATTCCGGCAGTTTGCCCACTGGTTTTATGTTTTTTAGCCGTTTTTATACTCAAACAATCGAAAAATCAAGCGTTCGTCAAAGTCCGAGAACCTTCGAAAAATCGAAAATTTGTGAAGGGGTACATATGGAAAAATTTGCGAAAAAATGAATTTTAAGCTGGGGCTCTACAATTTATATCACTTCTTCCTTGATGCAAGAAAACATTCCCTGCCAAATTTCAGCCCCGGAAAATCTCGGGAAGTATGAAAAACATGGGAAAAACCACGAAAACGAATTTTTCAGGATCGGTTTTCCATATGTTTTGGGTACAATTCCGGCATTTCTCCCACTGGTTTCATGTTTTCTTTTCGTTTTGATACACAAACAATCGAAAAATCAAGCGTTCATTAAAGTCCGAGAACCTTCGAAAAATCGAAAATTTGTGAAGGGGTACATATGGAAAAATTTGCGAAAAAATGAATTTTGAGCTGGGGCTCTGCAATTTATATCACTTCTTCCTTGATGCAAGAAACCATTCCCCACCAAATTACAGCCCCGGAAAATGTTGGAAAGTATGGAAAACATGAGAAAAACCGTCAAAATTAGGCGAAATTAATTATTTAGGAGACTATGCCCAAGTGTTTTCGATATAATTCCGGCCCTTTTCCGGACTATTCTATCAAAGTTTAAACAACATTCATAGAAGACTGTTTTTTGATACAACTATCTTAATAAAATGAGACTGAGTCTAAATATGAAATCGACAGTCGAATAAAAGTCGATCACTGTATCAGTGCGGGCGGTGGTTCCCAGGTCGAGATTAATTGGAGAGCCTATTAATTGGCTCTCCATCTCGGCGGGTCCACCGGCGGAAAAGAGGGAGTGAGAGGAAGGCTAATTACCGTGGTAAAATACACGATATGATCGCCAGCAATATTCCGCGGCAAGATACGCGCCTCTCTAATACATACACGCACTGCAAATGATTCCGAGCGGAAGTACGCTGCAAGATTCCCCTCTAAAGCCTCTGCTCTCTCTTGCCTCGCCTTTAATTCGACTGATCTAATTAACGAGTTAAATTGAAGCTGCTGGCTGGCTCCGAGTTTAACCGAAGAAGAAGCCGAATTTCAAGCTGGGCCTTTCCATCGCACAGTAAAGGTAGCGACGAGAACTAACCAACCGGCCAGATTAGATAGGAACCTATCGCAAAGGATAAACAGGGGACCATGACAATGGCACTGCTGCACCAGCAAGTGCTTCCGGTTTCCAGCACTGAAAATAACCATAGTGATAACGAATTTTCCCCAACGAGCAGCCGCCTTCTTACGCGCGTCTGACTTTC
This sequence comes from Ectemnius lituratus, assembly GCA_910593735.2. Taxonomy (NCBI): domain Eukaryota; kingdom Metazoa; phylum Arthropoda; class Insecta; order Hymenoptera; family Crabronidae; genus Ectemnius; species Ectemnius lituratus. The sequence continues at coordinate 450,098 of OU343036.1, read as the reverse complement.
CAACCGATTGTCGGGAATCTCTGTTGACAATACTGACTTCCTGGAGTCTTGTTCGTTGTCGAAACATTCCCACTCGTTCCGATTCCATTTAGTCTGTTGGAAGCTTAAAGGAATGAGGAAAAGTCGAGCCACCCGATGGATTCCCTTCTCGCCACGATCCGCTGCCGTTTAATTAAGGGCCGAGCAATCGCGTGACCGGAAGTCCATGGCGCTCTACCCGCACGGCGTGCACGTAAACGCGCCGCCTATCTATTCAGTGTTTCCATTACAGTCGACTTAAACGAAAACCCCTGTATTTTCTTTCATAGAAATTACTATTATTCTTCATATAGAAAAAAAAAACTAGGGCACTTTCTTCTTGCTGAATAGTACAATGAAATTAGGATGGAATACTTTAATCAGGAATACCAGAACACCCGATACAATCGAGCAAGGAGAAACACAGGACCGTCGATGCTCCACGTTGTCACGCTATTTTCAATAGCAGTCTGGCGACGTGCCACGACTGCATTCCGGAGAAAAATCTAGTTGCCGGAACTAATGTCTTTTTGTATTGCGTTCCCGGCACTGCCAGGAATGCAAATAAGCAATACAAATCTAAGATGCGGGCAGAGAATAGCTTGTGTAGCGTTCGAAAAGGCGAACAGCCGCAATGAGCGCAGCTGACGAGCACTGCGTATGATGACTCGATGTGTATACGCAATTGAAGAACTCGGACAGTCCAGTCAGAAAGAAAGGAGGAGCGGAGTGAAGGGAAGCCGAACGAATCGAGTCATCGATTTGTTTGCACGAGGAATGATCGACCGGCTGATTGAAACGGGACGCGGACAGTACTGACAAATGCTTAGCCGCTCCAATTCTTAATTCTTATACCTATGAAACCTGGTGAATTCTAGAGTGCAGCACTCTTCACCGATTTCATTCCTTTCTTAATCACTCAAGTAGTATTAGAATGTCGTTCGACAAAAAAAGAGGCTATCGCAAGTAGTCTATTAGAAGAGAAGGCATCTATCCAAAGGGGGGATTTATCTGTTATGCGTCTGAATGCTCGCAGACGGTGCATTTCAGTGGACTTGAAGTGGAACTCTTGGTGGAAGGAAGCACGAGTAGTACTCTTGCCGCAAATTCTACTGGGAGGACTAGCGTGACGAGTGAACCAGCAAGCTGCCACCCTATTAATTCCATATTACCCATCGGCCGAAGAAAAAGGAACGGAGAAAGAGGGATCCGCTCGCACTACCTTCTCTCCATTTGGAGGTCTCGGCCGTGTGACATACCCATTAGAAGACAATGGATATCTCGGCCAGAGCCGAGCATGATAATTAATGGGAGAAAATTCGCCGTCAACTTTCAACTGCTCCCACTTCTCAACTGATGACTTATTATTTTCAAACTAGGCTTACCTTAGTCAAGAAACTATAGTCAATTACTATATTCTTTAATATAATTTTTCGAATGACAATTGAAACACGAAAGTTGTTAATCTTGAAGTCACTGAAGTTATTAATTGATAATGCAAGAGTCATGCTAGTTGCGAAAGTAGCTCAGCCACTAGTGACTCGACTTACTCGGGTACTCTTGTTGCATACGTGGAGAGCACCGGGCATTCGTAGCCACGTGCGTAGTGAACGTGACACTGATCGAAAGAAGAGTGTCAGGCTTATTAGGAATTGCAAAGCCGCGCGGACAGGAAGGGATTCCTTCCGGAGTCGACTCGATCGTACTTTACCGAAGGCATCGATACGCCAGCCGTAAAAAAAACAATCCTGCCTGGCGCCGGCGATAATTAATACGTTTACCAGCGAATGCCCACTGGGCATATCTCCAAAATTTCGCCAATGTGGCACGGACAAATGGGCGCAATGCGCGAGAGAACAATTTACGCCAATTGAGAGCGCAAGAGCAATCGGCGGGTCGAGCTGCGAGGAAATTCATTTCGCGCAAGATGAGATATTGTCCGAGGACAATTTTATTGGGGCTCTACTATTGATACACTTCCAACAATTATATTGCTTTGTAAAAGCAAAATGGTCGCAATGATTTACCAAATACCTATAAATTCATTCCTTGACGCATCACTGTGTTAAATTCGTATAAATTAAAATAGTGGGCGGAAAAATGTCGTAATATAAAGTAGCGCCCAGTTGAAATCATTGACTAATGGCTCACCAACTATATTCTACGAATGTGAAGCGTGGGGCTAGAATGGTCAATTGACACTAGCAGTAACTGATATCTCCCGATTGAGGATTGTCAGGATGACTTATGCAATGACTAGCATTTAGCCGTCCTTTCTCTCACGGATCGTCAAAGGTCTGCCTGCATCTGCCGGTACACGTGCACTCTTCTTTGAGCAGTAAGCCTGACACGGCGGCGACAGATGCGCGCAAAAAGCGAGAAGGTGCCAAACAAAAAAAGAGTGGTCTGCGGTACCGCGAATTCACAAGGTACTATGTGCTAACGCGGCCGTGCGCGCGCTCATTTCCGCCTCAAGGGTACATTGAATTCAGTCCGTCTGCACGCACACATACACGCGCCCACTGCCGGCGGCGATCGATAAATTTAATTATGTGCACCGGCCACTCTCAGCCGCATGGATGCTGGATGGCCGCGCGCGGCAGGCAGGCAGAGCCAGAGCGAGGTTTCCGGTGGCCGGCCGGCCGGCGCGCCGTGCGTGCGAATCGGCCGAAAGAGAGTAAAGAAAAGTGCGCGTTCTTGCTGACGACGGAGAACGATAAGATAAGAAAAAGTAGCTGTGCCGAACGGCTTGACACCATGCCGATCCACGTGCAAGGTGTACTCGCTTTGTAGTTTGCCCTCTCCTCGCCTTTGCTACCACTCTTTTATTCGGCCTCGCGTACGCACCGCTCGCACATTATAAGGATTGGCCGCTTTACGCCAAATGCAACAACACCACCGGCTATTCTCGAATAGTGACGAGTTCACTCGTCATCAGTCAATGTAACACTCAGAACTACGAGTGTCGAGCCAAGTGGCCACCTGTCTTTAAACTTTAACTCTTTCAAGTAAGACTCGGGAGATCGCGATGACTGTGTCCGTTCTACTGAAATGGACGCATTAATTCGATTCGCCCGATGGTATTTAACTGTCGACGCCTTTTCTTGACATCCTTGCGCTTACGTAATGGCCACCGTCGCTCCTTCCTACTGACGTTATATGTCGATATAACCGATTACCAAAACCGCCTGGCCGGCAGTGGGCCACCGGCGAAATTACCTTACACAAATTGTACAATTCGTCTCGCGCTGTAGGATTTACTATAGGAAAAGAACACTATTCAATTCTCGCTTATTACCAGACACGAATAAAGCGAGTACGGTTAATGATTAAGGAAAACTAGAGTAGCCGTGGAAGTCTGAAGAAGCGGATCGAATTGGATAAATGTCTAGGCGAGGAATCTTAGCGAGGCAAGGGCGAGCGATGTCAGTACTTCGCTTTAAGTACTTGAGCCTGAACTTCAAGGAAGTGGTGAAGCCAAGCGACTCACGAGGGACCGCTCGCCAGGCTTTCAACGTGGCGTGAAGAAGTCGCAATGGAGTTAAACGATGCGAGGGGGGAAGGCTTCCTTGGGCTCGATCGCCTATTATCGAATGCCTGCGGCGTGGCATCCGGGCTTTTATGTAACCTACCGGGCATGTAATATTGGCCGGGAGAGGAATATTCGGCTGGCGTGAAACCGCCGCGCACAGGGAGGCCGCCAAAGATGGCCTCTCCCGCTGCGCTGCTTATCAAAACTTGATGGGAGTCCGCATCCCTCGTGATAGCACGCCGAAAAACTCCCTCTCCGTCGAAAGACATTCATAGACCGAAGCGGCATTGAATCAATGGTACTTACGATGTTGAACTTGCTGCTTGGAGTGGCGATGACTGGCGTTGAGTGTCGTTCCTGCTCTTCGGGCGGTCAGGGAACACCACCACCACCACCTGATCACCAAACTTTCGGGATTAGGACACGCGCGTTTCACTCGCACGCGATGAAGAACGCGCACGCGGCTCACCGGCGTCGTGAGAAGAGAAAGAACAGGCCTTCCGAACTGTCGGCCGATCACTGACACTGACGCCTCGCTGGTAAACAAGGGGCGAGGGTGCCGGAGACTCGAGTAGCCCGCAAATTCGATCGGGCGCGATCAGTTGTCGTAAACACTGGCCGCCATGCTGGCCTGGCACCTGTCAATATCGGCGCACCGCCCTGCCATCTGCCGGTCCGCACCAGTCCGATCTGCACTACTGCTGCCTACTGGCGCCTGCTTCCCTAATCGTTTTAATCCCGCGCACTCCTTTACCGCATTAGGATATATCGCTCAAACCAACACATCGCGCACTTTCAAATCGGACATCACATTTTAGTCTTGCATCCTTCCTTTTACTTTCTGTGCCCTTCAGCCGATATTTCCCTTAGTCCAAAGCAGAAGAATAACAAGTGATCTTACCGAGCTTTTAGTTGAGCTTCTTACAACTATCCAAAATCATTTGATTGTCCCATTTTTATCTTTGACTAATTCCCGCTTTCATTATGAATACCAGTTTTGAATAGGGATTGAAAATATTGAGGGTTGAATGTTAATGATAGTAACCCCCTCTGCCATATCTTAAAATATATTCATATGGTTTATTATTGACATTCGCAAGCGTGTACAGTGTTAGTTCCGATATAAAAAAGTTCTCTACATGTGTGATTGATAATAAATTAAGGAATGGGGAGGGGTTGGGGTCAGAGTAGATGGTAATTATAAGTATATGAACACACATCACATTATCGGAAGGAGTTACGGCGGCTAGATATTCGTCTTACAATTTAGATAAAGATACATATCTCGAAAGTACCTATCTTAATAATGATAATACAGGATAATACAGATACTTAATGGGGATGAGGGAGCGGGGATGCAAAGATGACGCAGCAATTAATACTAGAATAAATAAGAATGATCGTACTTTCCAGTACAATTGATGAGTATGTTTCCCGAAGGAGTGCTATGCTGAAATATATTTCTTCTCGGCAGAGTGCCCGATAGAATAAATAGGAAGAAGCTAACTTTGTCGATGTTCAAAGTCTGCCTGCTTTTCCAATAAATGTTGAGAGAGAGCATGAAATACTCTGCAGTCTTGCTGATCTCGGCAGTCGTATGCAAGAATTCGGCAAATCTCTCGTAAGTCGAATGTTTGGTATGAGAGATGTGGCGAGTTGTTGTATGCCGTCGAGTAGATTTCCAAAGGAGCGAGCGCGCAATCGATCGCAACTACTTGGTCGAGCAGGACTGAAAGGATCGAGAGATATTGGCCTTCTCAAGATGATTGGTCCGGGAAATCATCGGAGTGGCCATTAAAAGTAGACGGGGCTGATGCCACTCGATGATCGAGTGCACTCGACTGATACCGCGGTAAGCCGTGCGATTGGCCAACTGAAGTTAATCGGCCTAGTACAAGTAATTCTTGGGCTCCTCCGTTGGCTGGCCGCAGACTCCATGGTACTTCTTGGTGACGAGGCTTCGGCTGCGACAGTTCTCGATCTCTAAGAAGCACTCGTTACTGTAGGTCATGCCGTCGGTGCCGCAAACCGGATCGTAGTAGGGCGGGCAGATCTTCTGACAGCCTCGAAAGAGGAAGCCCTGCACGCATCTCTTCATCGGCACCACGTAGACGTGTTTCCTGAACGGGAGAACTCCAATTACCAATTGATTCGAGGCTAATCATGAATGCGCAATCCGACAGGCCATGGTCTTTGCTCCAGATTCGGTATACCAAATTACCGAGAGCGAGAGACCCACTCGACTCGATTCGGCTTCACTCGACTCGACTCGACTCGACTCGATTCGACCAGGATTGTAATTACGCTCGAGAGCTCGAGCCGCGCGTATTCACGGCCGGCCTTACTTACCCGCAATTGTCCCTCTTCATCTCGCACTCGTTGCGATAGAGCTTATTGTCGGAACCGCAAACAAACTGGCGTTCCCCGCTACAGATCTGGTTGCAGAGGGCAGTCGTTCGACAATGTTGCGCGGGAACTTGAACCACCCTTTGACCGCACGTCTCGCGCCGCAGGTGGCAAAGGGACCTTAAATCAATCCAAGCACATATAACGCTTTTCAAGAGCTCTGAGGTGTAACGAGAGAACGAGAGTATCGATAAGTTGAGATAGAGTGAGAGGAGATTCTAAGGAAAGGAGAGAATCGCGCCCTTAAAGAGGCGCCTTGGGCGCCGCCCCGGACGTTCTGGAATCCAAATAACGCTGTTAATCACCGGTAAACGTTGCCGTCGCTCCCACAAACTGGTTCCTCAGGTTGGTCGCTGCAGTCCTCGGGGCAGTGTTCGGTCTCCTTCAAGGTCGTGCACTGTCCGACGTGCGCCAATTGAATGCCCTTTCTGGAAGATAGAGAACGGTATTGGCATGAAACCGGAGGCTTAACGAGGCATCGATCGCCTATTAGGTAATGAAGGTAAGACTTCTTCTTGGCGTAATAAGCGTAGAAAGATACAGACGACTAAAATAGCGATAGACTCGGTGATTTCGATCGCGATGACATCGCTTCCTGGATCAAGCAACGATCGATAGAAAGGAGAAGATTTTTACTCACAAGCAAACCGCTACGTTGAGGTGACATTGGTTGGGGTAGGTATTGGCGTCACTTCCGCAAACGGGATCGACGTCGCTGCCACATCTCTGCTGTTGCTTCATGCACTTGGTCAATCGTGCCCGGCACTTCTCGAAGTCAACCACGCTGACCTTCCTTCTGGCTTGCCTGCATTCGGTTTACGGTATAACGATTATCACGATCATCGAAGCAAATGAAGTCGAAGGGAAGCAGCAGACGCGGTAGCTTCAGCGATCAATTAGTATACTATGTATGTCTATGGCGACATATATCTACAGAGAATGAGTGGCATCCGAGATATCATGATAAAAGAAGTACTGACCCGCAGTTCAGCATCTGCATCTCACACTCGTTCCTATAGATGCTGCCGTCCGATCCACAGGTTGGCACTTCCGGCTCGGTCTTGCAATCCAAAGGACAGGCATTGGCTTGGTTCCCGGAGGTTCGTTCCCGCGACACGCAGAATGACATCGGCACCTCGAACACATGTTTCCTAGAGGAATAATAATTTCAGTGTCACTCTTTCTTCCCAGTGATAGAACTTGCCAGGCAAATCAATAGATAATTCAGACCGGATTCGATAATCAAGGTTATGCTCTGCTTACCCGCAATTCTTTGCTCGCATTTTGCAAGTGTTCGAGTAGAGGATGCCGTCGCTGCCACAGGCCGGTTTGGCGCCACGCCAGCATGATTCCCGGCAATGTCTCGTTGTCTGACAATGTTTCTTATTTGTACGCACGACGCCTTGCCTATCGGCGAATAGAGAAAATCAGGGTAAGGATCGACTGATCGATCTATTCAGGAAATACGAGACACGGGTCGACCTGACCTTTCTAACTCGACAGAATCATCGTGTATCGTTCACTGTGTCCAGTGAATGACACGAGCGGCAACAGGCTTTCCAATCGATCACTAGGAATTCATGGGATGTCGCGTGAAAGGTGATAGATTAGGTCGAACCGTGACAAGCGCTCCGATTAGAATACTAGCATACCCGCAAGTGAGAAGTTTCATTTGGCAGGTGGATTTGTAGACGTTGCCATCGCTCCCACAAACCGGTCCATCGAGAGGCGCGTAATCGCACGAAACCGGACAGTTCTCTCGATGGGCCGAAATATTGTTGCATGGCCCAAGATGAGAAAGCTCGATGCCGACACGGCAAATCTCCACGCGAAGCATGCACTTGTTGAGATAGGTGCGTCCGTCGGTGCCGCATACCGGATCCTGATCGCCCGGGCATCGGTGCTCGCACTTGCTACCGGAGGACCTCAAGCAAGAGGTCTTCTCCGTTGCTATGGTCACGCCTACGTAAATCATAAAAGAGCATAGAAACATTAAGAACGCGAGTAAAAAAGGATGCTAGAATGCTGGTCAGTCCGTGGGAGCCCTTGAACAGACCTATCGATTTCTAAAGCGAGCGTAAGCCAAGCATTATTGCGGAAGCGCGCGTCTGCAATCTACGAACGGAGCCATCGTGGTGCGTTCCCTGCACGCGGAAAAAGCTCAAAGAAGGCGCCTCCTATCGTCTCTTCCTCTCCGTCTCACACGCTCCTTCTCCATCTTTCCAAGCCTTCTCTCAACTAGTCGAGCTATTAACGTGTGATCGTTAGTGCCACTGAACCACTCTTTCGCTGTTCGAGCAGCTCTCTCCGCTCACAGCGAACAATGAAATTCTGAGAGGATGGTTCGCACGTTGACGAGTTACCCGGCGATGCTGGGAAATGTCTGGCCGATAAGGAGGTTATGTTGAATTCCAGGGATTAATCTTGCCAATTCAGGTATTCCAATTAAACTGGTTTATTCATAAATAGGAGAAGAAAAAGACTCGCAGAGGGTAAGGGAAGATCGAGAATGCAATGAATGTACGGTTGTTTCGGTCTTTCCATTGGTAACTGTATGTTATTGGAATCGTGTAATAGCATCACATCAGATCGCTCTGTTATAATTAACGTATTTACGATAGAGCTCAGCACCGCTTACCTTTTCCGCACATCTTCTTCCGCATTTCACACTGAGAAGCGTAAATGACGCCATCGCTCCCGCATACTGGCTCTCCGCTAGGTGGACATATCCGTGGACAGGCACCGGAGGCGTAATCTGTAAAGCGAGAGAGAGAGAGAGACATATTACAATGAGCCGATTACTGTACTTCAAATTAATTACTCCACTTGGAATGCCGGACATAATATATTCCTAACTGGAGATAATGGGAATTAAAGAGCGCGCTCTCTTCCGTCCACAGAATGAAGAACGAGCCGTAACGAGAAACGACATTTACTGTTACCTCTGCTTCACCGCGGACCGTCATCTCAATGATCTTCTCTCTCGGAAATAACATAATTATAATAATAGGAAGACTGCCCCGCTCCCAGTGGAAGGAAGTTATTTGTAGAAAGGTACGATGGGATCAGTGGCTAGGAAAAAGTAGAAAACTACCTCTTAATAAATCATGGGACTTCGTTCCTTGCTGACAAAAAGCATCGTTGCCAAGGACAATTTAAAGTCTGCCTATGATTCTTTGCACCAGCGATCCTTCGTGCCTGTATGACATTTTCGCGAGGGAGTTTCTCTCGAAACTTTAATTACTTCCGGTTGTCGAGTCTTTCTCGCGGTCCCGTCTGCTAGATATCTCGATGCGCGCGCGCGCGCGCGCGCGGGCGCGCGTGCTTGTGCTCGGCACCGCATGCTGGTCTCGGTCCAGCGATCGCCGGGTCAACAGCACGCGGGGATTTACTGCGCCGGTTCCATACTGGATCGCATAATATCTGGCAAATTATAAAATCGGAGTGTACAGTTAACGATAAGAGCGGTGCGGCTACTCAGCAAGAAGAAGGGCCAAGCGAGACATTAAGTATGAAGAGAGGTGGATAAGAGAGGCCCGGAGATTGGATCGTTCGCTGACTTGATTTAAGGCAGACTTAATCGCGCGACTAATGTACCATACATATCCACCATTTACATATTACGATGACGCGCGTACCATCAACAATACTTCTCTAATACACTTCAAATTAATCATCATTACTCTCTGAATATTATTCCAAAGCTTTATTTATTCTTCCTCAAACTGAAATATCGTCCGATGAAAGATTCTCAAGGATTTACATCGAGAAGTACCGGTTACCATTTCAAGGGAATGACTTTTGAAGAGTGTGGCGATTGGCTGGATAGAGCTGGTGCAATCTCGGGCAGGCGGAGCAACTGGATGTGTAATCGCGTGTCGCGGTGGGTGCGAGATCCTTCCTAGTTCTCCGAGTACCCGTCGACTCGGGTCAAGCACACCAGGTACACCAAGAGTGTAATCGCGCGCGCGCGCGCGCGCACTCGTGGTTTTACGAGCGCCCGTAATTACCAAGCCTGATTACACTTTATCGATAGCGCGGCCTATCACTTCATACTGGTTGCTGCTCATTTCGCAAAGCGCATATTCACATTCCAGATACATATATGTACATACATGCTAACATTGCCGCACCCCCCTTTTCCTATATAAATGCGGGCGACCATATCGATGGAGAATTCCAGCAGTGCTCCGACAACATCCAACTCGTCCCTTTAATTGTCTGACCCGTCTACCCAAGACTTTTCAAAGAAAAGAGTTTAATGAGTGAGACGGCCAGGGTGGGAAAAGGTAGAATAGAGAATGCAATAGGAACTAGTAGAATATAGGGATCAAAGATCACGGGCCAGGTTGTCATGGGTACTTCGACAGTGCGAATTACGTTGGCATCCGCGATAACGTATCAATGCTGACTGCCCTCAGCTACATAAACACGCACTACACCATTGGAATGCAGTAGTTCGAGTCATCGCGTCGCTTGCAGGCTGCTGGTGGTACCTGGTGGTGGTATCGTGAATATCATCGGTACAAATCATCCCGCGGGAGAAGCGCGATCCTGTTATCGCATTCGTTCACCCTAGAGAGACACATATGCTCCCTCAGGATCTTGATGGAGCGACGAACCATCAGACTCAATGTTATCGCCGATGGATTCTTTTATTCTTTTTGCTCGAAACATCATTTTCTTATGGAACTAACAGTTTATATTGTATGGTTCTAACTGTTGAAAAGTTTCGATGAGAAATCATAGGAGAAACGGTTAAGGGGAGTTAGTTGGCGAGCGTGTCAACGAGCGGAGGCTTAGAAGTGGAATGAGACATCTGGTCAGCCGTCAAGGGGGCGTCCGCTCACCGGTCAAGACGACCTCTCGCAATTAGTGGAATATCTGGCCGGGCGGCGAGTGGCCGAGCAGGCGGACGTGCGATTAGGAGACTTGACAGGAGGTGTCCGTCACTCCCACGAAGTCGATTAAGTGAATCAATTATGCGGGCAACAGCGGCTGTCTGACGTAGACGGGCCAAGGGTCGACCGGCGAACAATGCGGATCAAATTATAGCCACGTTGCAATCTCTATTCTAGAATCCTTGCACGATCATCTCTTATCCATTCTTATATACAAAATTAAACATACACTTGTAAAGATATATATAAAAAGGGAAGACATATTATATTTGTCTATCTTAATCAACAATGAATAAAATTAGATTAAAGAACCCAAGGCATTTCTATATTTTTCCCGTGAAGCTAGAGCAAATACGCGTCGGTGCGGGAGTGAGCAGGGTCAAGGCGGTGATGCATGGATGCTGGTCGAGGATGCACAATAGATGCAGTCCGCTCTGGATCGCCCGGAGAAAGGCGAGCGTGCGGGCGCTCGAGAGGGAGAGGGAGAGGGGAGGGGGGGGTGAGGCAGGCGTAGAAGTGCGCGGGTCGCTGAACCACCGATGCACCGGTGGATGCTGCGCACCAGATTTTTGTCCACGAAACGAGCCCTCCCGCTAGAGGGATTCCGTGTCTATCTGTGTACACATGCCCGGCCAGGCCAATCTATTCCTCTCTCACTTCCACTCACTCCAGCTGGAGTCGTTGCAAGATCGATAACACAGAAATAAGGATCTGTTTAACGAACCGGAACGATTTGATAGGAATAGGCCGTACCTCATAAATGTAACGAACAATGTAGAGGGATGAACTCTTGTTCTTCTTGTCTCTTATATGCCGCTGCCACAATACTCTAACATACTAGCTCAGTCATACGATAAAGAGAGATAGATACACAGAGAAAAAAATGCCAAGGTAGATGAATGCTGCACTCTGGTGCCGTGTCAAGCACAGGATAAAGCATTCGATTATCAGGAAAACGCTTGTGCCTTCGGCCTTTCGGGGATCTCCGTCTACCTTCTAATACTGCAGTGCAGCTTCGAAAATTGTGCGGCCAAAGTGAGTGAAGAACACGTTCGGACCAGCAAAGACGCAAGCACGACGGCCAAGTGAAGATGGAGTGCGGCATCGGGTAAGATCTGCTTGGATGCATCATCCGGCTTGGAATATAATTAATGGCGGTAGGCCGGGTGCATATCACACCCGAGATGGAAATCCACACGGCGCAATGATACACGCATACGCTTGCACTCTCCACTGAAAGCTTATTACCCGGATACTTTCAGGAAGTCCATTTATCCTGGAATACTTCCTCCCTTCCGTGTTTTTTTTTTTTTTTCCTATTTCAAATTTAGAACGCAGGGAATTTTACGAATAAACATAAGTTCTCAGTTAGTGGAGAGATTTCTAGAGAACAAAGGTGTTGTAACCTTGCAAATACAGGTATCCTAGAAGCGGGCGATGGCAGAGGCTATTTGCCGTTATGAGATCGGCTGGAACGATCGAATTCCATGTGACAGGGGAGAAAAAAGGTGCATGCACGAGCGCGCAGGCTTGCTTTCCTTCGAGCGAATGCAAATCATGCCTGAAGACGTGAAAGGGGATATGTTGCCGGAGTGATCTTCGGACGAACCAAGTAAATCAGGAAACGCAAGCCGCATCCTGTTTTCAAAAGGGGTGGTGGCGGAGGGTTTGGGGCCCCGATCAGCGAAAGATCGCTTGAAGGAGAGTGTCTCGCAGTGTCTGTCTGGTGTGTCGTGACCGGTTTAGCGTGGCAAAAGTCGGTAGGCGAGAAGCTCACTCTTCGAGAGCAAAAGGGAGGGCAAAAGCAAAACTAGTTGTAACGTAAGTAATCCATTAATTCTGGCAGTGAGTGGAGCGAGCGGCTGAGAGCACGATCTGTCTGCGTATGATCGCGTGCTGCTCGCCGGACAGTATCTCCGGCAGGCACATTGCCCGGAAGAAAGAAAAGAAACAACAAGTAGAAAGGAGAGAGAGAGAGAGAGAGAGAGAGAGAGAGAGAGAGAGAGAGAGAGAGAGAGAGAGAGAGAGAGAGAGAGAGAGAGAGAGAGAGAGAGAGAGAGAGAGAGAGAGAGGGTGGAGGCTAAAGGGGCAGAGAAGGGGGGAGAGACAAGAGAGCGGGCGCGTAAATCATTTGCAATCGATAGCTTCAAAATCGCCAAGGAACTTAGAGGGAGAGCCTTTCGTGCCAGAGCAGAGCTTCGTGTGGCGTTCTCCGATCTTCTCCGGTGAGTGTTCTCCTTCCACGCTCTCTTTTCTCTTGTGCTTCGCCCCATTCTCCTTCACTCGGCCAGGCTCTCCTCTCTTTATCGCCAAGAAACAATCTCGTCTTCCTCATAGCATTGTCCCGTAACACGTACGCGCCCTCCGCTGCACTGAACTGCGTTGCATTAACGAGCCTTCTTTATTCATCCTCTTACGAGAGAGAGAGAGAGAGAGAGAGAGAGAGAGAGAGAGAGAAAAAGAACGAGAGAAAACCCAAGAGTAATTAAAGACGCACGCAGACCCTTTTTCCGCGGATTCCTATCCCGATCCTGCGGCAAGCCAATTCCGATCGATCGCCCAACACCGAGAAGAAGAAAGAGGTGTGTCATGTAAAGAAGCCAAAGTCGTCTCGGAGCCGTCTGTTGGAGAATGGAAAGGAGGAGTTGGGCTGAGGGATTTCTGGGGGCGCAACACTCGCTTACTATCCCTTTGAAAGGATTTTTCACGGCCACGGTACATTGTTACATGAGACCGCAAGAAGCTCTTCCCGCCAAATGATGCCGGTATTTATCGATTTATCGATTTCACGGCATGTGACGAACGGCTACTCTTTGCTGATCCTATGCAGGATTGTTTGAATGAGTAGGTCCTAATTGTGAAATGCCGATAGGGAGACATTGATAAGCGTATTCGCAACATAGCAAAGATAGGATAGTGCGGATGGCCGGCGTGAATACCAGCTGCCGTATGTGGTCACGCGTTTGCCAATGCATACATATGTATATAGTACCAAGCTTTGCTACTACAATTGCTCGGGCGCACTAAAAGCCTGTGAAAGAAAGCACGGGAACGAAGTAACGAAGGACTGCAAAAGGCACAGGACTAATTGCCTTGGGCGAGAGATATAATTTAATCATTATTCATGCATCATCGTTTACCCTGGGTTACAGTCGATGCCGGGAGGACGATACGCAAGCCGAGCGAAGAATGTTTCAGCTGTCAGGACGATTAATTACCACGACGGTAGCCGGTGCCCCGTTGCTAATCGGAACAGGTTCTCCGCCCTGACTCGACTCTTTTATTCGCGGTAATGACAATGCAACTCGCCTCACCGAGCGAGCCGAGCGACGCCGGCGTTCGGACGAGAAGCGTGGCGTTGATTCGCTCACTTGCTTCGCTTCACTCGCATAGAATTCAGAGACGCCAAACAATGCTATAAATGCTAATCGTGCGGAGTACCGGTTTACCCGGTGATCTGTTATAACTGTATACGTGCCGCTATCGTATTTCAGACGAACGAGAAAAAACTAATTAAAGCACAGGACACAGTCCAGTGGTCGTGCGCGCGCGCCGATCCGACGCTTCGCTCACTTCCCATACATCAATCTCTCGACATCTATTACTGCAACCGTGCAACCCCCCCCCCCCCCCCCCCCCTTCTTTCGCTCACCAATGCTGATAGATCTGATCCGAATATTGTGAGCGTTCTATCTATCCGATAAATCAACTGGCAGACTAGAAGTGCTTAGGTAACAGACACGCTTCGGACTATTTACATGTGATAATCAGGCAAATGAATGCTCTTCAACTGGATTGCTCTCTGCGCTTACGGGACAAATACAGCTGCTGATCACCGTTCTTGGCATGGCTAAAGAGACACCGACCGGCATCAATCGCTGTCCCACTTTACCACTCGGGATTATGCTTATCTCTCTGACCACTACGGACTATTCTACTGAGCGGACGGTGCTGCGCGCCATCCTATACCTATAGCATAAGCAATCTTTTAAACGACACGGTGAGAGCGGTACTCCGAAAAACTGAATCACAATGGGAATTGTCCCTGGAGCTCGCTTCCATTCTAAATACTCGGCTTTTCAAGTTTATCCAACTTTCCTGAATTGTTCATAAATCGATTATTTAAGTATTAAAATGAGTAGCAAGCAAAGAATCAGTGATGAAAAAGTCGGGATTGTATCGAAAACACTTGGAAAGGTCCTTCTAATTAATTGATCTCCTCTAACTTGAATGGTTTTTTTCATGTTTTCCATACTTCCCAACATTTTCCAGGGCTGAAATTTGGTGGGGAATGTTTTCTTGTATCAAGGAAGAAGTGATATAAATTCCAGAGCCCCAGCTCAAAATTCATTTTTTCGCAAATTTTTCCATATGTACCCCTTCACAAATTTTCGATTTTTCGAAGGTTCTCAGACTTTGACGAACGCTTGATTTTTCCATTGTTTGAGTATAAAAACGGATAAAAAACATAAAACCAGTGGACAAAGTGCCGGAATTGTACCGAAAACACATGGGAAACCGATCCTGAAAAATTCGTTTTCGTGGTTTTTCCCATGTTTTTCATACTTCCCGTCATTTTCCGGGGCTGAAATTTGGTGAAGAATGTTTTCTTGCATGAAGGAAGAAGTGATATAAATTCCAGAACCCCAGCTCAAAATTCATTTTTTCGCAAATTTTTCCATATGTACCCCTTCACAAATTTTCGATTTTTCGAAGGTTCTCGGACTTTAATGAACGCTTGATATTTCCATTGTTTGAGGATAAAAACGGATATAAAACATAAAACCAGTGGGCAAAGTGCCGGAATTGTACCGAAAACACATGGGAAACCGATCCTGAATAATTCATTTTCGCGGTTTATCCCATGTTTTTCATACTTTCCGACATTTTCCGGGGCTGAAATTTGGTGGAGAATGTTTTCTTGCATCAAGGAAGAAGTGATATAAATTCCAGAGCCCCAGCTTAAAATTCATTTTTTCACAAATTTTCCATTTTTCAAAGGTTCTGGAACTTTGACGAATACTTGATAAATCGATTGTTTGAGTATCAAAACGGATAGAAAAGATAAAACCAGTTGCGTAAAGACCGGAATTGTACCGAAAACACTGGAGAAGGCCGTCTTGAATAATGAACATCTTCTGATTTGGACCTAGCGGCTGTTAAGCTGTACGCCAGTCATATTAACTTTGTAAGGAGAAGTGCGAGCTGCGACGCGAATAAGTACTCGAGCAAAAAGTGTATATGGCACGCGTGGCCCAGTCAGTCGATCGGTAAGAAGCTGCAGCAGGTATGTATGTCGCCGATCGCGAAGGAGCACGCACGACAAACGCGTCGCGTTCCATAAATCGTCGCGTTCGGCTTTAAGTGGCGAACGGGCAGCCAGTAAGTGGAGTACTGGGGCGAAAAACTACCTCCCAGATCGTCCAAGCGATCTCCCACGAGGCTCGAGACACGTATGCACGGGTCTGCCACTACCTCTTACCCCACCATCGACATACCAACAAGTCCATAATCCACCGGCTCTTACGGGATTTATTGTTTCCTTCCAAAGATAATGCCTCTTTTCGTATGTTGAAATTCCGAAGCCTTATTCGGTCACGGGAAAGCGCTTATACATATTACTGTATCTATGCGGTTTGTTGGGCGGCGAGCGCGAGAGATAGAGAGAAATAGAGTTAGCAAGGAGGAAACCGAAGTGGACAGCGGGACCCGTTAGATCGAGGAAACCGGCGATCAGTCAATGCACATAAACGCACGGGCCTATCGACTCTTTTTCTTAACACCCCACTCCTACGAACCAGGCCTTTTCCCGCCTGCTAGAGTGAAGATATCCACAGCCGCGCAGCCAGTTGGCGGATTGTCGCTTCAACTTCGCAGCGGGTTCAAGCTGCAGGAAAATTGCGTTAAGCCCGAAACTCCAATTAGTATGCACCGGTGCACGCGATTTTCAGGATGACATGCTTCCCCTTTTTTCTCGCTCGCTCTTCTACCCGTTCACGGATTTCTTGTTGGCCGAACAACTAAGCACGTTAGTTGGCGTGCATGCGAACGACCACTCTCGACCTCTTTACCGCCTGCGGTTTTCTGCTCGTATTGCTTCGCCATTTCGTAACGAGCATACCAAAACTATCTTCCGGATATATTCTCTTCTAAAATAGATTGAATTGTCAATTGAAAACACTTACGATGGCATTGAAAATGTGTATTCAATGGCAGAGAAAGTAATACAAGGCAAATCTTGTACAGTGGCTGAAATTGTATAGGATGTTTGTCTTCCAGTAAGAGGATGCCGAGCGACGAATGCCAATTGCCGTCAGATTTGCTCGGACCTTTCACGCGAATTTGGATAACGGGAGGTACAATGAACAGCTCCTACATAACGTTTCACCGGTGCGAGGACAAGGTGGTGTGTCGTCAAGGATACACCTCGAGCACGGGGATATCTCCTCAAGAATGCCTGCCGGCGCAGCTTTCAACGAGCTAGCACGAATTCACGCTGACCGCCCCGCGAGAATTCCCTGCGCACTTGCGGAATCCCAATGCCGAGCGAGCGCGCACAGCCAAGGTAAATAATCGGTGGCTTTCGAAAAAAGTGTGCGTGGGGTTTTTTTCTTTCCTTCTCCGCCGAGGTCCTGAAAGGAACGCTATGAGTCAAGGAACTCGGCGTATAATTTACTGCTGGCTAAGGAATAAAAGAAGAGTCGCGTGTAACTAGACGTCTCCTTCGTTCGCCGCGTCACAAGAGCCTATATAAAGGCAAGGAGGCAAGTGGCAAGAGGGGGGAATCGCGGTAGGAATGAAGGATTTCTCGTGCGGAGAGTACTCCTATATTACCGGATAATCCCAGAGCGATCTAGCGTCGATCTAGCAATTTGCTCCGATTGTTTTTATCGCTATCTTACGATCTGTTAATAATGCGATCGATGGCACGGCCTTCCAGATACATAGATATAGAGAGCGAACGAGCCCTACCACGACGAACCTGAAGAACGAAAGAAAGAGAGAGAGAGAGAGAGAGAGAGAGAGAGAGAGAGAGAGAGAGAGAAAGAGAGAGAAAGAGAGAAAGAGAGTGAAAGAGGTGGGGAGCAGAGCTGAAGATCTTTCACGAAGGTGACCCCGACCCCTAATTAGTACTCGGCCATTGATAGCTCCGAGAGAAAGAGGGAACGATGGAGGGAAGGAGGGGAAAGAGGGAGAGAAGGCAGAGCTGGCTCGTTTACCGCGCTTAATGACTCTTTCGCCACGTTGAAAAGTAGAGGCCCGACGACCTCGACCTTAACCGAGCCAGCTCGAACCTCGAGCGAGTAATAACGCTACCAGCGGCACCAGTGACCTTCTCCACCGACCGCAATCACGTCGGCCGCTCAGCACGAACGCAAAGGGAAATCAACCTGTGGATAATTGGCGGCGGATGCCGCCGAAGAGAGCACAGCTAGCTAGCTTCCCTGCATTAGAACGCTGATTGCAGAAAGTTAGGTGAAAGTTGTGCAATCTGCTTGGATTGCAAGTGCATCGGGCGTCTGCCGAGAACTAGGATAGCGGTAGCACGCCGGATGAAGGTGTCGGATTTGATAAGGAGCGCCGTTTCCACAGACATGTACAAAATAATTCGCTTCCCTTTGCATCAGTCATTTTATTAATCTAGTAAATATTATATTCTATGTATAATCTGTATGATATATTCGCTACGACAACTGTGTCATTGCGAATGGGTTACTGGTTGCACGACTTGACATATTTCCAAAGACTTGGAACTGTGTATACATATATGTTTGTGAGTTTTATCGATAATGTATGAGGAGAAGATGTGTGCCGATATCTCGAAGTTTCAGGGAGTGCGAGCGTGCGTAGAGTTCTCGTTCTCGACCTTACCTACTTATGTGGCACTGGCAGACTTGCAAGTGCATACTACTAGTCGCGGCAATACACGAGCGTCGAAAGCCCCATTGGAATCTGGACCATTAATCATGGTGTTCTGAGAGGAACGCTCATCGTTCTGGCTTTCTCATTGGGATTTCTCGAGATGTGCCAGCGCCGATGGAACGAATGGAGCGCGATGTCACGGGGAAGCTATTCTTTTTTTCAAACGGTGAGCACCGTTTGCCAGCTTGGCATTAGATTGGCAAAGACGCGCGCGCGCGCGCGAGCGGCACATGGAAAAGTGGAGCGTGAAACCGAGAGGTAGGAGACAGCGTGTCGAGCGGATGTTAGAACTTGTAAAGTCTCTCTTCTAACTGAGAAGAGCCGAGAAGTTCTTGGGAAGTTCGCGCCGATCTCACGTAGAACCGATCGCTCACGGATCTTGTGACTAAATGACAATGGGATCCGCAAGCAGACCGACAAAAAGAGCGTGAACCGTGCTGCAGAGAAAAGTGGCGAGACCAAGTGCGAAGGTCATTGCGAAGCGACAAAAGGAAGTTTGCTCTCTGGAATCCATGCTTTTTCTGGGTCACCCGCTTCCAATCGCTCGCTACAACTTCTTCCAGTTCACGCAGATATTCTCATCTCGCTCGTTAAAACGATCGGTAAGAAAAGCATGGCCACTTCTTCTAGCTCTTCTTTCGATCCCGCCTTGCTAGAGCACCGGCAACATTGAACAAGATCCCCGCCAAGGATCCTACAGCCTCCACTTTGTGAAGAATTGATGGTGCATTAAGTTGAATTGAGCCCCGTGAGGATGATGATCAACCAAGATTCAATGGGTGGTCCAGAAGGCCCAAGGCTCCAAACTATTGGGAGACAGACAGACCTTCTTGATGGATAGACCACCACCCTCTTTCTCTCTAACTACCTACCAATTTATCTCTTTCCCTTTATCCTCATAATATCTAGAAACCTTTCTCAATCTTCGTTATAAGAGAAGAAAATCTTTGTCTATCTCTTAATATAGTTTGACTTATTAACTTTGACAAATCCATCTTGGATCCGGCAATTCCAAGTATGTTTGTCTCGGCAAGCTAGATTCTATTGAAATGTCGCGTATGCTCGAGCACCGGGTTCCCCTGACATCGGGGAAACGTGATACGCATGTTATTACCAGCGGCGCGTAAATACCGTACATTCAATAAGTACCCCTTTTCTGCCCGGTGAGCAGTCGCCGCTCCTGCTTTATCTCGTCGTCCGGAGGCAACGCGGTATCTTTTATGCGCATAATATTACGGTGCTCCGCCTCGCTTTCGGCCGGTATAATTCTAGATTCTAGATTCTAGAGTATGCATACAATAGAGAGGCGGATCTTAATTTGCCTTGAGTTCGAGCCGGAAGCCGTGTGAGCCATAACGGGTGGAAAGAGCGCCAAAGGAAGACTTTACGAGAGTATCATCTTTCGGCGCCCGCTTATGAATTCTCTTTTTCCACTTCTTTTTAATAAATCCAGGCAAGTTCGCGCGCGCGCGCGTACTAACACACACAGGACTGGCTATTTTAGCCGAACTCTCAATGGTGCAAGTGGAAAATTACAAAGTAGGTCTGCCGAGGAAAGTCCGTCACTTTTCAACTGACGCGCCCCCGCTAGCTATCTCGAGCTCTGACCTATTTTGAAATTCAACCGTCACTCTTCCATTCTCCGAATACAAGCGCCAACTATCGACGACCCATCGACAGAGCCAGCGATTCTATTACGAATACATAACAAGTCTGTCTTGTGAATGTCGAGCAGCCAAGAACGTCTCTTCGATACTTGAACTACCTATAATTATCAAGGTCATCTCTATGCAAATTTCCCATGGAAAGCAGAACTCCTGACAGTTCGGATTCTCTTGTTCTGTTGTATGTATTCTCGTAGTAACCGTGGAACGTCATTCTGTTATATGTTCCACTATATTTATGTATACTTCAATCATCTACTAGCCGATGCCGCCAACAGTACGTGTCCGAACTTGTGCTTTCACGATGAAGAGGATTTGTGAAAAAAATCAGTATGGATGCATCTTTGAAGAGGTCGTTAAAAATGTAAATGTGATGGTAGGGCTGAGGGGACAAGGCTGCTTGAAATTCAGAGGAACACGTTCACTGGGTCTTCGGGTCAGCGAGAAGTAAGTCAGGCATTGCCGGATGAATCGAGTGTGCGCGCGGCATTAACGGTGTGTTAACGGGGTCGGGGTGACCGAAAGAGCCAGGGACAGGCACATACACACCCAACACCCGGCACACCCGTCATACAACTGGTTCAATCTTGTGCGCGCACGAGAGAAAGAAGCCTAGTCGAAATCTCAATTACCGAACAAAGCGCTCCTCAATTTCCTTGATACTAGTCTTGGAATTTTCAAAATATTATAATTGATTTTATACCGAGCAGACAACATGCTAATTATCCTAAACGATGATATTGAGATAACCGATCAAGGCGAGGAACGGGTTGAACAGGTTGCCATATTAATAGGTCACCTAAGCGTTCTAATAATATCCCAAGCGCTACTTGCTTGCTATGATTATCTCGACCGACACTTCCCTTAATTCACCTTCTAACTGTAACGAGTTCATTAAGCTCCGCGACTAGCCTTGTCAACGGCTATCTGAAACGCTTAAGACTGGCCGTATCTTTGCTCGATCGTCACTCGATTCGAGTTCGATCACCACTGGAATTGCTATTAGAGGTCACCGATCGCTGGTGCATTGTCCTATAGAGAACTCTCTAGGACGAGAGAACACTTTGCTAGGTGTTAATCTATAAGAGGCTCGCGGTATAAATTGATCAGGGCCAATTACCCATCTTATACTAACACATAAAGATGCAAGGATCTCTTGTATCTTGCATGATAAAACTTTACGACTTATCCTCTTCGGGGTTTTTCTATTTTTCTTGAATTTTCAACATAATTTTACCCAATGAAAATAAGTGAATATTCAATATTACCGGCTTCTGTCTATTCTCCGTGTCTCGCACTTTCAATCTCTCCTCGACTCGTTCTCTTGAAATGGCTCTTTGGTCCGTTGCCCTTGGCCTGGACCTTTTTCAACGGGGTCCAGGCCAGGCCCATATCCCTGGCTATTAAATATTGGTCACGCGCGGTTAGCGGAGTTATTGGAGTGCTGCATGAAAGGGCGGACTCGTTAAGGACGCGCTGGGAGAAACAGATCTTGATTTACGACAACTGCCGAGGAAGAAGCACCTCGGTAGTAGTAGCAGCAGCCTCCTCGCAATCCTCCGACGAATTTATAACTCCGAGTTGGAGAGAACCTGGCACAAGCACGAGGTGCACCAGCACCACCAGCACCACCAGCACCACCAGCAGCAGCCTCGCAATTTCAAATATCGCATGCACGTCACTGACTCTAATGCTAATTCATGACAGCCGCTTTTCTTCCTCTTGTTTTATTATTTTCTGGTACTTTCGGGCGTCCGCTCAGGACTTCCATCGCACACCTTATCCTTTATGCGATATCTGGCTGTTATTAAAAAAAAAAGTCCTCTCTCGCGAGAAAGAGAAGGGGAAGAAGGTTCGTTGTTCATGGTGAGAGGTTCTAATAGGACGAAGAACTGGCAGCAATAAGAAACGGATTCTCTACCCGCTCGGGGGGGAAGGCGAACGCAAAAATAAAGGTCGCTTGACCGCACAAAGGACTGTGAATGCGAGCGGAGGCGCGTGACTTGCCATTATCAATTCGATTCAAATACTACCGATTGTGCTAGATTCCCCGACACGTCCCATTAAACCCACGACACTTGGAATCTCGTTGTCGAGGAAGCCGGAGCCGGGCAGAAGGCGCTCCGTTCCGAATACGCGCCAAATTGTCCGATTTACAGTTACCTCGAATTTCTGCCGGCCGCCGCTTGTTTAAACCTGTCGGAGACCATGTGCTCCCAAACACACGGCTTTTATTAGGGCTTTTTAAAATGCTTTTAAAAACAATTACGCAATGATATTACCAATAATTTAATGATAAGAAGCTGATTCCAAATCTGGTGCATCACCTTGTAGTTGGTCTAATCGAGGAATCGTGAAGGAGTAAAGTAAACGAGACAAATAGGAGAGCGTAGCGTCGACGTTAAGCGCGTTCGACAAGGAAATTAGTGTGTGTTTCGGTGTCAGAGAAACCAGGCCGTACAAATATTGTCTAAGGCAGTCGTTGCCGAATAACGGTAGCCCGGCACACGATTCTCACCAGTGCCCACGGAAGTGGAAACGGAAAGGGTGCTTGCCTAGGAAAGTATCATCGCCCGATTATTTTTCGGAGAACATCACTTAAGTTTGGCATTTCCATTTGTCATCTAATAGGTTTCGATTAATACTGATTAAGTCGTTAACAGAGTGCGCGTCTTGAATATGATTACTAATGATTCCAATGGAATTGATCGCACACACGCATGTGGGAAAGTCATGAAGGCTTCGGAGGGAGAAGAGTTAGAAGCGTTACGGGTGCAACGAGTTGTCTGCTTGAAATACGAATCATGCGAACCAGTGAGCATCGAACTACGAAGGGCGGTGAGCCGCAGTTAACGGCGCGGTGCGGTGCGGTGCGGTGCGGCGGCTAGCTGTTCAATCCGTAACAAGTCAATTTCCAAAGGGATGGATAATCGGGAAGGAGGTCACCGGGGATACAGGAGAGCGTCGAGGAGATCGGCCCGCCGGAGTCAACGAACTCAGGCGGAAAGCGATTTCAGAGGATCATCTTTTATTGAAGGCGACACACCACCGCTGCCTCAGGGCCTCCGATCATTCTCAGATCGAGGAACGAGCACGACATCTAGCTGCACTCGCGCCGATATCGATCAGGATCATTAAAGTTTCACGAACCAACTGAGAAACTAACCAGAAACCAATCAACCATCTTCCATCATCTCTATTTCATTGACTATCGAATGAAAGGGAAATAGAAGCGAATATGTGCCTGATCGACTAGGAAATCGGTTCGTCGAATATCTTTGTGTTTTCCGAGATACTATTATCATCTTGAAGATTGCAACGACAGACTATCGCAAGGACAAAGCCAGGCCACCGAGATCTCTCTCGCCGGAAATGAAATTCACATCAGGCAGGATAAAACGATGGAGCTCGACGAAATCTCGGCGCTCGACGAGAGTGCGAGCGAGCGGGCACATGTAAGTCGAGAGATAGGAGAGATTGCCTCTCCGTGGAGGATCGTTATATCCTGGGAAATCTCCGGCAAGAAGAGAGAGGCAGATCTTTACCAAGATGGTCCTACAACGCTGAGGTACAAATGAAAACTACATCTCTCAAGCTGAGAGCACCTCGATAAATATAAAGCAAGACTAAGCTCCTTCGAGGACATAAAGAAGATTTTTCGGGGTCGATGTTCCCCGTCCGCTTGCTTCAGGAAGGAGCCATAAATTCGGCTATTCTTATATCAAAGCCAACTGCATCCGTGCATTCACCTACACTAATGCGACGTAAGATTTATTACTGGCCCTTATCCAATTAGATATGGACCGGAGAATTGCGAACTCGTGGACCCAGGAAATTAAGATTTAGGTACTTTGCAACCACCTTCTCTACTCGAAGATCCTGCCATCTTTTCAACTTACAGCATCCACAGACTTGTTCTCTTACGAATCCGGTGGTATCGCGTGGACCGTTCGATGGTCCCTGGTTCGAACGAGTTTTACTGTCGATTGGCATACTTAATTATGCTTGGACCCTGCCCAAACGTAGCGCTCGTATACTCACAGTAACGTAACACCGGTGTACCATTGGAACCACTAATTTCAAAGTGGTTTTATCACTACTACTAATTGCTGAATGATAATCATATTGAGTCATAGAATCTCGTATTAGGTAAGCGGTATATTTTAATGTATACAACGAATGAACTGGTCTAACTAATTCTCGTTTGGCAATTAAATTAAGTTTGAATTCAATCAGTTTACATTATGGTTATCAAGTATTCCCAGAAGACGAAGGTAGAAGATTTATTTTTCAAGTTGGCTGACAGCAAGTTGATAATAAAAAGGTACCATTTTGATTACGGCACTGGATTGAAAGAGGAACATGAAGAAGGGACGAAGAAGGCGAGGGGGGGGGGGGGAGGAAGGAAAGGAAGGAGGAAGGGTCCGAGTGGTTGCTGCGTGCACGAGGATCGGAACGTGCCGGAGATTAAAATGGAAAACGACTTTTTTCCTTGCCGGTTGCGATGAAAGAGCATCGCACTTCGCCCCGAACGGAAAGATGTTCCCTGCGCACTTGGTTCGAGGAATCGAACGGATGAAACCCCCGAAGCAAAGTCGTTTACCTCGAAGCGGAGGGAGAAGCGGAAGGTGCATTTGCCAATTGCTCCCTCCGGGAGCCGGAGGAACACTTACTTTCGCGAAATACGGGCACCGCGCGCTTCTGGCTCAGTGGCTTTGCCGTTCGCTCCACATTGGTTGACCCACTTCGCCCGGATTAATTTTTAAGCGGCTCTGATCGCTACCCACCTCCTCTTCCCAGCGTTGCTAAGGTCAGAGTACCGGTAGCCCTCTGTCAATTCGAGCATTCTGCTCTCAACGATCCACCCAACTTTCATTATTAATGACTGCATTTATAATCCATAAAAATTGCATCCTTATATAAAAATTATCAATTTCTCTCTTAGATATTTAATAAAGTAAAAACATCGAATTCGAGAAAGGATGCTTCGATAATGTGTTTATGCAGGCTTTTACACTAGTTCGCAAGGGAATATTGATCGCCGGTGACACATCATGCATCGGTGGTTGCCCAGCGTAAATAAAGGCTGCGTCGCTCGGTCGAGCTACTTCACGCCGGGATAATGAATGAACTCGATGAGCCTCACTGAATCACATCAACTCGCTTTACCTCTTAATTATCCAAGCGTGAAGCGCTCGATTCGGGCAAACCTTTAGATCTCCGTACAAAACACGACAAAAACTTCTATAAATGATAGCTCTAAGGACCTAGAAATCCTTTGGAGGATCTTCAAGGATTCAATAAGAGCTCGGATCTCGTGGTAAGGAGAATGCCAAGAAGGAGGGCGCACTTTCTCCGCTGTCTCGTATCATTCTTGCTACTCAAAAGCAATCATACCGACCTTGAATGCATCCGAGGAGGAGGACTCCAACGACGAGTAGGACGTGACGATGCATCCTCGTGGTCCAGTTGGTCAAGTAACCGTCTTGATTTCTCTGCTACGATGCACTCTGCCAGCGATAGTGGAAGGGTGGCGGTTGAAGGGGGGTGGGGGGGGGAGGGGGGGGGGGAGAACCGATTGGCGGTGACTCGAAGAGGCAGCCGCGTCTTTGCTACGGGGAATCCAGAGGCGAGAACCGATTTAATATCGAGAGAACCGATCGCAAGGGTTTCCAGTGGTAGTCGGATGGAAGTAGTGAGTGAAGATTGCCGGCGGAAAGTAAGGGTGCTTTAGACTAGTCGACCGGCGGATAGAAGAAGCGGGAGTTCGTCTCTTGAAAACGGAGAGTAACGGCGTGCGGCCGGAAAAAGAAGACGTCGGCTGCGGCGGCGGCGGCGACGGCGGCGGTGGTGGTGGTGGCGGCGGCGGCGGCGGCGGCGGCGGCGGCAGCAGGAAAGGAGCGAAACGAAACGAAGGAGGCGGTGAACGCGCCGAGACAGAGGAAGGAGAGGAGGAAATGCCCTCTTCGACCTCTATCGTCCTTCGAGGTCCACGAACGACTGAGGCGCACGAAGCGACGTCGGCCCGGCTATAGCCTCCCCTTCCTACTTTCACGTGGCGTGCTCCCGTTTCCACTGGAGTCTCTGCGGACTCTCTCGAGAGAGCCTCTCCATGGGCCATTTACCATTACCATCATCGTCAACGTTCAACGCCGAGCGAGCGAGCGAGCGAGCGAGCGAGCGGCCGGCGCACGGCGCGCGCTGCCGGCAAGGGAGGAGGTGAGCACACAGCTTGAAAAGCCACGGGCACATCGGACACCGTCGTCCCGGAGCCCGGAGAACACGTACCGAAGAACCACCATACCATCCTTTCTAGGCCACCTCTTCCACCTCCACTTCGAACCCACTCCGATACCTACGTCTCATTCTTCCAGTCTGCCTCCTCCTCCTCATCCTCATCCTCCTCTTCGCTCTTTCTTCGGCCCCCCTGCTTGGACCCACTGCTTCGATCCTCGCTACTCCGGACACCCTTCCGCTTCCGGTCTTCTTTTTACATAGTCAAGAACAGCTGCTCTAGAAGAAATCTAAAGTGAGTGACAATGTCAATTTCCTATGTCAAAAGTAGTATTTTGGGGGAAATTTAGCCAATTCTAGTCCGACCGCGTTCATGTCATTCATATGAGATGTCAGAACGAGAATAGGTCGACTTGTAAAGCAGACTACCGCTTCGAGAAGAATCGCTTTTGCCGTGCGAAATTGTGTCAGTGGAAAGACATGATAGTCTATTGGAGGCTGTTACTATAATTAATTGAAAGTACAGGAACGATCCTAGTCCTCCGGTGTGGAAAGGCTGCTGCTGGGCAACTGTCATATAAGAATCGGCCTGCATACATACACTTTCCAATCGTCCTCTACGACCCACCGGCAGATTTTCTTCTTAACAACAGCAACATTAGTCTCCTTTCCTACTTACATCTCGAAAGATGACTCTTCTCCCGAGCATACCGATCGACCGGTACTCGATCCTGACAATCACTACTAGTCACGTATCTATCGTGGCCAATTATTACCTAGGCGGATATTACTTTCTATAATACTTGCACTTCCACGTCCCACAAAAGCTATCCCTGACAGAGAATCATCCAGCAAAATTCGCCAACTTCCCTCGAGAACAAAGGCTCTAATTTCTATGGCAGTCTATCTAGCCAAGCCGGACTTAATACTCGACCAAGTTTCTGTCTGGTTGAGAAAGCTCTTTCATCGTACAAAGTGATGGACGATTCTACCATTAAGGTACGCCCGAGCCGAAAGAAGCTGGGAACGTATGATTAAATGGGGTTCGAATATAAGAGTGACGAACGGGAGATTCAGAGAAGTCGAATGCATGGAAGTTAGAGGAAATCGGTGTTCCGAGAGCGCTTTCTGGTGGCGCTCACTCGCTCGCTCGCTCGCTCGCTCGTTCGTTCGTTCGTTCGTTCGTTCGTTCGCGCCCCAGTGGCCTACGCTGGAGAGCGAAGGAGGCCTAAAAAACGGCGTACACCGGCCGTTAGACACGAAAGTGTGGCAGTAGCCCGAGGGAAGAGAGCCGGGCCAAATGTATCGGGGCGCTCTCGGTCCACGATGGAATATACGGAGTGCCTTGGGTCCAAGCATGAACGCACACGAGACTCGCAGCAGCCTTGGAGAGAGAGAAGAAGTGTTGCTTCGATCTCTCGATCTCGGCCGCTCGCCTCGCACCGCTCAGTCCTGCATCTCGTGCATCTCGAGTGCCGCTTGGCTCCCGTACTCGCCTCTCATAGCCCGAGGGGATCGTTCATCAACATCAACTGTCGGCATATCTGCCGGACCGCAAAATCCACACACTTATACGCATGTATATCTCTCCCCATCGTCCTACACTCTCTCGCGTTCGCGTGGCCCTCACCATTAACCCACTTGCGCACTTAACGTCCTTTACCATGTCTATCTGCCTACCTATGTATGCACCAGCCTCGAATACCACTGTCCATCTAAAAAAACCAAACTCTCTAACCGATTTTCAACACATCATCTTCTTCTTGCCAAATAATTCCAGTAACGGTATTTGCATAGTGTTTCATATTACGGAATACTGCAAGAAGCTTTCCAAATTTATAGTATTTGGTGTTGGATGGTAAGAGTGGATAATAATAGAGAGATGAAGAAAGAAGAGTGTAGAAATAGGATCCTCGCGAGAAAAGGATTCGCAACAAGTGGCAGATATTCAATGGTATCGGACCACTGCATCCCGAATGAAGGCGGGCCGATCGGCCCGTGCGACCGGTCGGCCACGTGTAACGATTCCCCTCTGCTTTTTGCCTGTATTTCTCGACCGCCTTAAAACCACGAAACGACCGAGCAATGACCTCATTGCGGGGTCACGCCTTAACGTTATTACGAAATTCCGATTCCCTTGGAGAGAGAGAGAGAGAGAGAGAGAGAGAGGGAGAGAAAGAGAGAAGGGGGCGACCAAAGCTGGTCGCCATTCTGGTCGATTCTACTTGGTCCACTTGACTGACTCATCACATTAGACTATATCCTGGCGGCGGGTCTTAAGACCAGCCAGACTGCAGAGAATTAATTTGGCGCGCTGCTCGTGGAGTTATAAATGATGCGATGAATGTCGCTGATGCCCCTCGCTCTAAGAAAGAATATCCCTTTTGACCAGATTAAATCTGAATGGATTCATTATCTCCCTCAATAAACGTCGCCCCGCACTCTCGCGTTCCTTCCCTCACCGTAGCAGCCTCTTACATCCTGCATACACGCCTACCCAACACCGAAACACTCTTTTGTGCGCAACCCAATTTTGCGATCAACCCTTTTCCTCCTGGTTCTCAGTCTCGTCTCTTCCCAACTTTTCCAAATCCTTTGTCACTCGATAGATTGACCATTATTGCTTCTATGCTCCAACGATTCACTGGCACAGAGAACGTTATTGTACCGTAGTTTGCAAAGACCATGCATCCTGCTAGAAGAACGATTAGATGGATGACGGTGGCGGCGCGAAACATTAGTATATTATCCCAGTCGGGCGCCAGCACCGTTATGCAGATTAATTAATATCCTCGCCAATCATCATTCTCTTCTTAAGGAGAATACTTCTCCGGTAAAGGGGAACCATTGTACTAGCGAGCATTGCAGCGAACAATACTATTAGAGTTGCATTAACACTGTGACGTGATTCTACGATTTTCCGTCTATGCCATTACACGGAAGAATCTATACTGAGTGAAAAGGTGGGGGTTAGTGAAATATTGTGCGGCGATCACGCCTTCCGATAACTGCACCGTTAAGTTCGGCTTGGATTAATAGATATCGGTCTATTAATAGTCGCGGAATAAGGAGATTCAATCGAACCGCAGGGATTCCCGATCGAAGCGATCTCTCTTCGAAACGATCACCTTATTGCCTGCTACCACGCCCATTTCCGCTTGATTCGGGCGGCGCAATTTACTTTATCATCGACTCCGCTGTACCAAGAGTTCCTTGATGCCACAAGAATATCCGTGGAATTGCATCCTTGTTGAGCCGATTGAACGGTGGTATCGATTAAGGACACTCGAGTCATCGATTCTTCCGTGGTAAATCGTCAGAGTGTTTGAGCAAGTATGAATTTTGGAGAATCGTAAATGGTGAGCCTGATGCAGTGACTAATCTGGAATGAGGAAAGAGTGAGAAATGACTGTGAGTTGTGTGGCGAATAGAAGGAAGAGGGGCGAGGTGAGCGAACGGCCCCGAGGGGCGACGTCGCGTGTCGGCGAGCCGCGAATTTCCATGCATTGAATAAACATTTCGCCGCTGTCAAAGGTACGCCGGTCTGGCACACGGTGTCCCGTGTTCATGACCATACACGGCTGCTCGTAAACTATACGAACGGACAGGCCAAATGCACCGCAGAAGTCGGATCTCTCCGAGCTTCCAGCGGGCTACGTTCTCGCCGCCGGTACCTACCAGGCTATATTACTCTCGGCACTCGGCACTCGGCACTTGGGACCTATCACCTTCCTCTCTCTCTCTCTCTCTCGCACACCCAGCTAATGCACCAGATAACAGGCAAGGCCAGCACCTTCTTACCACCAAATGTCTTACTCCCTTGTTCGCTCGGATTAATGCTACAAAAAAACAAGAAATCGTCCAGTAAAATACCAAGGAAAAAAAGAGAGGTGAGTTGAATGAAGAACATAGTGTTGCAGAGTCGTCAAACTAGATGACAAATATCGAATAACTGACAGTAGACCCAACACCCTTGTCAAGTGTGTTGAATGGCCGGTGAGTTACGGCTAATTCGATTGACACCTTCCTCGAGAAACCGGACAGTCCGGCTGTCTCGCAATGTCCCCTGACATAATTAGCCGCTCAGCCTGATTCAGCGAAGACAAGCGGTAGCCAGTCTTGATTTGAATACCGTCGAATCCGGCGAACACTGCCACCACCTGTCAAACACTGCACCAGGAGTTCTTATGTACACGTGACAACGACTACGAAGCCAAGGGAGTGGAAAGGGGGATCGAGAGATGCATCTGCAATTAGCTGACTCGATCTTATCTACTCTGAGATGTTTACAGCAGACGCAATCAGGTAGACTGATTTTTGCCGACTACTAATTTGGTCCTTCCCTGTTTCCCCTCGCCGCCGCCGGCTGGCTTATCAAAGCTTTAGCAAACTGCCTAGGCGTATTATAATAACGATCTTATAACCAATCTGCTGCGGTTAAATATACAAAGGTCTATAATATAAATCAGGCTTTATGTCCAGTAATTATTATACAACGTGTAGTAATTATTATAGTACAATTATCGTACTTATTAAGTATAATATAATAATTACAACGTATATATAATAATAATATAATGAAGTAATTATAGTAATAATAGGATTGTATTAGCAACACTATCCAAGTGATAGAAGGTGCGGTGCATACACGCTGTCCTTGCCCGACTGGGTTGTCGGTGGTACCCTAGCTCGTTAAACCGAATAATTGCACGACAGTTAGTTCGCGCTGGTTGAGGAAGTCCGAGGGCCGGCGACCACGACAGGTGGGTGATTTTTGTCTGATGCATACATATCTACACACTATTATGTGGCGGCGGCGACGCTGCGCGCCGTCGAAATGAACTGGTGCGACCCAGATATCCCGCCGACTGTGGCAGGTCATGATTTTGGCCAGCGAAAATCCCACGGGCTCACGTTCCGCTCACAATCACACATACACGCGTCCACCCTGATGAGTTGACCTATGTACCAGTGCATCACTGCGGTAACTCTCAATTATGTTACAAGCTTCGTTGGCTCTTGGATAAAATACTCGGCTGTAAAACAAAACCTAGCACACTGATTATGTCAAATAACAGTAATTGGACAATTTAAATTACTTTACTCGAAATGACTAAAGTAATTACTGCCAGGCAACAATGGGAAAGATTAAATCATTCGCCGAGTGAGGTGAGAATTGGCGTGGTTTCATTTCCGGAAATGAACGTGCACCGGAAACGGGGTCGCGCGGGATTTACAACAGGGAGCGACGTTTACAACGAGAGGTTAGCCAGAACGCACTACGTCAGCTACCAGCAGGTGGCACAAACTAAATCTACGTCCGCAAGCCAAATTCCGTATCTCTGATATAATTCGGGAATTGACTCATCAATTTGTATGTTGTTTCTTTCATATAAGTTTTATTCTTGGCTATATTTATTGGTTCTTTAGCTCTATCGCTTTGTGTGCGATACTAGTTAGTGCATAATTGCGTCACAAGAGCGCCAGTTTATCGATTCTCTGGCTAACCGGTATTTCAGACCCGAGCGTGTTGTCGCGGCCTCCCCTATCAGTTCAGTTGAGCTCCATCCCGTCCGACTCGTCCAACCCGTGCTCCATCCGCATCTAGGGAGAGCGCCTGTTCCAATGCGCAAGTATTCTCCTCCTCGAGCTCCTGTCACTCCATCTACAGCGGCTGCGAAAATTTCCATCCCGCTGTCCTCGACATATAGATGCGTTCGTACCCCGGAAATCAGCGCGGGGACATTCGTAACAATAGTACGGTGTGCAAGAGTGAACTCTTCGAATATGTGGTAAGCCCTGAGAAAGTGACCTTTTCCTGAAAGTCCGTCACGCCATAGAATAGCCGCTCTTTTGTTTACAAACATCGTGGCGACCTAACCTCGACTCTCGCGCACGGCGCGGTAGACATAACCTGCCAGACCTGTCAGGTGTGCGCCGAGGACTTCAACGAGACTCAGAGATGCTGTGCTTTCATTCTGTTAAAGATGAAACCCTCGGGAAATGGCACGATGGTCGACTGTACTGTCGGGGGTCTTCCTAGCCCTTTCCATGGTCCTCAGCCTCGGCAAGCTCCTGATGCTCGCCGCCGGGAATGGCAACAACGGGGACCTCACCGAAGCGGATCAGTGGCTATCTGAGATCGGTCTCAAGCAATATCGAGCACTCTTCAAGAAAAAAGGTCAGAATTTCATTAATACCCGCAATTATTGACGTCGAATCCCGAAGCTCCTATTACCAACCGAGTTCTCTCGACATTCTATACCTTGGATAATTAAGAATTCCTCGCCCGTAAGCCATTCCTTCATAAATCTTAATTATTATAAATGGTATTCATAAGTGACGATTGATTGCCAATAATGGCAACTGGTAGTTCTTAAGCACGTGTCACGAAGTTTTACATAGAGATGAATCGAGATTCGACGATCCTAGATAATAGAATCTCATCAACCTGTATTTTTGGAGTATTATTTATTCTCTGACAACATATCAATTTGCCCGGCTATTCGGCAATCAGATACGCAGCGATGCATATTTAATTCGCAATTTTTCCCTGGCTATTCAGCCAACGAAGCGAATACGGTTGACTGCAAGCCTGCTGTACAAGGCTCCTCTGTTATCTCCGCCACTTTTTTTACTCTTTTCTTGGCGTTGCATCTACACAACCTACATGAGCATCGCAATGCACGCCCGAGTGAGCAGGGCTGCGCTGATAAATCTGCGAGAGGCGAGAGGAAGGCTGCGATCTTTTATCGCAGGTTGCTTCTGCTCTCGGTGACAAGAATAAGGGGCGCTTGCGCGTATCTAAACGTGTGGGTAGCCGGGCGTAGTGTAGAGTAGCCCGGGGTCGAGATCGGGCTTCGTACCCCAGGTTATTGGTGATGGTGGGTGGTGGGTGGTGGATGGTGGGAGATGGTAGGAAAGGGATGGAACTCGAGCTACCACATTCACTCTCTCCCTTTCTTTTTCACTTGCTCGCTCGGTATGTCCCAAACTGCGGCAATGTCACTGCGCGCTCTGTTTCGACTCGACTTCCCAGTGGATGGCTGAGGAGGCTGAAGGGAGAGGAGGTGGCCCTTTTCGTCAGATTGTCCTAGGCCGCTGCTTTCAACCCTCTGCGCCCTATTCACCCCGCCTGTTGCCGCGCAGGCGTCTCTGCCCTCGCCGTTCTCCTTTCGCCTTTTAGCAAAAATCCAACCGTCTCTTTATGCCTCACTGCAATGGTATGCGTGTGAATCTTTCTCTCAGCGTATGCGTATCTCGCTCAGATACACGCACACGATCAAGGCACGCCTAATGACGCCGCCATCCTGCGACTTGAATAATAAACGCGACCCGCCTCTAGGTACATTAATAGGTCCGGCGGAATTGGGCGGCTGCCCAAATCCAGCGCCCCTGGAATACGTGCGAGCCAATGACTGCTTAATGATCCTGGCATGAGAAATCGACGCCGAAGGCTCTCACACATGTGCACATATGTAGGGATATGTTTCTCCGTGTACAGAGTTGGTCTTCGCACTCGCAGAATTCCCTCTCCCTTCTCTACTGCAAAGCAATCCAAAATTGCAAACGAGCTTTTCATGCCTGACCGACTTTCACCAGTGTGTTTCGATCGTCTATGTGTCTGTGTATTTAATACCACACATGCTCGAATATCTGGGATATTCAACTTGATGTGTTTGGCTATCGATCATAGATCGCGGCAGATTAAAAGTATCCGGCTATGTACGTTAAGAGCGGCGAATAGAACTGGCGAGAAAGTATTTCCTCGTGATTTGGCGACAAGTGTGCCGCAATTATTGGAAAAGTACAAGCAGCCCAATTCCGGGACCGGCTGGCATCCAATATCACTGCCAGTCCAGTCCTTTTCCCCTCAGACCTCATCTTCTCCGAGCCCCTTTATATTAACCTTTTGTTTACCAGAGGCTTAAATAGAAAATCATTCGTTCCGAATTTGATTTTATGGCACACCAATATGTTGGATTCTAGTGAACGATCGTTTTTTAGATTGGTACTCTGTGTATAGTTGAAGTTATGAAAAAAGAAATTAGAAATGAGTTAGGATGAGCAATGTCTTTGGTAGATGATAAACGAGGGTTGAAGGGTGACAAGGCTGACGTTCATGAGGAGCGGAAGCATTACTCAATTAGCGTTGATAGGATGTCCTTCGAGGAGGCTGGGCAATAGAGTCCATTACTGCTGACCGTAGCCCCCTTGACGAGTACTCCTAATGGCGCGAATTATCCTAACGAGCCATTCGCATCAGCGAATGACTCTCACCCAACTCCTACATCTCCTCCTCGAGAGTTCTCCCGACTGCACTCGAACCCAAGCCGTTCAAGTAATAGTGATCCACTGAGTGCGCAGTCATCCTGAATCCCAGCACGGCAAACAACCCCGCAACTTTTAGCTTCACTTCCAATTAATCATCCTCCTCAATCTTGTCTTCTTAACTCTTTTAAAGTACAGGCACAAGAAAAGAGTACATTTTGAAAAACCAGGTAGTCATTAACGACTGCTACATGAAATAAAAAGAAAAGATTAAATCCATCTTCCTACAAGATTCAAGGAACCAAGGAGAATTAGGGCGGAGAATGATTGGGACCGCTCCGAAAAGTGGAAAAGTGGGTCTGTAGTGTAAGGGATGGGGGATATAACGAAGGGAACTGGTAGAGGTGTCTTGTCAAAGTGCACAGGGAGAGTAGAAAGGGCTGACTCCTAGGGAGGCGGCAGGCAGAAGGGGGCGAGTGCCCGAGGCTCTCTTATGAAACTGGGAAGGCGCGATCAGGCCGTTGGACAATGGAATGCTGGGTGGTCGACTGAGAATGAGAAAGTGTCGAGAAGGAAAAAAGGGTTGAGCGAAGAAAGAAAGTGAAGGGGTGTCCAGCGCGAGAGGGTGAGCGAGGCGAGGCGAGGCGAGGCGTGGCGCGGCAGTGGGGTTGTATGGACGAGGGAGGAAGGTGGCTGGCGGCGGCGGTGTGGTGGTTCGGGACGGTTCGGCTCGTTGCGAGGGAGTTGGTGGGGGTGGTAGTTCGGGTGCGCGACTCTTCCCGGTGGGGGACGATGGGGCTGATGGGGGCGATGAGGATGATGGGTTGGCCGAGGGTGGCCGAGGGTGGCCGAGGGAGGCTCTGGCCGCGTAATCGTATGGCATGCAGTCGTCTGGCGTGAGTCCGCGCGAGCGGGTCGTCCAATTGCACCGCGCTTCTCATCCCACATCTCTCCGTATCTCACGCGCGCCCCCGTGCTCTCCAAACTCCTCTTCATTAACTCTCGTCGCTTCACTCCTGACTTTCGCTCACCACGCCATTGGCAGCGATATGCGCGCGGCTGACGGGAACCGGGTACCGGGAAATCACACGACTGTGAACGCTGATCGGACGAATGAGTCGGGCATACAAGCTCGGCCACGGAACCTTTGACACACTGGCCCGCCGGACCTGTAGTAGTCGTATCCACCACGCCGAGTCATACGTAGCAGCTGCCTCGCCTTTCTAAGCTCAACCTCTCGAGCATCCCTTTCTTTAATTACCACTCTTTCTCTAACCTACCACGTCGTAACTCTTGGAGCGCGCCAGATCGTCCTCCCGCAAAATCGTAGTCCTTGATACCGCCGATAAATCTTGAGCTCTCTCACCGGCTCGCTCCGAGCAGCTAGTAGCCAATTAGTGTTACAGTTAAGCGTAACTTTCTAACGCCTACTGCTGAAAGAAAGTACGAAAACTACCCTCCTAGATTTCCAATAACTTGGACACTTGGCAAGCCGATTCACCCGAGGTAATTCACATTAGCAGCTTCGCCGATCGCTGCCCTTCTCAGTCGGGGCATTCCTCTCCACTGTTTCCTCCTACTACTAACTTGATCACGATTTCTACATCGACACACGCGCGCCAGTGGAACCTCACCAATCCAGGAAGCGAGAATCGGATGAAAGGCGTAAGTTCACTTGTCGAACAGTAATTTAGGATGCTTGAGTATCATTTTATTTCGCCACATTCGTTTCACCTCATTGCCGTCATCACGTCCGACGGGGATCCCAAGATATTTCTTGATATGTGCCGTCGATTTCATCAATCATCGAAATCGCCATCGTTATTCTCAAGAGTCCTTCATCACTGGCGCGAGAAAATACATCATTCATCAGCGGAGACACGAAAGCCGCACGCCATGCTAATCAGCTTACTTGCTCATCCAGTTGTTTACAATAGGACGAATCGAGTATTTGAATTTTTAATGTTAATCTTTAAGCATTTGCAATCCAATCCTAACACTACGTAATTAATTGAAATTAAATTGAAACCATTTGCTATCTCTTTGTTTTTAATGATACCCTCACTGTCAAGTTGACACATTGTTGTTTAGTAATAATCAATAAATATTTGTATCAACTTGAAAGATATGCAGCAATATTTTCATGATTCAAGCACACATTTAGACGCGTTTGATAATACACGTTACATTTGCTGAAACGATCGCACCTTCTATTTGCGAGGTATCGAGTATACCGATCAATGCTCGCGCCAGTTTCGATCATGAGAAAGATCCATATTGGCCATGTAAACTTGACAGTTCCGTCGGAACGAGGCGTGGATACACGATATAATTCGAACACAGGCCAGTTTGCTCCTTCAATTTCAAACGTGGCTCTTCCGATCCACGAAATATCATCAATCGATACGA
The DNA here is from genome assembly GCA_910593735.2 of Ectemnius lituratus. Classification (NCBI taxonomy): domain Eukaryota; kingdom Metazoa; phylum Arthropoda; class Insecta; order Hymenoptera; family Crabronidae; genus Ectemnius; species Ectemnius lituratus. Next base: position 412,740 of record OU343036.1, on the reverse strand, counting down.
GTATTCGAAAAGTGGGAAGTTGATTGGTAAATGGAGAAATGGGAGGTCACAGAATCGTAAAAGGAGGAAAGGATAGGATGCTCCGAGTAAGAGAACTCGAGCTCAGGTGGCATCTTCGTGTAGATGTGTAGATATATACATGTGTTTCTCTCAAATCACAGCCCGGCAGACAATCAGCGAGGCAGAGATTGGCCTGAGCTTTCGGGGAATGCATCCTGCATTGCGGCACTTGAGCTCGAATCTTCTTGCGAATGCACAGGCGAGACGGAGACGAAGAAAGCAAAGGAAAGAAAAAGAGAGAATGAGGAAGAGTAAGACGCCGCCGCCGCCGCCGCCGCCGCCGCCGTCAGCTAGGGGAGAAAAGTTAGCGGTAATGCATTTTATCGGCTTCGTGTCGGCGCTCATCCAAAAGTTTCCCGAACCGGCGTCGGTGACGACCGATCTTACAACCATCTTCCCAATAATCGGGCAAACTTTTATCGCTCCTCGGAAATTTCAAGCGACCTGATCAACTCAAAGAGAAAGTGCATTGGTAATGTCAAGAAGAATGTAATCATCGCGTAACACCTACCGCTAACAAAGAATGAAAAAGATCGATGAAAGAAGCACATCAGAGCCGAAGGTTGAAAAGAGGGAGATTTCTGATGTACTGGAACGTAGACTCTACGAACCACCGGATTAACCTTGCTTCTCCGTTCTCCATTGTGAGGCTGTAATTTATGTGGAAGTGGCTGCCGCTCGAAGGAGTGAGAGAAAAAGAGGACGTATTTACGCAGAGCCGCGTTATTCGGAGGTAATGAGGCGCGGCGAAGCTTTCAGACGGAGTTCACGATGTAGATTAATGCCGGGGCCAATGGGCGAAATCGATTCGACGAAACTCGGCATTGCGGAGAGAAGATCGAGAGTCTCCCTGCTATCACCTTAACACGCGAGCCTTCCTTTCCTCGGTAAAGAAAGCATATACCTTTACAGTAATTGTCGCGCAAATGCATCTAGGAAAGAATATATTTTCGCACAAATAATATAAAAGATTATGAAAAGGTTGAAAATGTACCAACCTTGTGAAATGTTTCCATCATGGAATATACCAGAGATAATCATTTCTTATATTTATCTTTTGAATAGTCTGCACTATGACTGCTATCACCTGATATATCCACCGCCCTCGAAACCTTTTGCGATACGTACCCCTTAATCGTCTATTTACCGGCTCAACTCCGCCTTCTCGTCTCGGGGGAGCGATAAAAAGGAAGGCCAGTGCGCCGTGCCTCCTATCAGCGTCATAAAATCGAGCTGGCTTTCGTGAGAACGAATCGATTTCACAGGAATGGTATGTGGCAATGTTGCGTGTAAGTCACACATGCACAAAAGCATCGTCCTACGCGAGGAGAAAAGTATCGACCATCAGGTTGGCCTTAACCCTCGGACTTCTCTACGCAAAAACTACTGGCGGCCTCCGCGAATAAAACATTAGACGCTTCGAACGATCGACCCAAAAGACGGCGTCACTACCATAAACATGCCAAGTGTGCTACCTTCAACTGTCTACAATTATCTTGACACCTAAACAGAGTAAAGAGGTGGTGGCTGACACGAAACGAGGGAGATCGCCTGACAAACAGGCGCATGTCTGCCTTTATTCTCCACGAGACCAATTCGCTTTGCACACTGCCGGTGGGCTAAACTTTAACTACGCCTCGAAAATTTATGCCACTTCTTTCTCGATGCAAGAAAACATTTTCCACCAAATTTCAGCCCCGGAAAATGTCGGGAAGATTGAAAAACATGGAAAATACCGCGTAAATTAGATAAAATCAATCAATCAGGAGGCTGTTTCGAAGTGTTTTTGGTACAAATTCGGCACTTTGACCACTGGTTTTATGTTTTTTATCCGTTTTTATACTCAAACAATGGAAATATCAAGCGTTCATTAAAGTCCGAGAACCTTCGAAAAATCGAAAATTTGTGAAGGGGTACATATGGAAAAATTTGCGAAAAAATGAATTTTGAGCTAGGGCTCTGGAATTTATATCACTTCTTCCTTGATGCAAGAAAACATTCCCTACCAAATTACAGCCCCGGAAAATGTCGGGAAGTATGAAAAACATGGGAAAAACCTCGAAACTGAAATTTTCAGGATCGGTTTTCCATGTGTTTTCGGTACAATTCCGGCATTTCCCCCACTGGTTTCATGTTTTCTTTTCGTTTTGATACACAAACAATCGAAAAATCAAGCATTCGTCAAAGTCCGAGAACCTTCGAAAAATCGAAAATTTGTGAAGGGGTACATATGGAAAAATTTGCGAAAAAATGAATTTTGAGCTGGGGCTCTGGAATTTATATCACTTCTTCCTCGATGCAAGAAAACATTCCCCACCAAATTTCAGCCCTGGAAAATGTCGGGAAGTATGGAAAACGTGGAAAAAACCATCAGAATTAGACGAAATTAATTATTCAGGAGACTGTTTCCAAGTATTTTCGATAGAAATCCGACATTTGTGCCACTGGTTTTATGTTTTCTATCCGTTTTGATACTCAAACAATCGATTTATACACGTACATATGTACTTTTCCAGCCATAGTCTCGCGCGCGCCTTCTTTCTTCGGCTGACTAGCCACGGACCGCTTCCCCTTAGCGGACCTACCGTAACCAGGCAAGCACACGCGTTCACTCTTAGTCCTATCTCAGGCTCTTTTCCCGACAAATCATGGGGCTGTTCGTTAATCTCTTACTTCCGGGCTCCAGGTTTATGCAAATGCGACTCCGACCGGCTATTAGTTAAGCTGGATTTCGGCCGTACGTTATCTCTACTGCACGATGCTCCCCAAGGCTATGTAACTAGACAGGTTCTCCATAACCACGAAGGGTGATGCAATACTATCAGAATTACAAATTACAAACTAGCCTTGCCAAGAAAGCGCATGTTTCTAATCTATAGAAAAACTAAATGGTCTATGAAGAAAATTCGGGCGAGCATGAAACTGCTATCTCTACAAGATACGGATCGTTTTTTTGCGGTCACAAGTCATTCGTTTTTGGGGCACAAACCCTCGGTTCGATCGAGCTCTCGAGAGGGCCGATTACTGGCCAAGGGGTGGGCACGAAACGGCGGGCTAATTAAGCGAGCCCGCGCATCGCAACTCTACTTCCTCTCTACACTAACACATAGAAATGGCGCGCGGTAGAGTCGAGGAGCTGGGACAAGTTCGATCCGCGCTTCGAGTGGAGGGCAGAGCGAGGCCTACGAAGTTTCTAATTAGTGAGCGAACAATCGTGTATTCTTCGGGGACCGGCATTCACACTCGTCTTTCGACGCCGCCCTTCCAACTAATCCGGAATCTACGTTTCACCTTTTTTCTCTCTCTCTCCCACGAAAGGTCAGCTTGAGAGTATATAGACTACAGGCGCAGCAGACACGTCGTCCTCGTAATTGTTCCTCGACGCGCCGGGCAATTCCAGTCGAGAAATCCGCCGCCGCCGCCGCCGCCGCCGCCCCAGGCAGAAAAAAGAAATACACTCGCATTGAGTTGCCAGTTTAAATTGGAGCCTGATGCACCTCCAATTTGTTAGAGAATCGTCGGTGAATCGAGACGCTTGTCACTCTGACATTCCAATATAAGATGAGAAAGTTACTAATGAATGAAATCTTCTAAATTCACAATATTACACTTGATCCGATTCAGTGGCGAACTGAAATGCAGTAATCTAGGGGATGTGTAGTACCGGTGACAAAAGGCAGGAGGGAAAAGGTGGAGGATCGATCTGTGTCCTAGCCTGGTGTGTAATAACGACGAGAACGGGGGTGGCGGCGGGGGGGGGGGGGGGGTGCAATCATGCATAGTCATGAGTAGTATGTGTGACATACATACGGCGATACGGCCCGTTTTTCAACTGGCGAAGCAGACTGTATCGCGCGCGTGCCGACCCCGCCGCCGGGCCGGTACGAAGAGAGGATTGAGAGTGAGAGTGAGAGTGAGTGTGTACGCGACAGAGAGAGAGAGAGAGAGAGAGAGAGAGGGAGAGCGAGAGAGCCGAAAGGATCGTTAGCACGAGGTAATGCCAGTGAAGGATATCCGTTCGAAAAGGTCAAGAGTCCACGAGGAGGTCGTGGCGGTGCCGTCCTCGCCCGGCGACACACAGGCAGATTCCACATCCAGCATTGTGCGTGGCCTGAAACCTCAACCGACTGGCGGAGGAGAGGCTCAGCGATTCGAGAATTTGGTGGCAAAGAGGGCGCGAACAAGTGCAAGTAAGAGGGATGGTAAAATGGTGGAGGAGGGAGGGAGCGAGCGAGCCAGTAAAAAATCTCGAGTGGTGCGAGTGGGCTGAAGTGAGAAAGGAAGGGCGAAAGGGAGTGAGAAACCAGCCGAAAGCACTTGTGCCCGTGAAGTCGAGCGCGTCGAGGACTTTGATGCAGTCGCTAATGGAGCACTTGTCCTGCCAGAGAAACGTAGCCCCGAATGTCCTATCGTGCTTGGCCTGACTTACACCCACTCACTACTGGACCGAGATACGTAAAGTAGTTGTCGTCCAACAAACTCTCCGAGAGAAAGAACCTCAAGGAAAAAATTGAGGGGTGTAAAATTCTTCGGATGGAATGAAGGGAGAAATTGTGTAAGAAAAATGTTGTGAGGGAATGAGTGCGACAACCGGCAGACACGCTACGACCTCGACTGGACTCTTGACCCCTTTTTTTGCCAATGATTTAATTCACACAGGTATGCATGGTCATCGTGATTAAAAGGCGGTCTCATTCTGTCCTGTACTCCCGTCACGCGGACCTTAATTGATACATTAATCGGCGGCGCGTTGGCCCAAAGCCGGCCGCACCCGCCACCCGGGAAATTGTCCACTGCAAGACGATTAATCATTCTCCTCGATGGAGCGAACACACCGCCGCGCCGCGCCGCGCCGCGCCGCGTCGCACCGGTCAGAACTGGGTCAAAATACGAAAGAACGATACATCCCGGCTAGCACAGCCAACGCCACTGGCTGAAAGGTGAGCTGTTCGGCCGACAAAATGAATCCAATAGCTCCGTGACATTTGAATCCCCTTGGAAAGTTAGGTCGTTTCCCTACATTCCAGGTGCGAGATCTTCGAATTATGCATTCAAATAAGCACAGACATAGAACAGCTTAATTGAAATTAGTATTGCCAGCTCGATCTTTGACCTTGAAAAGAGCACCAGCGATCTGATCATTGGTATTATCAACTGTGACCTCCCAGAAATCTTCCTGACCAAATCGATTGATCGGTACGCGTCGAACTGGCTAATTTCATCCATGTCATTATCCATCTCACGAGCCTTTCATCCCTCGCATTCTCACCAACTCGTATCAAGTGCTCCCAAGAAAAGAGAAGTTAGCGCATGACTTGATCTAGAGAACTGCCGACAAGGCGAAACAAGAAGCTTCATAAAGAGAGAAAGAGAAAGAAAGAGCGGGTTGTGTGTGCATATTTAAAAAAGGTCTGAGAAAGCGGAAGGACACGCGCCGGGTCTGTGAGAGGTTGGCGCAAACGATGCTGCCACGTGCTCGGTAAACGAACGTTCGCAAGCCGCTTGGGAAGAGAGCTTCGAGGAATTATGCCGGACAAACATCCAGGCCCTCGAGATGGACACCGCGACAAAGATTTCTTTGCCGACGAGATCTCGTCCATTGGCATGTCCCTGCGGCCCAGCGGTAGTGCCTCTTCCGGTAAGTAAGGTCAATTATGCATCGGCTTCAACCTTCTGTCTCGTAACCCTTTCTTCCCTGTCTCGGCAAGACTTCCCAGCATTTTCTATTCTATTTCATTGAATAAGAATCGATACATCTGCAAGACGTTGCAAGAAAATCTTACGTCGCAGAATACTGCGGGACAGAATGTTGAGCTGGCCGTGCGAGACGGAATTTCATCTCTCTCTTCGCGCAAGAATCTCCTTTAATTTGTTCAAGCAATTCTTCTCGATAAATACTCTACATAATATATATATATATATTTCTGTCAAATTATTAAACAATGATCGACCCTACAAGAAATGCAGTGTGTTAGAATCAGGAAAATTTGGGGTATCTCGAATCAGCGCTGGATCGATTATTCTCAGGTGGCGGACTTGGATGCTTGCAGAGTGAGTAGGAGCCTCGCCATCATGTTTCCATTGGTAGGCCTGTGTCTTGAATTCGGGGCGATGCAATTGGTGAGACGGTTTCTTGAGTAGATGCACTCCTGAGGGAGTTGCAAGGGATAGGATTGTGCCGTGGTGAGGCCGGTGCGCAGCTGGTTGAATAGGTCGAGGATGACGCACTCCTTCATAAGGAGTTCGGACTCGGCGACTTGCGGATTGTCGATGGCGCACAGCCAGAGCAAACTGTCCAGCCAAACTTCTTTCTCGTCGCCCTTATAGTCGACTCCGTGATCGCGCAGCCACAGGGTCAACTGGAAAATGTCATTGTAACAAAAATCACTGCGCTCCAGAGATAGACCTTCCCCCTTGTCAGTTCATTCCAATAAGGTTAGATGCGGAGTTTGGCAATCTCACCGCAAAATCTCTGTTTGAAAAAGATGATTCCTATCCAAGCAAAGGTACATCTCTATTGGCAACTATTCGACCCAATTTCCACCTCGCAGCACATCAATTTCAACATATATTAGCATATGTAGATTTATGTTTGATTGGACATATATATTTCAATTTTCATAAGAGTCAGTAGTAACTATATTCCCAAGATATAGACAAATAAAAGCATAGAAACTTCTACGACAAGAGGAAAAGAAATGTATGCACATACCTTAGCCCGACACTGGAAGCTTAGCGGATTTCCGGTGAAGCGAAACTTTTCGATAGCTCCCATATGCGTGAGTCCAGTCGGCTCGAAGCAAGTCAATCGATTCTGGCTAACGTCGAGCCTCCTCATCAGATGGAGATTGCCGAAAACAATCGATTCGATCTTGGTAATCGCATTGAAAGAAAGATCTAGTTGTTCGAGGGATCCTAAATCCTTGAACCAGGCTTCCTTGAGCTCGGTGATCTTGTTGTTCGGCAAGCTAAGTTTTCGTAAGCGAGTCAATCCTTCGAAAGCATCGCGATGTATCTCAGAGATGTTGCATTGGTGGATGTTCAAAGAGACGAGGGTGCCCGCATGTCTTGAGAACGCCCTTTCCGGTATCTGCTGCAGTCTCGATCGGAAGATCATAATCGCGGAGACTGCGGCTGTTCCTTGGTCCAGTGCCATCGAAAGGCTCGTGTTCGAGCATTGCACGCGTAAGCCGGATCCTGTAGCCGATAGCGTAATCATACGTCAACTTCCTGCCAGGGAATCTAGCTTTTCGCCCGAGCTTTTTCCACTGTCCGTTCTTCTAGCAATATTTATTGCTCTCGATAGAAAAAGATATGACCGTGGAAATGTAATTTGACTAGCTTTTATCCCTTTGCCTTGGTGATGTTAGATCGAAAATAATAATGGTGGACTTAAAACTGGTGGAACGAGAAATGACAAAAGGGTTGGAAATTGGAAATATTCGGACGAACTCGAGCGTGTATTACTTAGGATGCGGTATTGAATGTCAGCGCGCCGGTCATTTCTCGTTTCCAGTTTCCAGTCGACGATAGAGGAAATCGATTGAAACCGGGAGACCGGCAGACGCATAGATATGACGCATTGTCCTCACCTCCTTCGTATTTGCTCAGGGTGCATGTCGCGTGCACTACGACGAGCCACTCAAAAATGCACGATAGCACCAGAAACGACTTAGAACGCATCCTGAATGACAAGCAGCTTGTCCTCCGCAGCGCGTTTACGACTGACGAACTGTCTCTGCGAGAAACCGGCAATCCTGCTGATGTCGATTTCTCCCGTTTGACGTATTATCATAGTACGTGTTCCCTGCCGTGCGGATGCGTCCTCCGGGACGGATACGTTCCTATCTCCTGCAAATTCCGATCTTCCAATGAAATTATCTTCGTCATTAGGACGGCACAGTTGCCGCGATAATTGATTCATTGTTATCTTTTACCTCGGAAGTACCGAAATTCAACGAGAATGATAAATAAAAGCGAGGAATATGAATGAATAGCGCGGCAAGGCGGCTTCCTATGCTTTGTAAAGCCTAAAGTGGTTGGATTTTGCAGGTATCTCGACTCTCGCGAGCTGCGGTGAAGTCGAGGCACTACCCGAGCTTCCACCGCGGGATGAGGAACGCTTGCAACGTGCGGCCAGACTGCTGCAACAGCGACTGGTTTTGCGCCAGTGGCTGCAGGACCATGGCTTACAAAGCCACTACCAAAAGTAAGCCAATATCCATTGGACGCAACAGCGCGTAAATTTCCACTAAATCATTTGAGGATCGATCGATCGAAACAGTAAAGGCTATCTCTGCTTTGCTTTTTTATAATTCTATAAAATAATGACGACATTAAATTGGAGCGTGGCTGTATAGAGGTCTACATAAATCTGGCGGCAACTATATTTATATATAGTTGCGGATGAAAGGCCTTCTTTTATTAAAAACTCGACACAGAGAACTAAAGAGAGGCCTTGTTTTTTGCGGTTGCATCGGTAGGTTGATGCAGATGGATGTAATGTCTTTGGAGGACGTGTATTGGGTGGAAGACAATGCCGCGCGTGCTGCACTTGGCAAAGATCTGCAGCGATGGATTCAGGCCAGGCAGACATTGCCTACGTCGAAGGAGGACTTGGAAAGCCTGAAAGCCGATCTCTGGAGCGCCGTGGTGAAAAACAGCCAACATCAAGACGCCTGGACATGGGGTACGAATTTGTTCTTATCGCCATTTACTTCAGCAGGAATGTGAAGAAACTTGAACTTTGTTAATCATTCAGAGAGATTTCTCGGCGAGTGTGACCAAGGTCGCATCCGTCATTCTCTTTTACACTTTTCAAAAGATACGCAATGAACTTCGCTTTCCAACTTCAGTTTGCGAGTCTCCCAGAGATTAAGGAGAATAGATAGTAATGGATAATTTTTGTGCAATTATCAGGCGGGATGTTAGTCGTATCGGTATCAGTGGCAGGGCTGGTAACCCTGGCCGCTATGACACAGCCCGCCCTGGCACCCGAGGCGAAGCATTCCCTGCTGCAGTATGTGACGGGGAAATATCTGCTGCCAAGCAACTGCCGCGTGCACTTCGAGTGGGACGAGCCGCAACTTGTGGGCGAGACGATGACTTTCACGGTGAAGGTGAGTATGCTTCCTCCCGAGTGCTCTTCCACTCCTTCCTTCGGACACATACTACTTTGAGGCATTACTTCTCTTCTTGCAAAGCTTCCTTGAGAACTTCTCCAAGTTGGTTGAAAAGTTCTTAGGACGCAGGAGAAAAGCATTGTACCAACTAGCTTTAAAAATGACCGAGAACCGCTCTATTCCATTTAAGTTGAATGGTCACTCCTCGAACCAGCTAGAGAGTAGGTTGCGTGACTGGCTCTCAAAGGGAATAATCTATCTCTCTTCGTCTCTCATACAGTTTTATCAACGAAACGGACAGCCGTATCCAATTTGTGACAAAGATAATCTGATAGTCGAAGTGACCGAGGGCACCAGGCGCGTTGCCACTCTCATAGAACTCGGGGGTACCGACCCCCTTGCTGCAAACACCGCAGTGGTGAAGTTTACTGTCCGCCATGCTGGACAATATCGAATAGCAGTCCTGATCGGCTCGTGTCACGTGCACGGCAGTCCGTTTGTGAAAAATTTCCTGCCTGGTACGTAGATATTGTGTGGTCGTTCGTGGAACCTTTGCCTATGATTCTCAAATCTTGTATTTGGCCAGGTCCTCCCGATCCGAACAAGACCGTCTTTGTACGGCAGAGTTCTACGGTTGTCTGCACCGCGGGTATACCGCATTTCATGACAATAGAACCACGAGACGAGTACGATAATCTGTGCATATTCGGGCCCGGCGATCAGCCGACGGAGGGATACGACGTTAACATTACTCAGGCAAGCGATCTACACATATCTCGCAGCCTCTCATCCGCGTAATCCATTCAGCCAGGCAGCCCCAACCCCAGACCCGTATCCAATGATTTATTGGATCCTCTTATTGCAGATTGGTAGCGCGATAGAAAAGGGTGCCGTTATAGATTGTCGTGTACAGCTCGAGTATGACCCGCCGAATCAAAGGATCAGATTAAAAGTCAGCTTCCCAAAGGGCGGTTGCTATCACGCGGCAGTCAGCTTGGCCGGTTTGCAGCTGCACAATGGTGACTTCGATATCATCGTGCTTGAAAGTATGTCATGTTTTCTATATAACTTTGATATATGTGCTGTTTGAATATCGTTGGGTATATTGATTGTGATGATTGTGAATTAGGCACCGTCGCGCGAATGGTGCACAACAACGTAGACTCGAAAGACCCGGACATCTGTTACGTAGCAAAACTCTTGGGCATGCAGGGTGAACGATTCTCGAAACCGAAGAAGGTCTTTTGTTTCATTTCCCCGAAACAATTGACAATTAAGGAATATCTGCTGAAATTTATACCCAAGAGGCTCGTCACCTTCAGACTCTGCCCTTCGACCAAGGTGAATGTCACTGTGAATGGAGAGTCGAGAGATACAATGAAGGCATCATCATATATAATATCGAACAATTTCTCCTAGTTCCACTTCGACGTTTCCAACAATCAGTACGATGGATATGATTCATTCTCGATCGACGACGGCTGTCAGCCACCGGTGGAATTGATCTCGCTCTATCGAGACATCATAGCCGCCACATTCACATTGTTCCTGCTGAAGAACATCGGCGGCAGCGAGACCTTCGCCGACAAGCAGGACTTCTTTTACCACGAAGTGCGGAAACACAACTTGAAACACGACCATGAGAAACTGTCGATGAAAGTTCAGCGGGACAAGCTCCTCGAGTCGGTAAGGACTGAAAAGGCGTAAAATTGCGAGCAGACTATTGATTCTTCTTACTCTTGTCTAGTCGATGAAGGCAACGAAGGGCCTCTCCGTGAGTGACTGGTGCAGGAATTTTGATATTACATTCCAAGGCGAACAAGGTTTTTAATTTTCAATATTTTATTCTAAAACATATTGAATTAAGATCAAGTTGGTACCAAAAAATCTAAACAAGAAACTGTTCCTGTAAGGGGTTGATTGGGGTGGTGTGCGCCGAGAATGGTTCGAATTAATCTGCGCTGCCCTCTTCGACTCGGGGAACGGTTTATTCGCATCGTTCGGCGAGACCCAGCAAGCACTGGTACATCCCAACCCCAAGCGACCACCACACCTCAAACTGAAGCATTATGAGTTCGCGGGAAGGATCGTGGGAAAGTGTCTTTATGAATCGGCTCTCGGAGGATCGTACCGCCAGTTAGTACGAGCAAGGTTCACCAGATCCTTCCTTGCGCAGATCATTGGCCTTCGAGTACATTACAAGGTGAGAGATTATTGCGACTTTTACTGATGGACAGTCTATCCCTAATAATTTACATTGATATTTATCGTGTGTTGACAGTACTTCGAACAAGACGACCCCGATCTATACCTGAGTAAGGTAAAGTACATCCTTGAGAACGATGTAGAGGAAATGGAATTGTATTTTGTTGAAGAGGAGTACGACAAGGATGGTCAATTACTAAAAGTACGAGTGGCCAAAAAGATATACTACCTTTTTCGTTCTTTCCTACAATACAAATTGCGTAATGTTTCTTCAGGTAGCCGAATTAATTCCGGGAGGAACTAAAGTCCGCGTTACGAACGATACGAAGCTACGCTATTTGGATGCACTTGCTCAGCACCGACTGGCGAGTTCAGTCCGCAATGAAGTGGACCACTTTTTGCGTGGTCTCAATGAGCTGATACCCGACAACCTTTTGGGAATATTCGATGAGAATGAACTTGAGGTATGTCGGTTTTCTGCCTATCTGGCATGCTATTCTAAAATAGCCAATATCTAATCATTATTTGCTTTACGCAGCTCTTATTGTGTGGCACCGGCGAGTACAGTGTGGCAGATTTGCGTGCTCATCACATAGCGAACGGAAGTTCATCAGAATTCCTGCGCGTACTCGATTGGTTCTGGACAGCAGTCAGTAATTTCACTCAAGAGGAAATGGCCCGGTTGCTGCAGTTCACAACGGGTTGCTCGCAGTTGCCACCGGGCGGATTCCAGCAACTGAGTCCCCGCTTTCAAATTACAGCAGCGCCTACTTTCGCTAATTTACCCACCGCCCATACTTGGTAAGTGTTGGCCTGACCGGTATTCAACTAATCTCTCGTTATTTTGACAGTGGGATTGTTTTAAGGAAACTATTCTCTTTCGCAGCTTCAATCAACTCTGCTTACCCGACTACGAATGCTACGACCACTTTGAGCGGGCCCTGCTACTAGCGATCAGCGAAGGCACCGAAGGTTTCGGTATGATCTAATGGGAGCCACCCACACGCGCACTCACACTGTCTAGTATATTTCTAGTCTTGCCTAGTTAAACGCGTAACACAAAACTAAGCTAGTGATTTATTCATTTCGTCTGTCGGCAGGAATTTAAGCGTTGATTTTGAACAAGTTGTTTGTAATAAGTATCCCGTATGATTAACGGCCCGAAAAAATTAAGAACCGCTCTATTGCACATTTTGATACATCACGAAATAGAACTTTTCGATATTACCTTTTTTCGTTTCGCTAAAGGGACTATCAATAATAATAATCCATCAAAACATAGACGTTGCAGTTCTTACTGGCTTGCGGGATACGTTTTTATAAAACGGCGCGATGCAAAGGAGCAATGGCACAAGAACATCTCGAATGCTCAATTTCTTGTATCGAGGTTTGTAGTAGCCTAAAGTATCGTTAACTTTGTTACTCGTAAGAATAAATGAACACGTTCCTCAAGCCACGAGTTTCCCACGGATACGTGATGTTAACGCAATAAGATGCACGAAGGCATCGCGTATGCGAATCAAAATGACTTCTTTTATAGGTACTCTTTTAGATAAGAAGGGACGGAGTATTTACCGGGAAGTCTGTGAAAATCTCCTTGTACAAATTTCCGAGATTCCGCGCGACAGTATTTTTTTCTATGCAGTATCCTCACACAGTATTACCTTTTGCGTTAGTCAGTCCGAAGAAGATGGTTGCATGAATGATCAAGCTTCTCATTAAAACGTTCCATAGCGGCATTTGCGTTAATCACGTGTACCTACCTCGGGTAATACATGCAGTGCAAGTCGAAGCCTAAGGTGGAGACAATGCTTACATTCTATAAGTAGGCTATTATGCAAAGCATTCGTTGATTAGTACGTGCGCTGAAGTAGACCGGGTTCGTCATGTTCTAAAAGTAATGCGCGCTGTACTTTTTACTTTTCATTATGATCGCTGCGATTCGCCGTAGTAACTGAGCGCGATCGACCGCGGTTTCAAGATATTAGATGAAAAATTGATTATTTGTTGTTTCAATCAATGTATGCAATACCAGTACTTTAGAACGGCTAATAAAATGCCTCTTTAACAACACACGCAACAATATACTCGACCTGAGCTGACTTTGTGATAACAAGAACGAATCTCCCACTCGAAAGTGCGTCGTATCTTCATCCCCCCACTCTGTACGAGACAGCTTGCTCGAGGCAGAAGTTATACATTCAAACTTAGCGAAACATAATGCAAAAGGGACGCGGTACGACCGATGTTGATTGTTATCAAAACGAAAACCATTATTCTACCTTGTACTTACAGACACAATAATGCGAATTGTGATCGGGGCACATCGTATTTGTGTCACTCGTATGTGATTACTTAGGACTTAACGACCTACCAGTAACGTGTCTTGAGAAAAATAATAGACCGTTAGCATGGCGAGTTTCTGCGAATGGAGCAACTCTAGCTTTGTGGATCTGGAGATTTGTTCGCAGATAATAAGTTGATCATGGGCTCCCAATATCTGAACATGCTGATGGTACCTTATTTTTATCAGTCCACCGTGTTAGACAAAAAACCATGAAAAACTGTAAAATATAGACTAAAAACGCATGCAACAGCAAGTTTTATTTCTTCAATCCATATCAAGCCCTTCTCCACATATCCGAGATATTCCACAGTCCCATCGTTCCAACAAAGTATCAAAACAAATTTAGCTAATCAAGAAAATTTCATAGTATTTTCAATTGGCACGTGTAAAATAATAACAAAAATACGCGTTGCAATAAAATAATGCAAAGATCCTTGTAAATATGCCAAAGTCCCGCGATAGGGCAAGATTGGGTTAACAGCTTCCTTAAACAGTGAGAGCTGGTGTCTTCGAGCAAAGTTTGAGCTTTCCTGCCAGTTTAAGTAACGATTTTCTGTCAGACATCCGTTTCCATCGGCAACCTTGGCGCTTGGCGCGACTGCCTCGAAAGCACTTTCTCGTGATGCCCAGATTTGCAACGGAGTAACCCAGCCATGCTCGTTGCGGTGTGACCTACATCGGCCTTGCCATTATCGCGATTGACAAGCCTGGGGATCGATGGACGTATGTACTTTTCATGAAGCCGGCGCTATGCGAGTATGTATACCTAGGGCAACAGGGGTGGACCACTCAGGAATGAAAGAGTGCGGAGAATCATCCTGGGCGATCGCACCACCGTACCAGCGATCTGTAACATCCGGCTGCTCCAACCACCTTCCTGCGATTGCTGCACCAACCGCTCCCTTAGCTCATTTATTTCGGCCCTGCCGCGCCCCAAATCAAGTCGTAAACATATCAGTCGGCTGAGATCCGTTACTCCAACTCTGAGTAGAATGTAACTTGGGCTTACGTCTGAGAATTGAAAGCACTCTCAACCCGCCGCAAGCTCGCCTCGCGCTCAGCCAATTCGGCTTCCAAGAAGGCCGTGCGTGATCCCAGAGATTCCTTTGATAGTTCTAAAGCTGCGACGCGCTCCTGTAATTCTGACTTCTCATCTTCCTTTGCCTTCAGATCCCTACAATTTCATTACCAAGTGGAAGCAAACTCCTCCTTAAGCTCTTTAAATTTCGAGAGTAGTGATAAGTATTAATTATCGAAGTGCACCTGTTGTAACGGTGCAATTGCTCCCGGGACGTATCTACTAAAGCCATCTGAGTAGCGAGCCGTACTTGCAAGTCTTCGATAGTGTCTTCGGCCTTCAAAATTCTAACACCACGTTCTACGACTACAGCATTACTGGCAGCCACCTGTTACGATGTAAAGTTCAACAAGGCTGTCAAGCGACAGATACTCCTAAGGAAACAATTCATTTACAGCTAGTACAATTACCGATTCAATTCGATTAACGAAACTCTAATAATCAAGCGGCACAAATGGATGGTATAGCTAACTATCGGTGAGAATCTCGAAATTCCGAAAGTTCGCTTGGATTGCTGCCACGCTAAAGATGATAATGACGAGCGATAGCGTTATCATGCCATTCCACCATGGCAACCTTGGACAAGTGAGAGTTAATAGGGCAACTATCGATCCCTTTTCTTAGTACAGGCGGAAGGAGTATTGTGCGATATTGAGTCACCGGTGAAACGCAAAGTGTGTGACTCAGCCATGCCGTAGATTCTCACCATGCTTTGCCCTATCTACGGTGAACCTCAAGTATCTCAGTAAAGTACAAATACGTGCAAAATTTTCAGCGCACGCAGAAAGATGCTAAAAAAGGTGAGAGATAGGTATGCAGAGAGCTATCGATTCTGGTGGCATGGAAGGGTGAAAGAATGACTCACTCCTTCGTAGAGTACCGCGGGCAGAAGTCTGAGGGGCAAACGCAGTTATACCCCCTTTGGAAGCTCGCCTCTTTCTCTCGTGCGATCGCACGGGAATGAGTCACACCCTGGATGATCAATTTTTACAGTGGTCCTTGACTCCAGGGTGCAAACACTCCGCTACAGCCTGCGCACAGTATACTCTACTTGGAGAGCGTTACCCCTCGAAAGCTTATGTTAACTAAGGCGAAATAAAGGAAATGGTGAGACTTCAACCTCGTCCAATAGGACTCTGTTATCCTCCCGGAATTTCAGCAGCTTCTCGCGGTCCTTGGTGATCTGTTCGTGCAGGGACTTGAGCTCGTTTTGCGCGGTGAGTAATTCATTCCGCACGTTCTCCGTAGCGACCAGACGCTGCACGGCGAGATCATCGAGCCTGCCCACTTCTTCCTCCATCTTTTCCTTTTCCTATAAGGAACGGTAATCCGATCTGACTTTTGATTAATCTCGGACACTGGCCACGAGTGCGTGCCGAGGAGGAGGAGACGCATATGCTCGCCCTGCTTTATCTATTCCGATGTGGTGTCCCCGTGATACGATAGCAGTTTCTTCTTTCGCTTCACAATTAGCCGTTGGCCCGATGCCAGCATCTCGTTGAACGCTTCCACTATATATACTAATTAATGGCCTCGTACCGCGCGCCTATACATATTTTTGACAGCACCGGATAAAGCAGCCGACGCTGCTGCCGAGGTAAAACCCTAGCTATATTTTTTTCGCTATGTCGAAGCCCTCCTGTTTTCGGGTCAGCCGGTCGAAATCTGGCCGGTTACCCAACTCTGCGAACCAACGGACAAAGGCACCCAACTTTGTGCTACTCTTATTACTGTAAATCACATCATGCCAAGCTCTCAAAGTAGATTTCATCGGTGGTTTTGAAGTTTAAGCTACAGTTATCCAGAAAATAGGATTGCCATTTGGGAAATGCATTCTTCCGGGAAGTGTTATGTATTTGTCGCCGGTAAGGCGCACTGCGAGCTCTCTGGCTAGCGTCATCCCCGTAGTTAGACGCACGTCATTGAACTCTCGTATACGTCGGCTGCGAACTTGTCAGGCACCAGAGGCCCTCGGTGTGCCGTGCAACCACCATCCATGTCTTTCACCGCTCCATAACATAAACGCCTAAAAGCCCGTTTCGCGTATTTTCGGACTTCAAGTCCCAGCGGCACCCCGCTCTCACTCTCCCTTACCCCCTCGTACCCCCTTCGCCCCCCTCCTTCCCTCTCACTCGCACTTATCGCCACTTTCGGCCACTTTGGAGCATCGATCCATCCATAGCATATAGACTTACGCTCCTCCTTCCAAGTAAACAAAAACGTACTTGCGAGGTGAGAAGCTTTGTTCGAGGTCAATTACCGTCTTAAGCGCATCTCGTTCGCGCAGTGCGTCGTCCAGTTCGGACTTGATGCGATGGATCTGAGCGGTGCATCTCGAGACACGATTATTCTCGGTGTCCAATAGCTTACGCAGTACCACGATTTGTAGGTGCAGGTGGTCCCCCTGCTGGTCGAGCTTCTTCACTGTGTCTCGAAGATGTTTGACGTTCGCGCGACTGTGCCTCCAGGCGTTCAACACTAATAAGTGATAAATGAGGCTGGCAGCTTCCTTCGGGCTTTGATAGAACCGAGAGCTATTCTCCTCGAAATCGGCCATGCTCAGAACCTCTAACCATTGACCACCACCCTCGCTACTCGTCATCTCCTTGGCCCGATCACCGACATCCTCCAAACTTCCTCTGGCCGAGCTATTCTCCGACCTAAACACAAGATAACTAGTCTTGTAATCCCAAGTTCAGATTTAGTAGGATGAATCCTCAATTTTCAATGCAGCATCCGAGGGGAGGCTTACCTGGGGTCGGTGTTCTCAGAGTCTGCGCTGCTAGGGATCGAGAGATCGATCATAGAGAGACTCCTTTTACAGCGTGGTGTAACGACTGCCGTAAAGCTTGAGCTACATCTCGAGCTTTCCGGTGTACTCTTTGCCGAGAGAACGGGACTGCGTTGGTTCAGCGCCGTAAGACCTGTTAGTATAAAGGGACTAGCCCTCCGCGGGCTGTAATACGGCCTGGTACTCTGGCATCTTACGGGCAGCTGCGTGTACATTTGAAATCTACGTCGCACACATCGCGCGAAATTCTTTTCGGCGTATTTCCCTTCCCTGAGAATGACACGCCGCGAAGACGCACTCTTCGACATTAAGGCACTCTCTGACATTCTGCTTTAATTGCGTTGCTCCTGTGGTTTTGTACTTTGGTAGCTTTGCACGTCGACTGTCGACACGATTATGTCTTCGCTATGGGAACCAACGGGAAGAACGGTGAAGGACAGCCGACGATCATTTTCTAGCTGGGGTGAAGCTAGCTATGCTACTGGGTGATTCAATTCGCCACAATATGTAGTCTTAGTTCATCACCCTTCACCTCCAGGCAAATACACAGTTGTCGCCCGAGAAACTATTCAAAATTTAAATATACAATATTCTGCACGTGCTACGGAGTACATTTAACTGTATCTCTACGAGACACATAAATTAGATGCACGTTGCATTTTGCACGGCTTATATAACCCTCAGATTCGTCAGGTATACAGGCAGCGTCTTCCTAGAATAGTTGACTCGAGTGCGTATTCATAATATTTATTAACGTTTCAAACTGCCAACTTTTTGGAAGTCTCG
Source organism: Ectemnius lituratus (assembly GCA_910593735.2). Taxonomy (NCBI): domain Eukaryota; kingdom Metazoa; phylum Arthropoda; class Insecta; order Hymenoptera; family Crabronidae; genus Ectemnius; species Ectemnius lituratus. The sequence goes on along the minus strand of OU343036.1, from coordinate 394,351 downwards.
GTATGGCATGGGGCGGGGGTTCCTACTTCTGCAGTCATCCCGGTGGAGCACCGAGCTCAACGCGCATACGCTTTGACTCTTCTAATTGTGCATGACTCATAGCCCGGAGGATCCAGGTATCGGCGCGGACGCGCTACGGCCCTGGATTTTAATTCGCACGTGACAAACTTCGACGCGAGTTGCAAGCAACGAGAGCTCGCATCACCACTCCTCGCTACATTGGCAATGAAGACCGTAAAAGTCCGTAAAATCCAACGAGCGACCTGATCACTCGACAGCCTGTAGAGTCCTCGAACTCGAAACTTTAAAGCAGCGGCAAGACTTGAAACCTATCGCACTCCATCGGTGCTTTATCGAGATTAAAGAGAGAGAGAATAGAATCCTTGCCTGTGGAGAAAAGAAAAAGGAAACTCAAAAGATTACTCTCGGTACTGCGGCAGAAAAGAAGAAGAAGAAGAATAAGAAACGGTAGAGGCTCGCCTCGGAGGGTGAAGTGCGAGCGTTGGGGAGAGTGCGTGAATCAAGAGTGAGCCGCTGGCTTGCGCGATTCGATTCTGCTAGTGAGCGAGCAAGAGCAAGAGCGTACAATAGCAAAGCTACCGGAACTACCGGGGATTGCAGTACGGCGGCAAAGTCTAGCGAGAGATGTGCCAGCGCGTTATATCTAATTCCTAGTCACGAACATTCACAGTGCTTATTCGAGGAAGAGTGCGCACCAGTGAAACGTAGATCTCGTTCGTTCGCCGTTCCCGTTCGCCGGACACTCGAGGAACAAGCTGTACTTGGCGCCATTCGATAGAGGCTGCCACTGGTTCCGTTTTGCAAGGCGCGAGATGTATGTACTCAAGAATAAAGTTGAATAGGGGAAAGAGTACGAAGAAGACAAACTAATAATTCGTGTTCTCCCGCTTCGGTAAGAGTAAGAGTGAAAAAGAACGTGTGTGATCTAACGAAATGAAAGACGCAGCGCACTCTCGAATTCGAAAGTGCGTGAACATGTTGATCGGGCTGGGGGCAAGTCTTTCTCGTCACATTGTCCTACGATAGTTTAATTATAGCCGCGCGACTCGTACGAGCCTAGGCTTTCCCAAAATAATGATTGGATCAGCGCAGCTTCCCTCTTCCCGCCTGCTGCTCACCACTGCTTTTGCCTCTTCCCTCGGGACACTTGTCTGCTGCTGCAGTGCCTTTGGAACTATCCTGTGAACAGCTGTCGTCTCTCTGATCACTCGGACGGAGCGCTGTCTTACTTTATAATCCGCGCAAAAGAAACATAAGCTTTCCCCTCAGATTTCACGGGTTGGAAGTTTGTTCTCGATCGGAGCGCGTCAATTTCCGTGATCTCCCTCTTGCTCCTACTTTGCTTCTTGCCCCCCGTCCACCCACTCTGCCCGCTCCCGCACCGCAACCGCACACCAACCACTCTCTCACACTCACTGTACGTACATATGCCTCTTGCCCCTTCCTCCCGCGTCCTCCCTCACTCTTTCTCTTTCGTTCTCTCAGTTGCGTCACTCGAGCCAACGTTGAAAAATATGCTCAATGCATAGTGTGCCTGTCGGAGAACTGCGCTCGATCTCCTCAGGACGGCGATCGCACCGAATCCTCCTGGTCAGGCGATTGTTGCCGCGCGATTTACTTATCTCCTAGTACGTATTGGCCAGTGCCGCACTCGTACATTATATATCGTTGGTGAGTTGATCTTCACCTGTTCGTAATAGCCCGCGTGAAGATGGTGCGCGGTTCGGAACGAACCTCGGGCACCACGGGCTCAGGACCGATTCATTTTTACAACAGCATATTCCACGAATGCAGAATCTACCGCGCGGCGTGGATCGCGCGCGCGACGGATGTAGTCTGACTCGTACTATCTAGCCGCTTGATAAAAATCACGAAAACCGCTCAATGTCAGTGAAGTATGCCTGGAAATTGGCAGCACGATAGAGCGCGACTCTGAGACACTCGGGCCAGAATCGCAAACTGATTGATATTGCTTCCATTGATAAACTGCAATAGATCCGATTTTGAATGTTAAATCACCCGAGTTCAATCTCAGCCATTCTCGTACTGACAAAAGATATTCCCGTTCCATTTCAGATGGCAACAGTTCAATGCATTGAGCACTAACTACCAGGCATGGAACAGTTCCATGGTATGAGTGATGGAAATATAAATATAAGTGATGTCAGTAAGTACTGCAGATAGCACGATTTCCCAGGATAATGTAGACTATCGCGTGAAATCTGTACGAAACTAATGATGACATCTGTCTTTAAAAGTTGAGGTCATCCAAACTACCGATCCTGGATTTGTGGAATCTAGTGGCAGGGAACCCCCACCCGTGGAAATGAACACTGGAAGACTTTTGCCGTACGTGGAAATCATTGAGCAGCCTGCCAGCAAAGCACTCAGATTTCGCTATGAGTGCGAGGGCAGATCAGCTGGAAGCATACCCGGTGTCAATAGCACACCTGAGAATAAAACGTTTCCTAGTATTAGAGTAAGTTCCATGCCTTATACTTCCGATAGAAGTACAGCCAGCACTGAAAATCTTGTATTTATAGATAGTGGGATATAAAGGCCGTGCCGTAGTAGTAGTATCATGCGTCACAAAAGATCAACCGCATAGACCTCATCCTCACAACCTTGTGGGCAAAGAAGCATGCAAGAGGGGTGTATGTACCGTGGAAATATCATCGGAAAACATGACTGTTACATTTGCAAACTTGGGTATTCAGTGTGTAAAGAAGAAGGACATAGAGGAGGCTCTTAGAATAAGGGAAGAAATAAGAGTGGACCCATTCAGGAGTAAATATCTGACAATTGAAAAGGACTTATATACCATGAATCATGCGAAACATATTGTTCTTATTTATCTTTTTCCATAGCTGGTTTTGAACATAAGAAACAACCAACTAGCATTGATCTAAATGCTGTCAGGCTATGTTTCCAAGTATTTCTAGAGGGTTCGCAGAAGGGAAAGTTTAATGTGCCATTGCCACCAGTTGTGTCCGATCCAATTTTTGATAAAAGTGAGTGATTGTGCTTGTCAACGAACCAAAAACCTTCCCAATATTGATTTATCAAACTACAATATTTTTCAGAGGCAATGTCCGATCTCGTTATATGTAAGTTGAGTCATTGTAGTGCCTCGGTGGCTGGTGGTATGGAAATGATTTTACTTTGTGAAAAAGTTGCAAAGGAAGACATACAAGTGAGATTCTTCGAAGAAAAGGATGGACAAGTGATTTGGGAAGGATTTGCTGATTTTCAACCCACTCATGTACATAAACAGGTGAATTCAATTTACATTAAAGTCATAGAAAAAGAAGCAATTACTTTGGACATTGATTATATCGCGTTAATGCTGTTTTGCAGACAGCAATCGCATTTCGTACACCGAGCTATCGGATGCAGCAAGTGGACCAGCCTGTGCAAGTCTACATTCAACTAAAGAGACCATCGGATGGTGCTACGAGCGAACCTCTGCCATTCCAGATGTTACCACTTGGTTCAGGTAGGCCTGCTTTCTGGGCTTTGCGGAAAGCGTTTGCCAGGAAGAAAACAGACTATAGCACGTTCGGAAAGATCTTAGCTAATGATCCTTCCTTACTCGCGAGTCCTCCACCCAGATATCCCCCTAATGCCGACGACTTTAACAACAACGACTTTGACTTAAAAAGACCTAATAATAAAATCTCTGCATTACGCGCCTTAAATGACTTGTACAACGTAAAAAATACTTTGGACTCCTGTAATGGGGCGGCTCACATAAATCAGACTAATGTTCAAAATATTAGTCATCCACTTAAGAATACGATCTTAGATCACCAGAATAACGAAGTATCGGTGATACCAGAAACATCAGAAAGGAGCATGGATTGTGACGAAGCAATTAATAAGATTTATGAGGCTAATGATACCAATGTAGGAAGCGTTGAAAACGTGAAATCAGATGCTGTTGTCGATGGCGTAGATCTAGCTCAGGATCTAGATGCTACCAAAAATAAGCCAGAATGGTACAATTATGCCGAAGTAGGCAAGTGGATACAGAAAGGTCAGGAGTCCCTAAACGGGAAAGAGGAGTCTACATTGAAAAATGAAGTTGATGAGGCAAACAATAGATCCTTTAATGAACTACTATCACAAGTTGCTGAACTCGATCAAATTTATGCCGACACGCACACTAAACTGGCCGAAGCTGCCCTTCACCAAAACCCTAGTACTCTCATGGATTTGGACGTTTGTGATAATCAAACATACACTAGTCTCCAAATGGCTATGAAAAATCCATTAGAGTTCCTGGACCTTCGCAATGATAGAAAGTACGAGGATGTCTCAGTCCCAAAACCAGATATTGGTGTTACTCCATCAACAGCACCTAAAAGAGATGTTACTCAAGAAGAGCGTTTACCACCACTACCACCAAAGCGTATCCGCAAAACACCCTCAATGCCACTATTGCCCCGACCTATATCTTCCCATGCCCTTCCGGGATCTCCTTCAGAAGCACCAAATAAAAACTTACCCTCCCCGCCTAGTACCCTACCAAAACAGACGAAACAAGGTCTGCTCTCCAAATTTTTTGCCAGAAAATTAAAGAAGGAAAAAGAATTGAACGCAACTAGAAACAGTAACCACAGTCTTAGTACGCCAGGAAACTCTAATCTATCAAGAGGTGCTACACCGGACAAGCCACAGTTACAGGCTCCAAGATCCAGTATAACAAGCACAACTAGCATAAAATCGCTTAGACTCGATGGCGACGAGTCTTACAGTATGGACTTGACCGAAGCTGAACATTATGCTCTTTATACATCCATGGCTCCGCACGCAACAGCATCTGAATTCGATGAAATGTCCTTTTACTACAGTCCCGTAGAGGGTGGCAAGATATACTCGGACAAGAAAGAAACTTAGTCCGTGGAAATGTTTAACATTTTTGGCATACTAAAAACTAGAACTGCCCTTCTTTTCTTGTATCACTGATACGGCTCAATGGTAGATTTTAAGATGCTGCTTTTGTAATTGCGATTCTTATGTGACCCAATTTCACACAGCCCTGATGCTGCTGCATCTACATGATGCATTTTGAAGTCTATGCTCATGATTGTTTGAGCTTACAACGTAAGCATGTTTTCCCTTTAGTAGGTATCCAGTAGACGCTGATATATTCTAGTCGATTCTAGTCGATGTACATGTTGTTATTTTTTCCACGGTCTTTCACGTGCCTCTTGATGAGCTGATATGTAAATTCGGCTCAATATTGTTGTTTATTACCCAAGGGTTATCATTGCTTTTTCTAGTCGAATTTTACCGTGTTACATTCTTGAAAATATACCCAGCTTTGCTATTACTATTTATATTGAAGTTGTTAAGTTTTACACGGTCTCTCAAGTTTAGAGAAATATTTGCTTCTAGTCATAACCCGGATGTTTTATTTCAAGCTGAACGGCATTATTTTTAACACTGCGATTGGCGGCTATGGTGAATCTAGTCTGTACTTTCCAAACGATTGCCGTCTGTTGTAAACCAACTATTACATATAGAATGGAGCACCCCCTTTATTAACAAGAAAGGAAATCGGCGCGTCTCTTGTCATTTGCAATGACAATTGGTTAATGTGCCATGGTTTATAGATGATCCTGATTCATTACGGCGAAAGAGACAAAAGTTTAATAACAGCCCGAACTCGCTAGTTTTGAGACATGTACAGGCAGAAGCTGAGAAGCGTGAGTACTTTTTCCATGACTCTCTTCAATATTACAGCTTGCCTGGGACTGGGTCTAAACACAATGTACCATTGATTGACATCATCGCGCATTCTATGCCCCACGTATGCCCAAAATTGATCCATGTGCCATGGTTACATTTGCTCCCTCCCCGTCCCCTTCCAAACGTTAGTACCCCTCCTTGACTCCGTTCAGTTCGCCCCTCGTTTTACTCTACCCGTTTCACCCGCCACAATATTGATCGCATACTTTGCGGCAAAGACCTATTAACATGGTATACGTGCCTATGTGCGAGGCAGCTACAAGTTTATGTCTGCTCTGGCGATTGCAGTTGCCATATTTGTTGATTGTTACTGCGAAGTCTAAGGAGCTTGTTGACGATTATTAAGGGTTTGGATTTGGAGTATCGGTATAATTTGAAATTGAAAATTGGAACTATGTATTACTTGTCGTGAAGGAATCGTGAATTTCTAATTTTTTGGGAAGTCAATGTCTCAGCGCTCATTTACGCCATATCATATACTAACCATCGAATTAATCCAGCCTTTTTACACAGTGAAAGTAATCTCAACTTTGGATTGTGTCGAGCAATCCCTTCGATTTTCTCTTGTCTCGAGCAATGCGAGATAGCGTGCATTTGGTAGAATGCGTTTTCACCGTGTAAAGGGAGAATTCATGAAATACGGAATTTTCATTGTATCAAAGAGTACTATTATATATTTTCACATATTGACGATTATTATTTTGTACTTTTTTAAAATCGTATTTTGTATAGATATTGAAAACTTGTAATACTTAAAAAAAAAAAAAAGGTTTGGAGAGCAGTGGCCTTGTACGTTTAAGGATAACTGTATTTTTTCTAACTGCCGCGAAATCAATTGATCGAATGGTATTTTTGAAGAAACATGAAAAATGGCAATAAACGTGTAGTCGCGCAAAGCAAGTAGTTGGCAATCTCTATATCGTAAGCCTCTGCTCTCGTTCAATGACGATGAACTTGGAAATCCGCAATACGGTATTTGTAGTATAACGCAATTAAACGATGTGCAATATTTGTATGGTAATAAAGTTTTTATAAGCTGCTTCTTTTAGAGAAGATATATATACACACACACACACTATATATATATATATATACTGTATGCTTTACGAATGCATAATATATCGATATATACATATGATCACGTAGTGACCAAAAAGGCTGTGTTCTTTATTCTGATCCCATATGATCAATTTCAGATTTTAAAAAAGTGATTCGCGTCGTTCAGGTATGGTCCGATAATGTTAACTTTGATTGCTAGTGACTACCAAATATTTTTGGATAGTTTTTCATAGAGTTGCAGAGTGACGTTTGAAGTGAAAATATATTATACGCTTTGCATGCATCATTATCACTGACATTGTTGCTGATATTATCTCACCGCATGCATACCTTTATTTACTAATCGCACTAGTAGGCCTATAAGTGTGCACTTGTCTCTTTTGTTCGACGCTCGTAAAAATGTTTGTGTGGGTGTGTAAAGTGGATTTCTCAGCTTTCAGAATTTCCGAATAATCGCAACATTGCTTTGTAGATACTGCAATGTTGAAGCAGCCGATTCAGTACAATTTTAATCTTATAAAGCCAGAACCAGTGGAGAGAGTATCCCCATTTGGCGGCGGGATTGCAAGTGGTACATCGTTCCCTTTATATCCTATTGGAGGAGCATCGCCACAACCACAGTCTTCCATGCAAACCTTAAGGTACAATAAGATCGACTAGTTGACATTTTGATTGTTTGGTGATTAGTGAGGAAGAATATTTAACGCGTGAATTTTATAGGCCTCAGGTATCACCGGGCCGAACACCATCTCCTATGGATTACAGTCCGTACAATCCATCCCTCGCACAACAGCCGCAATTGTCGCCGCAATATCAATCAGCAAATACTCATATAATGCCACAGGCATCGCTAGGTGTTCACATAGCGCAACAATATCCATTCGTGCAGGAACAAGCACAGCAGCAAGATCCACTATTACTAAACCGTGTTGCGCCCACTTATCCGGCAGGTGTCTTACAGCCACTGGTTCATCCTGGTTGGTATAAATATAATAGTACGAAGATGTACTCACTGATATCGATTCTAATAAAAATATCATCACATTTATTGTACAGCTGTAGGTGTAGGTGGGCCGGATGTAACAAGTGTATTGGATATGGATAGTCAACAGTACAGTTTTGACTTGAGTCTTAATCAACTTGACTCGGCGGAACTTGCCGCTTTCGGCACCGCATTATCCGAAAATCTGTCCAGCGGCCTATCTATTTCCGATTCTAATAAAGTAGGTGCATATTCACATACTGTTTTACTCCCGCACTCGATACACTGGCGTATGTATAACTTATAGTTTTGTCATCTAGCCGGAGGCAAGCAAGGCCGGGAATGCCGAGACGACCAACGCTGGAGAGAGTGTTAACATGACCGATAGTTTTACAAGAATAACGAACAATACGATCCAAGAACTATGTACTTTGAATAGCATCTACAAACCAACGCGTGAAGTCGACGACTGAAAGTCAGCTGAATGTGTTGTTAATGTTAGCGGTAGCGTTCAAAGAAAAGTGTCAACCGGTTTGCGCACTTGATCCAACGAAATTCTGCGTATATTCGATACGTACAGATACAGTATCGTCGATCGCACGCTGTGAAATTAAGTTGAATTTTCGTGAAATCGTAATACTAATATCGAATATTCGGTTGGTTGTGATAAGTCATTATCATTATCAGACATAGGTTCTTTTTATGGAAGTCGGAAATATCAGCATTCCATAGCAATGCGTAGGCTAAAAATCTCAACGGATGCACATACTTAACTTTTCGACGCAATGAAAAGTGTCTTCTATTAATATTAACAATTATGTTTATCAGCAATATTATTGGAATTTAGAGTACGTATGAACCAGTATAACATGTACCACTCTGCGACTGTGATCAAAGTATACCGAAATTCGTTGCGTGCACATCGCCCGAATAAATGCCTCTTATATAGAGAGAAGGCTCAGACGGCAAGGCAATCTGCATGCACTACTGTATAAAATACAACTGATCATATGAACCAAGCATATCTTTATGTAATCATTCTTCTCACACACTTCGTACGCTTGTATAAATACCCGAGTTTTATTTTTACATATTCGTATTCACTACAGTCACTTTTTGTAAATACAAACAGTTTAGCAATAATTTGCGAGTACAATGCGTACAATTACTGTACACCCAAAGCCGGCTTACGGCTTTCAATGCATGTTCCGTCCACACAACTTTACGACATCCATCGCGTTGCATTTCAGATGCAACTATGTCTGCTAAAAGGATTAGTTAAAAGATTTGTCGCCAAGACGAGGAACGCACAATACTCTAAATATATAGTAGTATAGCGGTGTTATCAATCAACACCACACAGTCTTCAATGAACAATGAGAATAAATACGAGTGCAGGTCTCTTCGCTATATACACTTAGACTTAAGAGTACTTAATAATTTTACATACAATTATCTTAAATAAAATGTCGATAAGTTTGAACTATATTTAGTTGAGCAACCGTATCCCTGTGTATTCCTAGATTCGTAGCCGTACCAGGAGGCCTTATAGTTATTGAAGAGGAAGGTATTTAAGTGAAACAATACGCAGTTCATACAGTATAAAGGTACAGATATCGTGTCAAATTACATTGGATACATAAATCACACATCGATTTAATAGGCAAAAGACGTGAGGTCACAGACAGATTATACGGGGATAATTAAGTACATACAGACACTACTACTCATTGGTCAGTCATTACTCGAGTACTCCAGAGTAACGAAACGGGGATGAGATACATTCCTTCACGGACCCGTGAAGAATAAAAAAACGTCCGTGTTGTTTTCCAAAATGTATTTACTTAAAAATACAATGAAAGTTTCAATTCTGATGGAATGGGCACAAATAGTCTGTGGTGTCGGTTACTGTTACGTCGAAAGTGATGATGCGATGGTATCCTGTACAAAAGTAGCTCGAACAAGACTCATGAACACACAAACCAAACTCTTATCCTAGGACTTGATTTACGTGACGTGCCGTTTACCAGATTTATCTCTTAAACTTCTTCTTTCATGCTTACCTAACGAACGTAGGGATGTAACGGTATCTGGGCGATCAGCCTGATTGATTGTAAGACCCGTTAGCACCAGTGAGTAAGTTTAAGAATCGCGTCAAGTACTCGAGCGAAGAAGCGTTGCGTGTTCTCTAGCTTGAGGTACAGGACGAGAGTCGCTTTTTGGGCAAGTTGCAAACGGGGCTCGGTTTTGCGATAATAAAATTAAATGGACCTACACTTATAGCGTATGTATTGTATACTATGAATGCTAAAGTACTCGTTTTACTGAGGCACCTGTACTTTAAGATAGTTCTTTGTCAAGGTGGTCGTCAAGGTACTATCTTGAAGTGAACACGTGATAAATATAGCAGTAGCTGGCGTATAAAATCGTGGAGTAACAGAGGCTGCTGGAGATGGTATGGCCTATAACGATAGAGGAAAAGAGTGCCACGTGGCTTTCTTGGACCTAACAGTGGACGCAGAGAGCAGAGAGCAGAGAGCAAGGTGTCTCAAGGTGAAAAGTAAGTGCTCTCCCACAAACGCATTACACGGTCCACCCCATCTCCTTGAATTTCGTACGACAGGTTTTAAAACCACAATCGGCAGTTCACTACTGCCACCTCTGCAATTTGTCATCGGATATCAAACCCATTACTACACACGAGAACGAATCATTTTCTCTGATCTAACTGCGTTTTATTTAACTATATCTCATTCGAAAATATTTGTACATTAAAACGTGGGACATCGTCTCGCATTCAAATTATCGTTACCTTTATTTATTATGCAGCTATGGTACAATGGTATCGTAACCGCAATGTCTCTTCACCCTTCTGCCTACCAGTCTCCCAAAATAAGTGACAACATGGACAATCTATTTGCAACGATCCACCGACTCTTGCACAAAGAGCACCTTTCTCGAGATTGGCAACCAGTGAATCACACGAACTCAATAAAAATAGTCTAACACTAGTACTAATTCTGTGGGTACGTCATGAATAAGACAGTGATCACCGTATGTGCGGAGAAACTATCGTAATCAGGAGAGGAATATGCTACATCACTCATTCTGCGACAGCCAACGAATCATTGCTAGGAGTAGTAGTCCACGACAATGGTAGTAGTCGAAATAAAAACCACACTACATAAAATACAACTGAATTCCTATCGAATAAGAACACTCGAACAGGGAGAGTATTCGTCCAGGGTTCGATCCTTATCGCTAGTGATATCAGGGTCAATGTCGGTGGCTTGGCTCAAATGTCGATGCCGTATGAGGCATCTATAATACTTGGTACAAGTCGTCTTGTACGATTCTATATTTGTTGCCGTCAGATATTAAAGGGCAACCAGTCACGCAGATCTACAGATAGGTTCTAATTGGAAGGTATCAAGAAATGATCGGCGGAAGGTTCAACAGCTCGCACAATGGGTGGTGAAGACGCTCTCCCTATTCTATGCCCAAGCCTAAAGTGCAACAACCTCCCCGCATTACATTACGTTACATAATATTATCGTTAATAATAAAATGTTTCTTATTCCATAACTTTATACATGCTATGTATAATTATTATGCAATGTTAAAGTCACACATTACTCATCCACACTACCTGGCGCGAGTGTTGCATTAACCTTAAAGTTCCCATTCGACGAGCAAACAGGAGCACGAAGCAGTGTTGAGACTATTAAATTACCATGCGCACAGAATGCCGAGAGATGTCCTGCCGACTCGGTTTATTTCATCATTTCGTTTTATTAGTTATATGCACCACTGGATTCGGTTTATTACGTAGCCTCGCGCTCCTGCATAGAAGACCCTGCGATTACACATATATCGTAGTATATCGGTCGAAGAAGGAAAATCAATCACGCGCACAAGGTGAGAGACATTCGTCGAACTACAAACGTAAATTTGATTTCAAATGTAAAAAAATCATCACCCACAAATGTCCATTTTACACTATTTAAATACAATAGAGCTTTTTATATCTTAAATAAGTTTCCGTTATAAAACTGTCCCGCGAAGAAAGCCAGGTGACGGCAAATACCAGTTAGCAAGTGGTTTGGATAAAACGATAGATTCGCCTTGGGAAGACGCATGCAGTGCCAAGGTGGCACGGCCATACCGGAAGAACCAAGATGTTGCGATTCGATAGGACTTACTTAGGCGCTCCTCACGACGAATGTACAGTTTTCGTTCAAACTACCCTAATAGCATTTGGTGATGGCTAGACGACCAGAATTGCGAAGAGCCAAGACGGTAGAATTGCGGCTGCATCTAATGTGTGTCAGCCCACCACAACTCCGGTGAAGTGGTAATTTTTAGTTGTAGGTCGGGAGGATCCAGTAATATGGATTGGGCACCATGGATATCAACAACATTGCTACCAACCACTCAATATGAGAGTAAGTGTTTGCTGAGAAGACTGCCGAAGATCGACGACGATGCCATGTGCCTACCTCCTCCCTTCTTACTTACATATTTCTTTCCCTTTTTTCATTATGCGTCTTCCTCTTCGTCTTCTACTTCACCTTCTACCTCACCTTCGGCATCGTCCTCTTCTTCATCTAAAAACCAAGCCATTCCTTTCTTATTCCCTTCCAACTCCAATACATTCTCGCTGCATTCTCTCTCACTCCCTTTCCCTCGCTCGCACGCACGCTCGCTCACTTCTCTCTTTCTATCAACCATTTCTACTCGACGGCAGAGGGCCGACCACACTAACTCTCTTCACTCACCTTCCCCTTCTTCCAGATCTTCTTCGCCTTCAGGTATGTCGTCATCTTCGTCATCTTCTTCGCCATCACCATCCACTTCCTCTTCCTCTTCCACCTCCTCTTCCAGCTCCTCTTCCTCTACTTCGCCGTCACCGTTCTCCTCCTTTCTTTGTTTTTTCGTTTCCTCGTTCTTCTCCTGAAACAGCCAAGAGTCGGCTCCTATTAGTCTCAGCGGAGTACAACCTTCCATCCATTTGGGTGAATGACTACTGCTTGACCTATAATGCCAGTAATTGGTTCCGCCGCCGTGTAAACATGATTACGACCGCTTATTCAAACATATCGCTACTCCCTATATTTGACTCCATATGGAACAATGGTGAATTATTCCGACGATGCTCAACGAATACTCCGACGACACCGACGCGAAGGGAGAGTAACGCTACTACTACGTTATTGTTATGCGCCGTCTACAATCTCATTGACATGGGTAGGAGATAGTATTATATGAGATGAGTATTTCGATTGCGAGGCAAAACCGAGGGGAAGGGATGGAAAGAAGAGGGTGATTCCCTTCTCGGCACAAAAGGGCAGAGGAAAATAAGGGAAAGGTAAAGAAAGGGGGCGATTCTTCCGTTAAGGTATAATACCTGCAGAAAAAGGAGAGAAGCGGAGCGTTTCGAAAGGCCTAATGTAGAATGCATAGTTATAATTTATAACGCGCGACCCCCAAGGATGACACAAAGTGCGTTTTCGGTACGCGCGGATATCGATTACATCCAAGGCACATGGAATTTTCTTCCAATACCAAAGGGGTATTTATTTCTTCTACTCGTATCCTAGTATAAAAGAAATGAACATTGTTCAGAAACAGCAGCTAAGAATGAAGCTTCTGTCTCTAAGTAGCGGGAGTGGATTGGAGTCGAAAGATGCGACAAACTGAGGGGTAAGCTTTGGAGTCGCATTGTCGTTAGCCGAGTATCCTCAAAACGCCGGTACCTTAAACCCGTGCCCAGAGAGCGTTACTCGCGACCATGGTAGCCTGCAGTAACGTTATGCACGCGGTGTGTGTATCAGTCGTACGGGGAAAGAGGACACGAAGCTCACAAAGAGCCATCGTCCAATGGAAGAGACGAAAGCAGTAAGGGTACGGTGGGGCGAGCCCAGTGATTGGCAGATGACTACGGCACATGTTCACAGAAGCCGAAGTGTTCGTACTGTGTGAAGCGCGGAAGCAAGCACGGAGGGAGTGGGAGCGGGAGCGGGAGCGAGAGCGAGAGAGAAAGAGAGTGGGAGAAGATAGGGGGAGGTAGATGTGCGGAGCACGGCGTGCCGGCTGCCGTGTGCGCGCACACGTAGCTGCCGCCACGAAAACTTCGAATAAATGAAAATGTGATCCAAGCTTGCCCACTTCCGTAAGATACAGCCGGGATGACTAAACAACCCAAATGAAGTCGAAAGCGACCATATATCTGGCAGAATATAATGAACAAGTTTGAACGCTCCGAACGGTTTCCGCCGTAACACCCGCTCGGTAAACTAGAGCGGCTGGGCTATATTGATACAATTGCAGGCTCTCGCCGGCACTCTCGCTGCCTCATGCAATTCTATTCCCGTGGCTTGGTTGAACCTGTTGCGATAAAATGTAAACGAGGAGCACGCATCAGTGATTGCCGCTGAAAATCGAAACAAGTACTAGTGTTACGCGCGCCTTCCCATTGTTTTAGTCAGGCGTTACGATGCATCTTGAAATTTGAAACGCTTTCTTCGAGGCAGCAGCGCACGTTCGCGTTGCTGGCAGCTGCAGCTATGCTTCCGTGGCGTTTCCGATCATTTACAAAGCGGGCGAGCACTGTGCGACAGCGTCGTGCAGGCGCTACTGGCAACGGAATGACGATGCTGTCTGTTATTCTGCCGCCTGGACCGATTACCTATCAACCCATTACCAATCACGGGGTCTCACGAGATAACCCAATGTTCATAACCTATCGCATCGAGTCTCCCTCGATGTCTCGGACAAGGATTCCGAACATGCTTCGAAACACATTACATAATTCTTCCGCAACGTGCGAGAGTTTTTAAGATCTTTCTGATAACAGCGAAATTGGACACTCTACTAGTTAAAGTATGTTATTCGACAGCTACGCTAGTTGAGATAGTTGTACTAGTCAAAGTATGGCGGGCAGTATCGCTGAAAACTCGAGAAGCGGACACGATACAAATCAGATATATTGGCGCGTCGTTGCCGACGGAAGTTGAATTGAGAAGAATCGTAAGCGATAATGTAATCAGAATCGAAGTCTAAATGTCACGTGACAATAAAGCGATCCGGCGGCTTCTACTCGGGCTAATCATATTTTAAACGCGTGGCAGATCGATTCGTGGGGACGCTCAATTCGTAAAACCCCTGAAGTATTTTTCCCGCTTCCCCCCCTCCCTCACTCTCTCTATCGACTACAGGGGAGGAGGTTGGCTCCGTTCTCTCACGATTCACTTCTCAACGGGCTCAACTTTCCAGCAGCATTATCCCATCCTACACCGCCCCCAAAAGAAAATGTATTTTAGGCCGTACTACATATCTATTGGATCCGTGTAAGGCCCAGAGATAGACTGACGGCTGGCACCTTATACTTCAGATTCCTGCTCTTTTAATCTCCAGGCGCTTGCATCACCAATATATCTGTCCGGCGTACAGATAAGACCGACAATATTAGCTCCGTACTATGGAATCGATACACGGTTAAGTTTACATATCATCCGAAATCGAAAAGGATCACGGCGTCCACACGGCGTCCAACGATACGTGCGCCGGCGGCTTTGCTGGCTCGGCAACCGGCGGTGGTGGTGGCGACGGCGGCGGCGGTGGCGGTGGTCAAGGGACGCCCGTACCTCCGACGCCTTTCACGGCGTTCTAAGGTAAATGAATACAGAACACTGTAATAAGGACGCGGAGGAGAATCGTTAGACGGTGACACGTAGTCCGGGACATGTTATCTCCACGTGACCTGCTGGTGGTGTTGCCGCCATGCAAAGAGATGAGTGGGAGAGAGAGAGGGAAAGAAACCGGCGGAATAGTATTGAATCCTTGCGACACGGGGTGTTGTGCGCGACGTCGACGCCGGCTTTTTCGGTCTTCGCTTTGCACCTCGCTCGCTCAGGCTCATGTCGCTAATCGGCCAGCATACACGTGTTATCCGCTAAAAATAAGCCCCGCCTCTATCCGGAAGGCCGTCCGCCGCATGACGATTCGATTTGAGATGAAAAATCATGGCGATGTTTTCTCGAAGGTTCGTAAGCGCGCTCATTGCTTGCGTTTGCGTGCGCGCGGGCGCGCGTGTGTGCGATATACCGTGAAAGAGAAGAGGGAGTGAGTCAGACGAGAGACACGACAGCTATAGCATATAATGCACGGCGTTGCCGCTGGCTGCGCGCGTGGTGTTCTGGAGGGAAAGAGAGAAGCACATACCGGCAAAGCCGTACTCGAGGGAACTTAGAAGGAGTGAGGAAGGGGTAGAGGGGGAAAGGGGGGGGGGGAGGCGATGGGCAAATGCGAGAAGGAAGCCTTCACCAACGCGGTGTTTATGCACGCAGGTCGGTAAACAATTTCAGGGCAACATGTCGACCCGATAGGGATATGTGTTAGACTATCGATTCTCCGTCGGACACGATTAACCCTGTTACAACGAATTATCGATCAATTACGAGAAAGAAAGAGAAAGCGAAACCGGCCAATGCCGAGGGAGCGAGCAAGTGAT
This sequence comes from Ectemnius lituratus, assembly GCA_910593735.2. Classification (NCBI taxonomy): domain Eukaryota; kingdom Metazoa; phylum Arthropoda; class Insecta; order Hymenoptera; family Crabronidae; genus Ectemnius; species Ectemnius lituratus. The sequence continues at coordinate 378,023 of OU343036.1, read as the reverse complement.
AGCGACGTCGGGGGCAGGGGGGTGAGAATGAAGGGGAAGAGGCGGTATCACTGGGATCAGGGGGTTGGGGGAGGGGGCGCAAGTGTTAGAGAAGGAGATGGAGATGGAGGCGAGTCGGCAAGTGAGAAAGATAGCACGACGAACGCGGGCTTGGTTTTGGCCGCCATAATGGAAACTCACGGCAGTGGCGGCAGCAACGAGCGATAGAAAAATGCGCGGGATGCCTGCCTTTTTCAGATATAATGCTGATATTCTCGTTTAATAATGGCGCCTACTCGAAAGCAATGGGACAGCACGGGAAGGGGCTGGTAGGAAGGGTCGCGTGAGGAACGCGTTACGGAGAGGCCACGATGCGAAAGCGTAAGCCTTCGAAATGAGCACATGGCGCTAGTGGAAGGAAATCCCGCCTGAACCGCAAAGTCGCCTCCCGCTCGAAAGCAAAGGGGAATCAGGTCGATCTCGATATTGGCCGGTAACGCGAAAACCACCCCGATAATTATAGACGGCATTGTAAGGAGAACAGTAGCCAGCCGAAAGCATCATGCTCTCTCATCGCGATGTAGCCACGCTAATACAATGGCGTCCCTCCGCTCCGAATGGGGAAAATAGCGCGGTCAGCATGTTTTGTAGCACGAGACGCTGCGAGTGGAAGTCGGCGCACGTAGTGGAGTGCACGGGACGCCGAGAAAATAGGAGAGGATCGAAAATGCCGGCCGGCATCGCATCTTTTCTCCCATGCCGTCAGTCGGTCGAGACGGCGACCGTTCGACCGCCCGCCCACCCGTTCGCGTTCGCCAGCGTAACGATGTTGCCGCAAAATAGCGATGTGTGTACTCCAAGGGGCACGCGAGGACGATGATTACGGCACGGCTGCTGGGAGAGCGGGAAAATCTAGCGGGAAGATAGGCCAAGTGAGATCCTCTAGGACGGAGAACGGAGCGAGCGCTATCGACGAGCCGTCGAAATTGGAGGCAATCCGAAGGAGAATCGACAGAGAGGGAGATAACAGAGCGTGGCGCGGAAGGAAGCATGCTCAAAAAGCCGGCGTGTGTATCTTTGGAGACATGTAGGTATGGGTGACGGCGATTCAGGTAGAGCAAGTGAGGAAAGGAGAAAGGAGAGGTTGGCGAGTACTATCGTATATCGTATGCGGAGGTTCAGGGAAAAGCTTGAGAAAACTCACCTCGGCCGGCCTCTTGATTCCCTTCATATCACACTTCGCGTCCCCGGAAGCCTTGTCGTTCTCGGTCACCTTCTCGACAGCGACCTCGTTGTTTTCCTTAGTACTCATGGTGAATAGGTGTGTTGGGCAAGATGCCTGCTGCGTACGAGCTTACAAACGGTGAGGAAGATAGAGCGGCGGCCGTGTGTGTACACGTAACGAAACTCCGTGTGTCCTCGCGCGGCGTCGGTTTCCGGCGAAATGCCCGAGAGAGCAGCGTCGTCAGGCGAAGACCCAAGGGGCAGAGGGGGAGAGAAAAAGGGGGAAGGAGGGTGAGACAGAGTCGAACCAGTCAGGAGTGGAGAGTGCCGTGTACTGACGACTGTGGCGCGAATAGCGCAAAACGGACTACTACTCGGTCGCGGCTCGCTCCTCGCACATCCAACCTGGCTTTGTTCAAAAATGAAGATGGCGCGGGTTTGAAACTCGATAAATACCTGATTGGTTGAAAGTCTAATGCCCTTTCGAGCGGTGCCACTGCGCGTTATTGGCAACATTATAAAGCCAGATAATGTTTTACTTTTTCTCCGAACGCTTTCTTACCTAACGCGCCCACAATGTCTATAAATAAAATTCAATCCTGCGGAAGACGAGGGGTTCGAGAGTTCGTGGCCTGAGTTAGCCGTCTGCTTCGAGGCTTTGTCGCTCGATTCAAATAAGCCCCGGCGCTGCGAATCGCCTACGCCGTTTTCGACACCCTCTTTGCGAAAAATCGATAAATATTCCATTCAAAATGCAGATTCTATTTGCAAAAATTTCAGGGTATTTTTTTAGATTGCATCAAAAATTTCCAAACTCTAGATTTATAATAGGCGCCTTATCTGACCTAGTCCGCGATATGCCATATATTCGTCCGTATGGGATACTGCCTATAACATTCGTCGATGCGTGTGTAGTACAGCGTCTCTCCTTTCCCAAAGTCCCAACATAAAAATATTCCACTTCCTGAATAGTCCTATTTCTATTTCGATACGTGTCGCTTCGCGAGACTAATACGTATTAACCAACCACATGTACATCTGTACCAGAGGGATGAACTATATATTTTTTGCTTCAATGTAATTAATTTTATAACCCCCCGGCCTTTGCGTGTGATAATATATGAAGAAAAAAAGAATATATATAAACTGGTCGTATCTACACGGTTATACTTCTCAGCCCACATCTTTCTTGAAAGCATGAATTTCTCGAACGTGCCGTCCATATTTATTCAATGCAATCCGCGGTGATACATATATGTATACGCATATATGTGTATATATATATATATTAGTATTCTACTCAAATTCCACTCGCCGAAATGCTTAATCTCCCGACGCTTATTCCCTTATCCTGAGCGAAGAGATAAAACAAACGCTAAAATAAAATTGCTTTTATTGATTGGATGTCTTATATATTAAACCAATTTTGATGCCGGCTGTTAATGGCGCAGATCCAATCATTGTCTTTATTCACCTTTATATGCGCCCAATTCCTCGCGTTACATTTTGTAATGCATCAACACTTACTGAATTTTGTGAGATCACGGCAAGCGAAATTCAGGCTATTTGTTTATAGATCTCTATCGCAAATAAGAGAGTTTCTTGATATTCATATAACACGAGACTAGTGCGCATGCTCACCGTATGCCGGAGTGACGGTTTCCGGTTAAAATACGTTTCCTTTTCTTTCTAAACATCCAAGATGGTAGGTGAATTGTCGGCAGAAATCATGCGTATTTCATCCGCAAAAATGTTTAAAATCACACAGTTATATATTCCTAAGAGCGTAGATTCTTCCTGTGGGTATCTTCCACTAGGAGTTTCAATAGATATTTTTCAATTTAATACAAAATACTCGCCTGTTCTGACGTTAGTATCCATAACCTCATTCAAGAACCGTACACGTCTAGTATTTACCTTATACGCGACTTGAAACATAATACTCAGTGAAAACTGTTACATTTCCGCAATTTTAAATTTATCGTGTATTCGAGTAATTCCTAAATGTCTGTGCAAAATTCAAGTTAACCTATTCGAACAGTAACATTGTCCCTCTCTCGATTACAGGTGAACGTACCGAAACAGAGACGTACCTTCTGCAAGAAGTGCAAGGTACATAAGCCACACAAAGTGACTCAATACAAGAAGAGCAAGGAACGACATGCATCCCAGGGAAGACGGAGATACGACCGCAAACAGCAAGGGTTCGGTGGCCAAACGAAGCCTATCTTCAGAAAGAAGGTATGTTGTGCTAAAAATGATCTTTACGCGGTGCTACTTCTGTTGTGCTATTAATGTCATTCTATTGAGTCTTGCATATACTGTTGCATTGGTGTAAGTCATGTATCATTTTTTTATTCAGGCAAAGACTACCAAGAAAATTGTATTGAGGATGGAATGTACAGAATGCAAGTACCGTAAACAAATCCCACTCAAGAGGTGTAAGCACTTCGAACTGGGTGGTGACAAGAAGAGGAAGGTAAATGAAATCTCTACCATTAACTTAGTGTGATTTCATTAATGTTTTTGAAGTAAATCTAACATTTCGATATCTTTTTTTTACAGGGACAAATGATTCAGTTCTAAGGTGAAGTTACGACGACCACTGCTTTCTGTATCTATTTAATAAATAAAATAAATACCTGGGATTTTCATAGTGATTTATTTTCTTAACTATACTTTATAATGTAAAAATATCCGCACACCTTTCCTATTTAAACCATGATTAAGTGTGCTAATTACCTTTGTTCTCAGCAGCGTTGGAAGTCTGGCCTTTGACACCAGTTTGCTACTGGCTCACTGTTAAAATGGGGAAAAGGCCCCAATCAAACCTTTTATAATTTGGTCTATTGTTTAATGTAATAATGAATAATGTTTGCTGGGTGTTTTATTTCAGAAGTATATTGTTATAACGTGTATTATCATTATAAATGAGGGAAACATTTGACTAGCAGAGACTCACCGATATGTCTAATCCCTCTTGTTCCATCTTTAACTTCACTGCTTCCCTTGGTACTCCAAAGTGTATCATTTTAAGATATTTCTCGTACTTGGATCTGTACTAGGAATCTCTTTGACAGTCTCTTTACTGTCAGGCTCGTGTGAAACTTCTTTAGGCTCTTCATTCTTAGATTCTTCTATCTTGGAGCTCTGTTCTTGATCTGGTTTGCTTTCATTGCTTTGAATGCTGCTTTTGGCATCCTGTTGATCCTGTTCCAAACCAGGAACTGACGACAGCTGTACGGGTATAAGTTTCTTAAAATCCTTATCACGTTTGAGTAAAGGCTAATGTAACTGTTAATCCACAACATCGAATGATCTACATACCCAAGATTCTAACAATTCTAAAGAGGCTTCCACCTTTTGCAATTTATTCTCGAATTCGAAGAGTCTCTCTTCGCATGAGAGGGCGAACTTATTGAGGAAGGTGACAGTGTGTATGATAAAGTGGTTTATGAAAGATACCGTCCGTTTCTGATTAATCGGCGGAACCTAAGGCACAAAGATCCGATTACGTACTTGTAAGCAAAAGAGGTGAAAACACAGTTGAAGAACTCTCTAGCAACAGGAGCATACACAGTACAAAAAAGTTTTAATTGGAACCTTAGTGAAATCAATAGTGGGCTCGATTATCGGCAGCTTGTAATCATTCATCGTATACCGCTAACTTTACTCGCTATAGTTCGAGGCCAATTGACAGTTCCTGTCGCCTGTCAACTTCGGACTTCGGACGCATCTATTGCTTCGCCGATCCCTCAGAACTGCGAGAACTGCGCTTCACTGAGAATCGCCACTCAACATCGAAGCATGCCGTAGTTTTCATTTCGGCTTTAGTACGACGTATTTACGCCATGGATAATCGAGGAAAGGCGCGACATTTAAAGGAATCTTTCGACAAGCTAAAGCTTCTAAAGAGTTCAAAAGGCATGAGCGTGTCTTTTGGATTTCGCCGGTGCTAGGGGATCTTGACTCGACAGTATTAGAGACGTCTCCGTTCACACATAGTTTCCACTTTTCTACTGTACTTTGCGAGACTATTACTCGCGAAACCAAGTACACCACTCTCGATTGGGGTGCGTTGGGGTGCTCGTATCATGCCATCTGGGTATTGGGTGGCATGTTGGCATGCAAAGCATTAACGTGTGGATAAATTGCAAATGATTTCTCTCGCGTAACGTTCGCAAATTGCTCGCAGCCGCGCCGCCAAGGATAGATTCGCGGGCATGGACAATAGAAAGACTCGGTATTGCTATCGGAATTAACTCTGATTCGATATATCTGCTGCGATCTACTCGGATCGGCCTCCTCTAATTCGGTGAAAATTGGGAGTTGCAATATCTCCTATAAGTCGATAAGGCAGGATATGTGTTGCCCCGAGACGAAAGTGGATTTTTCGACAGTCCCACAGGTTGGATCTGCAAGGTGGACGTATGCGTCCGGGAAAGCGAGTGAACTGTTGTCAGTGTAGGATTTGACTGTATGCGGATTTTTCGGCGAGGAACTATTTCTTGAGAAATGGATTCACGACCTGACCTGGAGACTGTCTATCAGGCTGTGTATTCTTTGTACAATAACTCGAATCCTTCCGAGCCAGGAAAAGCGTCACAATGGCTAGGCGAATTACAGAGATCAGTGAGTTGTTTCCCAGCGGTGTTTTCCGATTCTACATTATCTCGATGTGCCGGCAATGCGCTTCGCCCACCTATATACCCTGTAATTTCCACGGACTCCAATATTAGGCGTTAGTCAAGTCATGAGCAAAAAATTCGAACTGGCAGAGCTACTAGATATTCCTAACCTTCGGCTCTACATTGCAATGTGAACCTCGTTATCGCTCAATCCTCATTATCTAAAGAGGCACACTATGGACCCAAAACCGTATATCGACATCTTGTGCACCTTAACTAAAATTCATGTCCTAATCTCATGTACTTACATGTACCTAAACTAAAGTACTCTACACGAATCATAGTAGTAAAACTTTTCCGGTAATGTTTTAGGTGTATGCATGGCAGATAGCTGATGAAATGCTGCAGCATAAGCGGGACATTCAGTCCTGCTATTTTGCTGCACAAACCATGAGAACTAAGATACAGCTATCGTTTCACGAGTTACCCACGGAAGCACATATTTCACTAAGAGATTCTTTAATTGAACATATATCTCAAATAAATGAGCATACTAATTCTGCCATTACCACGCAGGTAGGAATTGAGAAAAATCTGTTCGAGTTTGTAGATTCTTACGCATCTGATATTCTTTACAGCTATGCTTGGCTCTGGCCCACCTTGCATTACAAATGTCGTCATGGCAAAAACCTGTCCTAGATTTAATTAATAGATTCGGTGGCTCACCATCTAGTTTATGGTCTTTGATCGAAGTAATGACTGTATTGCCAGAAGAAATTAACTCCAGATTCCTTAGGTATTCATTATTACATTATTCCACTATGTCTTAAAAAGATTATTTCACTAAGCTAAGGCGAATAACTTTAAGTTTATGCCACAGATTAGGAGCTAATAGGAGACAACAGATTCTATTGGAACTGAACGAGAGTGCAGAAACTGTTACAAATTTTTTGGTACGTGGGAGTATATCGTATATATGAGAAAAAGAAAATATCAAAATTCCATATCTATTGTTTATGTTTCAGAAAATGTGTTTGAAAGAAAATGGGAACAATGTACAAATACTTGTTAGGACCCTAAGGTGTTTTACAAGTTGGGTTACAGTTCATGCAATACCTTTAGTACCTACCAGTGATATCGTTGAATATGTACTCCAAGTATGTAATAATACAAGGAAGGTTTGCCAGGTTTATTGAGTGGATTTGTATAATTGCAACTTTGCAGGTTCTTGGAGACCATTCAACTATGTTTCAATTACACGAAACTGCAACGGATTGTATCTGTGTAATTCTTCAAACTCTAGAGGAAGATAGCAATAGTAATCGTGGCACTAATAGCGAGCCGGGTATACAATTGCAACAACTTCGATTGTGTCTCTTTCCACGTGTAATGGCCCTAGAGGAACCATACCATTTGTCAGTAGCGCATGAAGACATGGATAAGTTAGTGTTGAGAGAAATTGGTCTTTGAGAGTAAAATATCAAATGATTTATTAGAATTGGCTAAATCCTTCTTTCTATTCTCCCAGAACTATGAACTACTGCCGAATATTTACGGTTTTGGCAGAAACTTTCCTGGAAGTCATGATAAATGGTAGCGTTGGTGACAAGCAGCATTATGCCATAAAAATTCTTGACCTTGTATTGAAATGTGTTGGACACCATGATTATGAGGTAAGCATCAGTTTTATAATGAAGTGTCATAATTTTGTCGATAATTAGCACAGATTATTTATACTAGGTGGCCCTTATAACTTTTAATCTATGGTATCGTTTATCAGAATTGCTTTACGCAAAACATAATGATGACCTAAACGCGGTGTTTCGACCTCATATCGAGAGGCTAATCGTCGCGCTATGTAGGCATTGCCAGATGGAACCAGACCATGTAAGTTTATCATTGAAAGTCTTCAATAAATTTCCGTGTTAACATAATGATAAAGAATGACTATCGAGACTTTGATTTTTAGTTGGGTTTGGTAGAAGAAAGCGGCGGCGGTGAAGAATTTTGCGACTTTAGGAATCGGGTATCCGAACTTATTAAAGATGTTGTATTTATCGTTGGGAGTAGCCACTGCTTCCGACAAATGTTTGCGTCATTGACCGGGGCACCAGGACCACAGGGTCAACCTGCTCGAATACCTACATGGGACTCGACAGAAGCTGCACTTTTTGTAATGCAAGCTGTTGCTAGGAATATTTTACCGTACGTATTATCCTCCAATTAAGTGCTCTCCATTTCCCTGAAGAAATGTAATATGGTAAAATATTTTATATAGAGAAGAACATGATGTTGTTCCAAAAGTAGTAGAAGCTATTCTACATCTCCCAGAAAATACTCATATAGCGGTGAGGCATACTAGTATTCTCTTACTAGGCGAACTCTGTGAATGGATAGACAAGCACCCTCAGTCATTAGGTAATAAATGACTAGAATCCTTGATGAGACGCGGGTCATCCTTTTCCATTGTCGTTTTTACCCCCTCGATTCTGTTACAGAGCCGGTTTTAAACTTTCTCTTGACCTGCCTAAATCAAAAAGGATTAGGAGGTGCGGCCTGTACCGCATTGTTAAGTATATGCCGTGTTGGACCGACCCAAATGGCATCACACTTTCCCGGGCTCTTACAAATCGCACGCTCCCTAGATAATTTTGCCATAAATAACGATGCAGCTATTGGACTCTTGAAAGGTACAATTTCAAAATTTATGATGTCCGTACATTTATTTATTTTGGAACGTTATTTTGCTTGCAGGAGCTGCGATAGTCCTGGCAAAATTACCTCGGGAAGAAATGATCCAAGCGATGAAGGAATTATGTTGGTTCCAAGCGAAGCCGCTTTGCGACCTTATGGAAGCCAGGCTTCCAATTGAGAGAGGGACAAAGACTGATCCTGTGATATGGCTAGACAGATTAGCTGCTATTTTTAGGCATACTAATCCTGAAACTAAAGATCCAAATGAACCCCATCCATGTCCAAGTGTTGTCGCTGAAGTAAGTGTCTTCGTAAATGTGGAAATGTTTACCATAAGACTTATTCCTGATATTCACATTGTTGTATAGATGTGGCCAGTATTATCGAATGTATGCACAACATATCAAACTGATTCGAGGCTCATGGAAAGGTGTTGTCGTTGTATAAGATTTGCTGTTCGTTGCGTAGGCAAACATTCCACATATCTCCTTGAACCGATCGTTAAACAGGTATTCAATGAAGATTGAAATCATGCGAATAATCCATACAGCTGAAGTTGACTTTATACAATTTATTTCTAGATTGTGGAATTATATGCAGCACACCAGCATAGTTGTTTTTTGTATCTTGGTTCAATATTAGTTGACGAATATGCTGCAGATCCAGAATGTATTCCTGGTTTACTAGGCATGCTGGATGCGTTTATTGGGCCTACATTTACTCTACTTCAGGAACAAAATGGACTCCAGAATCATCCAGATACAGTGGACGATCTTTTCCGATTATGTGCCAGGTAGGGATCGATGCTGCACCAGGGTGCAAAATTCGAAACTTGGATTTTCTCTTTCCACGCGTTATTCTATTTTCATACTCGTTACAGATTCCTACAAAAAGCTCCTATTCCTTTTCTACATGCACCAGTAATAGAAGATATAGTTGACTGTGCCTTAATGGCTGCTAGTTTAAACCACAAAGATGCTAATTCTTCAGTAATGACATTCTTTTGTGATCTTATACATAGTGGTCGCAATCACGAAGTAAGATACAAATATTAAAAGAGATATATATGATTATCTTCAATCAGATTACTAATTCCACTCTCATTATTAGGAGCGATCTGACTTCACAATACGACGACAGTTGGTCCAGCAAATAATAGGGAAGAAGGGTCAGGCGTTTGTTTTAAGATTACTACACGCGTCAGTTTTTTCCCTGTCTTCGTACATGATGGCAGATGTAGCCGAAGTCATATTGGAATTAGCCCTCACTGATAGAGATGTGAGCTTTTCTACCATATGGTTGTATACTTTTGATCATAGCCCAACAATTGACTAATATCCAAGTATTTTTCCCAGATGTTATCCAAGTGGTTGGAAGAGGCTATTAAAACTATGCCTGTGCAAAATGTTGGGGGATCCTCCACTGCAACGCCAGAACAACTCTTAGAATTTCATAGTACGGTAACAAGGTGCGTAGATTTCGACAAGTATCAGTTCAGTCGTATGTGTATGCTGAAACCTAGCAAGTGACAGATCTTCACTCTTTTTTTTAGAGCGGACTCATCAACATCCGTGTACCATGCCTTACGAAACTTTGCACGTTTATATCGTTAATGTTTCTCAATAAGACACCACGTTGGGCGTTGCGATTGGGGGAAACATTCAATATTTTTCACCTGACCTTCCTCAACATTATCACGGCTGACGGACGAGCAAGATCATTGTGAATGGTGAGTCGACGCTGGGCGATTGTAATAGCAAATAAATTTGGACATTTTGTATTTGTTTACTATCTACACCTCTCCCCGCAAAGTATGTAACAGAAAGCCCCATACCTTTTTCCTACTTTTTCATCAATCACTGAGCAATCGTGCATGCAAAGGTTGTCATTGTCATATGATTTTATACATGGGATAACGATAGTTAGTATTTTATTTAATCTTACTAGATTTTAAATATATATTTAAGTACGAAAGTAACGTTACGGGTTCTTCGTTAAGCCAGTGATAAAGACATTAAATATTACGAGACAGTTGTTAAAAGGGGTCCTCGCTTTAGAAGCATGTTCAGAATTCCTCTACATCAGGTGCATTTACTTGGTCGATCAATCCTAAACGGAGTGTGGTCGATGCATTTGTTCGATTGTTTATGTTTTAATAACTGACAACCGAGGGAAAAGATAGATCGATTACCTATTACATTAGGTATGCATCTAGTCTCTAGTCAGTTAACTTGACAGTGATTACGTTGCGCTATGCTTCTCGAATATACATCGTGTTCAATGAACCCTATACATACTTTGCAGATCGTGTGCAGGTAGTAAACAGCCGGAGATTGTAATAATTCTGTTTGCCCATGCTTTCTATTTTATTTGTACAATGAATGTCTAATTGGATGTTATTAACTAACGTCAAAGATATAGACGCTATGAACAGTACTCTTACTTGTGATACAGCAGTTATCACGACGGATATTAAAATATGACATTATAAAAAATTTCATGTATGCTTTTTACTACATCAATCTTCTGAATTAAGAAAATGGAGAGCATACAATGAAATTTACAAATTATATCTAGCTAACAGATTGCAAATGTATTGTAAATTATAATGACAGAAACAGAATACAGGAGCAATTGTGCACGCATACTGGAAGCTGTATATGTACATGGATTATATCCGGCAACATATTTTACGTGTAAACTATTACATTGACAGACATTCATCCTTATTACTTTTTACTAACTATCATAGCCAAAAATTCCGCATATCCCCGCACAGACGATTTTAAAGGATCGATAAGTATCGGATCGTTGGCTGCCGTTCCCATTACAATTATGTGAAAGGGAAAGGAATTGCGATTACAAACGATGACATTCATTCAAGTCATTCGCTTCTTGCTGGAGAGTGAGCATGTAAAGTGATTGCGAGACTCACTTCGCAGGCTGAGAGCGTTCGACGGGAGTGAAGTGGAGATTTGTCAAGTACTAATTTTACGCTACACGTAATTTTAGTTGTACAGATAGTTTATATACATCAAGGATAAGGTTCACTTTCAGATGGAGTGTTAATGTACATAATAAGTCAAGTTTCTCGTCGAACTAAGAGAGTGTGGTAATTGGTGCGACAAAATCTCTGTAACGGAGCACGTTAGTTCCGCTGTACTGAGGTTTCGCCCACCTGCACTAATATTAGCATTTGTGCTAACATTTTGTTTTATAATAACGGGTCTTAAGCATACTCGAAATAAAGTGATATTTTTTACTTAAGTGCGTCAACCTCCTTTAACCCTTGTACTTGGAATAATACGCTCTCTCCAAATAAACGGACATGCTCATTTCATATAACGATTATTCCAACAACACTGATGCGAACCCCCGTCGAACTCACACGCACTTTCGACGCCAGTCTCACGAAAATGCGAACATTACACTTCTTCCTCGAAGGATATAGAATATTCTAGTAGACTCTATGTATATACTGTACCAGTTGGCAATCCGTTGTGGGGTTGCATCGCTCGAAATGATCGGAATGGAAATTTTCCGGTAGAATGTGATAATTGTCGAAAGCAAAGGTTTAGCTGAGAGGGGGGGAAGATGGGATGACGGAGAACAAAAGTTGGTTTGTGAGGGTCGGTGGGTTTGCGAGCGCGATCGGCCGCTGCGATAATGAGGCAGCTTGCAGGACCGAAAAAAGGCGTTACTGTGAAATCAGCGGTTCCAAGTTGGCGCAGGTGTCAGTTCGATCACGCTTCGTCCACTTGCACCCTGACGTTATACGATATTACTGAATTATGAATATTCATATTGTCGTTTTATTATCAGCCGTGTACGCAGCGCGATTGCTATGCCTAAATGAATATGAGAGAAAATCTTGGAAGGAGATACGCGTTCCAGAGTAATCTCGGCTCGGCTCGGCTCGGCGCTGCTCGAGGTAAACGGCCGGCAAATAGATTTTCTCGGAATCGATCTGGACTTATCTCCGGGTAAGATCGATGCGTCATAATTACGCGAGAGTGCCGAGGGGAAAATGTGGCGTTGCTGCTGGGCGATAAGACCGCGCGCGAGGCGTGCCAGGCGTGCGAGGCGTGCTTTGGAGCCAGGTATTCCGAGGATCCCGACGACAACGTGCTTATGATTCAGGTTCGGATGCCACGTCTTCCCGGGACATTGCTGGCAATCTCGGGCTCTGACTCATCGAGTCGTTGCGTTATGAGTCAGACCGAGCCGAACCTTATTGGCCGAGGAATTGGTTTCTCACAAAGGAATGTTGTTGCAATGGGTAGTCGAGAGCCGTCCTAGCCAACCAGACGCATACACTTCCATTTTTGCATTTCAACCAAACGTTTTCAACGCGTTTCACAGACGGACACTCTTCACGGTAGCAATTGAACCTTCTATTTTCAGCTTCCATTTTACATCGCGGACCGTTCATTCACTGTTTCAGTCGCGCGAGCGCAAAGAGGCACACGCAGATTTTAGTAAGTCGCGCCGTATTCTTGACTTTGGTCTCTTCAGCGCGACTCGGCGCGCCGGCGAGAGTGAGAGTCCCATTCATATTTCAAACAACCAACTAAAACCTCCGTCGCCTATATTGGCGTTTGTCCATTCAGCCGTTCAATTTCGGCTGCTCTTACGGGAGCCTCCCTTAAATGCAATCGTCACTGGTTGTCCCTTCCGACTTTCGACAAACCGAGCGGTTTACGGGATTAGTACGGCCAAGTAATCAAATTGTTTGATCGGGAAGGACGAGGCAGATCGAATTATCGGTAGATCATTCAGCCGCATTTTCTCCAACATATGTTACTGCTCAAACAGACAGTAACAAATCCTCGGTGCAAATCCATTCTGCCTACGAGCGGAAGCACCGAACTATAACGGATAGTGATGATATTCGAAGACAAGGCTGTACGCTCTTCTTGCACGAAGGGCTCTCTCGTTATTCAGCCTAACGCCCCGCACACCTCACGCGCGCTAATGACACGCCCGCGAAATTAGCCGGACTAGTTGATGACCTTTGACCTCCAACTGCTTCCATTTGTTACCCCAAAGATCCACCGTTCGTCTCGTAGAGGTGACTGTCCCCCAGACATTCAGCGGAAGGCTTCGAGCCGCCCTCGGGCAGCGACTAAACCCGATCAGTATTTTCCTAAATCGTACTCTATCTTCCGGAGTGATTATAACTGTACATGTGTACATAATACATGAACCAAGTCTAACAATAAATCGGTTCGCCATTTTTTCGATCCAATGAAGTATCAGTCAATTCTTTTTCTACGAATTCTAACGAATCCCCTGGCAAAGGTACTAAGTACATATGTGCTGTACTTGTTCGTGCGGATTGCGTCTCGTCGCTTTCGCTGAATTCACCCCCTGGCATCGCCGGCGACGGGCAGTGGCGGTGGCGGGTTGCCGGGCAACCAGACAGTCAGACTGCCGTCTGCCAATCTGCCGGGGGCGCGGAAGGCCGCCACGAGACAAGCGACGGGGACGAGAGACGAGAGACGAGAGGTGGCCCGCGCGAGAAGCGAGAAGCGAGAACCCGGAGGAAGAGAAGGCTAGAAAGGGTCTAGCGTCGAGGAGCGAGCAGGGGAACGCTCGCGCTTGAGAGCGATGTGACGAGAAAGGAGGGGAAAGAGGGTGGGTAGGGCTGGGCAGGAGGAGGACAGGCGTTGGAGCGAGTAAGCCAGGGATCCGCTAGGCTTGAGGGGCGCGGGTTGGGTGTCCCGGTGCAGAGCAGGTGTAGAGAGGGAGTAAGGTCGGCTTCGGAGGGGCGGCACGGGCGTTTGACCGTGGCATAGAGGCAGCTCCAAAAACTACTGGTCTCCCTTCCAAGAAATCTTTCCTTCCACTCGTAATACAGACAGATTTGTCTGAATCCTTCAACAGTACATACAATACATTGTCGTGTAACGAGTCTATTGATCCTTGCCCAGTGGAGCATCGACATATCGCAATTTTTGCCGCTGCCAACATTCTCGTGCAATATTTATGCGAGTACTAGCTTCCGGTGTCTGGATCGGGCTCTCTGCACTTTGGCTATACTCACCGCGCTAATTTAATATTGCAGTTTCATCTCTACAACGATCTTGTTACACTTATTACACACACACAGACACATTTCGTATATAGTATCGAGAGTCGACATGCATTCGTTATAAAAAAAAGGGTTTTCCATCTTTAAATAAGTAGTTGCATGTCAGCTATAGCTATACTATCTCACATTTGTCCTTTCTCCTGAAATTGGCGGAGCAAGCTGTCGATGGAACGCGACTCGAAACTATCTAGTATTATCTCCAGTTATCTATTAGTGATCTAGTAATAACAGAGCGATGGTGTGGACAAGAATGGCCTGTGAATCGAGACACGTTGTTCTGGTGAAGCCTGTATAGGTGTATGGGTGGTGGAGGTTGGTGGCTCGAAAGCGGAGGACAACTGGATCCGGTAGGGGTCGGATGGTCGGTCAGGGGGCTGATGGAGAGGTGGTGGGGAGCGGCAGGGTACCGGGAACGCGCAGGCTAGACACGAGGCGAGGTCAGTTATCCGCCACGCCCGACGCCGTCGTCGTCGTCGTCGTCGTCGTTGTCGCCATCGTCGGCTCTACCGGCGTTTCTCCTCTCGAATCCTCCGCACTGCATTTTCGGCGCCACCGCCACCACTGCGTATCACTGCATTGCCAATCTTCTCTTTTTTCGCTTCTGCCTCCAGCACCGCCTCCCACTCGCACACCCTTCTCTCCTTCTTGCCCTTTATTGCCATAGATTGCAGCGGCGGCTGGCTCACTTCCACCGAATCGCGCACCACTGCAATCTCACGCCACGCGTTCCCCGAAAGCAGAGCAGAGCAGAGCGGAGCGGAGCGGAGCATCTCTCATCTCGGCTTTAAACTCTCTTCTTTAGGAGCGCATCTCGCTTGCGCAGCCCGCATAGTCGTCATTTTCCTCGAGAAGTTAGGGCGCAGGGGGTTGAGTGCAGGCAGTGCAAAATGCAGAGGCCGATGCGCACGCGATGATCGGCCGCGCAACCTGCAATTCTCCATTCAACGAAATGCCAGAATAATAGAGTGTTATGCCATATATTTAGAGGAAGGAGGGGGAAAGCGCCACCGTCACTACCGCATCGGCTGGCAAAAAATATCCCTTTTGGCAGTGCTATTGCCTCGATTACATGGAAAGAACTCGGTCGTGCGTGAGCCTGTTTTCGGCTGGGAAGCATTAGTAGCTAATGAGTACTTCTTTACAGGGTATTGGAGAGTTTGACTGACTCCGGAGACGCCATCGTCAACCGGAGAAGTGATAGCGTGTCGGCTTTCCATTGCTGCGTACCCACCGGCCGGTCCGCTTCCTCGAGCCTCGAGGGGTAATGGGTTTACGCTTACGTAGATTATAGTTATCTCCGCGCGAAGGGGTTGCTAGACAAAACAGACACAATAGCCTAAGCACTTGTAGGGGGTTCCGAACCTTTCTCTGCCGTCTGGCTTGGGTCGCCGTCAACTCTGCACCAAGCTTGCCAGATTCGTAAGGTTTTTCTTATGCCACCGAAACCCCCACCGAATCTGGCAATCGTGCTCTGAACTCCACTCAAGAAGATAGATAGCAGGCGTCACCCGGCTCACACTTTATGTGCACGCTAACATTGATTAATTTGAAGAATAATAGATTGTTGCACCCCAACAGGGTGTATGAACACCTTAACGGGCGCTCCTGCTACCCCCTCCGGCCCCATTTCACAAAATTGAGTGTGGGTAAAAATACCGACCCAACAGCCTGCACGTGTATATCGAGAAAGCGAGAAGGCGAGAAAGCGACAAAGCTCATTTGCTTTTGCCGCTGGATATAAAGTGGATGGGAGGAAGGGAAGGTTGTGTGTACCGAGGCGAGCGTAGTGGCTAATCACAGTCACAGTCACAGTCACAGTCACCTCCTCCGGCGAGTGTGAGGAAGCTCGTTCTTTGTCTCTGGAAATGGGCATGAGTAATCGGCCTGGCCAACCAGTGGTGTAGAGACCATGGGTACCCACTAAAACGCGTTGAAGCATCTCACCCGTTAATTGGGGGGAATTCATAGTGGCCCGTGGGTGGAAATATCGGCTGGCGGCTGCGCTGCGTGAGCAGTCAGTCCCACGCATTGGCAAGGGGATTCGCAATGGGAAGAATAAAATAAAAATCTGCCGGGCCAGACGTCGCAGCAGGGAGCTTTGGCCTCGGAGGATGTTAGTTCGGAGCCTAAACCTCCCTTTACGCGCTGTTGCTTACCGGTTTTCCTTCTTTCCTGCCGACGAATCTCCAAGCGAGTTAGCATCCTTCCTGAAAACATCGACCCTCCACCATTCCATTTAGATACTGCGGCATTGCACTGACAATCAGTCCCAACATTATTTCATTCCGAAAAACGAGAAAGCTCCCATTTATCCCTGCCGTTCTCTGCACGTGTTACATGATCGCAACTCTACTAGATGAGCGCAGGCGAGTGCTTTCCAATGTCGCATGGAGATGGAAACCGACAAGAAACAATGAGAATGGTTTCGGCAGAATTTCTCGCATTTTTTGCCGCTGCCGTAATTATAGACTTTCAAGGGCGCCGCGAAATTAACATGCAGCCGATTCCTCGGTCCCCTTTGTATCAGAATTACGCGTGAGTGTTGGCTCGTGCGTGCGTGTGTTTTCCTTGCAAGGCTCGGCCACGGGATGGCCCGTGCGCGCGACCGCATTCACTCGGACCTTCGAATTATAATGCATAAACTGTGCCGGCTGCCACTCTCAACGGAATTGCCTGATTTAGTGAGTGAAAACGGAGGCCTCCTTCGAACCAATTATACCTACTCAATTGGTGCATATCCGGTGGCGGTAACGGTTGCTTCTTCGAAAACGCTCTCGCCCACTTTTTCTTTCCCTTTCTCTTATAGCTATAGATATTTAAAGGTAAAAGAGAACATATCTTGTATTCGTAAGTCTTAATAAACAAGAAAAGGAATCACTTGACAAATGCGTCGCATTTCTTAGTTTTTGTGCGAAAATGTCGAAATAAAAGTAGTCGAGGATCTTATACGGGTGTTATATTTTTCGCAATTTGCATATGCAAGTGCATGCTCAATTTTATGAGCAACTGTACATACACAGAAAGTCCAAGGCGTGGCTTCCCTTTCAGGCGGTTTCGCAGAAGCAGATATGCATTTCTCCGTTCTGCCTGCCGAGATAGCAGTCGACAACAAAGAGGAGCGTGTATGTACGAGGCGAAAATAAAATGCAACGTCATTGGCGAAAATATGCGGACACCGAGAGGTGCCGTGGTCGTTTAACTCGGTCCAGACTCTGTTTGCTGGCGAGCATCGTCGGAGAGCAAGAGAGCTAGAGGAAGGGACTCTGCTGCTGGCTGTCGGAGAGGAGATATGAACGAAATCCATCAAGTGCTCGGGGCGGGAGACGAAAAGACGCGTTACTTGGATCAAAGTGCTTAAAGAGACGACAAATTAAATTGGAAAAAGACACGTGCACTTGACTTTGAATTACGCTCTCGGCCCTGCTGCTGCTCGGCACTGGTTCGGTGGTTGTAGGCAGTGGCAGACGGCATACCGCATACGGCAGACGCCTTTAGCCCGCGGCAGATATCAGACTGCTCTTAAAGTACGTGCCATGAGATGATCAAGCCCCTCCCTTTCTCACTAACAACGATTACCGGCTTAACACTTCAGAGGCCACGTAGATTTATGGTTCTTCATGGCATCAACATGATGGCAAGTCCACAGCCCACGTAGATCGATCACGCTGGAAACTGCTCTACCTGATAAGATCGTGTTGGCCTGATTTTACGTGAAATCGTATCATCTTTTTGGCCAAGCAAAAAGTTACTGTTGTTGTCCAATATTAGGTTGATCAGGTAAAAAGATGGTCGCTTGAAAGAAGTATCGGGGCACTTGCAACTACTGTCGGCGTTCGATGTGGGAAAGCCGGTAAGATAGTGGGCGAGCTTGAGAGACGCGAGCGCGATGATCAATGGGTACAATGCCGCAGAGGTTGCAGCATCCGCGCCGGGCCAACCGGCTGCGTCTGATCTCTCTCGTGCTGGACCGACCGACCGATCCACGGAGACGGCCGATCGTAAGGACGTTCAGGGAGGAACAGAGAAATCCATGGGAGATCCATGTAGTATTAGTACAGGAAAGAGAAGCAGGTAAAAGTCGGAGTACAAAAAGAAATTCCAATGTAATAACTGTCTGCCCCAGCTGACTTCGGCCTGCTGGCAATTTTATCAGCTATTTTAAAGACTAATAGATTATTGTATTATCACTGAGATAGTGCAATTCATCCTGATAAGCTTATTTATTATTTGTAGAGTGGTCTAAGGGTATAGTGAATGATTAGTAAAATTAGTGCCTTGGGTAGGAACTAGTGAGGATTGATTGGCGGGGGATGTTGGAGCGTGGATGCAGAAGGGCATCGGTCATGCACCACCATCAGGTGCACCTGCCAATATCGGAGGTCCGCGGGGCTTGAAATAATTGTGCGGCTCAATTTTCATCCTAGCTCTCTTGCGCACTCACTCTCTCCTTCTCCCCCGTTCTCTCTTACTCGAGTGATCAATGAAATCAGTGGGAATTTCTTTGAGAAGCATTCTCTTTGGGATGATGAGAGGGAGCGAGACTGGGAATTAGCTATTTGGAGGGCTGGCTTTCTTAGTGGGTATACTTATATGCCTCAAGACTATACACTACGTCATTCGACGGCTTCCATTCATGCCTAGGCAGCACGAATCGTTCTTCGCACTCACATTCGCCGGACTACCCAACATATCCCCGTCTCCACCTCATACTTAACACTTTACTTCCTTTATTTCGCCCAGATATCCCGAGACATTGATTTTCTCTTCTGAAATCCTGTAAATCGTGCGTGCCGCCCGCAAAATCTCCTGCAACTCAGTAGAACCAGTCTCGACCTATCGGCACTTGTCCAGAGCAACAATAGTGATTTAGCGACGCTATCTTCGTACCCTGCCATTCGGAGGCTGGAAAGCAACGTTATCACCTGGGCCAGTTACCAACTAGTCGTTAGTGGAGAGTGCGATCATATCTGTGTGTGGCTTTCGTCCGGCCCGAAAAACGCACTGCCAGACCAGACTCAATAGCAAATAGTTTTCCCAGCCGTCACGGAGAACAGGAAGCGAGGCTCTACTGTCGAACCGACTTCGGTAGTGCGGGTGTCGCATGCAATGCCCGGTGCATTGAGCCAGATCAGTGCGATAATAATCAGTCGAGCCAGACAGGCAGCAGCGGGCAAAACGCACCGAGCACCAACACCAACAACTACTACACGACGGTCTGTCTATGTGTATTCGTTCGGTTCGTTCCTCGGGTGAAGGACCCAGCCTCTCCCTTTCTCTCTCTCTCTCTCTTCCTCCCTCGTTCCTCCGTCGCACTCGCGCTTTCACCCTCTCTCTCTCTCTCCCTCTCCCTCACACACATGCGCGCGCGCGCACTCTCGCTCTCTTTATCCCTGTCTCTCTTCCTGCTGCCGATTTGCTTGACGTCGCTCTCTTTCTTGTTCCAACTCCCCCCGTATAGACGCGCCCCTCCCCCCTGCCCCTCTGCCGGGAACTGAGTTCCAGTGCTCTCCTTCTCTTCGATATCTGGCTTCGTCTGGAGCTTTCTCTCCCTCGGACCCTTTATTCCTGCTAGTCGGTCCTTCTCGGACCGCAGAGCCATCCCCTTGTCACCTATCTCTTCCCCAGTCATCCTATCTCGCTCAGCTCCTTCGTCACTGAAAGTCTCCGCAATTCCACTGGCGCAGCCGTGCAAACCTGCCGACTTCGTGTCCGTTCCTTCTCTCCTCTCCTCTCCTCTCCTCTCCTCTCCTCTCCTCTCTCGTGATTGTTCATTGCAATCGAAATCAGCATGGACCCTCTCTGATTATACGCGTTACTCTAACACTTGATTGACCGAGTAGCGGGTTCACACGGCGGCAATCAGGCATGTGACAAACTTTTTTCTTTAACTTGCAACTAACTGGGCATCGCGTGATGCTGCTCCTCGCGGCACTACTCCCCTAAGATGAGACACGAGAAATAACTAGTTATACCAAACTTGACCATCGACCATCTGGCTGGATGGCTATGTAGAGATTGGCTGAATTCATGGGACATGTAACATAGCCGAACGAACAATGGATTTCGGACATCAGACATCGTCGTCGACAAAGTTTCCGGGTGATGCGATTATTCGGTCGGCAAGTTCGAATGCGCTGCAAGTAAAAGCTTTAATTTCCCAGGAGCGTTGAGCCGCAATTTCCATGGGTTTTGAGCCAGAAAACTGATAATGTCTCGCGGTAAGATCCTTCGATAGCATGGCTTTCTATATCCCTGAGCAAAGCACACGATATTACACGATAGCAAGAGTTAGAACGGCAGTGCGTCAGACCGGGGCGGTGCAAAACGCGTCTAGTATACATATGTATATGCAAGCAGGTATATCGTGTTTCAGTCGTCGTTCTTGCCAAGCGGAAATGCGTGATTCTCGCGTAAAGACGGTCAAACCGTTCGGCCGATAGCTCACTCCTTCGCGTATCTTTAACAGCGGCAGCAACCGTTTCGCTGAAACGATGAATCAATTCGGCGCCAATAGCAGCGTAATGAATCACTCCGGCTCCTATCTCACCAGCAAGCCCCTCCACGTTCATCATCGCTCTTCTGTTCCCCTCAAATAATGATAACTTTCACTGTTTGACTGAAACAGTGTTTAACACTGCTTAACTGAAACACAGTTTATTAAGGAGACTGTTTCCAAGTATTTTCGATACAATTCCGGCATTTCTGCTACTGGTTTCATGTTTTCTATCCATTTTGATACTCAAACAATCGATTTATCAAGCGTTCGTCCAAGTACCAGAACCTTCGAAAAATCAAAAATTTGCGAAAAAATGAATTTTGAGCTGGGGCTCTGGAATTTATACCACTTCTTCCTTGATGCAAGAAAACATTCCCTACCAAATTACAGCCCCGGAAAATGTCGGGAAGTATGAAAAACATGGGAAAAACCTCGAAACTGAAATTTTCACGATCGGTTTTCCATGTGTTTTCGATACAATTCCGGAATTTCTCCCACTGGTTTCATGTTTTCTTTTCGTTTTGATACACAAACAATCGAAAAATCAAGCGTTCATCAAAGTCCGAGAACCTTCGAAAAATCGAAAATTTGTGAAGGGGTACATATGGAAAAATTTGCGAAAAAATGAATTTTGAGCTAGGGCTCTGGAATTTATATCACTTCTTCCTTGATGCAAGAAAACATTCCTCACCAAATTTCAGCCCCGGAAAATGTCGGGAAGTATGAAAAACATGGGAAAACCCTCGAAACTGAAATTTTCACGATCGGTTTTCCATGTGCTTTCGATACAATTCCGGCATTTCTCCCACTGGTTTCATGTTTTCTTTTCGTTTTTATACACAAACAATCGAAAAATCAAGCGTTCATCAAAGTCCGAGAACCTTCGAAAAATCGAAAATTTGTGAAGGGGTACATATGGAAAAATTTGCGAAAAAATAAATTTTGAGCTGGGGTTCTGGAATTTATACCACTTCTTCCTTGATGCAAGAAAACACTCCCCACCAAATTTCAGCCCCGGAAAAGGTCGGGAAGTATGGAAAACATGGGAAAAACCTCGAAACTGAAATTTTCACGATCGGTTTTCCATGTGTTTTCGGTACAATTCCGGCACTTTGACCAGTGGTTTTATGTTTTTTATCCGTTTTGATACTCAAAAAATCGAAATATCAAGCATTCATCAAAGTCCGAGAACCTTCGAAAAATCCGAAATTTGTAAAGGGGAATCAGACGAAGTTGATTATTAAAACCGGTAGTTAAGGTAAGAACGAATTGAGTAAAAGATCGTTTCAAAGGAAATAAAAGATACTTTAGGTATGACTAATAACTAGTCAGCCAACAATTCTACTTGTCGCTCAAGTCTTTCCGCGCTCTTAATCACTCGATCTCGTGACCTCTGCGCACACCAGATCCTACTGAATGGCTGCGGGACCTTCCCTGACAATGAGACCACTTGCGCCCGACTAAATGCAAGTCTAAAGCCTGACTCGCATGTCGGTTTAAGTCAATGCAATCATCTCTCTCCCGAACTTCAGCCTGAGTGCAACCTGAATCGGACTTGATGCTACTATCGTCTGTGTACGGCGCACTGATAATCGGCCCATCACCCGAGAGGCAAAGGGTCGCTTTGTGAAGTGGCGAAGATCGGATTATTGGTGCACTCGTGTAATCTAGCACTTGGGAAAAACGAGACGGCGACCTGCGCGGCTCGAGTACCAGCGTCGGCGTTGGCGTCGGCGACGGGGTCGAAGGAGCCAGGCCTCTTTGCCGCGAAGTAGTTTTAATATTACTCGGGTATCGCCCGCTCTCATTTGCATTTACCCCTTTGCGCACCGCAGCGCTCGCTCGCCAGTCTCGAGGATAATTGGAGCCGCGCTCCCTTACGCATAAATATCAACGGCTGTTCGATTAATAACGCCAGCCTAAGACAGACTCTCCTGATAGATTCCTTCTCGTGTATTGCCATTTCTATGAGCGGAGACGCTGTTGGCGCCGTGGCTCTTCCAGTTGCGCAAGATCGCGTAATAAGGATAGTAGTCTTACACACACACACACACACACACACACACACACACACACACACACACACACCCGCGCGCACATGCACACGCCCTCTCTCTCTCCCTCCAGCTTTCCGCATGCACGTGTTGAGCGGTGCCCCAGAAGTATCGAGGTATGAGTACTGCCGGTTATCGAACGCCTTTGGCCACCTTTGCTAACGGTCCAAAAGGACAGCCGCACCCCGGGCGCAGGCCGATTCTGCCCGATCTCTCCACTCCCAAGATGTATTTCTTCCGATTTGGTCCTCCTGCTTTTTCATCTCCAATTCTCTTACCTCAAGGCTCCAACCGCTCGAATACATTGTCCTAGATAGACTCGATTCACTGAATACCGTATCGGCAGGCTCGCGCGAAAGTGTCGCCGGGGAGAGAGATTCGATGGAAAGTCGTGAATCGAAGGATATATGTACAACTCGCTCACGTGCTTGAACGTTCGAGCAAAAAGCTTGACCTCGAGCATCCCGAGCACTCGGGTCTCGGGACCAAGTACTGTGCATGTACACGCACGTAGAACCACGAGGACGCACAGTGATCCTTTCGCCTTTTAAATCGCTCCACCCTTTCATGCCACTGCCGCCGCCGCCGCCGCCGCCGCCGCCGCGCGATCGTTAATGCATCGGATAATTGATTTTCCAAACTGGCGCAGGATAAATTTTATACCTACCCTGATGCTATGCAAGTGGTGGGGCTGAGAGTTACCCTCACTCTCGTTCTCTCGCTCCATTGATAGGAAGAGGGGGGAATTTCCCATTTTTCTTTCATTTATCACGCCGCTTTCAATCAACCCTCTTGCGTTCATTAGCGCGCTCTTCGCTACTCGCTGATATATCCATGTGTTTTCCACTACTCGATACCTGGAATAAGCCGAGTGAAGTAGAGTGTCGTATCTTGATCATGACACCTTTTCGCATTCTTCTGCGATTGAGTCAGCGCACTCTACACCCGGCGCTTATTGTCCAAGGAAATTATAACTACAGACTCCTGGAATCTCCCCTCCCCCCTCTCTCTCTCTCTCTCTCTTTGGTCCCCTGCATTCCGTCTACTGTCTATCTGCGAAACTGTTAAGAGGTCTGATTCACAAGGCTACCGGAGTCCAGACACAGATGAGTACTCGATTAGTGTATCTATTTCGAAGTGCGTATCCCATGGGGTCTAGGCTCGCCTAATAAAATTCTCGCTTCTCGTCTCACGGAGGAGGCAGTCAGTCATGGTGGTAGAGGGGCTGGTGAGCGGGTGAGCGGGTGAGCGGGCAGGCAGACAGAGAAGACAGTGAGTGTACACACGGATAGAGCATCGAGCGTGGCGATTCCGGCAGGAATACCCGATGAGATGGGCGGAAAGTACAAAGGTTGGACGCGCTTCGGCGCGTCTCGGTACGCTGGGCTTCCGGTCGAATTCGGGGAACTCCGATCGAGCTCGTACGGCTCCGTAGTAGATCGTGGCTGCCGGTGGAGGGCACGTCGTGCAGGATGGTTAGTACCGGCGCGCTGCGAGCAACCGGCAGTTTTGCGTGCGGTGGAACGGCCAATCGGCCAGTTCGTCGCCGGCTGTTCGTGAAAGAGGTATTTTCGCACTTCGTTCTGCGCTCTCGCTCTCGAGATACCGGTAGACAGACACACGTCTCCTCTCCGCGGCTGTCGTAACACCGGTATCATTCTTTCCGCTACCGAAGAAACATTTTCCCTCTCTTCCAAGTATCGCTCATCGTGACTCTCCGAAATTATTTCATTCCGATATCGTACGATAGTTCAGTCTGACCATCCTACCGTTTGCGGTCTCTCGCATCTCGGCAGGAGACCGTGGAGACTCGCTCCCTGTCGGACATCGGCCGACCAGCTGCTCGCTCACACTTCTTCGCCGAGCGCAACCGGCTCGAACTCGTCATTCGTCACTCGTCCTCCTCCTCGTCGAGTCGCACGGCCTGCTGCGACACAACCGGCCGATAGCTCTCATGTCTCTCGCAAGTGCGCGTACCATCCTTTTACCATCCGCGCCGCTGCCACGTATATCACCGACTCGAATCCTCGCAGAATACCAGAGCGAACTGCCACTGTTTGGTGACGTGTTAAAACGCGCAGCCATTTCCACTGGTCAGCCGGTAACCAGATAGAGGGAGAGACAGAGAGAGAAAGAAAGGGAGTATAACTGCCTCTCGGGTGCTGTGTGATTGCTGCGTGTCTGAGAGAGAGAGAAAGAGAGAATGGCAAAAAGAAAAAGAGGCAGAATTGGCCAACACTCATTTTGTACGCTGGATTCTTAGCTGAGCTCTAGTCTGCTCCAATCGCCGGTTTCCCACTGACCTTTCCGAAGGTTCTAGCTAGAGCACCGCTACAACCACTCTCGCGTTTCGAACACGGTCTCCACTATTAACTCTTGTATTTTGCGATTCGAGTCCAGCACTATCGCCGGCGACATTGCGCACGTAAGACGCTTAATCGGCAGTCTCCGCTCGGAAAAAGTTGGCGAGGCCATCGGGCGACCGGTGACGGGGCCGGGGCCATCGGGCGGCCAGAACCGGAGCCGGTGCCGGTGCCGGTGCCGGTGCGGCTTCGTGAAAGTTTCTCTCTCTCGGGTGGCGTGTTTCCCCGCAGTGAAAAGAGTATGGAGGTTCGCAGGCGGATCCCGGAGATGAAAGTAGATGGTAGCAACCGATGTACTGCCTGGGCGGGTCCGCAATGAAGGGGGTAGGAAGGTCGAGATAGTTACCGGTACCAGTCGAAAACGAAACAGAGAGGGACAAAGAAGGAGAGAGAGAGAGAGCGCGCGCGCGAAGGGGAATAGGATACGGTTTACTAGTGATTCAATAGTTGTTGGTGATGTCGATCGGAGTACGGGGAAGGAGATTGACAGATGTGGCGAGGCAAGTCCGTTGGAAGGAGAGAAGGCCCTCTTGCGAAAATCAGTGCTGCGCCGTCAGACCTGGGTTAACCTATGTCTCTGGCTCTAACCTCGCCAGAAACCTTCGCCGGAAGAGGCGAGCACGTGTGCATCATACAGGTAACGATTTCCCTTGCTTTTTATAAGTACCTAAGCTCCAACTTTTCCTCAACGCTCGCACTCTACAAGCTTTGGCTAATCCTGCATGAAGCGAGTCTAAGATGTTTCGGAGTCCAAAGCTTGCTTGAAATTTGTAAACTCATTGCAAACTCTGCGGAGTTGGCATTGCGTGCGGCAGGACTCTCGAGGGAACCAGCACTACTATGTAGTGCGGACAGTTTTATGCAGAGCCATGAAAGGTGGCAGATTGTCGTGTAATCCTTATGGGAATATATGTACTACCTTTCAGGGTTTGGATAAACCTTTGCAGTAGTTAGCAAGAAATTTAGTAACCCAGCCGTTTTACCTAATCCTCTTGGCTATCGAAAGCGTGAAATATTCGGTGCTCCTTGTACCGGCAGAACATTCTAACGGTTCAAAAATACATAATCGTGCGATCCGCGTTAGCACGGGCAATTAACGTACATAGATAGATATATAGAGCATGCCGAACTAGCAGATGGAGATGGAGAGAGAGTCGAGAATCATGCTAAAACGCTTAATAGCTGAATGATAGTTGTTTTGTCGCACGATTATAGATGGTACTATTTGCTGCTCGCTTCCCTTTGCCTTTAGTTACGTCTACCAAACGCCAATCCTTCCTGCGAACTCTCTCAACAGCGCTCGTTTGCTTTTAGCATTTTTTTTGCGCTTCTGGTCGTGAGATGCGACTCGAGTGCTAAATATCTCGCAACGCTCGCCGCATTTACGAAAAGCACATTTTTAATAGTTGAAAAATGGAGTTGCCGTCCGAGTATACGTGAACGAGGCGAGTCCCCTTTACTCTTGGGTTGCCATGTCAGATTTACTCTCGACAGAGGTATATGCCGATGCTAAACGTTGGAATTACGTTGTTGCACGTAAATAAGAGGGCGAGAGAGTGTGCCCGAGAAGCCTCGGAGTTTATATATCTTCCCTCCTCATCCTTTTACGAGCGATATACTGTCATCTCCGATTGATTCTTCGCAGTACGGAGTACGTTCAGGAAACTATTTTTCAACAATGACTTTTCGAACTAATCCTACTCGATTCGAGGCTTTTTACTCAATCAGTCTGGTATTGTCCCGGCGACTTGGAGGTCATAGCCGTGATTCGACAGTTGATACACCATCGAGAGTTCTACCGAGTCCGGAATCAAATCCCGTGATATTTGCGTGATGCGAACAGTCGTTATTCAGAGGCAATAATAGATATCTTCATACTCCCATTCGACATATCGCACCACTACTATATCCGCTTCGAAGTTAAGTTCCAACAAAGATTAATTAGCGTAATCGACGAAATGTCGGATTTTTCGTGGCAACTGACACTGCACAGTCCCCGTCATTTCATATGTAAGGACGTAACAGTTTAAACCAAGTCTTTAAAGGTGGAGTTGTGTGGGAGTGTGTGTGCTAGAGTGGATTTGTCGCGAGGCGAGATCTCGTAACGCGGGGTTATAGTATCAGCGTAGGACGTGGTCAGAAAGCGAGCTGAATCCGAGGGCGAATAACAGGATGGCTGTTTTCTCACGGGCGCGTTTAGCGCTGCTGTTCCTCGTTACAAGCCCTTGCGCATCGCCGACTAATTAAGAGCGTAATTACAACAAATCAGCTTCACGCGCTCACTAAACGCACCGGCAGTTTTCCGCTGGCATCAAAAGAAATCGTTCGATCTTGACTGTAGAAGTATCGTCTTTAATTGTACTAGTCGTCACTTACTCTAATATACTTGGGACGCCAAGCAGAAAGTACTGCGCTGGAAATCTTTGGCTATTTACGAGACACGTGCATTTTACACTTACATTTGTACTCCTATCTGTTCTGTCTACTTACTCGGCCAAATAAAACGCAACACGTTATTAGCGGCAGGAATTCTTTGCTCTGCTAACCGGCATTTTCGCGCGTGCAAGAACGCGTTCTGCGAACGGAAAGTCTCCTCTCTTCGGAGCATCACCTGCCATGTACAGCTGTACACCACGACGATCCTATACTCTCTGTCCATAATGTCATGAGCCCGAGGACATTGAAACTTTCCTATTTCCCCTTACAGCCATTCCATCGATAGGTCAAACTGTTATAATTTTTTAAAAAACTTTTCATGGCTTGGGTGTCAAGTCTTTGCATTGACGAACTAAGGGCAATGAAGGTCTGCGGGCCAGGCAAAACCAGTGGAGGATAGGATAGTTAGTTGGCAAAGAGGCAAGAACAGTTGAGGAAGATTCGCAAGCAGGCAGGCAGGCAGGCAGGCAAGCGTGCTCAGGCGCAGCCGGTAAGAGTCAGTCATGTGGGCTGGGAATTCGCCGGTTCTTCGCCTTCGGTACAGTCACGGCACGGCCTCGTTCTACGTAGAGCGCCGCCACTGTCTGTGTCACTGCGTACATACACGCATTGATATACAGGTGACATGCGTGGTTGCACGCACGTATGTGCTGCTGCTGTTGCTGCTGCTGGTAGCAAGCAGCTCAGCACGCAGAAGAGCCGGGCTGAGCCGAGCCGAGAGGCCCGGAGTACGTGTGCGCGCTGATGTCAACGCCTGGTGGGTCGCCGTGCTCGACGCCGGTTTTATTTAATCACACTGCTCTGCCTGGCTGCCGGCAGGCCTGTTGCTAGGCACCCTTCTCCCTCTCTCCCACTGACTGCCCTCCCTCCCTCCCGTCCTCTCTCTCTCTCTCTCTCTCTCTCTCTCTCATGTCTGCTCACTTGCTCATTCTTTCCAGACTCTCCCGGTCTCTGTCGAACGCGCGCCCCGTTCGACTCTCTCGGGGCCCTCCGCAATCTGCCCCGCCCCGTCGGCGCTACCACACCTCCCTCCGCTCTCACCGTCACAACTATCTCTTTCTCTTCATCGACATACCTCGCCCCTCCTTATCTTACTCACTCGCACTCGTTTCTCTGTCCCTCAAGCGCCTCTCGGTCACTTGTCTCACGCGTCCTGATGCCCCTTCTTTCTCTCTTCGTCCTTTGCCCGTACGTCCATATATATATATGCATACACATCCATACATTCATACATACATGCATGCATAAGCT
Organism: Ectemnius lituratus; assembly: GCA_910593735.2. Taxonomy (NCBI): domain Eukaryota; kingdom Metazoa; phylum Arthropoda; class Insecta; order Hymenoptera; family Crabronidae; genus Ectemnius; species Ectemnius lituratus. Next base: position 348,804 of record OU343036.1, on the reverse strand, counting down.
CGCTGCCTGGCGAACGCACATCCTTTCGCACTTGGTCTCTTGACCGGTTCATCCATTACCGGAGGCCAGGTTGCTGGTCACTGGGAAATCTTCCATTTCGCGGTAAACCCTCCAAGTCAGCCCGCACCTCGCTCTCCCCGCTCCCTTCCCCACACAGAAGGAACTGCTGCTGCTTTTGACGTTTGCGGTTTGTGTGTTTTTTCCTATGGCGGCGCGTACAGCGCTGCCCAATTCTTGTTATCTGGAGGGATCACGGACTCCGGATATTGGATCGCGGTTTGGTGTGCAGTGTCCCGGACGCCCAGCCGCCCGGACGTTTGTCCAATTTGAGGCTTTGATCGCGCCAAACTTCCGTCTGACTGCGGTCTTTTTACCGTTGCCCTTGCCGAGCTTTTAGCGGAAGGAAGAGGAAGAGAGCAAGTTAGTTTGCTCGGACAACTTTTGGAGTCGTAAAGTCTGCTTGAGAAAGTTCAAACGCTCCTTGCACCTAGTCACTTTGCTAGTTTTCGAGTTGCAAGCGATGCCGTGAGAGCTTGGGACTTGTGTTTCAGTTAGTTTGAGTAGGAAACCTTCTTATGGTGCAGTGTCGGGTCTATCTATATTTTTGGCAGTTGAATTCTGAGACAATAAACTTATTTAGCAAGAAAAACTATTTAATGGTATATGCAAAAGATTTCGTAGAGTCAGCTATTTGAAAGCCGGCGAGCGCATTGCTGCGAGCTGCAACTCAACTCGCACGTACGCCTGACTTTTCTAGGAATGTGTGGAGTTGGAGGTGGTGCATCGCGCGACTGGAATAAAGCTATTTCTTTCGGCGAATCGCCTACAATCTATTCCCGAGTCTCTAGGGTCGGAGGTAGACGTGTTCACTATCCTCACTGCCTGCGAACTAGATGTTCGCCATTGCGGAAGCTGACCGTGACCGGCGCGATCAGGATGCAGATAGAGCATCTGATTGGAATGTCGTCGCGATGAGCGTGCCTCTACTAGATTCTCCTTCCAAAGAATTCCACGCAAGAACCCCAATTCACCGACCAGTCTTGGAAGGCAATTCTTATCGCAACCGAAACTCACGCATCTACACTTTTACCCTTTGGCAACTTTACGAAATTCACCCCTCGCCCAATCTCGCCGGCAAATTCATTTTCGTGATAGCAATCGCCTGCCAACACCTCGCTCAATGATTCGTATCTGGATTCCGTAAACAGTCCGACAAAACCTGCTCGGAGTCACCCATATAAACACGATCTTGATAATTTCCTAGCAACGACGCTCACATAGATCAGCGGTTAATGAAAAATACTGGTGTAGTTGACCGGAACTCTATCAGTAGTAGGAATTGAAGGAGCACGCAGGGCATGTGACTTCCGTCGACGAGGTTGAATGAAAAAGAGGAGGGTAAGTGGGAAGGGTGCATGGCTGGCTTGTAAAACAACAAAGATACCCATCGGAGAAAGGAAGAAAGCAAGAAAGGGTGGAAATTGGAAGGTGTGGGTGGGTGAAGGAGGAACAAGGAGCGGCTAGTCGATTGCCCGATCTTCCATTCGACGCAGGAGAGCCGGTTTCGCGTAGACGTCCTTGAAATTCGTGAGATCGGAGAACAATCGGCCCTGGGCATCCGTGTTGTTCGTGCAGAGGATGGTTTAGTGGCGCCGGCTGCTCTCCACAGCCAGCCCCACCGGCAACCAGGAGCCTCACGCTTCGTTAAGAACCCCACCATACGTCCCGGGGGCTTTGGTTCAAGCTTCTCTCTCTCTTCCCCTCTGCCCCCACCCGTTCTCTCTCTCTCTCTCTCTCTCTCTCTCTCTCTCTCTCTCTCTCTCTCTCTCTCTCTCTCTCTCTCTCTCTCTCCATGTTCTCTCGCTTGCTCGCTCGCACGTTGGTTTCATCCACTCATTTCGACTGTGCGGACTCCTCGACCGTTCCTGCTATCGTTGAACCTTGCGGAGCGTCAAGGACGGGCTGCTGCTGCGGCGACGGAACGGAGTGGAGCGGAGCGGGCGCGCGCGCCTGGTAAAGAGGGTCAGGCACGTAGACCAAAAACTTTCAAGGGCAAGCGGGACCCTCACCCGCCCCGCTTGTCGCGCGTAAATTCATGCTAGAAGTCTTTCGCGCTTGTGCTCGTGCTCGTGCTCTCTTGCCCGACGATTTGTCGCTTAGTCGACCGGTCGAGGACTTACTACTGGTGCGGCTCACTGCTCCTACTCTCCTCGGCATCGAGCGTCATCTACAATCCTCTGCCCTCCTCGCTCTGCTGTCTGATACTCCTCGCCCTCGACTCGACTCAACGCTGCTCCTCTTCGTCCTCCTCCGTCTACACATACCACTCGCTCGTACTTTGGCCAGCACTGCACATCGCACCACTGCCTCGTGGAAGTGGTGGTGTCTGTGGGCATTCTTGGATGGTGAATCTCCCCCCCTCTCTCTTTTTCTCTTTTCAGGCGGAATCTGCCAATTGGTAGTCTTGTGTTCTTTAGTAAGCACCGTCAGTGAAGTACTCGCATTTGCCGAATCGAGAATAATGTGACCATTCTTCTAACAACGTGGCCCGTATCCCGCCACTTCTCTATATCTCTTTATCTCTTTCGGTCTATTTGACGATCCGTCGTTGAGCAGCCTATGCGTGCATCGCGCTTCTTTCTCATTGAGACTAATACTCGAAGAATGCCGGGCGGAGAGCAACTGCGGAAAAGGAAAGAGGGGGAGAGAGAAAGTGGTGGCGACTACTGTGGAAGACGTCGAGGAGAGCAACGGTGCTCTGAGAGACGAGCCACTCGAGACTGTCTTTCACTAAACAACGCGCGCAATTTTCTCGATTTAACCCGCGCATCCTTCTTTCTATCCGCTTTCATTCCGCTCCCGATTTACGGGTGGAGTCGAGCTCGCAGATATGGATTGCCCGAGAAGAATGCACCTCTTTGAAAGTTCGAATTCAGCTTGACTTGTTGAGCAGTGGCTGTCTGTTTCTGACTAGCTCTCTTCGGCCAGTAGTTGATTCGCCTCCACGATAGATATACGTATAGATCGCAACATATTCGTGGACTCCAAGTTGGAAAGAAAGATGTAGTGGGGGTCGGACGAACGAACAGCAGACGAAAGAGGCAAGGCTATCTTTAGCTTTTCGCTCAGTTTTTCTGCGCCTTCTCGAAATACGAGTAGGGTAGGGTCCTCTGCTTGCCCTTGCTCTCTACCCCTCGGCACATAGAGGCCTTCCTGATATGCCACTTTCTCCATCGAACCAGGGGAAATTAGCAGAAGTAATTCAACTCCTTCAATTAACCGAACCTATCGAACACACAGCAGTGACGCTCACTACCTGGTAGCGATGGTTTATAAAGTTGGACGAAGCGTTGATTCTAGTTGATGCTTCACCTAGCGAGGAAAGCCGCAGGGTGAATCACGCTGTAGATGCATTGATCCCACAAAGATGGATGTACCTTTGTCAGAATGTACTCCCTGGTCCCTGATCTTTGGTATATTCGGCGCGGCGCGCCTCTGCGGCATTACAACTTACAACTGGCGAAGGTAGGCCAATCTTATCGAAATCTTGTTCAAACTCGGGAGATATATCTAAGGCTCTGCCTTTCACTGATTAAACAGAGCGCACACGAGGCGGCCAGGCGAATTTTGCGCACGCCGTATATTTGCCTTGGTTCGGCATAGCGTTCTATTAAGGTGCAAGTCATATTTTTGGAACCAAGCAGATTTCTTTTCGCCAAGAGTCTCGGGCACATATGTGATAGTTGACCAGTGCACAACTCGCGGAGAACGCAAAACAGTTTTCAGAACTTTCGCCGGAGTTTCCTGGCATTGTGTGTTACTGTACGTAAACACGAGCGTGTTTCGCTGCGGAGACTTTGAGATTTCCTTTGAAGCGAACGCACACAATAGGCTCCGATGTTTCCTATGTTTGGTTAATCCATACATCGCTCTCATTTTATATGCGTGCAGTGTAGAGTGCAACTCCGCACTGCGGTGACCCAAAAATGAGAGTTACTCGGCTCGAGGTTGATCTCCTGCCAATTCCGCTTTCGTTTCTCTCCTGGCTGTGCGCCTCGCTTCGTTCCCTCTGGGATCGGCAACCCTCTCACCCGGTACTTTAAGCAAAGGCAACTTCAGCATTTTATTCTCGCGTCTCTTCGCTAAGCTTTCCGTAGTCGAATCATTAGAACCCTTAACGCGACGGTTTTCAACGACACCCATGGCAAAGTTTGTCGGTGGCATCGAGGCGCACACATGTTCGCACATGCGGCTGCTAAATGAGTCACGAAATCATACATGCGCGCTCGCGCTTCCCTTTGCCGAAGGCACGTCGCCGCCTTTCACGCGCTGCATTGTTGAGAAGGAGTGCGGCATATATGTAGAGAAGGGAGAGAAGCGGAGCGGAGAGGGGCAGCACGGCATGGCGCGTCGATCCTTTTCTTTCCGAGTAATCCTGACTCACCTACACCGGACCTTGCGCCGGAAGTTTCTTAACGGTCGTTACACGCCGCGCCCGCGCGCACTCGTCTCACACCAGACGAGATTGCCACTTACCCTCTGACGTCTGCGCACATACGTGATGCCGCTGTGAACTTCCGGTAAGCGATCTTTCGTTCGATTGTCTCTTCTTTGCTATATTGAAGTGGGAATAATTATCGAAACTTGCACTACTCGGCGAAGCTCGAGTGACAGCGCACCATGTAGGACTTCCGACTTGTTTTTATCAGGTTTTATCAGACAGTCGAGTGAGTTGTCCAAGGACCAGCTATTATCGCTTTCCGCCAAGTGACCGGAAGTTCTGATGTATAGGGAGGACGAGCGCTTTCAGTCGTACAAGCGTGTGAACGCAGTGCTGTCAGAAATCCGGGTGTGGTTGGATAAAGATTAATCCAGGTTCTAAGCATTCGCATTCAGTTCGAGTAGCTTGGGCATGTCATCCTCGCAATTCCCGTGAAGGAACATTTCGAGCAGTACTGTAAGGATGAGTTGAAAACCGACGGGGTCAACGAAAGCGTGTGTACGTGCTAAAAATGTGACCTTAGCTCGACGGCCTTTTGTCCGGCTGGGTGACCTCACCTCGATCTCCTCAAGGGCACTTTGGAATTTCAAAATATCTATCCCAACACTCCAGTGTTGTTCACTCTCTTGTAGTTAACATTCATGCTGGCGCATGACTAACTAGCAATCAGGTAGTTGGGGTGGTTGGTACAGTGATGATTTTCACCCGTCCTTTCAATGGGTCTTCGACGAGATATTAATGCAGCGTGAATCGGCTTATTGTGCCGACAGGCCAATGCCCGCTGTTTTTCTCAGCTTGATTACCCGTATCCCGTGTCGATAGATTTTTCCCAAATTAAGTCACCCGTATGCCGCGCACCATCTTGCGTTCTTCATAAGTCCTTCTGTGCTTAACAGGCCCCATTCAGTCTCATGTGCGAGCCACAATAGCAGCGAATGCTTGGCATCCATTTTTCTATGTCACAGGTCGTTTAATTAACAGTGGGTGGACTGGTGGAGCTTGCCAGTTCCTGTCGTACATCCAATTCTTTTTTAACCGACTTCGACAAGAAGGATGTTATTAATTCATGGTGTAATCTTTTTTCTGGCTCTCTTCAATCCACCGGTATAAGACGGAAAGTTTTAGTTAGATCCTCGAAGAGTAGCATATCCTCTACAAGTATGCCTGGAATGGAAAAAGTGGCGATATCGAATTGCCGAGAGTGTGCGAGTGAGCGAAAGAAAGTGGGCGCGAGCTATTTGTTCTCAGGCTGGAGCAGCAAGCTCTCTATGTAGCACTTTTGCACCCTGATATACCCTCGGCCGTTATCGAGGCGAGTCGACATGACCGCGAAGGCGATATAGTAGTGGTAGATGGCTAGGGGGGCAGAGGGGCAGGGCCGAGGGAGAAAGAGACAGGGAATGGCGACGCCATCAGCCGTCGGCCGTCGGCCGCCAGCCGCCAGCCGCCAGCCGCCAGATCGTCGGGTGTGCGAAGCTGTTGGAGAAGGGGCTGTCTGTCGGGCGCAAGGGCGGGAGGGGAGACTTTCCTTTACCTCGATCAGAGCCCGGAGGCACGTCGCGTAGTCTCAATGTCACGATGCGTTGCCCACCGCGAAGCGAAGGAACGGCTCGGACTCTCTCCTGCTGCCCCTCCCCCCCTCTCCTCCTCCTCTCTCTCCCCCTCCTTCTCTGCCGCCGCCTCTACCCTTCTTTCTCCTCGTCTCTTTCTCCGCTCGCTCCGTGTGTTATTTCCGTTCAAGCGGTCCTCACTTTTGCATTTGCCTCTCGCCCGCAGCAGCCTTTTCCTTTCCCACGAAGAATACTCTCGTTTTCGGCCAACGAATACTTGGAAGATTCTCCTGCTCCTCCTCTCCCCTCTCACTCGTTATCCGCTTGCTACTGTTCTGATTCCTTTGCTCGCCGCGAGAACGATCGATTACCCTTCGCTCGCGCCTGTATACGCTCCGCTTGGCTAATTTACCCGGTTCTGGCTCTTCTCTCTATGCGCTTCGTGTCGTGCGAGTCGGTTTATCGAGCGCCACATTGCTACGCTAGATTTGTCGCGATGAGTCTCCGCTGCCAATTAGTGCCGCAATTGGTGGAAGAGTGACACGGCAGAGGTGTTCGGGATTCCGCCGGTCGTTTGGTCGGTCGGTCGGTCGGCCAGAAATCAGTGTCGAGATCGCCGGTACACAAATCGACTAGAAGAGTGTGAGTGCTGGGCGTTGCGCAACGCTGGCCGAACCACTATCATCGAGACTTGGTGCGCGCAATGAAAAATCGCCCGATTATTCAGTGCGCGTGTGCATCGCCTATATGTACAGTATTGGATAAATGTTACTATCGCAGGCGTTAATTACACGGGTTCTTCGAGAGATAAGATTTCCTCTTCGCCGAAAATTTCTCTCTGTCTCCCTCCCTCCCTCTCTCTCTCTCTCTCTCTCTCTCTCTCTCTCTCTCTCTCTCTCTCTCTCTCTCTCTCTCTCTCTCTCTCTCTCTCTCTCTCTCTCGATTGCTCGTCGACACGTCGTCGAAATCTTGCCGGTCGCTTTTATCCTCGATCACGTTACTACTTCGGCACAATTAGTGAGAGCCACCTTCTTTTTTGAAATTGTAAAAATGTAATATTCGCCAGGAATTGTTAAGAATGGAGCTAGGGAAGATCGAGAAGTTTTAGTTGCTTCTGAGAGTGAGACGGCTGGCCCTATCGGCTATCTTCGACTCATTATTCTCGCTTCGCATTCGCACTCGCGTAATCGCTATTTCGCCTGCTGGCGCGCAAGTGCTCCTCGCCGCCTGTACGGTGTCTTATCAAGTGCGGTATCGAGTTACGGCTCTCCCTATCACAACTCGCTGGCGAGAGGAAAGACAGCCGCATAACGAAATCCTCCTCGAGAAATGCTGATGGTAGAGTGGTGGTTGCGGTAGTGGTGGTGGTGGTGGTGGTGTTGGTGGTTTTTGGCTGTGCACACCGACGACGGTACCGTCCAGTCGCTTCCAGTGCGCCGAGACGCTCGAAGCATGATTTATTCGTCGCCTGACGGAGTTCTCTCCGAGACGAGCTCCGCCGCTTGCGCAATGCGCCGCCGGCCAGAATCAACAATAAATATAACTCCGTTAGTACCCTCGCTTGTTTATCTAGTAGGCGACGCTGTAATTTTAGCGTATTGTTTCGCACTTTATTGCATTTGTGCCACGAACGTGCCACCGCCTGTTTTGTGCTTTTCTCCTCCTGGAACGGGGGAGTGATTATCTACTGTGCTGCTAGTGGAAAGCTTCTTGGTTACATGCAGGAATGATGTTCGGGAATTCGTGCGAGAAGCAGAAATCGTATTTGGTTTGCCTTTGAAGGAGTTCTGGTGAACGAACGGAGAACCAGTGAAGAAGTATCGATAAATATTGGAACCACCTGCCACCTGCCTGATGGCAGGTTCCCCCGACCCTTCTCCCTCTACTTTCTTCTCTTCGGCAAATCTGCCAGCTGGCTTTTATCCCTGGCAGTGCCGGTTGCCAGCACGTTGTGCCCCGTAAACGGTGCTTTCTTTCACGGACTTCCAGCTGTTACGTTAGCCCGAGTCCGAGTCTTGCCATAGAATGCTATTGCTCTACGCTTTAATGCTGATTAGCTACAAAAGTCTTACTCACCATTCTAGCCTTCCACGAACCGCTTGCTGCTTCGAGCTTGCCGGCATAGCTCTTCTTCAGGATGATTCACTTGTTTTTCTAAATTATATCCTAATGTCAGTTATACATGAATGTTTGTTCACTCTTTCCTGCATCTTCTGTAGTGTATATTATATTGTAGATGTAATGCATATATATCTGATAAAAAATAAGATATGGCGGTGCGGATTGAAAGGCAAGCGAATCACTCTGTACATGGACAAAGTAACGTGTATATACATGAATGAGTTCCGTCAATGTCGACTCTTAAAAAAAGTTGTTTTTCACGAATTCTGGATTCTTCATTAATTGGATTCGCTAGTGTACTCCTAGTTTGTTTCTTGTATGGAGCGAAACGCGCTACAGGTGATATCTCGCGGAGGCAAGGAATTCTACGGGCAGAGGGCAATGTCGGCACGGATGACTCATATGTATGTGTTCGTGTCATGTTGTACGATTCCCATCGGCAATTTTGTTCGACTGATTTTTCTAGAGTTCGCCTCGCCTCAGCCGTGTCTCCCCCGTGAGAAGCAGATGCTGACCGAAGAAAACGCAAAGGCAGAGGCAGAGGCAATGAGAGAAAAAGAGAATGAGGAGAGCGATAGAATGAGGGGCCGCGAGAGGAGGAGGGGAAGGGATGTGTGTGAAGAGATAGAGAGTGTGAGAGAGTCTGAAGGTCAGGGAGCAGAGCGAGGAGAGGAGTTGTTTCCACGTGTCGTTCGCAACACGCGTTACTCGGGTACTTCAGGCTGTGCCAATTAAAAGTCAGTCAGGTACCTGAAGTAGCGCGCGCTGCGGAGGAACAGGCACCGTGCCCCGATTAACATTCTGCAAGACTTTTGGGAAGGTGGATCGTTGACGCAAGAACAAGTGTCCGATGATCGAAATCCAAGGGGGGATTAAGTGACCGCAGAAACTGTGGAGGCTGCATATTAATTGTACTTCATCAGGTGCTCTGGTGAACTCGATACCCGGCACCTGTTGGAGCGCAATTCATATGACTGTGCCCTACTGCCTTATTCAATCACGACAGACAGGCGACGACGTTTCGATCGTAAGTCGAGCTGTTAAGAAAGCGAAGCCCCAAGGAATTAGATAATAAAAGCTTCGTACATCCAATATAGTGATCGCAATGATCTCATTATACCCAGCACGATCAACATCCACTATCAAAGTTACTTCAACCCATTAATCACTGGCTATTATGTGTAAAAGTTAATGCGTATCAATGATTATTTTCATAGTTGATTAAAAGAATACCGGGTCCAAATAAAATTTAATGACAGCGTTATAATAACATACAATTGGCACTTTAACGACTGTGCAGCGTTTTATCCCGCATGCCACACCCATCCCCTTTTTATCTCAGTCGACCTGGAAGAGTGCTGCTGGCTCCTTCACGGCGAGCCAACAACGCGCTAATTGATAGCGGGTTCGAACCAAGGTCTCAATGTGCCGGAGGCCGAAATCAACAGCAGCAGTGGTATTCTGGTACAGCGAGCAACAGGAGTCGGAGCGGCGAACGAGGGAGAACGCGTGCGCGCGCGCGCGTGATGCCGGTGAAAATATTTGCTGAGGAAACAGATAGATGCAGAAGGAAAACAGTTGTGTTGCGCACTTAGGAGCAGGGGAGCAAGGTGTTCGATAAATATAATATCAGTGTCGGCAGTCAGCTGGCCATGATGTTCGCTCGCCGGTCGATGACTCCTTACAAATTGGCCGATCGCCTCCACACAGCAGCAACAGTACTGGCCAGCTCGTTGTAATCGAGAAATAAAATTAAGCGGCGCTCTGTTGCTACGTGAAGGAAACGTCGTTACGCGCGAGGCAACGTACCCCGTATCGCTAGCCTTCTCCATGACCTAAGGCGGGAGAGAAAGAGAAAGAGAAAGAGAAAGAGAAAGAGAGAGAGAGAGAGAGAGAGAGAGAGAGAGAGAGAGAGAGACAGACAGATTGTGCGCAAGTGGGAAGAGGCGAGAGGAACTGTAGTCTCGTAATGTCGCGGACTAATGGGATAATGACGTTATGTGGGGTCGCGTGGCACTAGCTACGGTGGGACACGAGATATCGTACGCGAGAGAGTGAGAGAGAGTGAGAGAGAGAGAGAGAAGGAGAGAAAGAGAGGGGGGGGGAGTCTCGTAAAGGGTAAGAGGGAGCGAGCAGCCTCGTATAACGCAATTACTCGCCTCTTCGCTTCGTTCCAGTAGAAGCCTCAGAGCGACGAAAGTGCCTATTTGAGATGGCTCGTCTCCTTTTATTTCGGTCACTGGACTCCGGCGATAGAATGCTAAAGTGTTGTTGCCTCGCCCGTAAGAATATCCGACTCCATTCTTCCAACTTTTCTCACCAGCCTCTAACTCCCATGAAAGCCTCCCTAGCGAACCAACTTTGTACCTAGAGACTAATGCACGATCGAATCTTCGATCCTCCAGCGTAATAAGAAAGCTTACCGTGGTTTCCATTTGATCATTATGTATTTACATTGTCCCCGAATTGCAGCCACTCTTTACGATTATTGTAAATTAATGTAACAACCATATTTGTATATACCAATAAAAGTTTCAAGTGAAAGTTATGATCTGGTGTGTTCTCTCTATATGGTTACGACCACTTCGCCGAGACCTAAACGTGTCGGCGATTGAATCGCGAGGGGAGCGGAAGCGGGAGAAGGGAAGAAAGAATCTCTACGGAGAACAGAAGTTCGTAAAAGCATTTTATTCTATACTTTCGTCGTATTAACTTAAGACAGTACATAAAGTAATGTTACAAATACGTAATAATCTTACATGATATCATAATTTAACCCCTAAAAATGTGTTTGTACTCGCAGTAAAATGTATCGTCGCCCGCCGGGCATATGGTGCTCCGCTTCCCCAGCCCGGGTGTGAAATGTCATTAGATTTAAAATCAAGGCTCCGCCGCCGCACGAGCACACTCGCCTTCACGAAACCATATTTCATTCCTCTAATTACAGTACGCCGATTCAATCGACTGCGCGTGAAAACGGCTTCCCGGCGGCGACGGCACCCTCGTGCACAATGATCGCGTCAGTGAACAATGTCGAATGAAAAGGGTTACTAAGAAAACCGAGTGTGTGCACGCAGTGATCGCCTTATTGCTTCAAATAAATTATTGCACTAGCTCTGGAGTGAGCCGTACCTTTCTTTCTCCAGGTATCCCACTTATCACACGTTATTCGATCATGCGCTCTCATCTTTACTTCGAATCGAGCGCGAGATAACTAGGGAAAAGACAGGCTCGCCTCACGTCGCATCTATGATTCTTGCAACCGATCGGAAGAATATGCACGAAATACTTCTCAGCCGTTTCCTCTTCGCTCTCGCAACTCTCGCCTGTTGCGCGTATTAAAAGTCATGCATTCGTATATATATATATATCTATATATATATATATATATATATAAATAAAAAGAAAGTGGGAGGGGGGGGGGGCAGTATCTTACAAAGTGGAAACATATACAAGTGGAGGAAAATCGCTAAGCCGAGAGAGAAGAGCTATTTTCTACAATCGTGTCGCGCTCGACGATAAAATACAAACGTATGACGACAAAGCACGGGTGTCAAAACAAGTGAGCTCTTCTTGGCAATGATATCGGAGAACGCAGGAAATCTTGTTTCTGCGAAAGAGCCAGGCCCCGATATTGCGGTATATTCCAACACTGAATCATCCGGCATTCTTATAAAAATTATAACAGAGTCGATCTGAAGCGCATGTGGAAAGTTTCTTACGTAACCCTGTGCATTAGGCTGGCGCCCATGCAAATCTACCTTCAATCGTCCGTCTAACACTCCGTTCAATAAAGCGCTTCCCTATTCTATACTCCGAGAGCGAGTCCCAATATCCCAATACCGCCCAACCGTCCGTTCTTTCGGCTCGTGGAATTAGCCACTGCGAACTCTGACTCGGCGAACAATCCAATTACAATCGTCGTCTCGATTTCACAGCCGGTCTATAATCGTCGGAACCAATTGGCAGCGCGCGCGCGCACACGCGCACCCCTCGTGGATCACCGATTAGCATCGGATTGCAAAAACGACTTGCGGCGTGGAAAGTGGGCTCGTGCAACTTTGGTCCAACAGAGCGGTACGAGGGGTTTGTTTTTCTCTTAGGTCCGTCACCTTATCAAGCGTGCGGGAAGCGAGGGACGATTGAGCAGAGGCAACTTTCCATGAAGCGCCGTCGAGTTTTGCTCTCTCGCAACCAAGCATGCAACTTGGCAGCACGATCAATAAGACAGCATACCCCTCGGGCCCGTATTTCCCAAGTACGTGCCGTTCGCCCTGGCAGACCTACTGATAGATTGCTCTCCGGAATAAGTCGTGCATTTTGCACCGATCGAACGAGACACGCTTGGACCCTTGGACGATGACTCTTGCGCGGAGGATGCTTCTAGTATGAAAGTAGCAAAGACGTATGACCTAGCACAGCCCGTAGCGCTTCCGGACTTTGTGTTCTGAGCTCGGTGCCGCGTTCCCAACACTCGATCGAATCGCCGGTGCAAAATCACTATTATCCTCGCGCCGTAAATTTATCTGGCGAAGCGCCGGTATGACCACCGCGATATCCAGATCGAACGTTGCTTTGTGGCGATACCGAGGCAGAAATGCGCATCGCAATAGAATATACCTGCAGGCTGGCTGGTTGGCTGGCTGGTTGGCTGGCTGGCTGGCTGGCTGGCTGGCAGGCTGTCGCCATCGCCAGCGCCGTATGACAGGGCGTTAAGCCCGATCCACATTCTAAGTACGTTTCCATCCCGCCCATGATAAGGTCTCTCTCACCCTTACATTCAAGTGCACCTTGTCAGTTGAGCATGAATTGAATGCCGGCCCTAGTGCGAACGATTCCATTTAAGTCAATGCGATGTTTTCTTGGACGTCAGCGCACCTATAATGTGAATCGGACTTTAAAGTCGTGTCGCGATATTATGAGGGTTCGCGTGTCTCTCTGCATAGGGCACTTCGTGCTTTCCTTTGCGCGCTATCGCACACATCCAGCCATACACATGTACACATAGACACAGGCATACTATTCGCGCATCATACACGTAGTGCTTGTCGAAGCGAAACCCCGATATCGCATCCAACCGATAACTGCTTGGATCCACATGCCGGATACGAAATTGGACATGAGAATCCGGCCTTGCGAATACATACGCATCGCATACACAGACGCAACTTACCGGCACTCGTGCAGCCGCGCTCTGTCGCCGGGAGATCTTCGGGGGATTGTTACGGGGAAGTGTTAGCTGGCCGGCTGCGAAATCTGGCGAGCGCAGCAACAGCTTATGGCTTCCTCGACTCTCGCGGAAGGCGAGAAGGCAACGACCACGAGGAAGAAGAAACAGTCCTTCTCTTCGACGGTGTTGCGGAGAGAGACAAAGATAAAGAAAGGAAAGATCGACCACCGTCCTCGGCCTCCACCAGCCGGTGAGTACGTGGAAAAGAGACGAGGGGAAGGTGGCCACCGCCACCGCCACCGCCGCCACCACCACCGCCGCCGTCGCCGTCGCCGTCGCCGTCGCCGCCACCGCCGCTGTTAGCATCGTTCGCAGCTCCTGCTGCAGGCCTTAGTTCGAGGTGGAGGGCGTCTTGGGAGGCTGGAAGGGGTTCCATTTCAGACACTCCGGATCGATCTCTTTGTAGACGGGCCCTCGCCTCTTCACCCTCTCCTTGTAGTCGTCGATCACGTCCTGAAATTATTTCAACCGTTCTCCGCGTTTGTTTTCTTTTCGCTTTTTTCTCTCACTGCCCTCCAACGCTCTACCGGGGTGTCGACTTTACAGGATAGTTATGTATATACTTGGAGAAAATGTCTCTCGACAATGTCACAATGGAGAGTCTCTTTTCTTAGACAGGACGTATTTAAAAGGTCCGTTGAAACAGATCTATGACACGCAGATTCTATTATTATGCTCCGCTGCTAAATTTACAGTGGACACTCTTCGCACGGAGATGGTGATAAATCTCGAGGTGCGATGACACGAATATTTTGGGGACAAAGAATGACCAGCATCCCCCCTTGCCAGTTTGGAAGAGGGGTGGTGTGCGTGCGCGTGTGTGCTGCACGAAGTAAATAGAATTCTCGAAGTGGATACACGTACCTGCTTCTTAAGGATGATATGTTTGCCCTTCCAATATTTCATCATTCCGAGGGCTTGGAGGGTGCTCACAATGTCGTACGAGTCGATCGCCATTTCCTTACTGATATCTGCCGGACAGAATGATACATGGGCGAACATACAATGACAGTCAAGTAGCAGCAGCAGCCAGTCTCTCATCTACGCGGCTCGGTCCTGAGAATCAGAGATAATTACCCTTGACGGAGAGTTCTTTGCCCCCAAAGTTGCAGAGGTACTGCAGTAGAACGTCCTTCCAATAGCTGCGGTATGAGATCAAGCCCAAATCAGATAGAGGCTTCTCCGGCGAACCAATCTTCTTCTCGACCCTCGTCAATAAGTAACCTGCGAAACAAAAATGATCAATTCTCATTCTTCCAACTGGACACAGCACGCACGGTAGCGCGATAACTTTTTCTTTTTGGGTTACGGGAATCCCAGCGAACACTGGGATTCCTCACTTTTAACGCGCAACTACGGATCGTTTATCTGAGGAATGCGGCACTGTCGAGGCTGGTCGCGCAGCTTCCCCAACTATTGCAACGTGCAGCTGCTGGTGTACATGAGAAATTAAGAAATACGTGTGACAGATATTACATCCGGCGGCGAGCATTCGCAGAATCGTTCCAGCCAGCATTTCGCCGAAAGATTAAATTTTATATCGTTGGAAGAGTATCGAGAATTGGAACACGGTGTGTGTATGTATGTGTCCGGGTCTCGAAGGAGCACTCTTGCCACCACTAAAAATGTGCCTTCTACGATATTGCGGACGGTCGATCATTTCCACAGCCCAGTCGTACGTTCGTCCCCATTTTTTCAAGTATCTCGTACTTCCGAACTCGAACTCATTCTCGATTCAAGACTCGCCGAGAATGGAAGGCTCTCTCACATAGATATAGACGCACTACGGTTGCGGGATCATTCAAAAGCAAGAAATGGTCGCATCAGCAGAATGGAATGCAAGGAGGATCCAATAACTAGCGGGTGGCTAATGAATGACTACTCCGAGCAGGCAGGAGCGGGTGTATTTTATTTATTCTAGCGGAATTGATACCGTAATGGACTGAAACGCATCCTCCTCCCCCGCGTCTGCGGCCTCGTCTGTTAAGTGGAGAATTCGTACACACCGGGCTCAGTGAGGGCTCGCGTATCGACTCGATATTGGTTCGGTGCCTAAGCGTGCTGCTGGCGGCACGCGAGAGCGAGGCGGCTGCATTGATCGAAAACTTTTCCAGTCACTTCGTTATGCGGCAGTCTCTGCTATGGTAACTAGCCTACCACTTAAAATGCATACCCCCGCCGCACCACGCCGCACCACGCCGCGCCGGTGTATCATCGGCTCGGTTTCGTGGAAGCCGAGTGTCATATTATGGGGGACGGCGAGATTCCATTGGAATGCGCATTTTAATCCAGAGTCGATAGATATGCCGCATTAATCCGCGTGATAAGCGCAGAGCCGCCAAGTTACCTAGCTCCAAATGCAAGACTGCCCTTCCAACCCAGTATGCTCCTTACGATAAATCATCATCCCAGAATTATCGAGCGGATCGCGCGCCGCGCCGTAGAAAGTACGGCAAAGAATTTCTGGCCTTTCGCAAGGCGAGAACTGGGCCAATGATTCCGCATGACTGAAAGATGAATCGGGCTGCGCTACCAGTCGATAAGATAAGAGAGACGGACACGGAGATTCCAAGCACACGCACGGCATTTTAGTGTCGTCTTGGTCGCGTACTATCGAGACCGTCACGCTGATTATCCGCTCTTGTCTCTCGGCTCTTCGCCAGCCCCGACTAATTCGATGCTTGCCAATCGGTTAATCGAGGAATAGTAGAGGCCAAACTATAAATCGACTCGAATTGCGAAAATCGAATTGGCCGTTTGCCGGGCAAATGCGGTCAAAAGCCTCGGCACAGGAGGTTCATAAAGCAGCGCTCCGGGAGCTGAAAGTTCAGTTAAAGGACCCGTAAAGTTTCGCCACTTCCCTCGCCGGTGCGTCTCGAGGCCGCAAAGTTCAACGACCTTCACCCTCCGATCGACCAGACGGAGAAGGAAGGCCGCCCCGTCTGGCCCTCCACCATCCCCTTACCAGAGAGAAGATCGCGTAGTACGCGCAATCGCAAAATTATCACGGCCGACTCCCCATTACGCCTGCGATTCCCATCGTTCACAATACTCAGAGGCATGAGGAAAAATAATCGCATTCACTTAAACGGGACAAGGATTCCAACTAGAAGCAAAGCTCATCGCGTGTTCGAACGAGTGAGTGGAGCATGGGGTGAACACGCCTATAATATGAATCGGGCTTTAGGTTCGCAGTTGAAATAGCATGTCAGCATAGCCAATACTGTTCTATTAGGGGGTGTCTGAAAAGAAAGGGGTGGGGTGGGGTGGTGGCTGCTGATTATCGGGAAGTAGCAATCGTCCTGGTATAAGAAGCGATCCCAGCGCGCGATTATTCCAGGATCCTCCTGGTCCTGGACGCTGAGGGGTTCAACGACCATGCTGCGTCTCCTTCCTGGTGGAGCGGAGCGGAGAGGACGGTCCACCCTCTGACTACTCCGCAACGAGGCCGTCGGTCCGCGGCCAACCCACCCAACCTCCTCATTCTTTTCCCTTTCTCCCTCATCTCGAGCAACTCCTCTCTCACTTCTCCCGAGATCGGCCTCGCCGCCGCCGCCGCTGCCGCCACCGCCGCCGCTGCCGCCGCCGCCGCCGCCACTGCTGCTTCTGCCGCTGCTGCTGCCTCTCTTTTCCTCTCCGTCTCACACCCGCGATTGCTTCGGCAGGCTCGAGAGCGCATTCATTACGCGTCCGTTCAGTTTGCTGAGTTTCGGCATCGGCGCCCGCTACAACGATGCCAGCCTCCCTGCTCTCTCACTCTCTCCACAACTGCGCGCGCGCGCGCGCGCGCGTGTGTGTGAGTGTGCTATGCCGGTGGCTGGCAAACGCTCTCTCGTTGGAGGTGGAAAATCGAGGAAAAGGAAAGCGATGACTGGGCGGGTGAGGTTGCAGGGAGAGGAGAGGAGAGGAGAGGAGAGGAGAGGATATCCTGGATGCGGAGCGGAGGATGAGGAAGAAGAGCGACGGGGCTCGGTTGCGGATGAGCGAGATGGAGAGGGATGAGAGGGATGAGAGGGATGAGCGGGATGAGGGGGAGGGAAGAGAATGGGTGGGTGGATGGATCGGTGTGACAGTGACAGGAGTGCTGGCAGGAGAACGCCGCGGACTCATCCCTCCGAGTGCAGGGTACACAGGGTGCGAGCGAGCGAGGTGGAGGAAAAGGGCGACGTTGGCCCTGCCAATGCTACTACGCTATCGGGCCCTTGTGGGGCGAGGTCACGAGAGGTCATGCCATTGCGAGAGCCACGCCGCTGCTCCATACGAGGAGAACAGGTACCAATCGCGCGCTATATGACCGATCTCCACTCTCCGCCGCTCACTGCGGAGACAAGGGCGCGTAGGACGTGCAGGATAGGGTGTGTCTAGTGCAATGCGGATGTCCTGCCGTCGAGTCGCTCTCTCAGCTCTCCCCGGCTCTTGAACCATCGATGCCGTCCGAGTATCTTGGAAATTAACAGTACCGGCGCATCAAACATTCTCGAACCAAGATCGATGTAGCCGATGCGGACTAACGGGACGCTCTCCTGCCAGGTAGGGCGAGAGGGAGGGGGGGGGGGGGGCTCTGGTAACATGCATCGATGGTCCCCGAAAAGTGCACGGGACTTCGATCCCCCAAGACACTGCTGCTAACGCCAGAGCCGCAGAGATCGTTTAGAGAGGAGGATGAAGGTGTGTGTGGGGGGGAGGAAAGGGCGCACGCATTGCAGGGCCGACGTGCGAGCACGTGGTCGCGTAATTCTCCAATATAGCGAGTAAATGCGGACCGCACTGTTAATTCTCGGCAAGCGGGAGATGATGGTGGTTGCGAATCTACAACAGGCCCCGGCTTTTTCCGAGACCAGTCAGCACGGTGCACCAGATACACCCTAGTGCGCGGATGCATGCCTGAGAAGAGGTATGCACATACATAAGCCGATGGCTATGTATGTATATGTGTCAGAGAGTGGGAGGGAAGGGAGAGGGGAGGGAGAGAGAACTGTCCTGCCAGCAGGTACATATAGAGGACAGAGCGGCAGAGGACAGGGCAGCAGGGACTCTGTATTGCGGGGAACCGATCGATGTGGCGAGACGCCGGGCGTCGCACTTTCTGCTAACCACTCCACTCCAACCTACACACTTTAGCGTCGGCGGGCAGGAGCAGTAGTAGCAGCAGGAGCAGCAGCAGCAGCAGCAGCGGTGGTAGTAGTAGTGTTAGTAATAGTAGTAGTAGAAGCAGTAGTAGTATTAGTAGTGATAGTAGTAGTAGTAGTAGTAGTAGTAGTAGGAGTAGTAGTAGCAGCAGGAGCAGCACCAGCAGCAGCACCACCGGTAACGGGGGTGTTTCCCACTACCGGCACAGCCACCACCAGAGAGCGCAGGCAGAGAGGGAGAGAGAGAGAGAAAGGAGCAAGGGGGTGAAAATATTGCCTCTCACTCGGCAGCGGCAGTCTCTGCGGAAAACCCGGCTTCGGCTAACCACCCCCGTAGAGCCGCCCCAGCACGCCGACCGCCCGTCCACCCGTCCGCCCCCGCCGATCCTCCCTGCTACGAGTACGAGTCTACCATAGTACGTCGACCCACAACCCCAGCCGTCGACTCCCGACAGCCCCTCCCCCCTCCCCCTCCTCCCCCGCCGCCCTCCTCTTTACTTCGGCGTGCACGAGGAGGCAGCCGCACTACCACGGCTCGCCAGCTCGCCGGCATCAATGAAAATGACGTCACGGCAAAAAGCCCACGTTTAATTATCAACGCTACACTTGGCGCGGCGCGCGGGCAAGGCAGGCAGGCAGGCAGGCAGGCAGGCAGGCAGGCAGGCAGGCAGGCAGACACGGGGGCGCAAGCGAACTCGATGGAGAACGGGAGAACGGGAGAACGGGAGCTGAATCCCGAGCCCCGTGACTCCGACGAGTGGCGTTTCCTCTCTTCTGCCGATAAACCGGGAACAATGCTGAAAGAGGACTCTTTGCCGTCCCCACAGCTCACCTCGCCCGCACAAGCCTCTCATACACCCAACCCCCCACCTCGAATTAAATCGCGACTGCCACAGGGCACCATTCGATTTTAAGGACGATAGACGCGACCGACCGCGCCTTTCATCCAGCTGGCCATTGATGATGAGCCATGCCTCGCCCTCACTCCCACCCAGCCACCCCCACCCGCGCCACCGCCCTCCCTTCAACTCTAAAGGCCACCGCGATTCACATTACAGGTAATGTTCATACGCTCACCTTCGCGCTCAAGAGGAAAATGATTGCATTGATTTAAACGGGATCGTTCACACCATATACGATGCTAAACCTTAGCTGGAGCAGCTGTGAAATCGCGGAGGCGTCGCCGCTAAGTTCTCTTGTTCCTAATTCGGTGACTCCTTACGCTCTCGACACTGGCAGAATGTCGTCATCCTGTTACCTTGGATAGCGCAGGGTTAAGAGAATGCCAAGCAAAAAGCATACTCACTGAAGTCGATGAGAAGTCGGCCGTATCCCTGTCTCTGGTAGGGCGGTAGCGTCAGTATACAAGACACGTTGTAGTTCAAGAAGGAGTTCTTTTCCTAGAAGCAGAAGATTCGAGGCTGTTAGTGGGCCTACGATGACGATGACGGTGTCGAACATGCCAGACGAGCCGCATAAAAAGATATTGCGATCCCGGCTGGTTAATTACACTTTGTCGACGGTTAAATTTATATTAAGTAGAATCAGTTTGTTACTGGAAATTTACAGGAATGTCAATGGGTGTAACATGGTAATGGGAGTATTATCAGGTGAGTATTCGATCGTCCTGGTAAGTAAAATTTGGTCTCTCAACGTAACTAGGTATGCGCTAGTGGTCTTAAAGGTCGAGAGACGGGCGTGTTTGTCGGGAAAAACCGAATAACACTTTTATCCGTCCGGACTCGTCATGCTTCGAGCGGCTGCGATTTCGTCTCGCTTTGCCCAACCAACACACACACACACACACACAGGCCAAAAGCGTTATGACGTTCGCACCACTCAAAATGCTGTGCGACCTTCGTCCGGCAAACACAATGAACAACAATATTTTGGACGACGTGCACGCAGAACCGAGAACGTCCGATCCTCGTTCTTCGCTAGAGTCTCCTAGATTTACCTTTTTATCCTTATCCTGCGAATTTAACATCATTCTTCAGGCGGACTTATACCAGTATTGAACAATAAAATTCTCTAAGTCCTTATAATATTATTATTAGTGTTCCCTAAAATTCAGGCAATTTCAGATTCATTTGCAAAAATATCCAGTGACACGCATTACTGGCCGCATGAAACAACTGTTCAACAATGCGTTTGAAAAAGCATGCCTGGCAGCGTGACTCGATCAGCTCGAGCAAGAAGTGGCCCCAGGCTTTCAAAGTGTATTTTCGTCAGGAGTGGGCGTGAGCTCGCGCGCGCGTACTCACTATCCAACATACTGGTAGATTAGATAAATCTCGGATAGAATTACATACAAACAGCGAGTACCACTGATATTCGACAATTGACACTAAGAGGCTCGGAGGCGTTAATAAATCTCAAGTTCAACGTGAAAATGAGAATGCGTATACCGAAGCGATCCATAAAGGAAGAGCGACGGAATTACGCTCGACGGTAGCTTTGCCAAATAAACGGCGACAATATCTTTCTCGTTGTCGGAGTAACTCTAATTCCCGGTGTGCGCGACCTAAGTACTTTGTCGTGTCTCCCTGTTTCTAGTAGACCGGTTGTCGTTCTCTGTACCAGGAGACTCGCATGAGATCACTCCTAATTGTGCGATTACGCGAGGCTCTCGCCCCAAAAAAGATAAGAAAAAAGCAAGTATAACGAGGAATTCCCTTTAGCAGTTGGTTGCTTCACCGCTGAACTAGGCTAGAAAGAAGGCCAAGTAGAAGGAGGACGTTCGATAGTCCAAGAGTGAACAAGCACTGTTCTTTGGATGCGTTAGATGAGCGGCACCGCTCACCCTTGGTTCCCTCCGGCAGGATTATTCCTCATTAATCATTGGCGAAGGAAGGCCTGGCCCCATTTTGGCCGATACTGTTGGTACACCCGGTATTTCCGGCCGTGGCAGCCGCGGCTGTTGCTAACTGGCGAGTGGGGCAGCAACGGTCCGAAGGACACTGTGCCCAGAAGGAGAAGACTGTTCGGGCCATGCACGAGTATAGTGTGCTGCAGTGTGCTTGTACACACACACATATCTACAAGCACGTTCGAGGAGGCGAAGAGGCGAGGTGCGGCGGCGGCGGCGGCGGCGGCTCGGCTACGGGAAGAGGGAACGAGCGGCGGTGCCGGCGACTGGAGTAAGACACCCAGCTGCTCACCAGAGACTCATGCCGAGGAGGAGACGCGAGGGGGGAGTAGAATTTCGGTTCCGGCGAACTCGGGCCCCTCGGCTAGAGTCGCTTTAAAAGCCAGAGAGGCTAAATATGGGCCCCGAAGGAGCACGCGTCTCGACTTCGCTATCATTGAAGAAGCAAGAGAAGCTTTTCACCCGATACACCGGCGATACACCGTCGATACGCTCGCTTGCCAAGGGAACGCTGAAAAGATAGGCCAGCGGAGGTAAAGGGAGGAGGGCGAGCGAGCGAACGAGCGAGAGAAAGAGATTGCGGGAGGGGAAACGGCTAGGAGAATCTGGGCCCCGCGACGTCCTTGGGCCAGTAGCCTCACCTCGGCTCAGGGACGTCTCAAACGAAACGTCTCATTGCTTGCTACGCCTGCTACCTTCTACTTCGGAAAGAGCGCTGTTAGGTTCGAGCCACACTCAATAGAGTATGATGACCTTCCCTCTTCCCAACGACCTATCGCACTAACTTCCCCCGTTGCAGAAAAAAAAGCCACGACCAATACACTCTACTCGAATTCCGAGGCTCCGCATTGTTCTCTGCTTTTATAGTCTACTTTACTGACCGAGGGATCCAGAAATACTTTTGGACTTTCAAACTGCATCGTCTTGGCCTTTCTGGCAAGGGCCTTGCTCGAGGGGACATGCAGAGCTGGCGTAGCTTGCTTCTGCAGATACAGTTTGGCGAAATCGATAGCGACTCTTCTCTCTCTCGTCTCCTTTCGTCTCGGGAACGCAGCAAGCTGTTGGCGCATAGAGTAACGATCGCACCGTACCGCACCGCACCGCACCGTACTGCCAGGCAAGCTAGCTAGCTAGCTAGCAAGCAGCCAGGCAGGCAGGCAGGCAGGCAGGCAGACGGCTAACAGCAAGCGCTGTACGCGACAAACGGATAAAGGAGTTTAAAGCTCCCGGCAATGAAGAATTGAGCAGTCCTTGGGGCGGTTATGGATGGTAGAAGGGCGCCAGCCAGGCGAAACACTCACTGACTGCGAACAGCTTTGCAACAGTATTGCGCTCCGAAGGAAGCGAGGCATATCTCATAGAGCTCGCTTCCAACGAGCCGGGCTTCGACAGTAAGATTTAATCGACGTACGACGACTAAAGCAGCACGCCAATAGATTATAGCCTTCGGCACGGAATCATTACCAAGGAAATATGGAAGGGCCGAGCATCACTCGACAATGGTAGCTAGGATTTTCTGGGCCGGTGCTCTCTCGAGGTAATTGCTCCTTATAATCGAGCGCGTGGATATCACGGCCCTGCAAGATTTCACGAGACGCTCGCCCGGCCAATGCATTCTTGCCGGTCGCAAGAGCGCTTGACACCAGGCTCATTGCAAAAAGGCTTTGGAATCAACAGTCTCCCCCCTCGGCACATATCTGAGAGTGTCATAAAGCGAAGTTAAGGGAGTGTGCACGTGTGATGATAGAGGCATCGGCACGCAGAGGAGCCGGACAGCCCGAAGCTCGCTGGAATCCATTGCAGACGTATAGCGCACAGTACACATATAGATATGTCGGCTCTCGGTGTGCAGCTCATAAACACGTCGTATGGACGACACGGCTGCTCTCTGTGTGCGTTTCGGGAAGGATGCGTAGGTGAACGAACGTCTGCTCGGTGAGGGCGCGTGCGCATGAGTGCGCTCACGCGGATAAAGCGAATAAAATAATTGGCCTGGTGAGCGGGAGGACTTGAGGTAGTGGTAGAGACTCGAAGAGAAGAGCCCGGGGACCGACCGGTTTAGAATCGGGGGGACCGAGAGCGAGAGAGCTTTTTAGCTGGCCACTATTTTTCTCCCGGCCGTCGGCAGATCGAACGCCCGCTGCCCCTGCCGCTGCCCCTGCCGCTGCCCCTGCCGCTGCCTCGTCGGCTTACTCATTGATAGCGAGGGCGTCTCGCAGGCATTGACAAATAGACCTGGCTATCGCTCTTGCCTCCCGGCGCCTTGCACTTTTCCCTGCCCGAGACACTCGCGGAGCCAATGAGCTCGTATGACTCCTGCGATCGGCGAATTCGCCAGATCAAACACTCAGCTATCGCTACTTCAAATCATTGCAAGCTCCTTTCTAACTAATCTACAATGATGAAAGCTAGAAAGACCGAGACTCGGTCAACTTCCTCTCCGATCGAGAGTGCCGTAATGCGAGATGTAAGGAGAGCGAGTCCAAGACCTTTAATCGTTACACCGTAGGAATGCGAGGGGGACGCGACTAAGGCTATGTGTGTGTCTGGGAATTGCAGAGCGGAGACAGGCACGGTGTGAGCGTGGCTTAAGGAGCGCGCAGCTCTTCACGACGGTCACTTCTATATTTAGATGCACCGAGTTTCCTCCTCCACTTTCTTTGTGCCGAACAAAGCGTTCCTCCTGACATACGGGGTGTACGCGAAGTTTCGTCATCAACACACCTCTGCCGCCTTTGGCACAATGCTCCTAATCGCCTGCAAGAACTTATTCAGACTATGAATAAACCGATGATGGTTAATCGCCCGTACGCTTGAGGACCGAGGGTTTTGGTCTTAGAAAATAAAGTATTGAAAATGCATGTATGCATTGCAGTGGCTGGAATTATTGCGTGCGGCGAAGTCTCACTTTTCTTAGAGAGATAGAACAAAGTTGCGAGCACCGGCTTCAGCTAAATAGATCGAAGGTTCAGATGTCTGGGACTGCTAGGGGATCGTCCCGGGCGAGGGGTGGGATACCTTGAAAAGAACCCCAAATTTATGAGGAGCGTCTACGCATTTTTGCCACTGGTTTCATCTTTTCTATCCATTTTGATACACAAACAATGGATTTATGTATCGTTCGTCAAAGTCCGGGTACCTTCGATATATCAAAAAAATGAATTTTGAGCTAGGACTCTGGAATTTATATCACTTCTTCCTTGACGCAAAAAAATATTCCCCACCAAATTTCAGCCCCGGAAAATGTCGGGAAGTATAACAAACATGGGATAAACCACGAAAATGAATTATTCAAGATCGGTTTTCCATGTGTTTTCGGTACAATTCTGGCACTTTGACCACTGGTTTTATGTTTCTTTTCCGTTTTGATACTCAAACAATCGAAATATCAAGCGTTCGTCAAAGTCCGAGAACCTTCGAAAAATCGAAAATTTGTGAAGGGGTACATATGGAAAAATTTGCGAAAAAATGAATTTTGAGCTAGGGCTCTGGAATTTATATCACTTCTTCCTTGATGCAAGAAAACATTCTCCACCAAATTTCAGCCCCGGAAAATGTCGGGAAGTATGAAAAACATGGGAAAAACCTCGAAACTGAAATTTTCAGGATCGGTTATCCATGTGTTTTCGGTACAATTCCGGCATTTCTCCCACTGGTTTCATGTTTTCTTTTCGTTTTGATACACAAACAATCGAAAAATCAAGCGTTCATTAAAGTCCGAGAACCTTCGAAAAATCGAAAATTTGTGAAGGGGTACATATGGAAAAATTTGCGAAAAAATGAATTTTGAGCTGGGGCTCTGGAATTTATATCACTTCTTCCTTGATGCAAGAAAACATTCCCTACCAAATTACAGCCCCGGAAAATGTCGGGAAGTATGAAAAACATGGGAAAAACCTCGAAACTGAAATTTTCACGATCGGTTTTCCATGTGTTTTCGGTACAATTCCGGCACTTTGACCACTGGTTTTATGTTTCTTTTCCGTTTTGATACACAAACAATCGAAAAATCAAGCGTTCGTCAAAGTCCGAGAACCTTCGAAAAATCGAAAATTTGTGAAGGGGTACATATGGAAAAATTTGCGAAAAAATGAATTTTGAGCTGGGGCTCTGGAATTTATACCACTTCTTCCTTGATGCAAGAAAACATTCCCCACCAAATTTCAGCCCCGAAAAATGTCAGGAAGTATGGAAAACATGAGAAAAATCGACAGAATTGGGTGAAATTTATTATTCTGGAGGGTTTCTCCTCGTGTTTTTGATACAATTCCGGCATTTCTCCCACTGGATTCATGTTTTCTATCCGTTTTGATACTCAACCCATCGATTTATGAAGCATCTTGAAAGTTAGATTAGAAAAAGGGAAGGAAGTGATGCAAGTGGCAGGAGCCAGAGGGAGAAAAACAGCGGAGCGAGTCTAGGGATTATCCCCTGGTCAGTTGGTGTTTCCGAAATCCAGAGAGAAATAACTTGGGATCCCCTGATAAAGGATCTCCTTTCGTATGCCGGCTACTCTCTTTAATCCGCGCCTTCTCGGGTTGTATTAATTATTGACTCTCCCTGCCGTTTCAGTTTCTTTGGATTTTCTTTTTTCAGGCATGGCCTACGCAAATATTGTTCTCGCTACGAGATCGCAACCAGGACGATTGTTCTTTCGGGGCTCCCTTGTAGACCGCCTGCCTGCCTGCCTGCCAGCCTGCCTGCCTGCTTGCCTGCCTGCTACCCGCCAGCACGATCGATCCAACGGACCTTCGAAGTCTTTCGAAGGAAGAATGAGAGAAAACCAAGGGGCAGTCTCGTTGACCTGACCAGGCGCAAGTTGCCGCATCCACTGGGCGACAAGCTCTGATAATGCTTGTCTAATGGCGAGACATGCCACGAATCCTTGATCTCGCCTCTTCGCAACACTTCACCACACTTTCGTTGACCTTGCTGGAAAGCCGGATTTGAACGTTCCTACTCGTATTGGGCACTAGGCGCTCTTCTCGCGCTTACCTGGTACAGCGTACGTAAGCATATAATATATGAATCGGCCATAACAAGATAATGGCTGCTCGACAAAGTTATATTCGCTTCTCTTTCAATCATTATTCTTCACTATACGAAAGAAAATTGAAGGGTTGAGGGAGGAGCGAGAGGGGTTAGCTTGATCCTCTCCATAGGATAGAGCGGTATGCGAAGCAATACGCCAAGTGCGATCGCAGACGTCGAGAACTTGTCTCTCTCGGCTGGAACTGCGACCCGAGAAGGTCAAGGTCTGGAGGAAGAGACTCCATGCATATACATATATCTGCAATATTCCTCGGGTGCAGGAGAGAATTGATCGCAGTCTGCGAGTGTGCGAAGGAGGTATGCACGCATGTCTGGAACAAGTGGCGAAGGTGGAAGCCACGGGGATTTTTACCCCCGCGGGAGGTGTGAAGCCAGCCAGCCAGCCAGCCAGCCAGCCAGCCAGCCAGCCAGCCAGCCAGCCAGCCAGCCAGCCGTCACGGTGAGCTGGAAACCACGAGCGAGGCTGCACTTGCAAACTCGTAGGACTCGCAGACTCGCAATTCGCAATTCGCATCTCGCAGGCCCTTCTGTCATGCGAAGGGACGAAATGGTGGTCGAGTCATGGAGAGTGCGGCTGAGAGGATGAGGATGAAGTAGAGAAGGCCGCCATAAACTGGGCTGAGGGGGGGAACGAGGGAAGCGGCTAGAACTAGAGTCGCGTCCTCCAGGATTTTGGGACGCTGTGTATTTGGCGGGATTTGGTCGTGTGAACAGGACTGTCTGGCATCGATCGTGCCCAGTCGGGGTGAGGTTTCGTGGATCGGAGGGAGGGAGATAGAGAGAGAGAGAGAGAGAGAGAGCAGAGAATGGCGAGGTCGTGGGGAAGCTCGAAGCGGGCGAGGGACTCGAGCCGGAGGGTTGGGTGAGCCTACCCCAACCTCTTCTCCAAGAGGCCGCCGCTACGCGCATCGTATCGACGACCTCTACTACTACTAGTCCTCGTACTCCTGGCGCTTCCTTCCCACGTCATCCCTTTTCTTTTCTGTCTCTCCCTGAAACCGCCCCAGCTAGGCGGCCGACCTCCTCACCGCCTGCCTCACTCCTTCCCATCCTCGCGACTTCCAACTGCTCCCCCGACCACTCTACTCCCGCTGCCACCGCCGCCACCGCCGCCGCCGCCGCGGCCGCTTCGCTCGCTCTCTTTCTCCCCTTCTCGCCCTTCCACCACGGCTGCCGGATATTTTTAAGGAAAATTGACCGACCCTCCGAGGCTGCCTGCTGCCTGCCTGCCTGCCTGCCTGCTTGCTTGCTTGCTTGCTTGCTTGCCCGCCTACCCGCCTGCCTCTTCCTTCCCGACGTATCTCGCCTTCCTTCTCCGTATCCTTGCTTCCGATTTATCTATCTCTATCCTCCACTCTTTCGGCCGACCCGTCCTACCAGGGGAGCTCTTTCACCCTGTCTGCTCTTCTCGTCTGCCTTACCCCTTCCACAACCACCGAATCCAGGATTTCCGTCGGCTCCCCTAAACTCTTTTTTCTACCACTCCTCCTCTCTTTTCCTAGGCTCATTCCCGAGGCCCGATCTTCCGCCTCGTTTCTCAATGTCTTCACTGTCCCACTGCACGCTCCACCTCTTCAACCTTAACGAATTAACCTGGCCACTGGTATGTGCGAATTTTTTTTCAAGCACCGCTCGATACATTTCCTTTGGAGCGGAGACGACTAATCCCCCCCGGAATTCCGGGTTACATCGACTTTGCCGGCGATTCTCAAAAACCTCCTTCCAGTCTGTCTACCCGAGCCTCGCGATACCAGGGTGCTGCTCCCTTTCTTTAGCGCGCTCTTTGACCTTTTGATTTTCTTCGGCTTGTGCCGCTGCTACCCTATCCATCGATGCCGACGGCCTCATAACTTCCTCCTTCACACACTGTGCACCGAGCGAAAACAGCGACTCGGTATTTACATATTATGTATCCCGGACCCTTGCCGATTCCCCCGGCCGCCTCTGAAAGGGCGAGGTCCTCTTCTTCCTTCCACTACCCTTCTTCGCGGCTTTCTCTCTTTTGCCTCGCAATTAGTATGCTAACAGCCTGTACAGGAAATAAAGTTCCGGCAATACCTCAAGCCCTCTTTAGTCATAATACTCTGTAATTGGGGGTTGATTTAACAGAACTTTGCGGGAGTCCCTCACTGCCCCACCCCACACCCATTCTCCCTTACTCCTGTCGAGCTTCCTCGAGCTTCGATGACGAACCACCGTATGTGGCATACTTTCCATTGGTGTATCCTCTTGCAATCTTACGCTGCTGCTGCTGCTGCTGCTGCTTTGTGAGCTCGTCTTTCCCAGCACTTTTTCCTTTTTTGGTCGGCAGGCTTCGCATATGTACATATACGTTATCTTGGCCTGTCGTCGTACGTTCTCTCCTGCGCCGGCTGCTCACTACACAGACACACACGTAGCTCTCGAGCTGTGCATCTCTTTATTTTATTATATTGTCAGTATAGGCTGGTCGATCGTCCCCGGACTCCTTCACAGTCCGAGTCTTTTTTCTCTCAATCCCTTTCTCCGTGCATCTCTTCGGCCTTCGACCGGCCCTCCTCCTTGTCCTACGCCCCCCTTCTTGCCTCTTTATTCATTATTCAATATTATATACCGTAGACTGGCTCGTGATGGGTTAACTGGCGATCGCAATAGAAGTTTAAGCAAATGAGGCCCGAACGGCCGTGGATCGTCGTCGTTTCCACGGTGACGCTGCCGATTTTCACGCTCTTCCTCTAAGTCACTGATGAGTTCCTTTCTCTTCTCTCTTCCCCTCTTCGTCGCTCTTGCTCTCTTGCGGGGCCGCTCCGTGCTGCGTTGTCAAGGAGTCCCGGAATTATCATACCTTCGCACGTCATGCCAAGGAAGTTTCAATCCAGCCCGGGTGAGCAACTCTTTAAGGGTGGGGGGGAGGGGGGGGGGACGTTCGCTATATGTATACGCTAGGTAGTGTTCGCTTGGTGAAAGGTGTACAGTACGCTTCATACACTTTTAATCTTACTGATACATTCCGCGTAAAAAGTAATGTATGTAGATTGAATGAGGGGTGCGCGCATGCGAGAAGAAGATAGTTTACTGGACATGTTAGAATGGAGGGCAGGTTGCGCGTGTGGTAGCAGCCTATATTTTCTCAAAGATATCCTGAGCGAGCGAGCGAAGCGCATAAGGTGGCGACGAGGCACATTGTGGTGTAGGTGCCGGTGTTCGACATGCGTGTCTTGTTCTCCCGGCGCGTCCTTTTTTTTCTTCACACCAGATCCTGTCTGGAATACCTGGGTAAGGGGATACGGCGGTCGTCTCGTTTACTCGTAACACGCTGGTACACGTTCATGCCCCCGGTGTATTCTTCTTCCTGCCTCCAGACGAATGTTCGGCCCCGTCTGCTGCGACGGCTACTGGAAAGAGGCCGTGTGTCTTCATCGACACGCTAATTGCCGGTATTTTGTTTCCAAAGGATACTGAATACGGCCCTCTCTTTCCCCGTGGCTCCCGTGCAAATCCGCTTACTGTCCACCTGCATATCGACGTCTCTCGCCCCACGCCCCTTCGCCCCCTCGTCCCCTCGTCCCCTCGCCCCAGCCACGCTATGGGGATTTTTTTGCAAAGTTTACCCAGCCGAGCGACCCAACACTGCTCTCCTCCACCCGCCCTCTTTTTATTGGGTTGAGGAGGGATTTGGTGGAGGAGATACGTCTGGCTCTAATAGAGACGTCCTCTCGATTGCATGCGGTGACGTGAACCCGATACTTTGTAGATGATCGGCAACCAAAGACGTGCCGGAGGACTACAGGAATTCTCTTGCTTTGCTAGGAGAGCCTACGGGATTCAAGAACGCACACAGGGCCCACAAGGATTTCAGGGCTCAAGCAGGCCCCCTTGTGCGTATCGCGGACTCGATGGCCCCGAGAACCGGTTTCCTTCGGGTTTCACGAGACAGCAGTTTTGCCTTTTTCGGGGATCTAGAGAAGGACGCCTCCCCGAACATAGGCTCCTCTTTGTATTATCATTAGATATCCTAGTTACTATTATCATGAATTGCGTCAATCGACTCCGGCAGACTCCCAATTCTACCTTCCCGAATATCCTTCCTGTGCTATCGGAACAACTGGAGAATATTTGGCTTTGAGAACTTGACTCGTAGGAATTAAGACGCCTTCGGAAAGGAGACTTATTCATATTGTATGCCGGATAGCACTTTTATATTTAACAGTCGAGGGGGCCAAATCGAACGAAACCTTATTTCGCGTCAATTGGTGTTTGCATTAGCGAAGGCAAACGGCCAGATTTCAGTGCCGACGCCCTGAATTCGCGAGGCCAATGGCCACATTGCTCAAGGTCAACGTCCGACTTACTCGGGGTCAACGCTCTCATCTCTCAAGGCCAACGTCCGGATTATTCGAGGTCATGCTAAGAAGACCGCGTGGTACAACAAGGAGATATTTGCACGTCCAGAGGGTATTAACAGAATCGATCGCTCGCTCGCTCGTCCGCTGCACGTTCGGTACAGACCCTTCATTTCCAGCAGAAAATCCACATCGACGAAGAAACACACCTTATCGCATCATCGTATAAGTCGAACGTAGAGTACATTAAATGATGAAATAAGTATGTACTTCTGCGCGCAATTGAAGCCAGCTGATACCATCACTTTCAAGCAATGATTCTCTCCTCATTAAAGACACTGATCTCCTTTCTCTTGGATTCACAGACGAAAAATCTTATCACGCTAGTGGACCAAGAATGGCTGCACTCAGTTTAAACAGCGATTGGCACGCCAGGTACGATAAAGATTTACGAGCGAGGGCTCAGAATTAGGCGGACCAATGGCCCCAAGGTGATGTTGTGCGTGCGTGCGCGCGTGTGTGTGTGAGGGAGGGAGGGGGGGGGGGGGAGAAAGGAGTGCACAAAGTGCATGAAGATGAGTCAAAGAAGAGTTGCCGGGAGAGAGCAAAACGTAAGGAGATATCGCGAAAGAGTAAGCACTGCAGTGTCGTAGAGAGGCAAACGGCAAGAGAGAGGGAGTGAGCGAGGAATTCTCTCTTACGGGACGCGGGCGTGCGAGTGAGAGGGTTAGAAGGGCGGCGGTGGCGTGCGCGGGGCGGGGGTGGAAATAATAACGACCCCGACGTCGCAGTGCCGCAGAAAGGTTGACGACCCGATGCCAGGCGACGCCCTCTCTCCCCTTAGCGGGCTAGCATCCCTTCCCCGAGAATGCCTGCAACCACCATCCCTATTTTGCAGCTACCACCACCCACCAACGGGGGCAGCCGGCACAGCGACCCCCGCCGTCCCCTAACCGCTTATACCACCCACCTGGCAGTGCAAGTCCTGCGAGAGCGCATATCGTACGTGCGCCAGCAGCGCCTCACCAACCCCCCCGCCCCTGCCCCTACCCACACCTCCTATACACGCACACGCGCGCGCGCGCGCGCACACCTCCCTCTCTCTCTCTCTCTCATCCCTCCCTACGCGTAGCCCTGCTGCGTGTCCCACTCGTCGTCGCCACCACCACCACCACCGCCACCAGGAACGCCGCCGGTATTTCCACCCTACGACTGTCTGGCCAGGGTCGGGGTCATTGAACGTCTATAAAGATTTTGACTCCACGTTGTTGCTGCTGCTGCGGCCACCACCGCCACCACCGCCGCCACCACCACCACCACCACCACCGGCATCGGCATCGCCGCCGCTGCGGATGCAGGAAGCAACCTCCTCGGGGGGTACGCCCTTTTATAACGTATGTAGCGCAATTTGCTGGCCAGTAAGAACAGGTCGAGGCCGTTTGTTAGGATTGCCGCGAAGAGGGGATCGATACCGAAATGCTGTCAGTGGATTTTGACGACGACCTGGTAATGCGGACCCCGATTCCATTCAATAGGCGCATTGGGATTGTAGAAGGATTGGAAAGGTGTTTCATCGACGCACTACACTACCAGCTGCCAACATTGTCTTTTGTCTTCAAGGCGGTGTCTTGAAGTGGCTTTTGTGGGTTTTTTGGTATTTAAAAAAGCGACGAGCATCGAAATTATGTAGTGAAAAGTAGGAAAAGTGAGTAGGAGGAGTTTTGAAATAAAGAAATTGCGAATAAAGGAGTGATCGAGGCTGAAGGAAATTTTCATTGCTAGTCCTGGAGTGGATGGGAGGACGCGGCGGGCGGGAGGGGATGCGGATTGGCGCGTCTTTGCCAGGGTCAGAGGTCGTTGAACGTCGGTAAAGATTTCGATTCCGACGATACTGTTCCGCAGTAAATGGGCGTGCGTGGTTCGTTCGGCACTCTCCCACCGAAGAGAACCACCGACTGCCTGTCCAGGAGAGCTCGGTTGAACAGGGGGCAAAGATACTCTACAAGACACCACCCCCGGCTCTGTAATCCGTGTCCACCACGTGACTACCATTGCAATCTGCCTAAACCATCAAATATATCTGAGGTCAAGCGGCTCTTTCTCTACGCAGATTTTCACGAGCCCTTGGCAAAACCCTCGAGCAACGAATATTATAGCACATGATTTATAGAAAATGTATATTTGAGGGGAGACGCTTTCGAAAAAGAAAGTATAGGAAGCAGCCAGGCCAATGTTGGAATTGCGAAGGGGGTCGTAAAGTAAGGTCTGCTGAGTGTATCGGAGCCTTGAGTAGATGAAAGGCTCGAGGAAGAGCAGGCGACGTAATGTCACTTTTTAATGGGTTAAACGATTTTAATATGGTTCGTGAGGGTCGCACCAGAGACGCCCACTGCGTAAACGTGGAGCCGTTCGCGCAAGTGCCAACTGACACAAGTATACATCATGATTCGCGCCAAGTCGTGCACGTACATGCACGTACATGCACGTGCCCGGCATTAATGGTACGCAGGCTGGCCTGTCGCACCGAGATTCGTACGAATAAGGACCGGCCGGGTGAACTTTTCTTTTGCGCCTCGCCTGATTTTATTTTTGAATGGCTCGCGTCGAGAAGCGGCAAGTGCTCAGCTGCTACCCGTGAGTAAATTATTCCCGTTGGTCTCATTACGGTGACCCTCATTTGAATTTGGAGATTATTCCCTTACACACTTACCAACGGGCGGAGAGGGGTTGGAGGGGTAGCAAATACTTGAGACTCGATGAATTATTTATAGCAATATGTCCGGCTGAATCGCTCGCGGACGTCATGGAATATTTTGCCATTTGTTTTGCAATTTATCGGCAGCCCGCTGTGCAAGTGCTTTCCGAAATTCATTTCAGGAAGATTATTATTGTTCTTAGCCGATCCGAGCAACACAGATACCGAGAAAGAACTTTTTCCAATTGATCCAAGTTCCGGATGGCCGAACATGTTGTTTTCTCATGCATACGACACGCGGTCATGGCAATCAGCCAGATAAAAGAATATCTACTCACTTTACTGAAGTATCCAACGGTATGGCAGCCCTCGGTGTCACCGATTGTCATCACATAGAAGAGGAACGGTTCCACATCGTAGTAGAGAGTCTTGTGATCCAAGAAGAACTTTGCAAGCAGACACAAGTTTTGGCAATACTGTTTGTATCGCTTGCCGTCTACTTCCCACACTCCTATCTTATCTTTTCTGTAAGACAAGGAATAGCAGAATAGAAAATTAGTAATAAGAAGAGCTATGCTTTTATTCAAATATACAAGGTCGATGGTTGCGACACTAACCTGTAGACTTCGTGGCCAGGTGGATGCCTCCATAAACACTTCTCTCGATGTCGCCTCAATACTTGACGACTCTTCGCATAGCGCAGACAATATTCACACAAATATAATTTTGGTGCGCGGCTGTATTCCTCGGGATATGGGCTCTGGTACCAGACATCCATTTCCCATTTTCCCATTTCGATAATCCGCGTGCCACCTGCGTTCCTTCCTTCGCCGTCGTAGTCCAACTCTTTCAGCTCCTTTTCCTGCAGCATCAGTAACTACGTCATTGACTGCGCGACGTTAATACGCGATGATTGAACTTACAATTTTTTCGCTGGCGATCGCTTGTGCTTCCATAAATAACTTGAGATCATAGTCAGGAGCGAGGTTTGTTAAACGTGGCTGGCGATCCTTTTCGTGCCCTTGAAGCTCGCTGCTGCTGTCGCTTTCGTTGCCGTCGGCGCTGCTTCCTTTCCACTTATTCCTTAGTTCTCTCACTTTCAATTGATAATTACGTTGTTCGATTGTCTGATGGACCCCTCCTTTGGGTGATTTCTTCGCGAGGCATGCTATCGCCTTCTTCCTTTCTTCATCCCTCTTCTTCCTCTCCTTATAAAATTCGCTGTGACCAAACAAAGAGCAAAGATAGAGTTGGTTGTGGTGCGATGATTTTCTGGCATATAGTCGCCTCAATATCACTAGCACTTACGCGCAAGCTTGCGGCGATGTATTATGGTAGAGAGGACAAGCATCGAGGGTGAAGTGGGAATCGAGCTTCCCCGACAAGTGACCTCGCGAGTCGCAGGAAGGTGCTAAAGGACATTCCCTTTCCTTCGTCGCGCGGACACGACTGTAGGCGCCTTGTCCTGCTCGGACGGTGTTAGGGTTGCAATTACTGGTGCTCTGTTGTATCCTGCTCGCTCCGGACGTATGCCTAGCAGCCGAACTCGGACCAGCGCGTTTAACCGGCGATTTACTGGTACTCCTCTTGCTTTCGGCTACTCTCGATAAATCACACCGGATCAGCGGAATTTGCAGGACACGTTTACACGCTACCGTTTCCGTACCTGAGAACCATACTGCCGCCGTAAGCAAAAAGACTGTATCTGCATCTTAGGACACCTTGGACATGCTTTTTTTCTATACGAAATGTTTGTCCCACTGACCACTGGTATCCTACGGGCCATATACAAATGTCCAATCCATCCATCCAGAACCGCAAATACTGCTTTTTTTGTTAAGGAGGCAGCATAGAATCCTAAATCCACCGCCTGCAGAAAACTTTCTACCGTCCTCTACTCAAATGCGCATGCTACTTCAACAACTTTCTCTTTCTCTTTCTCGAAAGACGTATAAACAACAAGTATTCTGCGACCGCGAAACGGTGGTGTCGAAATACTATTGCATTTGCAGGTCATGTACGAAATTCCTATCTACTAGCTGAGATATTAGGAGAGGCACACAGGTAAGGGTAACTGATGTGGCATGTTAACGAAACCAACTACTCTCACCCTCGTAGGCAGCTCGGGAAGAAATTATTTGGATCACAAAAGAAAAGCAGGGATAGAGGCGTGGTAAAATGATTGAAAATACGACTGAGAAATCGTTAATCTACATTAGTAATAAGAAATCAGGAAGGAATCACGGGTTAGTAGGGAGTCTAGAAGGCCGTTACCCAAAAGCCAAATCACCTGTATCAGATTCGGAGTCACTAGCTGCCTTTGTTTGAAGTTGCAGGAGTTTGCTGCCTTTTCGTGGCTGCAGCTTCCGCTTGCCCTTCGCCACCGGCTTTGCCGCGCTGGCTTCTTCGGCCTCCTCCACGTCCTTATCACTAGCAGATGCCTCGACTTCATCTTCGCTTTTCACTTGCGTACCTGTGCAGAAAGGATACAACAGATGAGACCAACGATCCAACTTTTCCAAACCTTCAAACTCATTCGTAGACCTATTATACTCACTCTGTCTTTTTGTACACTTCTGTGGTTTAACTGGTGCTACTGTTGCCGAAGGCCTCTTCTGTGCAACGGACACAGTGCTGCTTAGTATTGATGGTGCTTGAGGTTCCTTTTTTTTAGCTGGTGGTTGAGGACTCGCAACACTTTCCGAGGATTCCGAGTCTGTACTACTGTCCGAGGACCCGGATGACCCAGACCCTCCCGAATAGCTCTTCGAACTAGCAGAACTATCCGATTTCTGGGCTTGCGCAGCTTTTGTCAGCAAACCTACCATTAAATTAGTTGTATTCCGTGTCCGATATGTTGATTATTGTTTCCATCTTTCCCTTACCAGATCTGCTTGGAAGTGCAGCCTTTGGTTTTACTTCATTTGGCTTTGCTTTCGGCTGTTGGGTTTTCAGACACTTTGGTGCGTTGGGTGTAGGTTTCACTATGTTAGTTTTAATTGGTAAACCACTATCACTTTCACTACTATTTTCCGGGCTGAATATACTCTTTTTCTTTAATTTCTTCTGTACAGAGTCCGAGGCTGCTTTCGTGAGTTTATCAGGACCTTTGCCATTCAGATTTGCAGCTCCTAGTTCATAGAATAAGCATAATTATAAGATTGTTTGTGCGCAATATATTGATAATAAATCTATAGTTACCGTTTAGCTTGATGGCTTTGTTCACACCAGGTTTACTATTCGGAGTACTTTTTTGTTGGCCAGGGGCTGGCAATGGTTTCAGTGGTAATTTCTGTGGTTTCACAACAGGGGCTACTGTTGCTGTTGCCTTCGGCTTTGCGGGTGGTTTTCTTTTAACAGCAGGCTTTACTTTACTCGGCGAATCCTCAGACTCGGAGGAATAAACCACTGGCTTCGATTTCGGCAGTGGCCTATCTTTACTCTTATTCTCTGTAACTGCCGCAGGGCTTGCCTCTGTTTTAGCTTTAGCATTCCTTGCCGAAGGAAAAGGAGGTTTCTTTCTTGTCCTCTCATTGTCCGAAGCTTTCTGACTATTAGCAGAGCTGCTGGAATTTTCAGAGTCCGATGAACTAGACTCGCTACCAGAGCTGGAAGAACTGCTTGAGGAAGAGCCTGAGCTTGTAGTCGATGTTGATTCTGAACTTGTAGTCTGTCAATAAATTGGAGTAGTTGCAATATCTTTTCGGAATTTGTATTACACCACATATTAGTTATGCTACTTGATTTTAGCAGAGCCAGGATCATTTGTATTGCAGACAGTCAGACTGTACACAATTATCGGCAAAGAATCCGGATCCAATTACAAAGTTAAATGCTCGGGAGAAGAGTGTACGAAATATGCGATGCGAATGAATGTCGATCTAGCCCAAAATCGCAATGACAATATAACCTGATAGTAAGCTCACCTTTCGTTTGGGAGTCATTTCTGCAGTGCTATCTCCCAGAGAAGCGATGGGCGATGCTACAAAACATTTCTGCACCAATTCTCGCGCTTTTCCTTGGCATTTATGACAGAGAATTAGCTACTTGACTACACACGAATCATGTCAGATCTTAGAATGGTCCAGGGACCGACATTGCACCGAGAGAACTTGCTACAATAGACGCATGTAGACACTGGTGAACCAGTACTCTCTATTGCTCTCTATCACGCGCACAAACATTCCTGGCTCGCGGGGGGCTTTCGGGCCTAGAAACTCTTTTGTTTAGTGTACAACAAATACGCGGGAATCGTGAATGATTACGAGACGTTCCGTCAATCAGATGGTCTGCTGTGCCGTATGACCCAGAAACAAGACGGAAATATCAGGCGGTCATGATGTTGGAGAGAGAACGAAGATGGAAGAAGCTACCATTCCATTGCGCTCGTGTGCTCAACGTTGATGACACTTGCGTGCTTTCCACTTGGAACACAGCTGAGAAGATAGGGCTACCGGCGAAATTGCCAAATTACGCTTTCTCAACTTATTCGCGAAATACATACTGAAAAACATCGACGATGACCGCTTTTGAAGGTTTGTTTCACGAGATCGCTCACAATTCCACTTATTCATACGTATATCAACCTTTTCTAGTACTCCGCAACCTAGGTTAATATATATCTGGGTTCTTAATTCATTTTGTCATTGCTCTCTTAATAATTGCAATGCTTTCTCATCAGAAATGGGCGTCCTGCCGGAGATAGCCAAGGCGGTTGACGAAATGGAATGGATGTAAGTGTAAAAATGACAAAGCATCAAGTTCTTTTCAATCCAATCATCTGTCTTCGCAGGCTTCCTACAGATGTTCAGTCTGAAGCCGTGCCATTGATATTGGGCGGTGGTGATGTTCTGATGGCAGCAGAAACTGGCAGTGGAAAGACCGGTGCATTTTGCTTACCTGTCTTGCAAATTGTGTGGGAAACAATAAAGGATCTCGAGTCAGGAAAGGCGACTAGTGTAGCAACGCAACAGCAAGAATGTAGGTTTGCATTTCAATAGGAATAGCTTGCCAATGGCTGATGTATTCATCTTGGTAAATGTACATATAGCTAGACACTGGGCCCTTAGCTTATTCGACAGAGGAAGGGCATTGGCTGTTACGCCAGATGGTTTGAGATGCCAAAGCAGAGAGCAGAAGGAATGGCATGGATGCAGGGCGAATAAGGGAGTTTGTGGAAATGGAAAGTTCTTCTATGAAGCTATTGTTACCGATGAAGGATTGTGCCGTGTAGGATGGTCCACAGCACAGGTTTTCAATCAAACTCAATCTCCCAAAGTTATTTTTCTGATCAGATATATTTATGGAAATCCTTTTACTTTTGACAGGCAACCTTAGATCTAGGAACAGACAAATTAGGGTATGGCTTTGGGGGGACAGGCAAAAAATCACATGCAAAACAATTTGATAGCTATGGAGAATCTTTTGGAATGCACGATGTGATTGGATGTTATTTGGATTTAGCAAAAGGAGAGATATACTTCACAAAAAATGGGCTAAACTTAGGCACTGCCTTCACTCTGAATGCTCAGCAAAAATCACAAACATTTTACCCAGCAGTAGTCTTAAAGAATGCCGAAATTTCATTTAATTTCGGAGCCCAGCCATTCAAGCATCCACCCTCCACCGATTTTACGGGACTTGCGTCTGCATCTAAAGATTATGTCAAATCGAATCCAAATAATAGTAACAGCCAGAGTAAAGACGATGGGAAACCAAAACCTAATGCTCCGCAAGCTATAATTATAGAACCCTCCCGAGAACTTGCCGAGCAAACGTACAACCAGATTCAAAAATTCAAAAAGCATATAAAGGATCCGGTAATAAAAGAATTACTTGTAATCGGTGGAGTCAGCGTTAAAGATCAAATTGCAACTTTGAATTCGGGGGTGGATATAATAGTTGGTACTCCTGGCCGATTGGAGGATCTCATACAAGGAGGGTACTTGTCTCTGACCCATTGCAGGTACGAAATAGCACAGAATAGCAACGTGTCATATTGTATCAAAGTATTGAACAAGATGTTACTGATAGATTCTTCATTCTGGATGAGGCCGATGGCCTTCTGAAACAAGGATACACAGAATTGATTGATAGATTGCATAGACAAATACCAAAAATCACGTCCGACGGAAAAAGGCTGCAGATGATAGTGTGCTCAGCCACGTTGCATGCTTTCGAAGTTAAAAAGATGGCTGTATGTGTTAGAACATTAATTTTCCTATTACGAGTGTGCTAAAGAATAAGTAGACATAAAAGTAACTGGCATTGTGACAGGAACGCTTGATGCACTTCCCGACGTGGATAGATTTGAAGGGGGAAGATGCAGTGCCCGAGACTGTACACCATGTCGTCGTAATGGTTGATCCGCAAAAGGACAAATCTTGGCAGAATTTACGGAGACACGTAGACACCGATGGGGTTCATAGCAAAGATAATGTGAGACCTGGCAATACAACTCCAGAAACTTTGTCCCAGGCGGCGAAAATGCTTAAAGGCGAATATTGTCTTCGTGCAATAAGAGAGCACAACATGAATAGAGCCATCATTTTCTGCCGAACGAAATTAGACTGTGATAACTTAGAACGATACTTGAAACAGAATGGGTGTTTGTGCGTATGTTTGCATGGTGATCGGAAACCTAACGAACGCAAGGCTAATTTGGAGAAGTTCAAGAGAGAAGAAGCCAAATTTCTCATTTGTACGGACGTGGCTGCGCGTGGTTTGGATATCACAGGATTACCGTTCAGTGAGTAGACAAATATTCGCCGGAACATCCGACACAATAATTGTACTAACGCCAAACATTTCAGTGATCAACATTACATTGCCTGATGAGAAATCAAATTATGTACACCGAATCGGAAGGGTTGGACGAGCTGAGAGAATGGGTTTGGCAATATCCTTAGTTAGTAGCGTTCCCGAGAAAGTATGGTATCACGGCGAGTGGTGTCCTTCGCGCGGAAGAAATTGCAACAACACAAATTTGACCGATCAGGGTGGATGTTGTACGTGGTACAATGAACCTAACGTGAGCATAATCAATGATTAAAATCTTAAACTTTCTCGATAACCCGATCGAATCATACGAATTTGAAATTTATTTCCACCGACAGTATCTCGCTGACATAGAAGATCATTTGAACGTGACAATCCAGCAAGTGGATCCTGATATAAAAGTTCCATTAAATGATTTTGATGGTAAAGTTGTATACGGGGAGAAGAGAGCCGCAATGGGTATGCGTGTTTTCCATATTGCAATATATATTTTCAGGGGAATGTTATCCTCATGTGTCTGTTTCACTTTTAGGTTCCAACTATCAAAATCATGTTCAGCAAATGGCACCTGTGGTGGTCGAACTGTCTGGACTAGAGTCAAAGGTGCAGCACATGTATTTAAAACGATATTTACTGACCCGTTCATAGTGCTTGATACTATTCTTACTGAAAGTACTGTTAATCTCAACTGTCCACGGTGTTACTTTCATGCTTTAGATCTAAAATTGTAATCTGACATAAGTATATATAGAGCGTGTCTTCAACAAGTAATATAGCTATACCTCATATTATACATAATGTATACTGAACTATCCAGTCAACCCACCACACTGCATTCGCCAGGTGCGTAAGACGTACGGTAAGTATTTATTGTATCGATTTCATATTTGCCTTCGCTAATGCTTATTTACACACATGTGTATTACAGTAACTTTGGAGCATTTTGCGTAGTAATTTGATATCCTAACGTATATGTTTTTGTGTCTGCATTTGTGTGATTTGTACTTATACTTCGTATATAACATATTGATACCCTTAAAATTTACTAAATGACTTGTTTAATTACACATAATAATTTATACACATAACTCTTATATATTCTCGAAAGCAATGGTAAACGACTAAAGTTTTACAGTATACAAATCATACTGTCTTTCCTTTGCGTTCGGGTACAGCGTATTCTCGATTAGTATAACGATTTCTTGATTACGTCGCGCGTACGTCTCCCCCTCCCCCTCTCCCCATCCGCGCGCACGTACACCAGCGACGCAGTGTCCTTACACCTAGAGGTTTCATTTTTGCGCAGTTAGTACAACGATTGTTAATTAAACCTTTATTTGCTAGTTCAATTGATTATTCATTAGCTTAAATTCATGTAAACATTTCTTGTTTTCTTTTTCTTCATATTCAGACAGTCATCACAGAATGAGAATGAAACATGTTTTCCTGTAGTCTAGAATCATCACCTTTACAGCTATACGCATTTACCCCCCTCCCCCTTCCCCTCGCTCGCTCGCTCGCTCGCTCTCTTTCTCTCTTTCCCACAGGACGCAGACTCCACGCGCACAATAAGAATCATTCCATCGCATTGCGATTAAGTGAATTGTGTATATATACACACACACGCACACTCGCACATATATAATTCACTTATTCATTTATGTGTGTATCTATTTACCATATATACTGTGCGTCTGCACCACGAATCTCTCGCCTGAAAGTCAGCCTGATTATTTGGCCACGAATTGTTTACCACCAACAGTGCCGAATCCATATATACTATGCTGCACGGTCTATGACTCGTACTGTTCTCTTCTCTGTGTACTCTTGAGAATTTTATTAATGCAATCATTACCACACAAGGAGCATATCGACAACAAGCGGTCCAGTGTTCGGAAATGCGAGACTCGTGGAGCTAACAATATTAATTTGATTTCCTAACGAAATTCGCGAATCTCTCATTTGGAGCATCACGTATATTTATTACGGAGCACCATTCACGCACACGTACAATTAGTGTTTATTGTAACTCTCAACGGTATTTCCCTTTCGCTCGTCCACTTCCATCTGTATTGATAGTAGTTCTTCTTTAAGTCTTCAGCTAGACATATTCCTAAGAGACACGCAACAACGAATTAATTAAGGATTCGGGAGAAGACGGTGAGGAAGGGGGTTTGGGTCATAATTATTGACGAGCTTGGTAACTCCTTCCTTTTGGTTTGTTTTCTCGTCCACTATACATGTACACATTTACGCACGAACAATAAAGTGATCCGTCGTCTATGTCGTCATCGCTAGGATCAGCGGTTCTAGCAGTTCAAGACGATTTTTCCGTGTCCGGAAAATATTCTAGCAAAACGTTTAGCGATCTAACAATAAGATCTGAATGGATGGACGTTTTGCGCGACGGGCCAATATTCTTAACTTGACCCATTAATTTCTTGGAAACAGTTTTGTAGCGCACACGAAACAAGGAGCTACCTTTAACGAGAATGTCCCGGGGCATTCTCTCAGAACATTTGGATCCTAGCGAACAGCTTTCGAAGACTAGAAAAGGGTGTTTTTCGAAATAGCACCGACGATCGACCACCGCA
This sequence comes from Ectemnius lituratus, assembly GCA_910593735.2. Classification (NCBI taxonomy): domain Eukaryota; kingdom Metazoa; phylum Arthropoda; class Insecta; order Hymenoptera; family Crabronidae; genus Ectemnius; species Ectemnius lituratus. The sequence goes on along the minus strand of OU343036.1, from coordinate 305,964 downwards.
CACATAAATATTCTCATAGAAATAATTTCATTATAGTACGTGAGACGAGCCGCCCTAGGTACGGCCTTTTCATCCCCTTAACATATAGGATAGTTGCCGCGCTCGAGGCACAAGTAGCTTCTTTCTCTTGCTTCATACATTCTACCTAAAATGACAAAGTGCTCTTACGTTGGAAAGGATTTTACCACATGTCACTCTATTCGCCGCCGCCGCCGCCGTTGCCGTTGCCGCTGCCGCCGTCACAAAGGAGCTCGTAAAAAAAGAGCTATGCTAGTGCGGCTATGCTTGGCGCGGCGAAGGGGAGGGGGAGGGCGCGAGGGCCAGACGTGAAAGAGACAGTTAGAGGGAGAGAGAAAGAGAGAGACAGTTTGTATAAGTGTAAGCGTATGATACGTAAATGAAGGCAGAGGCTCGGCATCGAGAGAGATATACAAAGAATCACGGTCCGCCGCGCCTATTTGTCGCCGGTCGCCGGTCGCCGGTCGCCGGTCGCCGGTCGCCGGTCGCCGGTGTCATCAAGAGTTCCATGCAACGTAAGATCACTTCGTGTGCCTAAATGTTCTAGGAAAGCAATTGTCGGTGTCTCCTTCCAAGAATTACGAAGAATTAACGAAAGTCCACTAAGAGAAAGTATAGAAAGGCACGATCCGCAATTGGGAAACGTTGGAACCATGATATAGACATTATAGGTAGAAGGTAATGGAACATTTATATCGCCTTTCCGTAATCGGAAGGGCAATCAGACAGGTATGGGCTCACCTTCGAACAACTACGCCATACTAGCGGCGATATAATTTCAACGAACGTCGAACAGCTTTCCTGTTAACATTTTCGCATTACTTTCAATAAAGATCGTGTTCTTACGCGACATCCAACGATAACGAGAACAGGCGTTCCTTCTCCGCATGGTGAATCGTATTGTTAATCAGTTCCGTGCATGCACATTACGACACGTCAATGTCAACTGGTAGAGTCTCGCTGTACACTCCAGCAGGAATACGTAGAAACAGAAGAAATAGTTTTCTTTACTGAAAGAGTGCCGGGTGAATCGGTATTTGACTTTCAATTGCGAAAGCAACGGCTCGAGAACATCCGACGGAGATAGCACTGGAATATTGGGCCGTGCGAAAAATCCACCGGTATCTACCACGCCAAACTTGGTAGCCTTCATTTGGAAACTCGACGCCACCCTATGGACACTAGTCTCTCCCAACTTTCTCAATAATTATTCTGCTTCCTATAAATACACGTAGTACATTTATACACGGTTCTTCGCAGCACACCTCTCTTTCCCCGCGCTATTGACAAATGCAAGTTTCGACGATATAGCTAACTAGTTTTGTGCAGAGACCACGATCGGAGCTTTTCATTAAACGTGTACTATTGTGTACTGAAACTGAATCTATGTGGTGTATGCCATACATGTCGGTTATTATGCAATGACAGAAACGAGACTGGTGATATCGGTAAGAGTACATGTGTGGGGGGGGGGGGGGGCGTGGAGGCAATGGTGTACAGATATAGAAAATACTTTTTGGTCCGCAAATGCACTGATCGTGGTCGTGGAAAGAATAGGTAAAACCGTCTTTTAATTGCAATAGCAGTTGCGATTCGTAATCGCGTGACGATAATAATGGCATAACGATCATATTCCCTTCAATAGAATTGAACCGTGCAAAGAGAAATCTTTTCATCGAATAACAATGTAACGGTAAGACGATCACAATGCATGGCTCTAGACTTAACTTAAACTTGCTGGCGTGAAACGCATTTTCCTAGACGAGTAGACACTCTGTGACCGTTCTAGACACGCGTAACGAATTGAAACCGTCAGCAGGAGCTTCAATTTCATTTCGTTTCCCCCATCTGGTAAAACTTGAGGCGTCTTATACCACTGACCAATAATCGCTTTCCCTTTTCTCTCGGAATTTGCAAGCTCGCCACCGCGGTTTCACAACAGTCAGTCGACTACTTTAATTTTCGCGCTCTTTCTTTAACAAGCCCATTTCACCGCCCCGTTCTTCAGGACATAGCAGTCGAGAAGTTTGGCAGGCAATTTATTTACTTGGGCAATACGTAAGCAATTTTCATTTAGTCTCGACGAGATATTATGCGAACTCTGCACGAATTTGCCATTAGTATATTTACAACTAAGAATAAATCGCACCAGTTACTTTACACACGAGGATTATTCACAGGTCCGGCTTTCGTTACGCTCTCAGTAAAAGGAAAGAAAAACTTGTGCGATCGGCATTTGAATTCCATATTTCAATTAAATACAGATATAAATATGAATATGCGCTTCCATATTTACATTTATATATGTATAAATGATGTGTGTACTCTGCGTATGTATCTATGTATGTCAGAATAATCGTGGCCACAAGAATTGGTTACTGATTAGGTACTCCCCTGTTCTGCTTGCCGGCATTCAAACACACCGTTCGCGGACTCGACACGAGTTTATCAGCATTTTCGTGTGCTGTTACTATAGCCGATAGAATGCACAACCAATCTGTGACTACGTGGCATCGTCGATTTCTTTCTCATTATTCGACCGCGTCCCGCCCATCTCTTTGACATTTGACATTGCAATCATAAACTATCCAAATGAGAACGAACACACTTATATCCCCATAAAAAAAGCAGAAACTTTGTATAACAATACTCGCAGCAATACTAATTGTAGAATACTTGTTAGACGCTAGCGTACGCGAAATGATGGTTCACTTCTTCTTTGTGCTGGGTGAACATTGAAGTTTCACGGAAGTCGTCGACAGTTAATACTCGCAGGCGGACATCATACCTTTCTCTCACTCCCAGGCTTACTCTCATTCTTACATTTGTCATCAGTTACAGTAAAAATAAGACTTCGTAAAGTTATAAATACCGTTACAAATTATGGCGTGTCTGTTATGTATTAGTACGACAGGTATACATATACATATATATGCACACGGGCCCATACATGGATATTACAGGAGAGTACACATATGCGAGTGTGGGCTCGTCAGCATGTACGGAGTAAGAGACCGTTATGCAATATCCGAAATTTCTATCCTTGTTTGAAAAAAAGAAAGCGATGAACAGGAGAGTGATACTATGCGAAAAAGAACGCCGAGAATTTCGTTAAGTTAATTGCTTGAAGAGCTATTACCCATACTATGGGGTAAAGATATCCAGATGAATGAAACTAAGAGGAATGAAGACGTTCAAAGGATATTGAAAGGCCTCGTGGACCAATTGATTGCTAACTCGCGAAAAGTTGAAAGATGCACAAGGATAGGAAGACCGGATGCCCGAGCGTAGTATGTCACGTTATATGAGTCATCGGAACGAGGTTTACGCATATTCTTATTCTTTAGTTCACTCACTTTAATTTGACGTTAAACTCTCGTTACCTATACTATAAAAGTAGAGATTACACAGTTCAGTAAACCGTACTAATCGAGCGAGAGGAGCGTGCGTGTACGCAAGTGGGCCGTGCGGGAGCCGCGGTTGCCTTGTTCCAATGAATACGAAGTTCAGCACGCACGCACGCAATTTAACAATTACACGCATGCATTTGTTACGTGTTAGTATATGGAAGGTGTATGCATGTGCAAGATGCAACTGCAATACGCGTGACACACAGCTGCAACCAGGCCATACAAGCGTACAAGCACCTGGTTCTCTCAATGCAATATTAAATGAAAAGTACAGTTAAGATCCAAGGAAAATGATAGGAGGCTTACCATATACAGGGTGTCCAAGTAGTGACGACGAGAGGGCTCTAATTATAAAGATATACATATGTGAGATAAGAAATTCGCACATCGCACTTTGGTTCAGAAGATTTATCCTAGAGAATCTACCGATAACCGATAATAGGATGCTTGGATCGAAATTTGTACATATTATCGTATATTCTGGGGACGTAGACAACAATGGAAAAACGAGACGAGAGACACACTACGATACCGTTATGGATTCCAATAAATAAACAACATATTATAGTCCTGGATATTATAATGGTATATTGACATACTTTGGTTGTAAAGTTGGAGCGTGGCACTAGTCGAAAGTGTATGTGTAGAACGAATTGAATAAATGTGGCACATCTCTCGTGTGATGTAATATTCGTAGATGCTAGTTACGGTAGTAGCACGTGTCTAAGTACACGAATTAAAATAGTTGGATGAAAATCAGTAAAAACGATATTTATGAGGAATCTCGATCATAGGAAACGCACATAAAAACATGAATCCGTGGACGGTCACCCTGTACATATTCGATACATAGTTATACAATTAAAACGCTCTTCGAAATACTGTAAAATCTCACAAAATACTCTTCTTGTAAAAAGGTGCGGCTGAGACTCCTACGGGTCGGGCCAGTGTGATTAAAAGTCGAGATTCGGAAGTCGAAAATAAATTTGCCGGGTGTATGGAGATCGTAATTAAACCGTAATGGGTAAGGGAAAGTGGAGATTCGAAAATGAGTAAAGAAAAGTCCAACGATAAGGATTTCATCGGAGAAGTCGCCTAAGTTTTAGGAAACATCCTTAACGCTAAGCCGAACGTTAATTACGCGAAGAGTGTGCTGAACGAAGGATAGAGTGTGCGTCCAATGTCACTTGGTGGCACTGGGATACGTCACACACCGTCCATCCCCATTGCACTTATCAACAAATTGATGCGTAATAAGAATAAAATTAACGAGGTAATGGCGTGAAGTTGCACATATTCCTAGCGACGTATAGTAATCCCAACAGACGTGCAGCACACTTTCGTCAAAACTTGGGGAGCCGAGTGACCAAAATGCCCGAGTTGATTCCGTCAAACGATTCTTGTAGCGCAGGACGCGCGAGGGCATACTTTGCTACACCGATTTTACGTAGTGAGGATTTCTGTGCAATAAGAGAACTATACTCTCCCATCATCCGTCATCGTTTCTCCCATTAACACGAATTCCCCGACGCGTTACTTTCCGAATGCTATCGATTCCAGGCGCACGAGTGAAACTTTCGCGTACCGATCGCTGTACAGCGCGACATTTTTACCGATGCGAGTATATCCTTCCGCCGCATTTCTTCTCACTTTTCACCCTGCGAGCTTTCTAGCTTCCTGCACTCTCCGCAGTTCGCTCATCAGCGGTACGACTCATTCTACTTGCACCGGCTCGAACTCGAGCACGATCCTGATTGTTAGCTGAACAGATGACAGGACATGTCCACAGGAACGAAGTCACAAGAGCTCGTATTGGCGCAAGTGCATCCGCTGAATGATGTCCCGACAATCATTGAACACTCTCTTGATGTTCTCTGTGTCGACAGCGCATGTAAAGTGCGGGTAACAATAGTGCTTGCCGTCTCCACTTGCTGTACTTATGCGCTGCAAACATTAACGCCCTATTGTTTTCTTTCGCTCGATTCTCCCAGTCTTCGACTAGCAGAGCAAATACTGGCCCCAATCAAATGGAAGGATACTTACGAGAAACTCGTCCCTGATGAAGTACTTTGCCCTCACAACATCTGGAGGCTCCGAAGGTTCTGCGGCCACACCAGGTTCAACTGGTGTTTGGTAACGCGCGAACTCTGGGAAATAGTCTTCTAATTTGTGCTTCCCTGCTTTTACCTTCTCCGCTAATAGGTCCTGCTTATTTAAAAACAAGATCACGGATATTGTGCGAAGCCATCTGAAAAAGAGCCACGTCCATTCTGTCAATTCCACTCTCTTCCATTCAATTTCCATTAAATATGGAAAGTCAGCTGGAAATGCCATACGTACCGATTGTTCCAGATACTCTTAAAAAGATCCAGGCTTTCCCTGAGTCTCAATTTCGTCGGATCCTCCCTGAGTACCATGTTGTAGCTACTACATGCCGTTACAAATATGATTGCCGTTACGTCATTAAAACATTGTATCCATTTTCTCCTTTCGTCTCGCTGCCCACCGACGTCGAACATACTAGAAAAGCAATCAGACTTTTTAAACATCCTTCGACAAGTGTATAATGCCGTCGTCTCAGTAAAACTTAGTAATAGGCACCGGCTAAATGAAAATCTAGTAGTAATACGTAAAGAGAAAGCGCGGCCCGCGATAGATACAAATGGAAGTGTCGCCACAAAGGCGACGGGAACGTGGGACTTGTCCGTTCAGCAGAGGACGCAAATAGGGAAAATATTATAAAGTTGTAGAGGCGTTAACGCGGTTAACGGATTTCGCTGCAGATATAACACGTATGCCGCCGCCGCCGCCGCCGCCGCCGCCGCTGTAATACATGGGATGTTGAGATGCGCGTCGTTGCTTCGCGTTATATTTACCGTCGGCCGATGTTACTGTAATACGTGGCCTATATATAGTCAGACGACACTGGAGCCAGGTGCAGAGAGAGAGAGAGAGAGAAATCGCTACAACTTACTGAAAGTTTACTTTGTCGACTTGAAACCGCGTCTCAAAGATACCGGACGTGAGGACTCGACACCTGAGGATGTCCTGTAACAAAATAGAAATGTACCCTTCTTCTATTCAATATAATGATCGTTGGACCGTTGATAAATATCTGAGAAATCTCACCTGTTCCGAGGGCGTGTAATCCGGCTGCTTGACGACAGCTACTTTATCTAGAAAACTGAAACACACAAGAAGCACAGTGGAAATCAGTGCGATTGTCGGGAATTAGGTCAGAATAAACTATCAGAGGCTGGGAGCCTCCTTATCTTCTAGGTAAAATCGAACCAAGAAATTCCTCGTGAAATTCGATCCCCTTACTTCGGCGCAATCAGGCTGCTGGCAAGAAATTGGAATTTCCAGAAAAGTGCAGGAGGGGTGAGGTGCGCAGCGAAAGCAGTGAAAATAGTGCAAGAAGATAATGAGAGAGGAAAAGAGAATTGGAGAGGGAAGTGGAGCGTTACTACTTGGACATGTACGTCCGCAGCTATTCAATCATATTTTGCAAGACGGATTTCATTCATACAATTTCCAGCAACATATTTTACGCGCCCGGAATCATTATCCAGGCAATGATCGCCGGGCCGATTCGAGCTAAACGATTTAATAATGCAGAGAAGACTGCAGAGCTCTCGCACCAAGTGGAGATGAAGCGAATGTACCCTCGGAAGGGGCTCCCTACCGGTCTCCAGCATTGAGGGTGGATAGAGCTCACCAAGAGGGAAAATCGATCCTCGCCGGTGTCCTATCCTAACCCCAACTCTCTCGCCCTCTCACCCTTGCGGCCTGGCCTCTCTTCTCTTCTCTGGCACCCAGTTTGCAATCCGGGTCATGGGTCACTGCCACCGATGTCCGCTCTATCAATTGTACGTGCGGACTTAAGCCGACGCTTTCAGGCGGGGCTGCGCACACCTAATACTACACGCACGATACTCTCACTGCAACCTTGTAGTACACAATTCTAGTACGTCCGATTCAATGCTTCCACGGCGATCAAGCTAATTCAGTCCGGGCTGTTGCGTCCCTTCTCATATCAGGTTCACTAGATTTCTATCCATACCACCTGCCATACCAGCACAACAGAATCTACCGCAGAACAGCGCAGCATTCCTTCAAAAGCAACTTCGACTATTTCGGCTGAATTATTTAGGGTAGTTGTATCAGTACTGTACCATTCAAGAGTCAACCGCTGGCAGAAGGAATTGTTAACTTCGCTCTACATACTGCCAGTCGACTAAACTTTTGTCACTGCCCCCTTCAGAAATTTGCGAAAAAATGAATTTTGAGCTGGGGCTCTGCAATTTATATCACTTCTTTCTTGATGCAAGAAAACATTCCCCACCAAATTTCAGCCCCGGAAAATGTCGGGAAGTATGAAAAACATGGGAAAAACCGCGAAAATGAATTATTCAGGATCGGTTTTCCATGTGTTTTCGGTACAATTCCGGCACTTTGACCACTGGTTTTATGTTTCTTTTCCGTTTTGATACACAAACAATCGAAAAATCAAGCGTTCGTCAAAGTCCGAGAACCTTCGAAAAATCGAAAATTTGTGAAGGGGTACATATGGAAAAATTTGCGAAAAAATGAATTTTCAGCTGGGGCTCTGGAATTTATACCACTTCTTCCTTGATGCAAGAAAACATTCCCCACCAAATTTCAGCCCCGGAAAATGTCGTGAAGTATGAAAAACATGAGAAAAACCGTCAGAATTGGGTGAAATTAATTATTCTGGAGGGCTTCTCCTCATGTTTTTGATACAATTCCTGCATTTCTCCCACTGAATTCATGTTTTCTATCCGTTTTGATACTCAAACAATGTAATTATCTCGCGTTCGTCGAAGTCCAGGAAAAATTGAAAAAACCATCTATCTTCGTCTTGAGTGCTGAGTCGCAATGATATGTGAAACTGGTTGGTTGAAGAGTAAATTAGTCCGTAGTCCACCGAACGATAGGCAGCCTGGGCCCTCGAGTCAATCTGAGAATCCTCAAATCGACAAGCGTCGTCCCCGTCGATATCCTCGCTATATACGCATGCACACACATATGCATATCTGCATGTAGAGTGGATATGTCAGCGCGCGCGCGCGCGCAAGTATATACAGGTATGTAGGCCTGTGAGAAGATAGGTCATGGAATTGGCACGCTCAGAGAGAAATGAGGTTATCGACCTCCAGAGAATTGAAAGAGGAAGGAGGTCATGACACACTGGTAGCCAGTGGAACGATTTTCTCGTTATTGTCGCGTGTAACTCCATCGACCTTGGGATCAACTGCGACGATGTCACTTCTTGTATGTCGCTGCTGAAATAGATTTGTTGTAACTTTGAAATGTGTCAATGATTTGAACCCTTGGACACTTTGGCACAAGTCAATAGACGCCCTTAAAAGCATCAAAGATCCAAAACCAAGTAAAGACAGGTCCTTGGTAAGAGGTTTTAGTTGAAATGGAGTACTCTGTTGAACGGAGACTTGCCATTCCTCCGGTGGCCCTACCAAAGTAAAACCATTTGACAAGCCGGGGGAGATGAGTACGGGCTGCCTGCCTGGCCCCTTTAGAACGGTTGCAACAATCGATAATCAGCGCGGCGTAACATAGCAATCTCTTATTCTCGTCCCAGACAAATATTTATTCGGCACACACTGACTCATATTCGAGATATTTCAGGGAGCTTATTGTCGGCCCCATATTTATTACGCGCAAGGTACTCGGTGTCATTGTTGTTATCTGTGCTACTGAAACGACGGCCTTTCCTAATTATTCCATTGGCCGAGCAGCTTATTAATTGGTCGGTGATACGATCGATCCTGATTAAAGGGTCGTGTGCAAAGTAGAACGAATGAAAGCAGAAAATAATATGATGGTTGCGAGCTCTGCACCCCTGTGCCCACTGATATCATGGCAATTGTACGCAAAGTCCGGCAAGGTTACATCGAAATATAAAGTCAGCGGTGTCTAATTAAAGTGTTGGACGATTTGATAGACGGGAAACCAAGTGACATGCATGCCGGGTTTATTAGCCAAGCGGTTGAGTTTCAGCTTTACTCTTAAGATTTACGCTCCTTTGCTCTGCTCGCCATTCAGTGCATCAACCTGTGCTTCGCTCGACTAATTTTCAAAGGGGCAGAGGTGAGCGCGGGCGAGCGTGCGTTCTTCTATTAGTACGAAATATTATGCCAAGGATGGCCGATAAAGAGCAGGGCTGAATTAGCTGTATTTCGAGTAAGTTCATTAGCTTAAGAAATTAATCCGCAATTGGTAAATGAAATTGACCGACGGTACGAGGGACACTGGCATTCTATCATCGGGTGAATCTCGTTGAACAATACAGTGGTAAGACAATAGGTGCGGCAAGAATTGAATTTCCCAGACAGGCAGTCCAGGGACAGGGCAAATAAAAGAATGGCGATACTACAGTGAAATCGCAATATCCCACTATAGTTGCTAAAGGGACCAGAATAACTTTCTCCCGGTGGTCTTAAATAGCTCTTTCAAAGAAAGATAATTTTGGCATGATTTTCCAAGACGGAGCATCGCACGAGTCCCCTCGTCGGTAAAGACAGACTCGCATAACGCGGGGAGAGCCAGGCAACGATAGCGGCCGACGGGGGACTCGAGAGAGAAAGAGACAGCCCATACTCAATATCCTATAATTACCTGATAAAGCGAAAAGATGTTCTGCGCCATTCAGCAAAGGCGAACCCTAGCAATCGAAAAGAGGGAAACACACGGCTACCGCTCTCACCCGATCCCTTCCTCGTCCGAAGGACGCTAATGAGAGATCGGTATTCTCTTATGCGTGTGGTGTAGCACACTACGTGTGACCGAGCCTAGAGGAACGGTAGAGGCGTGTATCGACGAGTGTCGGCGAGTGAAAAACGTTCTAAGCCGGTCCAATTGATCGGGGGAACCCCTGGACAAACGAGAGGCCGCTATTAAAGCGATTACCTCGTTGAGGCATCGTCTACATTGGCATTAAATCGGTGTCACAAGCCTATGAATATATAAGGATATGCCGCGCGTGCATTGCGGTCATGAGAATGGTGCCGAAAAAGACGACTTTTATATCGATACCTGTCGCTCAAAATAATTTAAAAGGCAGATCAAACTGACCGATCTAACGTGAGCGTTCATGCGTCCCTATTCAGCATAGACACGTCCGTTTCCGATTGCCGTTCCTCTTTTACCGGGGAATCGGAAGCCCGCCGTGGGAAGCAAGCATCGTTTCCTTCGGGCGGGCTTCGAGCAAAGATCGTCGGAAAGGATGTAAGTGAGGTGTAATGTCAGCAAATCCGGCGCTCCGCAGTACTATTATCATCACATAAATGTTATCGTTCGGCGCTCTTATCACGATCGTGATATCACCCTCGGGCAGATTAGAATAACCGCACTTCGCACCTCAACAGAGAGAGAGAGAGAGAGAGCGATAGCGAAGGGGCGGGGGACACGAGAGGATCCCGCGCACCGAAGGCAGCTCATAATTTTACCCTCTTATTTTTATAAAAACAGACACTCACACACACACACACACACATACCGAAGGCGGCGGTGTGCCGCAGTAGTTTATATTGAGGTGCTCCATATACAGTTAACGGTGGAAAGATTTTCACCCTGTCCTCCCATCTCATTCCAATAGAGAAGAGATTTTCTACAGGTCCGATGTTCGACTCGGTGCTTCGAGTGGAGAGTGGAGTGTACGTAATTGAAGTGATGTAACTTACTATTTGGCGCAGTCGATTAGTTGGTACTCGTTACTCCTCTCGAAACTTTGCTGAACGCCCCGATCCTTCCAAAGGGTTTCGACGATTTCATAAAATTCCTATAAGCAGAACGAAAATCTTATGTAGAGATCGACCTTCGTATGTTATTATATTAAAGAGCCACGCAATGTGTCGAAAGTTTGGCTGCAATCCTTGTAAAAATGGACTTGAGTCTCGGCCAGCAAAGTATACTTCCGTATCCTCGAACAGATATGCAATATGGATAAGTGACAGTGAAAAATTGGAGACGAATGGTGGAAGAACGTCGACGATGGTACGAATAAAAGCGAACGTCATTCGGTCGGCGGAGATCCGCCCGAAGACATCACCCACTGCCAAAATCCTCGCAATTTTTTCTCTCCTTCTATCAGGCGTTCGTTCGCTCGCTCGCTCGCTCGCTCGCTCGCCCACCAGCCCGCCAGAGGCACCCAATCTATTACGCCAGTTCTACCAAGGACGTGAGAAATTAAAATTTATTTCCACCTTGACAAAATACATGCTACCTTCGTGCAGCGTAAGGCAGCGGAGTGTTGCCTGATTAATCGATAGTTACCGGCCGTTACAAAAATATAATTCTCGGATTGTGTGGCGGGCGAGCACGACAGAAAGTGATATATCCTGGCTAGCACGGCCTCCTTTTCCCATGGCGTCTCGCCGCGCCGGTGCCGGTGGTGCGAGGATGCGACGCAGCCGGGCAACGGGCGACGGGCGATTTAATTCGATTAATTCGAGTGCATCGTTCCCGATCGAGCATGCCGTCCTCCAACTCGTGAATGCCGTCGTTGTCGTACGTCGAGACCACGTGCAACGAATAAGGGGCTACGACATGTGCGTGGACGTGTGGACATGTATACAAGCTACCGGAGACTGATACAACACACACACACCCCCACAGCCATCGGCCACCGGCCACCGGCCACCGGCCACCGGTGAATGACGTAAAACACGCGGATTATTTTGTCGCGACGACTTTATTTCGAGACGCGCGGCGTCGAAAGCGTTCTCGCAGTTTTCACGCCGCACCGGGAGGAGCGGAGGTGCCAGTGGGCATGTTACTCTTGGCACAGCAGTCGCTAACCTCGTCTAGGAAGATCGACAATTAACCACCGCTTGGCGGTAATGTTTTGTTGTTCCTCGAGGAGAGTTACGTGATGCAGGAGGAAAGCAGCGCACCGCTCGAGTTGACTTATCGCCGTCGCGGCCACCTTTCAACGCCGAGTGCCCTCACTTCCTTAATTCGTTACGCAGTACTTGGTCCCGACGTACCCGTCGCCTCTCGAGTGCGCTTTTATCCAACAGGCTTGCACCGACTGCAAAAATTACCCTTATTCCAACATAATAGAAATCCTTCGGGCCAACTAGATGCCATTGCCCTCGCGACGCACATGTTAAAGAGGCCCGGTGAGCACTTGTTCCAAATACAGAAAGAGCCAAACGAGTTAAACGATACTATACCTGACTCTCGCAATATCTCCGAGCTGCGCACCCCTCGCTTACCAAAGCAAGTTTCATCCGTGATTACGCGGCATTATTAAATTATGGCGTGCTACGGAAACTCTCCAAGTATGAACAGCCGCTGAACCCCTTCGTATCAGTCTTGCGGCGTTTCAGGTAGGCTACAAACATTACCGGGTCGAGTGTCAAGGAGTGAGAGCTCCAGACCAGCCGTATGTCATAATCATTTAACCGCTCTCTATCAAGTCAATCGCGCGATCGCAAACGGCATACGGTTATAGAAATCCAATTAAATTTCGACCGGCAGCAGATGAACTTGGCTGATCAATACATAATTTGGCAACGTATTGGTATAACGTTGGCCATTTCGAACTTTCCCGCTCAGAGGGTGTTTGCGCCCGTCGTTACTCGATCGATTTCGCCGTGCGTGAATGTAACTTCATCTCACGTGCACCGATTCTCTCCAATACAATCAGCTGATTGCATGCGATGTAGTGTTTGCCGGGGAATGGCGCAGCACATCATACCCGACGCATAGAGATACAGTTAGCCACATGTGAGATCGCTCTATAAGCATTGCGACCGCTCGTCATGCGATACAGTGCTTTTCACGATGAGAAAAACTTTGGACCAATCCTCTGGAGCGAGAGCCTGGAGACTGTGCTAGAAGAATGATTATTGGTACGCACCAGAAAGAAGGATCATCTCAGGCGACTTTCGTTCTCTCCACTAATTGAGTTGTAAACGTACTCTATTAATGGACAGTTATCTATCCGCGTATTACGATCGAGTTTGCATACAGCTTGCCTATCGCAGCGAGCCTACTGCCTTCAAACTTGCCGAATGAATTATGGTTAATGCTGTTATCTCAAGACAGGTGTCTCAAGAACTCGAATTGGAAACTGATACGTTTCAGCGATTCAGCATAGTGAAAACAGTGCCGGAGAGTCGGAGACTCGGTGATACGTGGCAGCATAAACCGGGACGGCTGACTCACCGGGGGATAATCGAAGTCTGGGGAAGACGAGACGTCCAGGATATAGTCGACTTTACTCTGGTTCACCGGATCCTCCAGGACAACGGGCGGTGTTAATGTGCTCATTGCACTGGTTATCGTCTGGAAAAAGAATGAAACAATTTCGAGCATTAGTATTTCCTAGGAATAGGCTGTGTGTTACCTTGTTAGTGAAAGGGCACGTAAATAGCCGTTAATATTTATTGAATTGAATTTTATGTATTATTCATAGGAATGAGCGATGGGTAAGCAATCAGCCATTATATTCGCTCGCCACACGGAAGTGATTGTTTGCAAGGTCAGACATGATAGGCCTGCCTAAATACGGCATTGACCGAGAAATTGATGGGAATGCTGGCTCGGTTGGTTTAATATCGCGAATTTGCACTGCTATCACGTAACGCTAATGATCAGGGAGCTTTCGCAGCAGGAATTTGGGTGCAACAGCTATGCGTAGAATTGAAATCGCGAGAGGAAGGCTAGAGAAAAGAGGAATAGACGGAAACTGTTGCCGCGTATAGTACAAGGTGAGCAAAAACTTGGTGACTGCGTACATTAAAACAGTTTGAGTTCATAGGGATTGTACGTGTTAGCTTAGCGATAAATGGCACGCTTCAAAAATAGTCCTAGTCCAAATGTAGATAGGCGCGTGTGGACTAGCGCGATATAGAGTCAGTTGACAGAAGAGGAATACAAGCCCCGGTAAGAAAGGTAGACCGGACCGGGATTCGGATGGTAGAGCGGTGAGAAAACGCTTGACTCTCTTAGCTCGGGTCACGTGCACCAATTCTTTATTGCGTTTGATAAGCTCGCTCGTCTGAGAAACTCCATTATCGTGAAGGCTGCTTCCCGTATTAACCAAAATAAACGTAATTCGAAAGAGCAGGGTGCCGGCTAATTCAGTCGAACGAGCTTCCTCCAAGCAGAGAAGAATAACTCTTACCAGTATCGCGTCCCTAATATTCTTCTTAATGTCCTCGATTTTTTGCCGCTTTTCCCTGCACAAAAAAATGAAAGAGTATGATGATGATGCCGAGGTAGATGATTCGATGATCGCGGTGCGTAATTGTTCATCGGTGGCACACCGTCAGCGATGCAATTGAGGTTCGGCGGAACCCTGAAACACCGGGTACATCAAGCCCGGCAAATATATACATGTACTAATCTGTGCACGGGATTGTCATCGCAAGACGTTGATCCTGAGAACGACTCTCGCTAATTTTAGAGCATGCGCCAGGCTAATTTTAGTACGCTAGTTTCGGCGGTTTGGACATTCTGGAAATTCACGCTCGTCTTATTCAATGGATCGAAAGCAGACCATCGGAGGTGAGAGCACTTTGTGGGTGGGCTTGGCTTTTGCCGATGTCGATGCTGCCCTGCGCCGCGCTCGAACCTCCTGTCGTGTCGGCCGAACGCCTTCTTTTCCTTCCCCTCTATCATGAACATATACGCGTAGAGCGTAGAGCGTAGATTATAGAATGACGACAGTCGCGATCTAATACAGCCTGCCATTTTTATCTGTTTGTTATTCCGGTCTGGTTTCTTCTAGACAAAACGGTAACACGTGCTACCTCTCTCTCGGCTTCCGCGCGATATCTACCGATCATTCATCTTCCTTCTCTGCTTCTCTGCTTCTCTCCTTCTCTCCTTCTCTCCTTTTCTCCTTCGCGCCTTCGCGCCCCCACCCCTCTGCCACGCCCTCCCTCCACCGAATAATCTCCCTTGCCTCCACCGACAAGGCGACATTCCACAATTCCACATCACGCTATCCGCTGCAATTCTCCCGGTTACTACCTGCCGAGTTCCACCCGAAATTTCGCTCGGCTATTACATCATGACACAACATCCGATGCTTACCGCTAGACCGCTTTAGCACCTTTCGCGCCTTTTATCAGAGACCTTATCGAGTTACGCGGATGAACGAGACGTATATTTCGCACAGCCTAACTATCACGGCCCTCTAATTATATCAAATATCGAACCACCGCTTCACTAGCCTCGCATTCCACCATTTTTACCCCTTTCAGTGTGAAAAGGTGCGTGCGCGTAGAGGAAAGAAGGATGAATTGAATCGGGAGGATATTATATCGAAAAGCGGCTCGTCGATCGAGTTTCTAATAAACAAGTGACTAACTGCATTGAATACGATGGAAACAGTGATGATTCTGCGAAGCCCTAGGCCCTGGCCCTGGCCCTGGCCCTGGCCCTGGCCCTGGCCCTGGCCCCTCTTACCCGTTACAGTCAGCCAGACAGGAGAGAAAAAATGTTTGG
Organism: Ectemnius lituratus; assembly: GCA_910593735.2. Taxonomy (NCBI): domain Eukaryota; kingdom Metazoa; phylum Arthropoda; class Insecta; order Hymenoptera; family Crabronidae; genus Ectemnius; species Ectemnius lituratus. Next base: position 290,032 of record OU343036.1, on the reverse strand, counting down.
CCGGGCTTACTGCAGGAAAGAAAGAAAGGGGCCGAGAATTCTTATACGTCGCGTCGCCTCTAAAGATACAGGCGTAAAGCGATCTGAAAAAATCGCCGCAAAATGTAGCAATAAGGCGCCTTCGAGGTCCGTTATCAGCAGCCGAGGCAGACAGAATTTACGACACGCACGAGGCGGTTCGTCTGTTTGCACGTCGTTTTCATCCTATCTAGTTGCTCCTGATTTTCCATGTACTATAAAGCATGGATCTTTCTACGATAACGGCTGCGCTCGCCGCTCGCCGCTCGTCTCCACTGGACGAGCGGACTCGCGCGCGCCTATGGGATTTCGTAGAGCCACCGCGCCGCCTCTTTATTGTTGATAGCCAATGGGAAATAGATGGCTGTTGATAGCGCGTTTGTCGAAGGAAAGGCGGAAATCGGCCGACAGCGGCGACTGTGTCGAGAGACCAATAGCACATCGTCGTCGCATCGGTAATTCCGGCGTGCAAATTAAAGGGGGCTAACCGGTGTGTGTAGACGGGTTAAGCGAATGAAAGGAGAGCACAATGGGGTTGGTAAGTAGAAGTGGGAAGAGCCGGAGCTCGGCGAGACGTCGAACTCGTATGAGCCACGTGTTGATATCGCTCTCGGACGAGCCACCCCGCGACCCCGCACGCGAACCCTCCTGCTTTGCAGACTAATTCTGAATCATTCATGAGGAGCGTTTATGTATTATTAAGAAGAAAGAAAGACGCCAAGGGGAAGGGGAGGCCAACAGAGAAGGAGATGAACATCACTTTCCAGGTGTATCTTTCGCCGTCGTATGCTTTTCACACCAGCCTCCTCTCTCATTCTCTTAACTCAATTACCTTCGGCGAACTTACGCTTAATATGCGAACAACACAACTTACGCTTCACTGAATCCATTCACATGTAATATCCTCATCTGCTTGACGATGGTACTTTTGCCCGACTCCCCCGCTCCTGGAACACAGAGAAGAAACGTGCCAGTTCTTAAGATAGTAGTGGTGCTTTTGATCATCGATGACTCCTTGTGTTCGCGGTCTCCTTTTTTTAGCAGACCGTCGCAAAAAGAAACCCCGAGCAGCTTCGGAAATGATAAGCCTCCGAAACAAAACTGGAGATCGCATCGCTACTTGTCATAATTTAATGCACGCCTAACAATGAATCCGCGTGTCAATTCCTTGGCGTGCTCTATAAATAGAGCGTCGCAGACGCATAGAAACCGGCTCTATTTTGCTTCCGCGGTGAGTTTACAGGTATTGCAAATGTCGCTGTCCCTTACAGACTGCCTTGCCTGCATAATCCACTTAAGAAGCAGTAGTTTGCTCCTCAATGGGTTAAAGTTAATGGAATACGTGGTTCAAATGATTCACTTGAACCTTCTAGACGAGAATTACAAAATAAAGACAAATCTATAATGTTAACTCAATGTAGATGCTCTTTAACCATTGTATCTATTTCCGCCTGATTATCCAAAGACGTTTTAATGGTACGGCGAATACTCGATTCGTGGTGATAGTGACGAAAATCCGTCGCTTGTGAAAGGTAAATAGGGATGACTTCCATTGCAGTAATTAAGAGAGGTGATCTTATCAAATGAAGCAGCGATGAAGATTCGCCCTGGCAAAGGCTCCGCCTGCTAGGGATTAATGAATCGCCAGTGATAATTGCTGCTGGCGAACGGAAGACAATGAAAGGAATTTCTCCAAAGTCTCTCGGTGATTCCGAGTACCGGATACTCGAGGCTTCCGGAGTGACCGACGGTCTTTCTTGGTACAAGCATTAATACGAAGGCGTCCTTTGCGCAAGCGACAGGCGTAATTAAGTGCGCGCGACCGGGAAAACAATAGGGTAACAGCTGTTGCTTCGTGGCCACAGGCTAGTACCTCGTATACATGTACGCAAGCCATCGGCGTCGAATTAGAACGACGACCCACATAAATGAGGAGTAGGCGAGTAGGAAGGTAAAGGCGGCGCGCGCTGTTGGCTTGAGTATCGCAGTATAAGTACATGTATATACATGTGGCCCAGTGCAGTAGAGTATGTGCACAGATCAGCAGGGATGCGCACGCGCGCGCGCGTCACTCGAACGTGCTACGTGAGCGGGACGAGAGACGGAAAAAGAAGGAAGAGGTACATAGGTTCAGAGGAGTTGATTCAGGCTGGGCGGATGGTGGAGGAGGAGGACGAGGAGGAGGACGAGGAGGAGATGGGGAGGGGGGCGAGGGGGGCGAGGGGGGCGAGGGGGGGGGGTTGTGCAAGGGAGAAGGTGAAGAAAGAGGCGGAGAGAGCGCACGAAAAGGGTACAAGCCGAACAGACGCCGCCGGATATTCGTGGGTGCCGGCTCGTACGATAATCGATAAAATTGAATTACGCGCGGCTGAACATCACGATAATGTTCGACCTGTTCTCTCGTGGCGAGGTCTCTCTTTTCCCGAGAGGCATGGATCGCATCTCGGGGATATCCACCTGCATATCGCTCGGCTCGAGTCGGCTCTGCTCGGCTCGGCAAATGCAGTCATTGGCAAGCGCGGTACACTGAGAAAGTGAGCCGCGCTATTGGAACTTGGCTACATCAGCTGCTGGAGAGTCGTAGAGCCGCGACGAGATATAGGACGGATTGGATGTTCAATAATAGCCGGTACACTCTTTGCGCGGTTAATGGAAGCAGGAGGATCGTTTGGCCCTGTCGGCCACGACGGCACGGTGACGAGGAATGAAAATTTGCAGATTTCTGCAAAGTCACTCACCCAGCAAGAGGAGCCTGTGAGTCGAGCGGAACAGCAGCTTATCCTTCTGCAACTGCTTGGTGATGGCATCCGAGCGTCTCTTCTGGTTCCTGCTGTCATCCTGGCCGGCCTTGCTGCTCTGGCTGCCGAAACACCCCATGACACACCACGAGAGAGACACACGCGGCTCACCCTCTTCCTTTTTCCCTTCCACTTCTGTAAATTCTTGCTTTCCCGCTCGTATCGAAGAAAGAGGCAAGCACTACTCCCGAGCGCGACCAGCTCGCCTGACGCGAGCACCACCGGCGCGTGTTGTTTACCTCCGTCAAATTGACGTTCAAAAAGTCAACCCTCGCCCGCGGCTTCTTCGCTCCCTTTCCACCGGTTCCCGGCGCTCGTTCCCTCGTTCCGAATGTGCTATCCCTCACTAGCCACTCATCTATAACGCTCTCGTTTTCTTGGCTCCGATACTGCCGATTCCCAGCTTCGCTCTTCCGCTTTCTCACATTGGCGAGCTCCACACTTCGCGCCTTTCGCTCTCGCAAATCTACAACCCTCTTTCTTCTCCCTTTCCTCCTCCGCCACCTTCTTCTTCCTCTTCTTCTTGTTCTTCCACTTCTTCTTCTTCTTCTTCTCCTGCTGCCCCTGCCCCTGCTCCTGCTCGCCAACTCTCCCAATCTTCGTCTTTACTTCCTCGGCGACCCGGTGTCAGGCACCGTCTTTCTACACCACTATCCTCTCGTATCTGCACTCGGTGGAGCGAGCCCGCCTATCTGCGGCGAACAACTTTGGTTGTTCACGCTCAAACGTCCGCTTCACGCCTTCTCTTGCTGGCTCGCGCTGCCCGCGAAACCATCCATAACTACACCGTGGACGGCGCTGCTGGCCTGCTCTGCTACTACTGCTGCTCCGTGTGTGCGTATTCTCGGGCACGGAGAGAAACGATGACACCTGGCCCCGCTGGATGACAAATTGATCGGAGGGATCACTGGAGCCGGCACTTGTACAATTAGCACGCTCGGCGAGGGTCTACCTTTGAGAGAGAGAGAGAGCGAGAGAGGGGGGGAACTAACACGCGCGACCGTGCTGGGTGCTCTCGCGCGGTGAAAATGTCGCTAACCAGAAGGAAGCAACAACGACAGCGGACGCAAGAACACTCGCGGCGACAGCGACGACGGTGAGGGCGACGGCTCGAGACGCACACGAGGCGGAGGCAGAGCTATCAGGTATCGGGCGCGAGGTGCAAGGCACGACTCGCGCAAATAGCAGAGCAGCACGACGACGTGCTCGCGCTTGGATGCGCCCACTGGAGATGGGAGTAAGAGGGGTAGGACGGCCGTCGCGACCAGTCGCGACGTCAAGCACTCGCGCGAGCGGGGCCGGGACAGCGGATTATCTCGCGCACTGTCTCCCACAATGGACCAGCAGGCAGCACACGACAGGACGACAGAGTCGGGAGTCGCTGGGAATCGTCGCCTCCAGACCCCAGACCCAGAGGAAGGGACGCGGCGCGTGTACACTGGTGTATACTGGTGCACGGCCTGGCCTCGCCTCGCCTCGCCTCGCCTCGTCTCGCCTCGCCTCGCCTCGCCTCGCCTCACCTCACCTCACCACACCACACCACACCACACCACACCTCACCTCACCTCACCTCTCGGCCCCTACCCTGCCTGCACGGCGAACGGAGGACGGACGCTCTCGCGAGACCGAGAGACGTTAAAATAGATCGGCTCCGGTGCGCTGTTAGCTCCTTCTGCCTGCCGAATCGAGTACAATTGGGTTGAGTCGATTGCCTGTTCTTGCAATAACTAGTAAATCTATCTTCTCTCTAACTTCACTGCTCGCCCACGATCTCCGGATCGTACTGCCTCCGACGGCGTTTTCGCTTCCCTGTTCTCCGCGCTCTCCCATACACTGGAGCACGAGGAGAGGAACCCCAGGATATCACTGAGGATCTTTCCTATCTTTTTCTTTCTCGCTTTTTACTCCGTGGCTCCTTACTTTTCGGGGGCTCGTCCGGGCCCCCTCCCCGCCGCCTGCTCGTTACACCCCCCTCCTCGGCCACCGCGTTGACGACCACAGCACAGCCACCACTCGGGGAACCCAACCGCGTGCCCTCTCTCGCACACACCCTCCTGCGATCTTGCTCTCTCCTCACTTCTCTTTCACCGTGTTTCCTCGATCGCCTCACTCAAGAATCCTCCGGGAAACTCGCGACCGAAACGTCCGAGACGAGGTGCTCCCTGCAGCCAACATGTCGTCTGCTAGGCCCATCAGCGCGGCGGCCCACCGCGCTACGGATGGATCTCTTAGGCTCGTATCCACACTTTCGAGGACCCTGCACTTTCCCAGAAATATACATCTACCAGTTTTATAACAACGGAAGCGTTCCTATCCACAGCCTCCCCGCTAGAGATGCCCGTTTATGTGAGTTCATCTTAATTAATAGATAAGCTTGAATCAATTCTGTCAATGATGCCGTTGTCTAGCAGTCTTTCGATATCTTTCCTGTCGATAATTAAGATGAGTTTACACGGAAATTGTCATCTTTTCTTCGGCGTCCAGCTCACTTGCAAATATCGAGTCATGAGAAAAAACACAAATTTCAACGGCGCTAATTAAAATAATATGGTAACGGCGATGGAACATATCGACAGAATGATTATAATTGTACATTGATAGTTTAATAATGATGTATGAGGATACACTTGGCAAACATCGTGGGGTCCTCGTAGTGAATACGACGCTCATGTCACACACGAATGATAGCCGAGGGTCGATCGGGTCTTTTCGGCAACTAGTATCGAAGCATACAGGTGCCGCCGGTGATTTTCCGAGGAGCATCTAAGCATACAATTCATTTTCTCATAAATTAACGTATAAAATGCATTTTATCGGATTCCATCTGCCTACTTAGAATCGAAGGAAGTGCATGGAGATGAGGGAGTTGTGTGTAAGTTGGATTCTTAAATGAATTAAAAGTACGGAATTCTATTTCCGGCCTTTGTAATATATACATTTGACATTGGCTAGTTTGGTACAGATACTTGCCGCGCTTTCAAATTGAATAGGATATCAATATAAATAGATCTTGGGTATTGTTAAGAATACATGTTGCTAATATATTTTATTTAAAACATAACATTTATACACTGGTACTATGTACTTTATTTATACTTTGTTCCACATTTTGTACACGCCTTTTTTGCCAATATCGAGTAGCCCAAAATACGGTAATCTATTTTCTCGACCATCTTTGACAATCTTTAGAAAAATATTCAAAATCATAGTGATTCGGAATGATCAAGGAGTAAAAAGAAATTGGGTCATGCGAGTAAAATCTTTTCGAGGACTAAGTTCAGTGCGATGTAATTCCGGTACTCGTTAGTCTCCGTAGTTTCCTGCCCTCTTTTAATCTTAATAAGACTCCGCCGAGACTCGATCAGAGTCATGAAAACTATTACCGCTTTGAGTACCTAGCAAGAAAGACCTTTAGGTGTTTTCTAATGCGTAAGTTTGGAGTCTGTGCCCTACATCCCAATAGAATCGCAAGTACTGAGACTTGTACAGGCATATCTTGCCTCGGGTCTCTCTCCGAATGTAATAAAACATAGAAACCTTTCCCAGATATCTATGTTGCTGCTGCAAGCAAATGCAATGATTTATGTTCCACCAGCAGATCCTAATAGAATCTCATGTTACTTTCCTCGCATGGAACTTATTCTGACTTATGATTTTGCAGCAGCCTTTGTGCGCTCGCCAGGATTAGGATCATCGGCCAACAAAGCGCTCAAATCTATATCTTGGAAATTAGTAGAATGTTGACTGGAGCCTGCGGCATGAAGAATGCATGGAATAGCTGCAGCTACATAAGTGACCGTTAAATATAGTATTGAAACATACCAGCGTGCGCAAGAAACAGGTCCTTTAGGAATCCCAATTCTTTTGTAAGCATTTTGATTTTCTCTTCCAGCAACTCATTCTCTGTCTTCAGTTGATTGACACGTTCGAGTGTTTGCTGTGTGCGCAATTTGCTCTTTACTCTAGAACGTTTGACTGCCTGTAAGAATAACATGGAAGTTTAGTAAAAGCATCTAACACCTTTAAAAAAACTCCTGTTCCATAAGTAACCTGATTATTCCTATCTCGTCGTCGTCGATAATCCTCGCCATCCTCATCTTCTTCGATAGGCCGCTTCTTCTTGTTCCCAGAATTGTTCTCTTTGTTTTTCGGTGCCATCTAAAATCGAATTGAAACTAGTATCACAGGAACGAGAAGCTTATTATGAAATAATTAATTGATAAATCGGTTCGCGGGATTCAGGCATGTACGATGAATATTCCACTTCGTGTGCACTCGCGCGATGTGTATTTACTCAATAAGGCCTTGAAACAGTTAAGAAATCGGCCCTGACATCTTCGCTCAGCTCAAGTGTAATTTCGCTCGGCTCAAATTAAAAGCGGTAACGTGACTCCAAGAAACCATGCACTGAAATCTATTGAATTACCAGATGTATCTACACAATTTACACGCGAGATATTAGGTATATATATTACGAATAGTGTATTAGCAATCATAATGTGAAAATTCGTACTGCTTCTTCATTCTAGGAAGTTTCAAATTCAACCAGGAATGTTGAGCAATATACTATGTTTTACAATGTTTTCATTGTGTATTGTTTGATACCGCTGTTCATCTTAATAGAAACTATGAAACAGCCCACGAATGAAATCGGCGCATCTTTATCTTATTATACAATTACTAATAATCCGCAGCATAGCGACACTTCTAACGCTACAAAGTCCCAGGAAATGTGCGCAGTCAAATTCATACACCCAAATCAAGCGCAGTCAAGATGATAATGCTACGTAAACTCTAAAAATACGCCACTTCCGAATTCCGTAGTTGATTCTGATCGCCCGTATCAATGTCCGCAGAGATAAACAAATGCACTAACGCTGACCTCTTCCAAGGAAGACACACAGTTGAGACGTTTAGTTCACTTTAGTTTGCCTTGTTTGTGTCATGTAGAAAATGTACAACAAGCAATGTGACAGAACCGTGCATATGCAAAGTGTGCATAAGTCAGGGTCAATGTTTTCCGGACACGCTGTACATTTCGAACCTTGATGATCATCGTGGTGTGACGATGTTGCGAGCTCTGCCATACTATGTAGTAGATACTGAGTACGCACTACTCACCTTTTATATTTCATAGAAATCCTGATGCTGCAAAACTAGTATTTGCATGCATTCGTGATTAGTGACACTAGAAATTACAAATACTATCGTACAGCATTCACACAAACTAATTGGATAGGTCGAGGTGATGCAATGCCACTTGAAGCAAGCTTGCAGGTTACGCCGTTACGCTAAATACGCCGCAGGAACTACTGATGGCGCTAGAAGCACAAATGAGGGAGGGGGATAGAGGGATAATTGATTGGATTGAACGTAGTAAATCTAAGACTTGTCAAGTTTTTGTATTTTTCATTGAAAATTATCACCGATCACTTAACCTAATGTGGAATACAAGTCTGGTGTCTATCTACGTGAAAGATTTATGTCGAACAGACAATACCACTGCGTCCAATATTGTGGAACTCACAGATGGAGAAGATGAAGGACTGCTCATAGTGGCCTTTAGCTTATTCTATGATTCATTCACTTTCGGAACCACTTTCTTCACTACCGCTGCCCGATCCACTTCCACTCCCACTGTTAGACTTCGATCTGGATCGGGACCTAGATTTCGAACTGGCGGGAGATCCGGACCTAGATTTAGCCGGTGATCCTGATCGCGACCTGGAACCTGACTTAGAAGAGTTCCTAGACTGGGGTGTCCCGGACCGCGACCTAGATTTACTGCGCGACCTAGCAGGTGATTGCGATTCTGATCGGGAACGGGACTGGGATCTGGATTTCGACGGCGATCGAGAGCGAGACTTGGAACGCGAATGTGATTTTGAGCGGGACTTTCGGCTAGATACATGTGAAGAAGCCCTAGAAGATGCCCTTGATCCAGCGTCGTTCTCAGAACCAGCTGCAAAAAATCAGACTTTTATAAAGGGGAAACAAAACTGAGCTAATATCGTAGAATGTGTCAGAAGAACGTCTTACCTCTTTCGTCATGCTTTTCAGTTTCTTGCTGTATTTCCTCGTCCTCCTCTTCTTCCTCCTCCTCCTCTTCGTCATCTTCACCAGGTGGTTCCAATTGTTTCTCTCTGTACCTTTGCATTCTAAATTCATTAGCGTTAAGCGGTCTGTGCCGGACTATCAGCCGCGTGTTATTAGGCTGCTGTCCAGCCTTTTGCCGGCGTTTACTTAAACGCACACGAGTTTCCAGTTCATTATAATAAACCTAGTGTAACAGACAAAACAATAAAGATGATATTGATAAGACAGAGTACAATCGTCCTTTTGGAGTAATTACTAAGTACATACCCCGTCTTGGCGCATGACAAGGAAGTAATTTTCTTCGTATCCCTTTGAAGCCTTACTCTTAACATTCCAATTATACTCCCTAGCCATTTTGTACTCATATTCCTCGTCATCTGCATAGTCAATACCAGCCGTGAAATCACGACGACGTTTCTCAAGAGTTTCATCCAAAGGTAGGAAGTATGCAACAAATTGTTCACCACTCTCATCCATCACACCTCTGCAAAATACCAATTGCAAGTGTAAGCATTGACATTCAAAGAAGAGTACAATTCATTATGGAGTGCTTTTCAGAATGATTGAAATACCTAATCATTGCCTGAGACATTTCTTCAATTTGAGCCGGTACCGATCTTCCTGTGGGTGCTGGATCCGAGTCAAATATGACTTGGGCACATGGATACTTCCATAACTTAAAGTCAGGATATACCGGCAATATTTCCACAGGCACAACATTAGGTTTACTGTAATGCCTCTCAATAGCTTTCTTGTTGTCATCGAATGTTTTGTCAATAGCTTTTATTTGACTCTCACGATCCATATAAAGTGTTTCTTCCTTAAAGTTCTTTTTAATGCTGTAACCAACTTTTGCCTCCACTTTGTCCACGGTTTGTGGCTGAAATCTGGTTTGTTCGGTAGAGATATATTCGGTCCTTCGGAGCCAAGATACACTTCTCGCATGATGCCTTGATCTTTTAGAATCTTGGGGAGTAAGAACATCTTCTTCGAGAAGTTTTTCATCGGCTGGATCCAACTGCGCATTAATATCTCCAGCATACGTGTCCTTATTTATAAGATCAATTTCAACACCTAGGTCATGTTCTGTCAGTACTTCATATTTATAATTTCGCTCTAACGAAGTCGGATTATATTGTATAAACCTGGAGAAATTCGTAAAAATTATAATCACTGTCAGAAGAAATTATAAAATTACACAATTTGATCACACCTACCTCGTCGATGCAAATGGATAAGTGATAAACTTCGGATCGAATGGTATGTCCGGTAGGGTATTACAATATTTAACTCTACATATTAATTCTGACCTGAAATTGTATTTATATGAATATTTCCTTCGTATTGTTACATTTTCACTCGTGCTTCTAGGTTAGAGATCTGTGACAGTTGTCTACCGTTTATCTGCTGGCCTTGTTGATCGCTTATCCCTATCACCTGCACTCCCATTAGTTTGGATAGTTGGAGCCATGATAATCGCAGAAAAACTAAACACACTTTTCACATCACGAAATATATCTTAAAATCGTATGTCCACTTTATATACATGAGAATATGATTCCACTTTCCACTAAAAACTATGCTGAACTTGGCGACAAATGCTCCACCGGACCACCGCACTGCACCGCTTGCACCGCACCGGGAAGTTTAATTCTGTAATCGATTCTTAGAGATGACGACTTCCGATTCTCACGGGGTGAAACGAGGGCGACAACTTCAAGCCCATTTCTTATCTTTGCTCTGCGACTTTTATCTATAATATGTCTTATCGAATCTATGTATTGCGGTCCATACCGAGTGATAGTACATAAACAATATATATTGCTTCTCCCATACAATCCAACATATATCTTTTATTCTCTTATTATATTTCGCCAATTGCTTTCACCTATAATTAAATGCACTATACTGTGCGTGCGGCTATATAATATGCTACTTTTTACTAGCCCTAGACTATCTTTTGGAGCGTCCTATTAGAGGTAGAAATACATATATATAAACCTATGGGCATTTTGAGCGAGTATCAAGTACGGATGTCGAAAGCCACCGGCCGACACGCAGGCGTCCATTTAAAGGCAGATTATTGATTCGAATGCGCAACGACATGGAAGAGTAGGGTCGCTCGTTGACGGAAATGCGGAGACTGCAATCGGACTTGATGAAAGAATCGGTCTAGAAGTGGGATTGCGGAATTCGGCCGTTGTCGGATAGGACGCGTATAGCGAGCTCTTAGGAAAAGACGAGTGATACAAGAGGAGTCCCGGAGAACATGGTTGGCCCTAATGTTTCCTTGTGACTAACCGTCCCGGAGGGTGGAAGCAGCAGTGGACAGGCACAGAGCCCATCATTTAGAATACCTTCCGATCACGATCGTACGAGTACGGAAATCGCGACGCTTTGCAAGGTAAATTCTAAAACGGAGCCAACAAGACGCATGATGAACTTGAGGGAGAACCGTGTCAGATGTTTCGTTCTCCAAAATGTCGGATGACCGGCAGTCGTTCTAGGTGTTCACCGTGTTCTCCAGGCATGCATTGTCAGAGCTGCCTACTTCTCTCCCTCTATTTCTATTTCTATCTCCCTCATATTTCTATGAACGAAAGAAAGACTTAATAAAAGAATTTATGAACAGGTATATCCTGTGAGCCCTGTCACAGGGCCCGGAGCTGCTCGATCCGTATGGGAGTTAAGCCCGGATCCCGACATGGTCGGGCATCTACCGAGCAATCTAATATCTAGCAACAGTCATCAGAATCATGGCACGTCGAAGCGTACGGATTCGCCGGAACGAGAACGAAATGGTCCCGACGACAATGTTTATGCGGACGAAGCTGCACCAGGGCAAAGTCCAACGGATGAGACCAAGCAGATATTCGAGCTTCTGCGAGCAGGGTATAACCGCACTCTCCGACTTGTGTCTTAATTATTTTCTTATAAAAATTTCTTTATTCCGATTCTAGGGAAATCGAAGCTGTGGAGGAATTGGTCGAGCGAAATGGGTTGAATGTTTTAAGTGCAAGGGATGAATGGGGATACACTCCAGCGCATCTGGCCGCCTTGGATGGCAATATGGAAGTTAGTTTTACAGTATAACTTGGAAACGTGAGCCCAGATATTACCTTTGGAGTGTACTATTTTCTATTCTAATTGTCACATAATAGGTGATGCGATATTTGATAGAGAGGAATGGTCCCGTCGATCTGTCTTGTCTTGGAACGCAAGGACCCAGGCCGATCCACTGGGCATGTAGAAGGGGACACAGCGCGATTGTTCAATTATTATTAAAGGTAACAGGGAATTGAATTTACTCTAAGAAATAGGAAGAGTAACGTTCAAATTATATGTTAGAATGATTTACAACAGGCAGGGGTTGCTGTCAATGCAGCGGACTTTAAAGGGTTGACACCGTTGATGACTGCGTGCATGTTCGGTAAATTTGCGACTGCTGCGTTTTTACTCGGCTCCGGTGCACTGGGTCATTTGACAGACATAAACGGAGACACTGCACTTCACTGGGCCGCATATAAAGGACACGCGGATTTAATAAGACTACTAATCTACAGTGGTGTCGATTTGCAAAAGCCAGATTACTTTGGCTCAACGCCTCTCCATTTGGCATGCCTTTCCGGATACGTCAGCTGCGTGAAAATTCTTTGCGAGAAGAGCAAAATCGAATTGGAACCTCGAGACAAGAATGGAAAAACTCCTTTGCAGTTAGCTAAAAGTCACAGGCACACCGAAGTCGTGAAGATACTTCAAGCTGAACAGAAACGGAGAGCGCGATGGATTCCACCCATAAATGAATTATGGTACGGCTTTTGAAACAAGTTCATAAAAGTTAGTATGTAGGTACATATATGTATTCGTGAGTATTTATGTGAGTAATCTACTAGGGCTCTACTGTTCGGCGGAGCTGGGAATAGTAAAGGCCCGCTCTTACTCTTCATGGTATCGGTTCTCCTTTGGGGCTATCCCATGTATCTGCTAAAATGTATTCCACTCACCTGGAATCTTTTACGCGGCAGTCATTATTGCTTCATCTACTGGAATATTGTCATGTGGATTTCATGGATCGTCGCTAACAGACGCGATCCTGGCTACGTTCCGCAAAACAGTGATACTTATTATAGGGCGATAAAACAGGTTTCTCCAATTGTTGTGTCATCGATTTCCAAATATATATATATACACTATAGATATATAACGCATTCATTTTCAGATTCCATACTTCGATAAATGGAAGAAACGAAATGTCTTATTGTCACGACTGTGTCATAGCTGCAGATGTTTCAGGCCTCTCCGAGCAAAGCACTGCAGAATTTGCAATAGATGCGTCACATATTTCGACCATCATTGTCCATTCATATATAATTGTGTCGGTCTAAGAAATAGGTATGTTGGGCTAACTGTCGACCTATTTAGATTGAATACTCACCGTGACTAATCCTAGCAAGATATACCTCTTATTCCAGAATGTGGTTCTTCCTCTTTGTTATGTGCGTCGCGATAAACTGTTCCTTCACGCTTTACTTTGCTTGTTATTGCATGGCGATCGAAGGAATTCAATTACTCTATGTATTGGGCGTGCTGGAAGCCCTGGTATTCTGTGGACTTGGATGGATTTTAACTTGTACTTCGGTAGGTTTGCAGTACTCAAAGTTCATTCCTCTTTCCGAAGTGCTTTGCCTTACAAATCCACTTTCTTCGTTCAGGTATTACATGCGTGCATGAACTTGACAACAAATGAAATGTTCAATTACAAGAGATATTCGTATTTGAGAGATAAAAAGGGAAGATACCTGAATCCATTCAGCCGGGGCCCCGTGCTTAATTTCATTGAGTTCTTTCTTTGCCCTACGGATAATCAAATAAACGACCCTCAGCATTACCATATTCTTTCGGAAGACATTATGTAAGGTGACCATTCCGATATCTTATTATTATTCATCTTTTTGCACTATCGTACATGTTTACAGGAGTAAATGACATTATAAATGCGATCAAATTGGTGTGTGATCTCCTTAAAAAGAAACTAATGCATACCTGCACATACGATTGGTATACGACGGTGCTACTGTCACACGATATATATATATACATATATGTATGCTATGTATTAGGGTCAGGAGGCGATGGGATATTTTCTTGCTTATAACAGAATGTACAAAAGATAAGATTATTTATAAATTCATATATTGAAATAAATGATTTCTAATGTTGAGGTATATACAATTTATTGCATTGGAAATATATATATATATACTGTAAATTAATAAATCTTCGATAAATTCATTGCTCACAATTATCATGTCCGTAGTAATGTTGGACTATATGTAGTATATAGAATAGGGACTATGCGTGATTATCACTTGTAGATGAATAAATCCATAATTGTATAAATCGTCCATTAATATATGTATATAAATAGATTCTAAAAATTCATGTATAAATCACTCTTGTAGGATGTAAAGATTCTCTTTGGTAAATACCCTATTCTTCGAGATAAAATTTGTTTTGGATTGTAAAAGTTAAAATTCTTAGTGAAAAAGTAAAATAATACTAATTGAAGTGTACTAGTATGATCCATAGTATAAACTTATTTTCTAGAGTAAATCACCTTAAGCTTCTTAATCTGCAGTCGACCGTAGGATTACGTGTACGAATCAAGGTTCTATTACTTTAGCTCATAACAAAAGTCATAGTTTGGTGGCGGATCTGGTATCATTGGAGGGTCTTGCGGAATGTCAATTCCTTCAGCGTCTAAGAGCCGCAATTTAATGTCCATGGACAATAACGTTTCCAAATCATTCTCAGCTTCCTTGCTCGTCATTCTGTTGCCTGCGGTTAAAATTTCGCATTCTTTGAAAGTGCACAACAACGTTTACGTAATATTTGCGTTTGCATAACATACCAAGCAACGCGTTGATACCGTCTGTCCAGTAATCAAACACTTGCTCATCAGGGGCCACAAAATCTAAACTAGACACTTCAACAGAATCGAGTATTAAGGAGAACGCTAACTGATGAGTTGTTTTTCGTCTCTGTAAGTCTTTCATGTGTGGACAGTCACGCCCAGTCAGTAGTCCTCGAATTTCAACTACTGCGAGCTTGGTCGGCAGATCGTCTATAGCTGGTACAGACTTTTCATCGCAATCTCCATAATGGAAGACTTTGTTGTTTGGGGATAATCGGACATACCAGAATTTGTCTTTAATTCTCTGTAAAATTCATCATGAAAATCTTCATTGGGTAGAAACTACTATCCAAACATAGTCCTGAAAATCCACCCACCTGCCCTCTTGTGCTATATTTCATGAACCTGGTACCCTCCACTAAAAATCCTAGACGTTGCTGTTGAATTAATTCCAGGATTTCAGGAGTAATTTGTTCTCTGAGCTCAACTATAGGCCTTGCATGACTTTCCCATTCCTCGCGACTTGTTCTTTCTTGCTGCCAAAGGTTTGTAATTGTCGAGTATGTTAATTGCTGCAGCTTATTTTTAAACTTGTCCAGCCCAGTCGGCTTGCTCTGCAATGCTCTAACGATTTGCTCCCGAACCACGGAGAATACTTTTACAAAGTCTTCCGTGGTGGCTCTCATTTCCTTCCATGTTTTATTTAAAAGCACAATGCAAACGCAATAAAACTCTTCGAATGGATGGTCGTGAGTAAAAAACATTGGGTGATACGATTGGCCTTGTTCACTCGGCGCCTCTCCGATTCGTAACACCTATTGAATAGATTCATTCGTGTTATTTATTGATCAACGTGTTCTTTGAACGATCTAAGACCAGTGGAACATACTTCGCATAGCAATTTAACAAGCTCGACACTCGTTCTTCCAAATGGACATTCGTGTTCATCCGCCCTACAAGAATTCTCAAGAACAACTTTGGTATATCCTTCTGTGTGATTTCGAGCAAAGTAAACCATACAATCGAGTGCCAACATGCCAGGCGGAGTTTCGGTAAAATCGAGAGCAGGATTAATGTCGTATTTAAAACCCAACTTTTTATAATCTTTTGCATAGAGTCCCTGTTTTCTAGCAGCATCACTTCCAATTACCCCTTCTGTATCAAAGGCAATTTTTCTTAATTCCTTAATCTTGTCATGAGCATCTTGATCCTGAGGATCCATTTTCATCATCATTCTCTGCTCTAACAAACTCAACATAAGAGTTTGCAAGACATACAATTGATGCGCCATTTCAGTTCCCACCTAAGGATGCATTTTCTTATTGCATGGCACTTAACATACTCGACTCGTATTGTAAAATACACTTACTTGGCCAGTGGACTGTATTATATTAGTAAGGAAAACATTCCTAACTTGTTTAGACTGTAGAGTAGCTGCAACAGCTTTTCGTTTTGATAAGTCTGCCTTAAGGAATAAAGCATTGATCAGTGCTATTGCATTCTGTTGTATCTGCGGTTTCATACTTTGTAAGTGCATCACTAAATTGGGAAATGTAACTTCTTTTTCAACTTGTCCATATTTCCCTGATGAATTTAGGACAATATTCTCAAGAATACTGAGCGATGCTTTAATAATATTTGCATCCAAGGTGACAGACTGATTATTTACATAGCTTGCCACCTTATTGATGAAGGGAGTTTCTAATATGTCCCAAGACACTATACCATGATCCATCAATTCAACAAAAGATTGGAGAGAATACGCGAGAGCCTCGCCCTTGTATTTCTCACCTTCCACTTGACAAATAGTTAAAGCTAAACCTTTCTTATTAATAAATTCTAATGCGAATGTCATATCTATGCTGAGGGTGCTCAATTTCTGTAGAGCACTAATTTTCTCATCCATAGAGCCATTGCTCAGGCTTGTCAAGATATCCGTAGCAGTCTTCGAAGGTGAGAACTCCAATCTCAAAATACTACCGTTCTTCACCTCGTTCCGATTTTTCTCCGTAATATAATTTTGATTATTATTCTCGGAGAATTGCAAAGAATACGACTCCGGATCAGACAATCCCCATCCATTGCACAGTTCCTGCAAATCAATGGTTTTGTATTCGGAAAGTCATTCACTTCCTTGACGTTTCTGGCAGCATTATCTACACAGTTCTCTTTATACCTGAATGATTCCAGTCAATGGTTGCTTTTGGTTAAATTCAATCAGCTGTGGGACTTGCTCCGTCATCTGAACAGCAATTTTTACAATATTCGAATCTTTCGGGGCCGGCATTTTGATTGTTTGTGTGTACATCACAATCTGAACTTTAATTGGCAGAATAGAAGGCGAATAGTACGCGTGCCCACAAAACAACTTGTAGTACGCTCTCTTAATGAATTGCACTCATTCTGACAAATCGTTTGTCATAAATTCGTCACGGCCATAATGTTGTTTCAAAAGTGTGCAAAGGAGTACAATGCACAATGTGTCGCACGGTGTCAGCTACAACCTGAAAAGCACTTGTGACTTCCTCTGGCAGCCGAAGGCGTTGGCCTCGGCCTTGTTTGTGCTACTGCACACTGTTGCAGACTACTACACTTCTGTTACACATGTATGGACATGACTTGTGAGGCGTCCGATTCATTCCGATCATCGACCGATCCCGATCAACCAGATGCGCCAGATGCGCCACATGCGCGTGATGGGTCGCGGTGTGTGGGATCAGTGCTGGTAGATGGTAACTCTTTTATTCAGATGTCGAAGCAATGTGGGATAGAGGTTTATCGTTTATAAAAGGAAATAGAAATAATTCAACAATTACTTAACGCGCTGATTGCTTTACATTTATTAGTTCCATTTTTCATTTCGTATCAATTTGCATCTATCCATGCAATATTAATATAAAACTTGAAAAGAAAATATACTGGTTTCTAATTCCCACAAGCATGATTAAAATTGCAACCTTGTGGACTAACTATTTTCAAGTTCTACGTATATTTAAAAAAATAGTACATTCATTCACTCTCTCGAACATAACTAACAACATAATATTTGTACAAATTCTTAAGCTGAGAATCCTTTTAACATCACAAGTATTGCTTAGATTAAATAGGAAGCATTATGGTGCGTGCATAGGACTCATAGCTTCCAGTCCCATGGTATGCACAACACACCATCGCTCATCACAGAGTAATAATGAGTCACCCATAGCATTACACCTTCTAGCAAAGGCGCTAAATCAGTTTTATGCTGCAAGAGTTTTTTGCAGCAAGTTATCATTAAATCTGGGGTAATACTATCGTCCTTATTCAATGCGACCAGGCCCAGTTCTTTCATGGCTCTATCATGAAGTTCTCTTTCAACATACTTGATGCTGTAATGCAAAGTATTATATGAAATATCACTTATTTTTAAGAGTATGGCAATCATTTTGCAAAAACGTTGTGGATCTATACTTGTTGTAATGCTGCAATTTTTTAGTTGCTGCTTCTAGGTTCTCGGTAATAAAATTGACTAAAAGGAAACTGGGACACGATGATGGTACAATAAATTGCCCAGTTGGAGAAAGCATCAGTGGACCTGCTTCTCTGAAAGAGATTATGCGTCTGGTAACTTATGCAAGAAAATAGAAAATGAATATACTCTAAATCGGCATATATAGCTGCTACCCTTACGCTTCGATCACGATCTCATACGCGGATAGGCTTTCGGGCCATACACTTGGATAATTTCGTTTGCCTCGATAATCCGAGAGAGTGGTTGTCAGCTGGCGAAGTTGCCGTTCGTACTGGCTTACCATTACTTTAGGCATGAATTTCCTGCACATATAGAGCACCCTGAACCTTACGGTCACTCAATTATAACATTATTTTACGCACCGTCGACCAACTTTAATGTCGAGAAGTACTTGGGACACAGCCTTCTCGAATGCCGGTAGTCGTAATAATACGACATCGTGGTTCGCAACATTCTTTATCAACTGTAGAAGAAAAGAGGCTTATAATCGCAGAACACGTGTCATGGATATGGCAACGAATTGTGGACCTACATCCAGCCAGTTGTGTCTGACTTCACCAGAGTTTAGCATTACGCTTCCCTCCAAACTGATACCGGTATCATTGGCAAAGACTAACACTCTACTCTTTAAAGCTTTCATTGGATTAGGATGATGCTCTGCCAAAGCTTTGAAGGCTAATAAACATCCTCTGTAATGCTGGATATTCCACCCACAATCCCATATTATATTCTTTAATCCTAAGTTAGTACAGAGTACTTTTTCTAACTTTTGTACTTCTTCCCTCATTGGCCTACATGCTTCCAATTTTACGTGTACTTCATTGACGTGCTTCTCCAAATATGCCCTAATATACACACAGCATTATTGATAACGTGTGTTTTAGGTGATGACTCTCGAACTTACTTAAGAGTATCTGGTTCTGCATTAATCTTTCTTTTCATGATAATTGATGCATATATAGGATCATCCTCTAATTCAGAGAAATCAATATTTTCCCCTGGTGCACCCGATCTGCGCCAGAATCTAGATTTATAATTGGGAGATTTTCGTGGCTTTTCTTCCTCTATTTTGTCTACAAACGTGGTTGGTAAATCACACGTCTTAAGAATAGAAATCACTGTTTTCCTTAGATCTTTTTCTTGAAGCTGAATATTGACAAGAGTAAACTTTCCAGCCTTGACCTCTCTCTCATCCTTAGACCTTAAGTAAAATGGCAAGGTGGTTGGTCTCACTGGCATTTGCTGCTGAAGTTTCTCTAGTATCGAGCTGAGTTGCTTCAGAGAATTCTCATTCACTGTCTGCAATTAAATAGTAGAGGAATTCATACATATTAAATCCTGATACAAATCCCATGTCGACTGAATGTTTTTGCACAAAGTATAGAGAGAATTTCTATCTGGCGGCAATAACCTTGCTCAAGTTCGCGTATCAATCTACGCCCATTTCTAGTCTTCCCTCTTATTCTATAAATATAATAAATATACAGCGCGGTAGTATGCGCTCGCAATATTAAATTGCGTTGATAACATGCAATCATTTTCAATCGACGCAGATAAGCAGCCAAGTTCCCAACATACTGAACGCTCTCAAATACCAGAGAATATTCAATCATCATAATATTTATTTACCCTTTGCGTGGGGTATTGCCCGAAAAGATCAGGATGCACGGTGAAGTAGAATGGCCGTAGGGCCGTGGAGACTTCGCCCGTACTTAAAGCCCGCACGGCATCTCTCCTACAAAAGCTGTCAAAACAATAGTCCAAATGACTCATCCACCATTCCTCCAGGATTCTATCCACTCACCATCGTCCGAGAGTACAATACATAATTGCGACGGAATCACCGTGATGTCATACCAGCAGAAGCTCGCGGGATACGATGCTCAAAACTAAATTACAAAAAGGAGCGCGACCGCGTTAACAATTGCCTTGGCTCCTCGGCAGCCAGTCAACCGAACTACACTAAACCAATGAGCAAATAATAATGTATTTCTGATTTGGTGGCAGCCAAACGCAATACCGGCACCAACTTTTTGGATACATGCCGCACTTTCAGTATCTACATACATGCTACAGCGTCTACATATATATTATATATATATATATATCCTCCAATCCTCAGCAGTGTAGCTCAGCTCTTTTACCGCGATGCTACCGTTCCTACATAATTTGCGCACAGATGCTATATAAACATCCTCTACCTGATCTATATATATATGCCAGCCTACATGTATGCGTGTCTACACAAATAGCTTAATTTGCCGTGCCTTGATAAGTAAGACATACAGTACACTATATAGCTATAGCAAAAGGGAAAATAATAAAAGTGTCGCTCACTCGGAAAGATTTCATGGCGCGGTAACGCGTGTTTTAATCATCATATATATGTACTTTGTATATAACACCCCCCTCTGCTTGTCACGCGTCCCGCGCGCGCGATTGTCAGTTCCAGTCCGTTCCCTTGAGTTCCCTTGCCAAACCCCACTCCGTTGCACTCCGCTGCGTTCCGGCGCACTCTGTTGCTACCGTTGCTACTGGCATTAGCTCATTGAGTAATGCACCAGCTGTTTCATGTGTACGCTCACGCTGTAGTGATAGATAGGAGCAGAGAAGTGCGAGTTGGTGGGAGCAGGTGGGAGTGCGAGGAAAGTCGAGTGGAAGTAGAGGAGACAATGTGCAACGCGTGCAATGCGGTTGATGTACCAGACTTGCGATAGGATATGCACTTTTATCCTCGTGCTTGGTCACAGGTGGTCCAGAAAATGTTCCGCGATGTGATACGCCGAGATCGTCGGGGATTCGGATTTCTAATCGGATAGACAGGCCGTCATTCGAGTAGTGGAGTCACGGTTTGCTGGATATGGCCTTTACGAAAGTCTGCCGATCTGTCGTACGTGATGACGTTTAACTGGAATGCCTTTGTTCGGTTTATCTTCTGCCATACAAAATGTAAATAATTTGAGCAGCTAGATGCATCTAACATCACCGAGAAGCGACAAGTAGTTGATGCACCACGCTCCGAATTAGTTCTTGTAAGTAGAATGTCATGATAAATACCCAATAATTTATCCCATCTGTATCTTTTAGAAGGTTTTCGGTTAGATGTTAACTTCGCAATCTTTAATTGATCGCTCGTAATGATTCATCAACTCGACGCTCTTTCTGCTCCAGAATGGCTTATTCCATCAATAGACGACCCCTTCTGGGGGGAGCATCCGATAGTGAATTTGAGGATGATTTGGAAACTGAAGTCGACGATCCAAATATCTCTGTGCCAGATGAGAAACCATTTCTAAAACCGTACGAACCTCATGACAAATATAATCTTGCGTACATAGTTTTCTATCTACTCGGAATAAATACTCTGATTCCTTGGAGCTTTTTTGTCACAGCTGACGATGTAAGTAGATGCATACATACATTTCCCATGCGCACGCTTTCTTTTAAATATCACTATTTATATCTGTGTTCCAGTATTGGATGTACAAATTCAGAGAAATACATGACAACTCCTCGAAAGACATAAATTATACTCATGTCGAGAATATGTTAAAGCGAACTGATCTTCAAGCTAGTTTTACCTCTTATTTGAATGTGGCAAGTGCACTGCCAAATACTCTGTTTTTAATAGTAAATGCATTTATTAGTAACAGGTAATCTCTTGAACATTGCTAAGCATTAAAATCAGGACTTGCATTAATTTTGTATTTCATTTCACAGAGTGCCACTGAGGTTGAGAATGGTAGGCTCTCAGTGTATCATACTGATACTTTTTATTGTAACAACAACATTTGTCAAAATTGATACCGATCACTGTAAGTATTTTTATATGTGTTTAAATACATTTTCAACCTAATTAAATCACTTACTTTTATTTACAGGGCAAAATTCGTTTTTGACTATTACACTAACGACAGTGGCATTCGTAAATGGTAAGTGTTTTGATATTGTTATGGTTGAATTGTATTAGTAATACAATCATTTCTTTGCAGCTGCAAGTGCTATTTTTGGTGGCAGCTTGATGGGTATAGTGGGCAGATTTGCTCCAAAGTATATAACTGCTGTGTCAAGTGGTCAAGCACTTGGTGGCATTTTCACAGCCCTTACAGAGATCTGCTCTCTATGGATAGGCGCCAGTCCAATACTCTCGGGTTTAGTGTACTTCATAATAGGAGATATCGTCCTGTTATTCTCCTTGGTTGCGTACATAGTTCTTGAGAAAGCAGTAAGTAACCATACTACTTGTGGACAAATATTTCTGCAGCTGTCCAATCATGATGCAAATAACGCAGATGTCTTTTAATGCATGATAAGGTCTTTATGCTAATGGGACAAAATAGTAGCTTACAGTGCCTGCCAGACAAGTAGCACCGCATATTTTATAGCAGCACATTCAATTACTAATGCTGGTAATCTTCTTCATGCAGGCATTTTTTAAGCATCACATGTTAGAGAAAAGTTCGGGAAATTTAGATGCCGATTATTCGATTAATACAGAAGTAACATTTTCTCGAGGTCCGACAATATCGTATACTCGGATAACTAAAAGGATATGGCATTATGGTCTTAGCACATATTTAGTGTTCTTAGTATCGTTGTCGGTATATCCTGCTGTTACTGTACTCGTGGAGAGCCAGTATAAAGGCAAAGGCTATGCTTGGAACGGTAAATATACTACTCATAAGAGGATTACAGTATATGAAGAAAATATCTTGGATTTTCTTTTCTATTTTTGCAGATATATACTTTGTACCTGTTGTTACGTATCTTATCTTTAGTTCGGGTGACTATGCCGGAAGAGTTTTATCCGGGATTCTGCAGTGGGTAAGTGTCGACATGCCCGATAGCATAATTTATGGCGAGTTTATCGCAATCAGTAAACCATTTGTGAGTGAAAACAAGGTCACGAAACATATATGTCCCGTTATTACAGCCGAGAAGCAAACCGTGGTATGTTATATTTATGAGCATTGCTCGGGTCATCTTTATACCAGCTCTGATGTTTTGTAATGCCCAACCAAGGCATCATCTTCCTGTGTATATTCATAACGATATATATTATATCTTGATAACTATTGCTTTTGCTGTTAGCAATGGTTACTTGTGCAATATAACTTTTATACTGGCACCTGCGTAAGTATTACAAATTCGGCTGAAGATAATTATTGGATGCATAATTCATTTATATTAAATGTGTAACATTATGTTTCAGCGTTGTTGATGTTCACGAGAAAGAAGTGGCGTCAGCAATGATGGGTGCCTTCTTAGGCATGGGATTAACATCAGGCGCTGCGCTGAGTTTATATATGGTAAAATTACTGTAAACTCGTAGTATAGGCTTAGTTTGCAGCAGACGTTAATCTCACTGCCCATTTTATGTTTTATGAATGAAATAGGATCTCAGTGTTCACTGGGTCCAATGGTAGTAATGTTTCAATGTGCAAAGAACAATTATTTTATATGTACAGATGTAAAGTAAAAACGAAAGGTGAAAGAGTTTCTCTCAACTATTATTAGTTCGACACTAGTTTTAGGAATAGTACAATTCATCTGATGTATTCCACAAATACGTTTTCCACAAACGTATTACAAAATTGAAATCTATTATTATTTATTTTCAAATGCGTACAGCAATTGTGATGTTTATACTATCGTGAATTAAGTGTACTGCACAAGTGTAATTACAAAGTAGATAGTACAGCACATGATTCTAACTTGAAAATTGTTGTGAATGCAAATAAATATATAGTATCAAGACTACACACAAATATATTTCCATGTTAATAATATAATCACAATAACACTTAAGAGAGCATGCACATTTTTCATGATCTATACTGTTTTTCTTTATCGGTCAGTGGAACAAACACAACATTCATTAATGTTTTCTTTGTGATTTTTCCATCCGATGTTTTGTCTATCTGAATCATGGTCTGGTCACAATTTTCTGGCCCCACTGGCAAGATCAGCCTTCCTCCTGGTGCCAGTTGGTCCACTAGCTGAAAATGATTTTTACTGCAAATCCGGTTCAAAAAATGCTTTTGGTGCTTAATGATGAGATAAAGTATTCTTACAGCTTGAGGTAACTCTTTTGCTGCTGCACCCACATGAATTGCATCATAGGGTGCTTCTTGAATATACCCTTTCCTTCCATCGCCAACTGTGTTAAAGTGATTTATTACAATACCCCACTATTACTTGTTACTAAACTCAAAAGGCGACAATTACCAACTAATTTAACTTTCCCACTTTGAAGAAGGTCTGGATTGCCCTTTTGTATATTTTTAGCAGCCATTTCTTTAAGTTCAGGAATATGATCTATCCCAACTGCCAACCCATTTTGTCCAAGCATATATCCCATGCATGCTGTTAGATATCCCGAGCCGGAACCAACATCTAGAGCCTTGGCACCATCTTTTAATTTATCTTCCAATATCTCCAAAGCATATGCATGCTAATAACAAAAGTTTCTATGAAATTCCTCATTGATAGAAGTACAAATAAGAAACTATTTATGCAAATGGATTAATACCATATGCGGAGCACTTATTGTAACACCATACCCTATACCCTGTGGTGAGTCCACATAAGCATAACTCGGATGGCTGTATTTCCCTCTGTCTACGGCAGACATAGCTTCAAAAACCCTCTCGGATGTAATAATCCGTGAACCTATGTATCATTACACCGTAGCTGTCAGAATAGAGTTTATTTCGGGTCTGAATAATCACTCCAGTTTACAACTGGTTGTAATATCATTCGACATGAATGTAATTATGGTAGAGCAAGATGTAGTAAAAGAAATGGCACTTACGATTGAGATATTGTACGAGTTCCTGATTACTTTTTGCGTGCATTCTTCCAAATGACGCCATATCATGAGTGAAGCTTGTTGGTAGTAAGAAAAATCCTAAGAAAAGATACGCGTACGTCAACCGAATTTTGCAGGAACGTGGAGCCAGCCACTTGGCGTAAAAAATACCACGCTCGGCACTCGGCAACCTGTCAATTCAAGTGCAATGCCAGTGTAAACAGACTGAAAGGTACAGATGACTAGAGAGAATTTTATCTAAAGAATTCTACACTTCGCAGGATCATGTTAAAGAAATACTCATTTTGTGCGTCAGAGCAGGTCAAAGCACACAGCTTCTATTGTTCGGTGCAAATACGTACATGTGCCAGGAGAAGGTCCTTTGTCATAAAACCTCTCGGACGAAGGTTGTGATACACCCTTCTAGCGCTTAGCAATAATTTTAACCGTAATAGAGTATACCTCTTTGAAAACGCAGTGTTGTTTACGTCGGCAATGTCGGCAACATCTGCGAGATTTTCAATGGTTCGTTGTTATCGGTTGTAAACCGTTATGAGTCTAGTGGGATTAGTAGCCTCAGTTGGCCTCAACGGCTCTACCGACGAGTTTCATGATACTTTTACCGGCCGACACTCACCACCACCCGACCGTGACCCGACACTGGGCGCTAGATACTGTGTATCCCCTGTGCTGCAATCTGCCGGGGAAAATGCGCGCAAACGGGGCGTATATGCTCGCTTGATTGCGTCATAGGAGAAACTCCGATTTTCCTGGGTGGTCAGCCATATTGACTCGCGCGTAAGAACATCGAAAGCAGTCCCATATTTGCGGCGTTGGCCCAGCCGCTTGCATTCCGCTCACTCGACAAGGCAGTCCAAGTGCATCGGTGTAATTCGCACGGCGAGAGTTTGCCGAGCGAGTGGTCAATTCAGAGTGGAAAAGGTACGTAAAGTAGAGGGAGGAGAAGTTTGGGGGGACTATTTGAAAATAGCGCGGGTATGGGCCGTGGTCGTAGGCAGCGTCGCAGCGCGATTCGACGACGGACACGGACCTGTTCGTGTTGGTAGCCGTCGCCGGAATTGGAACAAGAGTTGTTTATGCGCTTCCAGGAGCAACTACTCCGGCGCTCGCGTGAAAGTAACGCAGAAACTCGGTGTTTCGGCCCTGTGCTTTCGCATGTGACACCAGCCATCACCAGTGATTCAACCGTGCTTGTGCATCGTTTGATAGAGGAGCGCGTCCCGATCCTGCAGGTGAGTTTACCGCTTTTCTCTTT
The DNA here is from genome assembly GCA_910593735.2 of Ectemnius lituratus. Lineage (NCBI taxonomy): Eukaryota > Metazoa > Arthropoda > Insecta > Hymenoptera > Crabronidae > Ectemnius > Ectemnius lituratus. The sequence continues at coordinate 263,608 of OU343036.1, read as the reverse complement.
TCTCTCAATAGTAGCCACTCATCCTCGCCTGGCTTTGCCCACGGTGCATCGCTCGAGACTTGGGCGAGCCGCCGCTTTCCATGACTTTGATCCCGAGTCCCTCGGGAGAATAACCTTCCTTACCTTCTTCTACCTTTCTCCTTTTCTTTCGGGAGCTGCTGAATCACAGCAATCGCCAACCACTTGCTGTCCAATCTAAACTTGAACGGTTCTTCGGAAATACGAGATTTACAGACCAGGACAGATTTACTCTGGCAGCTACCTGACAGACATGATCCCTTTAGCTCTCCGTCCCACAGCTATTACCGAGTATCTCGTTTCAAAGGAAATATTGTAATGTCTAGCTAACCTAATGCATCGCCGATTATGTTTACTGTTGGTCGGCTCGCCTAGTACCTGTGTGATATTCAACACCCAGTCTCTCTACCCTCGGCTTCTATCTGCCTCTCTATGTAAAGTTGGGTGTAGCGAGGACTTGGACGCCACCGGCTAATCGAACAAAACTGGCCCATGTCTGTGTGGGTGTGTGCACAATTGGAAATTCACCGAGACATCTGTTTGGCCCGGTTGACAGTTGATGAGCATCGAGCGTAAAGTACTCGCGTGTGTACAGTTATGTAGGTTGCTCCCATCATTGTAGTTGCATGAAAGTACCTCCTCGTAGCGAGAGTGATATCATACTGTGAGACACGAACGTAATCATTTAACGAGACAATCCTCACTCGTGTTAACAAATATCTCGAGATTGAGATCACGTCTTCCAGCCGAAGGCCATACGAATTCTGCTTATTACAGGCAATATGTGCCAGGTGCTAAGGACCCCCTTTCCTCAATTGAACTCGTATACCAGGGTGCCGCTTATTTAGGACACCGAGCCCTGCTACAAATTATCCTTCTTGATACCTGACTATCCAGCCGTACTCTTTTCAACCACTCTTTTACTTTCAGAGCATTATCCAAGGCTTCTTACAATGACTAACAAACGCCTGTAATACGTGCATATCGGCCAGTGTTGAACGTGTCGTACAAGCGCAGACGCTCCCCTCGAACACTTTAAATGCGCCAGGGACTTCTAATCGCATTTGCCGCATTCCGGCGTATCAAATTCCCCGCTGAGGAGATCGGTGGAAATAGTGCGAGAAGCATTGCGAGCATTCCTGTACTGCCGTTCGTGGAGCAACAATCGTAGGAAAGTTTCGAGGATCGTGTGTAGAGTGGATGTGTCTAGTTTCCAGGATTCTTTGCACTGGTGTACCATTCTCACTTTAGTACGCGCGACCCTGAGGGCAGAAATGCTTCTCCAAAGTGTGCCACACGCGCGCTTCATACACACATATTCAGCCTCATGTGTACGGCCCAATGGTGGCCTCCCCCTCTCTCCCTCTCTCACTCGATGCTCGGGCATTGAATAGCCAGACGTTTCAAACAATTTATCGAACTGGAATCTCCTCTCTCTTCCAGATAAAATTCAATCACGAGTCCATTTCACCGCGATTACTATCCTGTTACCTATCGAATCCTCGCACTTTCGGCTCGACATGACACAGCTTGCGCTGGATCGATAGCCTGTCTTTTCCAACTGATTTTCACTTTCCGTCATATTTCTCCAAGTAGAGCAATCTTTGCAGACGCCAAAATTAAAGGGCGTTACCGCTTGTGCATGCAGCACGGCCAATTAGGACGATCAAACAGTGTCATTTTGGCTGAAGGATTGTCAGAAGTAAAAGCATGTAAACGGTTGGGTTGCCGGTATCGCTTACCGATGAGATATTCCTCGTTTAGCAACGTGTATTCGCCCAGCGAAACTTTTTTAATTGCATCGAACAGTCGCGTTAATCGCATCGACAGGCTGATCCGAATCGGCCGGGATTTTATTGCTCTCATGCAAATTTGCCCAGGCAGAAATGCGTGTAGTTTTGATTGGAGTGAGGAGAATTGCTGGGGTTGCTGGGGTTGCTGGGGTTGCTAGGGCTTTATGCGACAAGGGGCGGCTGGCTCTCTTTCATCGTTCATACTAAAGAACGCGAGCGGGACTGCAACCAACTTGCGGAAGCCCCAGCGCAATGCACTCCTTAATGCCACTACCCTCTTAGAGATGCGTGTGTGAACTATGACAGGAGTACCGGTTCCATGCGATCCCACATGGTAAATGGTGATGATATCAGAATTGGAAAGAATACACTGGCTGCGATTGCCGAAGTCCAGTGCATGCTCCAAGCAGTTGCGCTTACCGGCAACATTATTAAGATCGACAAAAAGATGTAGGTTGCTGGCCCCTTCTTCACAAGTTGCACTCTGAACCTTCGTCATTTTCTATGCCCGCAACGGTACAGTGACTATTGTGCTAGTGGCAGTGGTGATATTATTGATAGGCGCTCGAGGTGCACGTGTCAGTTAAATAGAATGAGCCATAATTCCTCGTCGGACTTAGCGGAAAAGATTTGGCTTGGTTCGATTCGATGCCGTTATCAGTAGACGCAGCCGGCCGAGCGTGTCTACGTATGTACTCGGCTGAGGATTCTTAGATGTCGTGTTCGCCAACTACAATGGTCCGCGGTTCGCCAGAGCTGATTTTGTAATTGTATCGTTCTAGCCTAATCAGCGCGGAGGAGGTGGGAGTTAGTATATATCTTGGCCAGGGGCATCGCCGGAAGTAGCGGGTGTGCGCGCTAGTGCATGGAAGACGGGGACGTGCGTCTGGTTCTGTATGTAGTACGTATAACGTAGTAGGTAGGTGGTACGATGGTAGAGGCCGTAGAGGGAGAGTGGCACATCGGCAAGCATGAAAGGTGAATGCGAACTGCGAAGAAGGCGCGGCCACTACGTTCACTACGTGGCAATACGGCGTGACTGGAGTCCTCGCGATTTACAATGAACTTGGGAGTCTAAGCTTAGCCGGGCAGCGCCGAGTCACCGCTTCGCTTCGGACAACGGAACAACGCCTCTTCGTCTCCACCCAGTTGGTTCGTTCTCGCTCCCACCCAGTGACCGATTACGTCAGGCCAAATATCCGGGGATTCTCGGGTGGCGAGGGCCCATTAGCACGCGGACCAATGTGCTCGCCGTCGAATCATAGAAAGTGGAAGTAATCTGATCGGTCTCGAAACGGAGAAACTAGCGCGGTAGAAACACCCGTGGAAAGGTGGAGGGAAGCCCTGCATTCCGTTAATGAGACTTTAGCCAGGCTTTGTCGAGAAAATGGTACCAGCGTCGTCCCACGTACTTGATACTTTGATGCAAGCTTCCGTCAGTTTGAACCGAAGTCATTCGGACTTGGCTTCCATCGAATCACACCCAGCAGAATTTTCTATTGCTGGTAAACTTTCTTCGGAATTGCATACTTTTCCAAATGATTTCACGTTGAATTAGACTTTGCGCTTCGTTCTAGTTAAATTGGGAAGAGTCCACGTGGATCTGTTTATTTGTTAATTGCACTCGAGACAATTATCCTTCAACGAGATGCCATTTCCTGGCAATTACCCGGCTAAAGTTGTCGGTTAGGAGTCGACTGGTGCGTGGTGGAAATCAGGCGTGTAATCAGAGTGATTCGTGATTTCTTGCTAGCCTGCTCGCCTGATTGTGAGTCATGACGCACTTTCCTGCAGTCCAGTACTGCCGGATGGCTCGGCGCTGTTATTTTAGTAGAGGATGATTGCTCTGACTCTAGTGTTATTATGGGAAACGCCTACTTTCTTTCTAGTGAAAAAGCGGGAAATCAAGGACGCGCGACGTTACTCTGGCTCTACATAAACGCGCATGTCGGATCATCGAACTCAGAATCCGCGTGGGATTCAGGTTGGAGTAACTTAAATTCAAGCTGATAATGAAGCTCTGCAATACTTGGGTGAACATTTTTGGGTGGAAAAGTGTGCGGCAAGCTGATTTTAAGGGAGTTACCGTAGCTCGTAAGCCCGTACGAACCTTGCAATTACTCCCGCTCAAGCATGGAGCCAGTCGTTTGCAACCAGGCCGAAATTGCCGTGAATTATCGACGTATGCACTGCTAATTGTGAGTCACGCGGCTTCACTCTGTGGCTGACAGGGTCGGCCTGCCGCATGCCTTTTTCCACTGGCAGCGTGCACTCGAGTTTTTAATCCCCCTGGCTGTGTTGGAACATACGCATCTACATAGATATATATAGGCTGATGCGGATATCCATACGTCATACGACAATATATTCCGGGCATGTATTCGGATCGTTCTGTGTATACACGTGCTTGCACAGTGCACTCTAGATTCAGTGCTTCGACGAAGCCGAATGGAAAAGCATCCGAGGGAACTTGGTACTATTTAATTAAGTATTTCCACGATCGTCAACATCGCCAATGTATTAAGCGTCGACGAAATGCATGAGTTACTGCGGGAGCAGACCCCGGCTGGTTGCTCGATGAATTTCAGAATTAATCCGCCGTCGCGCAATTCATTTCTATGAGCGCTCGGTTAACTCCGGTGAACAGGAGAGCAGCGTGTGTTGGTTGGAGTGGTGGTGTCGCCAGTCGTTAGGTGCCATGACAAATTTCCAAGTGATAAGGGGCTTTCTGGACGACCGAGTGACAGAAAATGTGCATATAACCTGAGAAATCCATCAGGAGTTGCACGAAATTCTGCAGGACGTTTTTATAGCTTTCAATCTCTTTAATTTCACGCATCAAACTGTCCCTCTACCGCGCGCCACCCTTCAAATCCTCATACTTGTGCCAGCACCGCCCCCGCGTCCCTCCAACTCCCTCCACCTTAACACCTCCCCTTTGGCCCCCTTTGGCCCCCTTTGGCCCCCTTTGGCCCCCTTTGGCCCCCTTTGGCCCCCTTTCCTCTTCTCGCTTTTTATCGCGTGCCTCTCTAGCCGTCCTTCTCCAGCGCGAGCTGCAGAAGGACCATGCGGAAGGCCGCCACCTATATGTATACATATACGTAGATATTTCTCCTCGTCGGTGCACGCATCACGAAAGAAAGGGGTTGAATAACAAAACGCTGGGGGAAGTCCAGGATCACCGGTGCGAATCTCTCTCGTCGGTTGGTGTCTGTGCGCTCGGTGATAAAAGCAGTTTTAACTTCCCCCCTCGGCAAAGGCAGACAGGCAACGACGATGCCGGCGATCCCCATTGCTTTCCCTCTAATCCAAAAGAACCTGGCGTCATCTCTGCAGAGCCTTTCTCTAGAGCGGCTGCTCCACGCATTTCCACGTATCTGTCTTTGTCGGAATAGTGTCTGGCTTGAAGTGCCCGGGAAGGAAGCTTTTGGCGAATTAAACACCTTGAAAACAGCGAACGTCCAGATGGCCGGCGAGAGGAACGCGGTCGGGGCTGGGGCGGGGCGGGGCGGGGCCGGAAAGCAGAGGGATTCAGACTCAGACGTTCCGAGACAAGCAGGGAATCCTGGATTACTTAGTCTCGTACTGGAAGCACCCCGGGGCTCCCGACGACGGATCGATAAGGAACGGTGCAGCAGATTTTTCATCTCCCGAGTTATCCTTGAAGCAGGCGACGCGTGAATCAGTGCCAAGAGCTCTGGAAATCGGTCTTGTCCCGGATTCCTGACAGCTAGCGAGATCGTGACCTCCTTCAAATCGTATAACAGTCGAGCTATTCGTCCGACACACGCGAACCGGCTATTCCAAAGCAACGGAAGTGATAAGTGCTCCTTTACTCTCCAGCATCCGGAGGGTTCACAGGTTTACGGTGGCAAACGAAGGAACTTCCTGAGAAAAGTAATTCTCCGGCTGCGAGACAAAAGCCTTTTTTCGCCGTGATTATCAGTCAACGTGTGGTAACAGTTAAGGTAGTTGTATCAATACTGTACCATCCAAAAGTTAACCGTTACCCCGAAGGAACTGTCAACTTCGCTTTGCATACAGTCGGTAGGCTAAACTTTTGTCAGTGCGACCTTTCGAAAATTTGCGAAAAAATGAATTTTGAGCTGGGGCTCTGGAATTTATATCACTTCTTCCTTGATGCAAGAAAACATTCCCTACCAAATTACAGCCCCGGAAAATATCGGGAAGTATGAAAAACATGGGATAAACCACGAAAACAAATTATTCAGGATCGGTTTTCCATGTGTTTTTGGTACAATTCCGGCATTTCTCCCACTGGTTTCATGTTTTATTTTCGTTTTGATACTCAAACAATCGAAATATCAAGCGTTCGTCAAAGTCCGGGAACGTTTGAAAAATCGAAAAAATCTGAAGTGGCACGCGCACAAGTTCTTTCTATTCATAAAAGTGCAAGTTAAATCTAAGCAGTTAGAAAACTTATAAAGATTGTTCTGTCAAAGTTTAAAGAGAATCTATAGAAAACTATTTTTTGATACAACTACCTTAAGGCACGCTTTGGGGAACTATTACCGTATTAGCCTCGACGGACTCTACGTGAGTGCTCTGTCTCGAGCTCGCCGAATTGTTAGCAGCAGGCACCGGCATTCGCTATAGGATATAGGTGTATTCGGCACTCCGGGTGAAAGGTTGATCGATCAAACATTCCCCTAAACCATAAATGAACAGCCGTCTTGCATAATTCTCTCGATGGCGTTCCGCGCTGGATTCCTGTCAATGCGCCAGCAGACAATCCAAACTGGGTGTTGCGTTTGTACGGAGAATCAGTCCAAATGGCTAGCGCACGTGCATGGGATTTAAGTGCTGCTCTGAACGCAATACTCGCATTTGCACGCAGAACTTGGTCGAGCCTGATCACTGGGTACGTGACTACCTCTTCGCTTTCTTAATCGTCTATTGCTCTGGTTTGTGAGCCGCACCGTTGGCACTGCCCTTGATTGCATCTAGCTTGGACAAGCGCTTGCACCAAGATATTTTTTAATACTTGTTTCGATTCATTATTCGATATTATCCACCGCTTGCACCGTCGATTTCTGAACGGATTATAAGTTCGTGTAATATACGTTAGGTGATAAGAAAGTAATAATAAAGCAAGTCTCTGTGGTTAAATTCGAAGTTGCTCTTCGCCGGGCACGACACGATAGAATAGAGTGTAGTGGTATGGATTGCAAATAATCCCAGCGAGTATCACGGGAGACATAAATTCTTTGATTAAGACGGTGACGCTTTAATGCCTGGGGAGGAGAGGTCGGTGGGCACATTCTTAGCTCTACGTGCATGGGACACTACTATGCTGGTTGGTGCGTATGCGTGCGTGGACGTGTGCCTTGGATCATGCGACCCTCGTTTACAATCAGCCCTTTGACACACGACCGAATGGAGCCCACGCGCCTCTCAAAAGACCCCGGGAAGAGATTCTTTCAGGGGCTCCGTCGCGTCGGCTCGCTCTTTTCATCCGCGCCCTTTAAACTTTTAAACTGGCCCGTTAACGGAACGAGCCCACGACCGGTTTGCCACCTGGACATTTGAGAAGCTCCCTTTAAATCGGCGCACTTCCACTCTAGTCGCACAGTGCTCGAGTCAGCAACCTCCTTCCATTAAAATCCAAGAAATCACATTTCCTTCCATTATGTTTTGCCTTGCTTAAAGAAAATCAGCCTCGTAAGCATTCGAATGATGTTCGTACAGCTCGTGTCTCGTCGACTCGTGTCGGGAGCGTGTCGGGTATTCGGCGTGTATTACCTCATCAGTCCGGTGAAGAACGCGTTAAAGGACGGCTGCTTTCAGCGATGACGACATCGGGTTCGTCATTCAAACTTGCACTGGCTTCGGTACAGGGCCTTCTACGAATTCCACCTTATGTTCTGTGTAACTCGATTCTCACAGCTCTGTCAGATAGCATTGAAGAGACAAACGGTGAGACTAGTAGATTTTCGGAAAAACGTCTAGCAGCTCACAGACGGAACAGGATGTTTGGCAAATTATCAGCTGTCGCAACTGGCAGTATTACGTGAGGCGGGGGCGCGGGAAGAGATTGATGTAATTGCCCTTTTGTCTGCTACTCGTTACGCGATGCTGTGCAACTCGATCTTTAACCGGAATCGTCCGTTAATCCGTGACTTCCGCTTATCGATACGCAGTTCTCACTTGCTGGTGTGTTGGTGCCAGCGGTAAGTACTATGAGTCAGCAGACTGGATTCAAAGTCGCTCCGGAGTCTGAAATGTCAGATGATCTCCGGTAAGTTGTTGTCCCATCGAGTGAAACAACCAACACGCATCATCAGAATCTTGATAACGAATGCTCTCCTGTTCCCACCGATTTATTCATCATCGGGCTTTCGTTAGTCGAACACAAGACGGTGTGCTTGTGAGAAAGCATGCTTCGCACTAGACAGTTGTGCGTTCTGTCATGAAGAAGGGCCAACGACCCGTGCGGTAAATCTATGATCTACATGTGTGTCCGTCTATCGCCTATGCGCGACAACTTGTCTCCTCGAAGTCTTACGAAATATCGCCTATACCGTCACCGTCCTATTTTCCTGATCGTCGTTCAATTTGGAGCATGTCGTTCTTACAGCGCAGAGGCTCATTAACTCATGACAATCTCCATGCTCGTCATACAATGCTCTAGATGTGCGCGAAGACCTACCACATCCTCACATATTTTCCACATTCTAAGTAAAGCAGTGTTCTGTCGTTAGACTTTACTTCCAACCCGGTTTGCCCACAGGTCCGATTTTAACATCGGAAACACTGTCAGCCATTTAGTGCTTTTTCAATATCCGAATGAACCTTGCGTGTGACACGGTGAAGCTCGATGCGTTTTGTCGGCGCTGCGTCGCCAGCGTAAGCTTTCTTCATTAATATTGAATTAGGGTATGTGTGTCTGCGTGAGAGAGAAAGAGCGAGGGGTGCGGGGCGGCAGGATGGGCCAGTGTAGCAGAGTATAGTAGTGGAGTAGTGTAGTGTGAGTGGGCGTGTATATCCACGCAGGCACGCTCTAAGGGCACTCGCAAATATTGATTATTTCTGTACATGGCAGCCCCGAGTCTAGACAGGATTGGACGGGATCTAGAGGGAGATAGACCGAGGCCGCACGCGACCTTTCCACACTCACCAGTTCTCGGGATCTCCACTGGTCAACGAAAATAAGTTTCGTATTTCCTGGTTGGGCTGGGCTGGCCTGGCCTGGCCTGGCGTGCTCGTTCATATTACCTATTAGCCAGTGTGGTAGGTGGGTGGTGGTAGGTGGGTGATGATAGGTAGTTAAGGCCCGGGGTAGGCGCGACCCGGCGGGGTATTCTACATATTTCCTCTCAACTCCCCACCCCCCACCCCCCACTGTCCCTCCCTTTGACTCTTGAAATGAGATCTTTTGGGTGGAAATTTGGTTGATTGCCGGTGTCCATTAACGGTTGACGAATGGGTGGACTGGCGACTAAAATGGGCGCAAACGTGTATATTCTAGCACAGGGCTGAAATATGCCGGAGGAGCAAAAAAGTGGGAGCGGGCCGCCTGAAGTGGCTGCTGAGAATGGAACTGGGACGAATTCACCGACCAAGAGCCCGATCAGCAAGGGGAAGTCGGCACACGTGAAAATCACGCTACTCGACGGCACGGTTAAAGATTTTTATATCGATGTAAGTGTCCCTTCAGCTATGAGAACGAGGGGGGTAGCGCAGCGTCCAATTAGAGTGAGCTCGGCAATAAAAGAGCTGGCGCGCGATGGGCATCATGTATACATAATATGATGTTGTTGCAGAGAAAAGCGAAAGGTCAGGATTTACTGGACATGATATGTCAGAGTGTGAACTTGCTGGAGAAAGATTATTTCGGCCTGATTTACGAGGACAGGCATGATCCGCGAAACTGGCTGGACCTTGATAAAAGGGTGGCCAAATTTGTTAAAAGTAAGTGGTCGCTTATTGGACTAGTTTGGCCCCTGATGCTAGCTGCGATATTATTGTATTCCAGATGAGCCATGGAAGTTCAATTTCGAGGTGAAGTTCTATCCGCCGGATCCAGCCCAATTGCAAGAGGATATTACACGCTATCAATTGTGTCTTCAGATTAGAAATGACATTATCACGGGACGCTTGCCGTGTTCTTTCGTAACCCACGCACTTTTAGGTTCTTATCTAGTACAATCGGAGGTCGGCGATTATGATTCGGACGAACATGGTCGTACGTACCTCAAGGATTTTAAATTTGCCCCGAATCAAACTCCCGAGCTGGTAGAGAAAGTGATGGACTTGCATAAAACACACAAGTTAGTCTCGTAGATCTCGTTCCAGCGGTCGCCGAGTTAATTGAAAGAGGCTAACGTTTGCCGAACTATACTTTTAGAGGTCAAACACCAGCGGAAGCGGAACTTCATTATCTGGAGAATGCCAAGAAATTGGCGATGTACGGTGTCGATCTTCATCCGGCGAAGGACTCGGAAGGGGTAGACATTATGTTAGGTGTATGCTCATCAGGCCTCCTCGTCTATAGGGATCGGTTGCGAATCAATAGATTCGCTTGGCCAAAGATAATTAAGATCTCGTACAAGAGACATAATTTTTACATAAAGATCAGACCGGGCGAATTCGAGCAATTCGAGTCGACGATCGGTTTCAAGTTAGCGAACCACAGAGCCGCCAAGAAGTTATGGAAAGTATGCGTGGAGCATCACACTTTCTTCAGGTGAATATACTTGCACTAGCTGGGAGAAAGTCGGCGTTGGCAGAAGGTGTTGCAGGGTTGCGGGGTGTGAACTTTAACGAATGGTGCTTTTAGGCTCATGAGTCCTGAGCCTGTAAAGAAGGTAGGGTTGATACCACATCTGGGTTCACGCTTCCGGTATTCCGGAAGGACTCATTACGAAACGAAAAAGACACCAATCGATAGGCAACCGCCGCAATTCGAAAGATCGCTCAGCGGACGCCGTCCCACATCTCGAAGCATGGATGGTAAAATCTTTTTTGCATTCTCAATATTCCAATAACTGATTTCCCCTACCCAGTTAATACATTTACAATAAACCGCAAGTGCCTTTTGTCTATCGTACTTTGAAGAGGTTGTACTATACCGTGAGATTGATGTAGAGTGACTGTCTTACACAGCCTTAGGTGGGCCTAAGCCAGTGGAAACCTATGGTTCAGAACCAAGCAAGAGACACACTATGAGTTATGAACCCGAAATGATTCCCGATATGGAGCACATAGATCAGCGGCCTAGTCCAATTAAAAAGCAAAAGGAAAAGGTAAAGCTACTACACCAATGTCTGGTTTCACTACTTCTCTATACGGTTTGGAGTTTAGGCATAGTTAGTAGGAGATGCATGAATTTATCATGCGATTGTCCGGTGATTTTCACGCAAGTCCGGACAGATCATATATTTGTTATTTCACCTGCGGTCTACGCTTTCAAATACTCTACTTTCCATACTTTTTCAACATGTCTTTATTCTCTACTGTGATATACCCCATCTACGATGTACTCTGTTTTCACGTTGACAGTGATGCTACGTTTCCCTATGCCAGACAAAACAGTCTGATTTTGTTGAAATATTTTACGCACATGATGCAGGTAATGTGTAGATACTAGAAATTGTGGAACACCAATTGGTTCACTTTCAAAATCGTCCAGTTTCTTAAGTGTATACATAATTATGGTGCACTACTAGCTCCGATTAGGTGATTAATTTTCGTAGATGTGGCATGCTAACTATTCTATACCGTGTGCTAGACATGGATGTATGCATTAGCCGTTCTTCATATGTTTTTTCAAAGAGTCAAAGGAGTCTTATTGCGACAATATTAACAATTAGTCCAAGTGACGCTAGATTAACGAGTTCACCGATTCTGCGAAAGTTATTGCTTTTGGAGTAGTGGCAGTGGTGCCAGAAATTGTATTAACAATTATGCGGCATAGACGAAGAATCTGGATCGCGGAATATAACTCTCGTCTTGTTGTTCATTCACTCTCGACTTCTCTTTCTTCACATTCTCCTACCTCGACTATAAAGACTAACTGACACCTAACTAACACCGATAGCTCACACGAAAAACAAGCGCTGGAACAACATCAGCCAGCAGTACCAGTAGCCTGGAAGGGGAATACGATGCGGATCGTGGGAAAAAGGTACAGAACTTCAGTTGGGGTATCCCCGTCATATTGCATCTATCAAATCTATTCATATCTGTATATTATTATTGTTGTATGTGACCATTTGGTGTTTTCATTTTCTGACTGCATGCTGCTAATATTCTCACAATGTTCTCTCTGCGAAGGCAAGATACAGGTATAATACGGCCGTCGCCTCAATGCAAAATTTCAAACGTGCAGAGCCTCACTCACAGTCTCACACCCGCCCTGTCCCCCTAACACCGATATTCGATAGCATGTTGAAATCCGAATGGATCAGGTCGACAGTTCTCGCGGTGCTCACCAATTTACTTCTTCCATCAGATTCCTATACATTAGCCTGTATCGATATCACCTGTTTGTTTTTCTTACCGAGCCCGCATCGTTCGCGTCTGGAAGATGGTTCCCAACAAATTTCAGGCCAACCCGATGGACCGGCAATCATGTTTTTTTGAGAGCGCAGACCGTAATTAGAATTATGTAGAGCATGTAACGCTGTGTGCGAAGGGAATGCAGCGACACGTAGAGCAGTGGTAGCCTAGCCTGGTAGATGCCTCATGCTTGTTGCATGAAGTGACGCGTGACTGTATAAATTTACTTATAGAAACCGGTCGGAGGAATCGCAGTCCTACCGCCCGGTGGTCTATCTAAGAAGAAGAAGGATAAGCAAAACGAGAACGAAAAGGAGAATCATAACGATCTCAACAATTCTGATATAATCAATGAGAATGCAATCATTGAGAATGCCGACGAAAAGTCGTTGAGCAAAAAAGAATTGAGAAAGAAGGAGAAGGATACTCCGGAGAAAAGAGATAAAGAAAAGAGAGACAAAGAAAAAGTGAAGGTGAGTTTCTCGTTTGGCGATTAACGCACCCCTAAAGGATAGCACGGGCTGTCAGAGTTAGGTCAGTGGTATGCCCTGCTGCTGCACCATATTATCTCATAAGTGCAGATATTCCAGGATCCGAATTCAAAAATCTTTCTCTTGCATTATCATACATATATCCTAGAGTTTAAGCATGCACGATTGTTAGAGTGTTGATATATCTCTGAAAATTTTAGTGGTGCATCAATATGTAGTATCATCTTGCTTTGTTAGCCTTTCGATCTGTACCTTGTGTAAATTCTCCACCTGACACGTGGCATGTATCCTGCATGTTTTTGTTTGATATCAAAGAGTCCAGTCGGTGCCTTCCTCTTTGGCAAAAAAGAGAAAGACGCGAAGGAGAAGAAGCAAAGGAAGAACAAGGAGCTCGAGGAGTCAATGGAGAAGAGCGACGCGGAATCGAGCTTACCCACGCTGGAGAAGCAAGGAAAACCAGTGGCCGAAGAGACGATAGCTGAAAAACCCAAGAAAATACCAGTACCGCCACAACTCCCCAGCTACACAAAACCATACGATTACGAAGAAACGGAAGCCTCACCGACCAGGAAGCCATTCACTCCTCACGGATTTTCGTACGAGGATAGACCAGCCTCACCCGGTGTAGATAATCAACAGTCACCTACTGGATCCAGCCGCAAAGCCACTGGTTTAGCGTTCAACTATGCTCCCGGCGAGGAGAGAAAGGTGGCCGAGTCGGCGGAAAAGAGGAAGACCAAAGAGGTGGATGTGAATAAACCAGCGGTCGGGCTTAAAACACCCGGCTTGAACTACGTCGAATCTGCAGGCCTCAAGGAACAACAAAAAGTTACATCGCGAGTGAATCCTGATAATAAATCTGCCTCTGCGGCTTTCATCGCTGGCGAGCAGCAACAAGAAGGCGCCAATGCACAAGCTGCCGCTGCACTATCCCCACCGTCTGAGTTAATGCCCGAATATCATATATTACCACTCCCAGATGGCTCTAGGATAATAGGCGGTGTTATCTACACCAAAGAGGGCAAACCACTCGATCAGCATAATCTTGGACCAGAGAGTACTCAAGTTCTCAATGGCAAGATCTGCAATAACGATGGCCACCCCGTTAGGAAGGCTGATTTTGGGCCGCACGGTCTTCATGTTAATAATGGTATTATTACGACTAAAGATGGTAAACCATTGTATCAAGAAGTGTTAGGGACAGACGGCAATTCTGTCAAGGAAGGCTTGATATACAATTCGAAGGGAGACATAGTGGGCCGACATCTTCTCGGACCAGAATATACGCTAGTCAAGGATGGAAAAATTGTTTTGAAGAATGGAAAGCCACTTCAACATTGTAAGCTTGGTGTCGCTGGAACCTACGTGAAAGATGGTCTTATACATACAAGCGACAACAGGCCCCTTACTCAGGGCGCGTATGGCATTGATGGCAATTATATTGTGGGGGGAATCGTTTGCAACGAGAATGGGAAACCCTTGAATCAAATTGCTGTTATACCTGACCAGACATACATTTCCGACGGCTTGATCCATGACCGTGGTGGGAAACCACTAACTAATGGTATTCTGGGTCACGAAGGCTATTTCGTGTCTGACGGGAAAATTTTCTCCAAGGATGGAAAACCCGTGAAGCATGAGGCATTCAGCTCGGACGGTTCTCTTATAAAAGACGGCATTCTATACTCGAAAGATGGAAAGTTCTTGAACCAAGGATCCTTACTACCATGCGGTGCTCACTTAAAGGATGGAAAAATTGTTGGCAAAGACGGGAAAGCTATTAAACATGCTTTTTATAAACCAGACGGAAGTTTTGTGAAGGATGGTGTGTTATACAACAAGGATGGAAGACCACTTAGCCAGATTCCACTTTTGGCTGATGATTGTTCCTTCAAGGAGGGGATTATATACGACCGAAACAATGCTCTCTTGTCCCAGAGTCTCTTCAAGCCTGATAGCATTGTCATCAAAGACGGTATCATTTATGATCCGAACGGACTTACATTATCAAATGGTGTTCTGGGGCATGACGGTCTTTCGATTAAAGATGGTCAGGTATTTGGAAAAGACGGCAAGCACGTAAAACAAGAATCTTTTGGGTCGAACGGAAGTTATATTAAGAAGGGTGTGATCCACGCGAAAAATGGTAAATTATTAAACCAAGATTCATTGGTGCTGGAAGGTGCATGTATCAGAGAAGGTAGAATATACACAAAAGATGGGAAACTCCTAAAGTTTTCCTTCTTCAAACCAGACGGAAGTTATGTTAAAGACGGTCTGATATACGGACAAGACGGTAAACCCCTGACCCTGAATTCAGCTCTTCCGCAAGATTGCTTCATTGCAAATGGAGTGATTTTTGATAGCGAAGGAAAGCCATTAGATCGCAGTACATTTGGATCTGATGGCTCGTATGTGGCAGGAGGTTTGATATATAGAAAGGATGGAAGCATTGTACCTGAAGGAGTATTTGGCCCCGATGGAAATTTAATACGTGACGGATACATTATTGGTCGGGATGGGAAGCCCCTTACACAAGATGATAAAGGGCCAGACAATTTAGCAATTAAGGATGGAAAAGTCGCTGATGGCCACGGCCATCCTAGGAACTTGGCATCTCTATTGCCAGACGGTTGTTACATTCGTGACGGCGTGGTCTACGATAGAAACCAATTTCCTTTGAAGCAGGGCGCGTTCCGACCAGACGGCAGTTATATCAGAGATGGCCTTATATATAGTTGGGGTGGTCAACTGGTGAACGCCGGCTCAGAACTCCCTGGTGGGAGCTATATCGAGGAAGGTAGGATTTATGGCAAGGATAGCCAGCCGCTAAATCACACTCCATTTGGCACTGAAGGCGGATACATTGAAAATGGCTATATATACGGGAAAAATAAGCAACCCCTTAGTCATGGTACTTTCGGGACCGACGGAGGTCATATACAAAATGGCTTAATCTTTGGACAAGATGGCAAGCCTTTGAATAAAAGGGCAACCGTAATTACTATTACACTTGTTCGCTATGGGTTGGTTTGCGATAAACAAGGAAGACCGTTGAAATCTGGCAACTTTGATACGGATGGCAGAGTTATTAGGAATGGCAAAATCTATGATACGAATGGTCAGCCCTTGAATCTAAGTACCTATGGGCAAGGTGGGAATTACATTAAAGACGGCCTCATATATGGAAAGAATGGAAAGCCTTCCTCTCAGGGTAATTTACCACCAGAAACAAGTTATGTCAAAAATGGCAAAGTGTATGATAAAGACGATCAACCGCTGACACAGGAAGCATTTGGTTCGGAAGGGTTAAAAGTCGTACAAGGAGTGCTGGTAGACAAAGCTGGTAAACCTTTGCGAAACGCTAACTTCGATACAGACGGAAATATCGTCAGGGATGGTATTATATGTGGCTTAAGCGGGAAACCGCTGGACAAACATTATACCGTGATTGTTATTAGTATGGTCCGAAAAGGATTGATATGTGACAAAGACGGAAGACCGGTATCCCGCGCTCCTTTCGGCACAGATGGAAGTTATGTTAAGGACGGAAAGATCTATGATAAGTCGGGCAAACTTATGAATCAAGAAATCTTCGGTGAGGAAGGGGCACATATTGAAGATGGTGTTATTTATGGTAGCAATGGGCAGACACTGGATAGTGATACTATCTTAAGAGATGCAAAGGAATCTGTTAAAAGTGTTTCATTAAAAACGAAGAAGGGCTTAATGCCGATTAGTACACCAACGATAGTCAAGACGACGACAAAACAATCAGTGGTAAAGGATCAGGAGGGTGTCACACAGAATATCGAGGAAAGGATCGAGGACCTTACGCCAGGAGGTACAGGAGAAGTAACAGTCTCAACGCATGTGAATAAGGTGATAGAGATTGAAAAACACATACCCGCTTTATGATCAAGAAACGGTTCCTTATCTTATTTAACGTAGAGTCAAATACTTGCTATTGATATTAATGATGTATGCAGTATTGTAGCTATTGTTTTGCCCCATTTGTCATGCGATCCTACAGTATTTCGAAATTGCATGGAGTATGAGAGATCGATGTCTTAAGCCACTTTGAGCAGTTGCATATACTTAAGCGTATCGCTTTTGTTCTTGTGAAGCGTTAGTTATCATGTAGTTGTATTTAGGCAGAGGCACCGGATGATGGTAGAACTCCATATATATCAGCAACTGCTGTTACCACACGTACAGCTACAATGCACGAGGATCTTGAAAAGAATCAAAAAACAAGCCAGGTTTGTAAGACTCAACTTAATCTTTCACGCTGTGTAACTTCCTATTTTTCTTCGGGAGGATTTTATCAGCAACGCTAGAGAAGCAATCGATTAATTCAATCATGCTATTTCCTTGCTTTGTTGTTTGCGTTGATTTCGTGCTAGTTATTACGTTTTATAATCCATTTTGTTGCGTTAGGTAGAGGAAAAGACTGTAGCGCATACGACAGCGACCAGTGCAACGAGGCAAGAGCAAAGAGTAGTGACCCAAGAAGTACGAACAACGAGCCATGTTCTCTCTGGTGAACAGGTAAAGCTGGTCTTAGTTGCTAGTTTTAAGGCGGTACTAGGATATTGAGTTTAAGGCATGTGACAATTTATGTGGAGTGCTACAATATCTTTTTACTTCAATTTGATGTTAAGTAATCATCGTCTGTTATGTTATATGCTGTTGTAACACAACCATTGCACATATCATCGCATTCAGTACCGTGCCATCTTGTTTTCCTTTTAATTTGTATAATTATGTATCATAGTAAATTATTCCTTGAGTTGTTCATGCGTCCAAGTAAAAGTTCATAATTTCAAATGCAGTACGGTGAATAATTGATATAACACAATCATTGGGCTAAACCGCTAGAGCAAGTAACAGGGCTAAAAATGAAACGATTAATGATTAATATTTGGCTCCGCTATTATCAAAGCATTTAACAAGAATTTAACCGGAGGCTTCCGTCATATGATTTTTTTTTTGTTTTTGTAATTAATTTTCGGCGGCTTCGCTAACACCTTGCATGGCGTAGCTGTTCTCACGACGGCTCAGTACATCCAGTTCGAGCAGTGGTGATTCGGGTACACCGATCGATCTTGACGACGACCAGCAGGCTTTCTACAATCAGTATTACCAGGTAACACGCGGTGATTTATTCAGAAATTAAGTTTCCACATTCTGAAAGTAATTTATCCAAGTAGTGATTGCATATCTTCTGAAGCATAAGCGAGAACTTGCAGACAGTAATCATACAAGAGGGATCCATATCGAGGTATATGCCTGTAATGAGACACACAAGTATCAAAGCACGTTTAATGTATTTACTGAACCTATGGTGTTCAGTATGTAGTTTTCTCATGCGTAAGGATGCACGAATTATGTTTTGGCATAGGCCCAGAGCTAGTATTCTACGATATGATAATAATATCCTTCTCAGAGACTCAGGCCTAATAACGTTCCTGGAATATCATTTAGGGTGATCCTGGTACAATCGATGCGACCGAGTCCAACGCGGCCAGCGGAGATTCTGAAAATAAACTGACGACAACCACAGTGCCAACAGCACCAGTAGTAGCCAGTGAAACAAGGAAAGTAGCTGTTGCAGCCGAGGATGGCAGCTATACTGCGAGTGGGGAGATTATCAGCTCTCAAACGATCTCGAGTAAAACTCGAACCGTTGAAACTATTACGGTAAGTGTATCTATAATATTATTTCAAAGACTTTGATTCTGGGTATGCTAATGAGACTTTTGGCGCATTTTGGAACGTTTAGTATAAAACCGAGAGGGACGGTGTAGTAGAAACCCGGGTAGAACAAAAAATAACGATTCAGTCCGACGGAGATCCGGTTGACCATGACCGAGCGCTAGCCGAAGCAATTCAAGAGGCAACTGCTATGAACCCCGATATGACCGTCGAGAAGATAGAGATCCAACAGCAGACAACACAGTAATAAACTTACCAAACATTGGCAACCAACGGAGGGCACTCATCGTGTGTCAAAACATAATGTTCTTAAAATAATAGAATCTAGGGGAAATTGAATTGGGTATTCACTGCGAATTGTATATTGAAATGCATTCACCGAATGCGCGATAAACAATCAGACTGAATCTTGCCGTTATCTCTAACTATTTAAGCATTCTGTTTGATTCATTTGGGAAAAGTGCCAGGCACGTAACTTCCACAATTTTTCCCTCAAGCAGCCAGAAACGGTGGCTTCTCGTAGTTTGCCCAATCTTACGAGCTTGAGCTTGATTGAAAATCGAGCTTGTTAAAGAATGAAATAAAGAAGATGGTACCTGGTACCATATAAAACTGCAGTGTTCATATTCAGATGATTAAGAGTATGTATTGGTTACATACGCACGGAGCGTAAATATATATTATACATAATATGTATACATAATCGTGTATGTATGTAAACAGAGGAGTACGCTGTTCATAGATGCGAAGTGCGACCGAGTGCCCCATAAAGTTATGTTATTCGCGATGCGAGTAGCCCGCGAAAGAGGATTACCGCTGTTGCAGCCGTAATTTTCGGTATGTCGGAAACTATTGAACATTTTAGTACGAATACAAATCCGAAACATGTTTTACCCTTTTACCTATTCCGCTTTCTGTTGGCATTCGAGTTCTAAAAGCTTCTGCTAGAATTCTATGTCAAGTTGCAATAAAAAGGGAAGATTAATAAAAAATCAGAGACTCGCGAAGCAGGCAACGGTAATTTATCTAATATCAATATTGTGTAGCCGTAAGCCGATATACCGATGAAAGATCATGGGGAAAGTAAGAGTTTGTAAGATTTTCAACGTACCACTGCTTCCCGTATAATTTTCTCACAGCGAGTCGTGCAGTGCGATTAGCGCTAGACGGTTCGTCAATGACTATTGCTGAAGATGCCACGGTATTTATCCAGTAATCGTATTAAGGATACTGATATCAAATCAGCAAATACCGGAGACTGTGCAAATTTTTTTAAATTACGTACCTTTAAGTGAAAGAATGTTTAGTAACGACTAATAAGAGCTAAGAGCTAAGAGCTAAGAGCTAAAAGCTAATAAATATAACTTCACACCAAGCTACGTCGATCGGCGTATAAATCTAAATCTAATTATTAGCTTGCATAGCGCTAGAGATAAAAGATTCTAAGGACGTTTTGTTTGTACAACAGCTTTCGCCTTAATTCTTTTGGAGAACTGTCATCCTAAAGAAAAGACCGATACAAAGAAATAATGGGTTTAGTAACAGCTCAGAGAGATTATTACAAGCCGAGTCACATTTTCCTGAATTAATGAAACTATATATATAAATCTATAAATACACGTATAAAAATGTAATACAGCTTCATATATTTATGTATGGATAGTGTGTATATTGTACATGCGGCAACTCTGAAACATTAAGGATATGCATATCACACTGTAGAAGGCTTGTTTATACCTTTGTTCTCAATTTGTATTCTTTTACTTCTTTGGTTTGCCAAACGCCAAAACCTCCCTCGCGTTTAAGCACAATGCATTTATTTAGAAATTCAGGGTAGAGTGCTGACGAACGGCAGTAAACATTTTTTACTTTTCTACTTTTACACTACTATATTCATTACATAGAAAGATTAAAGGGAATCTGTTAGCATTAGTGAGATCAAAGGAGTACACTCGAGATGGTGTAACAATTAGGCTTGCGGTTTTTATGACATTGAGTTTTGTGCCCATACACAGTATGACATTAGACTACTGGTACAATGGAACAAAGGATAATCATTGCCACTCTACGTGCGAAGTGCATTTCGTATTACCAATTAAGCTTTGTTATGCACGGCCGACCAAAAGAGCTGTCGACGTGTCACAAAATAATATACCGATTCATTGTATTTTGTCCTACTTTGTAGCGTAAGGTCATATCTCAAGATGTGCTCAACAATAATAATGTAACAGTTTCGTTCTATTGTCAGCCATCGCTCTTGACCGCAGTTCTTCAAACTGAGAATTCCATAAGTCAGTGTGTCGATATCGCATGATCTAGTAAAGGTTTCGATAAAGAGAATAATGTTTTTCTACTTGTACCTTTTTATCTCGTCTACTTTTATAAGCCACACACTTGTTTGTAACGTATCTAACATTCCATGCTTGTAGTGACTAACAGATGTCTATGTATTATAAAATGCTGTGTCACTTACGAATTATTTATTCGAATATTTCGTAAGATTATTATAGTTTTACATTAACCCTGCTTGAAGAGAAAACATACCATCCGCGTGAATGAGAAGGCACACCAATTCGGAGTAACTTTTGATACCCGCTTGTGTACCAGCGACAAGTTCAAGCAGCGTACAAATGTAGCTTGTAATGTTTTGTACTTTGATAATTTTTGTTGTTTATTTAGTTATATTATATGATAATTAAAGTATTATCGAAGTAATATAATCATTTTGTAAGTGTATAATTATCATTCAAGATATATCTCACAAGGGGAGAGAGAGAGAAGGAGGGAGATAGATACACGTTCAGTTTATCTACAAACTGTTTTGCTGCTTACGCTGACATGTTGCTCGAAATTTTATTCTTATTATGTTCCAATCGTGCTATCATCTCTTATGCATGGCACTGCCAGTGACCTTTACTTTAGCTGTGACAATAAAGTCAGCATGCGACAAATTCATGTGCGACACAATTTTACCTCTGCCAGCCAAATGTTTGTTTTTACTCATCCAAATGGACAAGAAACATCGAAAGGCATTTGTTCAAAAAGTATAATAAAGGCCGAAGTCAAAATATTGAGATGTTTTATATACCCTCACTCAAAAGTGTATAGTTTGCGTTTTAGGAATTTGAAGAATGGCTATTGGTAAAGGCCATATGTCTTTAAATAGGTGGTAGGACAATGGGTTTAGTATTTACAAATGATCGTAACACACGGGAATGCTTCTTTCTTGGTGCGTTACCCCAGAATGGTCTTGGCGTGACATGACTGCCTCTTGTGGCATTGGCGCTGGGTGCTAATTTTTTTTAAACAAGACAGTTACTTTATATATTATATAGTACATACTTATTTCATATGAGAGTGGATAAATACCAATTTTCCATGGTGGGAACACTTGTGGTTTCTGTTCTGTAAGGCTAGACGAGACAGTAACATTAAATTTCATACTAGGTTGCTGAAAAAGTGCCCTAGAGATAGATTTTTTCAACGCAGGGGGTAAATTTAGTGAATCTGAAAAAATGATATGAATCTATTGAAGGCTGATAAAATGATGACTTGGATTGATGATTACAGTATCCTCTACAATATCAACCTGCGATATCTGCCTGAAAGTCTGTTTTCGATGATTTTCTTGCGAGGCGAAGGTGTTTCTCTCTTTTAAATCCTTTCATAAAGGATCTGCATACATCATTAACAGGTTTTCCATTTATAATTTCTATAATCAGTGCAAATAAGACATATAAAAAGCGAGAACTTGCCCCAACGACTTATTTTTTAAACTCACGTATTGAATCGTTATTGGCTATTAAATTTTCCTTATATCGAAGGCAGGATGTCACAGGATTATTTTGTACTTGAAGTTCTCTGAGTGATAGCAAACTATTGAGACAGTCGGTTAAATCCTCAATATCATCTATGTAGTTGTCCCTAACATCGAGGACTTGCAATGACTTTAAATGTTCAATCCCTCTTAACGAGCCCATTTTATTGCCCGAAATGTTCAATACTCTTAAAGATCCCTGTTTTGTAATACGAAAATACAAAATCATGTAGCATTCGATTACCAAGTAATGTTTTCGTCGTTAAAATAATCTTACGGATAGTGCCATGATACTTCGGATATCGAAGCAAAGTGGTTCACTAATCTTCTGATTCTCTAAATATAATACTGTTAACTTTTTGGAGTGTTCGAGTCCTTCAAGCACACTGATAGTATTCGAGCCCAAATATAAAGTATGCAGATTATTAAGTCCACTCAAGTTCTCTATTTTCGAAATAGCATTGTGTTGCAAATACAAGTGCGTCAGGTTCGAAGCGAATTGCAAATTCTCTATTCTTGGTATATTATTATTTTGCAAATATATTACTCGCACATTTTTGTAGATTGCTAAATTCCCCTGCAGAGATCGCAATCTATGACTAATTAATTTTATTTTTGTCTATTTTATCCGGCGTACTTACGATGCTTGTGATGAATTTATTGTTCATCCGCAAGTGGGTCATTGTGCAAAGATCGCTTTTCTTTAATTGTCTGCTCAACGATTTTTGCAATTGCACTTGAGAACATGTTCTTTCGATATAGTCTGCTGTTAGTCTTACCATCTTTCTTTCCATTGAGCACGGGAATGATATAATCCGTCAACATCATTGATCAAACATCCATTTCAAAACCGCGTAACCTCGGGGCGACACTTGCATCTTTTTCACGCTCGTAGGAAATCGACATGAACGCTTCGATGGCTATCGATAATCGTATAAATCATACATCTCATGGCTTTAGGAATTTGAATGTATTATTTGTAAAAGAAGCAGTTGCATAACTGCTATCAACGACGGATCATTGTTCATTTTGAGCCTTACATTATTTCATTGGAAAGATGTTGTACTACATCTTCATATATTTAACACTTATGACATAATGATGCTTTGTGCGCAATTAAGTAACGGGAACGCTGTATTGGTTCATTATTCTTATCCTTTGGTCTATACTTTGGTAACTAGACACCACCATGGCTTACATCCGAAAGTATATATTACAATACAAACAGGCGACACATTTATACCACACTGATGATCAATCATCACGACCGCATTAAGAAATGTTACGATTTGTATCCATTTGGGTTGCTCTGCTGCCATTTCCATGTATCGGAGCCTATGATGAATTTCATTAATATACAGGAACTCTGGTCCACCCCTTCTGCATACCGGATTCAATTAAAAACTTACACATATTGTCAATGTCTTTTGTTGCATGCCAATCCAACTCGTTGTTCGCGACGCTAGCATCGGCATAGCTAGAGGAAATATCGCCGGGTCTTCGTTCAACTATCTTGTATGGAATTTTTCGGCCGGATGCCTTTTCAAATGCATGTATAACTTCCAATACCGAATAGCCCTTTCCAGTGCCCAAATTAATTGGTTTAAATCCCGATGGGTTCTTCGTCTTCTGATAAACCATTGCCCTGACATGTCCCAATGCAAGGTCCATAATGTGTATGTAATCACGGACACCTATATAAATTCAATGACATTTCATTGTCTTATTCTACTTCCTGCTTACTCGAAAGCCTACTTCGTACATACCAGTTCCATCGGGAGTGTCATAATCATTGCCATATACATACAGCAGTTCTCTCTTGCCAACCGAGACTTGAGCAATAAATGGCATTAAATTGTTAGGTATCCCATTGGGATCTTCTCCAATTTCCCCCGAAGGGTGAGCACCAACAGGATTAAAGTATCTTAACGATATGACCGACCACTCCTAAAGATTGACTGCTTTTTTAAAAACCATTATCTATTGGTAAATGATGGTTCCAAGATTCATTATGTACCTTATCGGATGAACATAAATCCTTTAAGATCTCCTCAACCACATACTTAGTTCTACCATATGGGTTTGTGCAATTGCCTGTACTCATATCTTCGACCAATGGCAACTTTTCAGGAACCCCATAAACTGTCGCACTGCTTGAATAAATGAACTTCTTGACATTGCGTTCCCGCATTACCTCCAACAAGTTCAAAGTACCTCCCACGTTTACTTTGTAATACTCCAAAGGTTTCTGGCATGATTCACCAACTGCTTTCAATGCGGCAAAGTGTATGACACAATTGAAAGTATACTGCGATGAAATAATAATTGTCACACACTTGCTTTTATGAGTGAAGTAATACTTTTATTGTTTTTAAATTCTTACCTTCTCAAAGATATTCCTCAATTCATCTAAATTTGTGATGTCGCAAGGAATAAATGTAACCGACTTGTTTGTCAATTTCTCTACTCGTTGAAGACATTCTGGCTTGTCGCTCCCTTCTCCTATAATTCGCAGGACAATACCAAATAAGGAAATCTCTTTGGTACACTACATAGATTATAGCGACAAAAATTAAAAATCTACATAATGGACGTCTGATCAATGTTATCCAATGATACTTTGCTTTAGTAATAGGATCTAATTCAATATCTATGCAACAGCGGTTTAGTCCCCATAAGGGCTGTTGCACCTCACCTTTATGAGCATTACTAAGGTTGTCTATAACCACCACCTGAAAGCCTGCCTGGAGGAGCTCCAATACAGTGTGAGAACCAATGTAACCAGCACCTCCCGTCACCAGAATATTGCCGGAATCGCTTGCCATTCCGTTTCGTGCTGTGTTATTCGTTATAGATTCGTAAACAAAATATTTAACAGCAAGGATACTTGTCGTTACGATAAGAATATTACGGAACATCGCGAAATCTAAGAGAGAAGCAGAGGCTCGAGTGAAAATTACAGGAAAAGCTCTATTGCGCTAAGGATACACTGCATTGGGTGCATACTGCGTTACGGTGTCCGTGTATATATGTAAACGGTGTAAACTGTACATTGACCTCGCTCAAGGGCATTCGGCACTATATACAGCAAGGATAAACGCAAGAAATAATAAAGACACGTGGATGCGACTTTCACTCTTGACCACCTGATGCATCAGGGACATGGCACTATTCATTACGAAGAAAACGGTGTATTTTAATCGTACCTTGAATGTCACTCGATGCACTCTGCCTTGGTAACCTTACGTGAGGGCGGTCGCCGATGAACTGTCTTTATCGTAATTCAGGTACGGCCAGTATAGGATACTTGGTGATAAAGTTATGTAATAGTACTGACACATCATCAGGCATCGGGGCATCCGTCATCAACACCGCGGGAGCCGTATCTTCAATCGAATTCTAAACGAAATTCTTTACAGCTGCGCGATTGCACCTACGTTCCGCACAACACTCTAATCTTCCCATTTATTTGGATGCTTCGGATCCATCCCTGCATAATACAGTGGCTATTCCATTAGAACGAAGCCTTGATACGAATGAGTTGGGAGCCGACAGCTCACAACTGTGGCAACTATGCGTCGACCAGCACTGATGGCATTATTCATTTGCTCAGTGGGACTTGTAGTCCGCTCCGCCCCCTCTGACAACTCTGCTGCTCTTGCCACGTTTTATTCGAAACAATTTGTGAGCGTTGGTCGCTTGTCTCGCCGATCTGATCATGTTGGCTCAGTCCATAATGACGAATAGCGACTGAACGTAGTTCAATAGATAGATGCCACTGAATCCATGTAAATGCAACTCTCCCGCGATAATACTGCGCGGTATTGCTCCTGTTCGCAGGCCCTCTTTACGAGTGCACTAAACATCGGTACTCCAGAATTACATATGGTCCAGAATTTGAAGCTAGAATTTGCGTTGCTTCAAGCAGGGAGTTGGGCAGTACGAAGCATGAAAAGACACGACGAAGCACTACTAGCTGCTCTTTGCAGTGCTGTGCATCCTTCCATGAGGAGGTCCTGCTATGGGCCCCAGTGGACCCTGCTATTAAATCCTCTATCCCCTCCAATCCCCTCCAGAAGCGGTGGATGGTCCAATGGGTGTTTCTTCGATGGTTCCCGGTGGTTCCTGCGTCTCGGGAGCACTCGGGATGCTCGGGAGTACAGGGAGCCCAGGCCCCCGGACACATCGCCGGATCGCATTCAATCGCCATCAGTCGCCATATTGCAGCTTGGCGACTTTACCGCAAGTTTCTTTTGACAGATGCTGTCTGGGCGATGTGTATGTGTGCGTGCGTGTGCGTGTTCGCGCGCGCGCGCGCGTATGTGTGTATGCCTGTGACAGAGTTCCTCTGACTGATAAGACACGAGCGTGTTAGGAAAGGAGTAACAGTGGCGAGTGTGAATGGGGCACCGAGCGTAAGGTCATTGGAACGCTTGCCGATCGGACTCGGGCTTCCGGATGTTGGGTCGGGGACGTCGAGAACGCACTAGCAAAGAAATCGGATAACAATCGGTCGGCCATAGTGCGTGAAAGTTTAAAGTGGCAGGGAGTGCGGTGCGGTGCGGTGCGATGCGATGCGGTGCGGTGCAGTGTAGTGGTGTGCAGTGCAGTGCAGAGCGGTTTGCTCACGGACGGCGAGATTTCAGTGGAATGCCCCTCTCGACATTACGGCACTGCGCCTTCTGAAATGCGGCCCCGTCCCGAGAAAAACGGGGGCCCGTCCGGGCGCTTTACCTCTCTCCCAGTTCAGGAGCAGCAGTAGTGCCGCCAAGTTTTTCTAACTAGCGGATGTGACAGCCAGTCGATTCTGTCATGGTGATTGATATAGAAAGTAGGAAAGTGATTATGTTTGGGTGCATCAGCCAATTCACTGACAGATGGAATGCGAGCGCTACCTGCGAGCGCCTCGAAGTACAGCGCAGCGCGGGGACGGCGACTCTTTAATACTCTGACGAAGCCAAGATAAGTCGTGGACACGCAGCCAGTTTGTTCAATAGATTTTTCCACGAGAACAGACTGATCGTCATAACGCCGAGTATTTCCACTAGGGATACCACAACAATTGCGAAGATCAAGCATCTACTCACAAGCGTACATTTTGAATATCGTGACAATCCTTGTGCGTGAAGGAATACATATATGTATCGACGCGAGCCGAGGAAAGTGCGCCCGAACCTGTTTTAAGAAAGCCACGCAAAAAAGGTTCTCTGTGGAATTTGCAGAGTGTTCGGGCAGGAGCCGATAAGAGTGATCGGTGCGGATGTAAATAAGTAAACGGTGTGGTTTCGGTGCTACCTCTTTCGAGTACGATCGGCGATCGAAACGGCGCGTTGACCCAGATTTCGACGGGTCAAGCAAGGTAAGCCAGCAACGGGGAACTCGCAGCGGACTTTCTGAAATGGGACACATCATAGCCTGGAGGTAAATTAGCCGTGATGTCCAATAAGAGTAAGCCCCAGCCGCAGCAGCAGCAGCAGCAGCCGCAGCAACAGCCGCAGCAACAACAGCAGCAGCAGCAGCAGCAGCAGCATCATCACCATCATCATCATCACCATCATCCTTCGCACGTGATCAAGTCGTCAGTGGACCAGGTGCCACCGCGGTATCAGCCTCCGCCACAGCCGAGTAGTGGTATCTTGAAGAATCATCCTCATTTCACGACGGCCCCTTCCGCAGGGCCGACAGTGCAGTCGAGCGGGCAAGGCCCAGCGACGGCCTTGAATCATCAGCAAGTGGTGCAACCGCGTCCGGTGAGCCAGCAGAAGGATGCCCAAGGCAAGTACTCGCCAGGGATAGAGCACCGTCACCATCCACAAGGAGGAAACAGTTCGGCCACGTCTGCTCCAAAGAGCCAGCAGCTACCCTACCTTCACGCGAAGGTCGGCCAAGGCCAATTCCTACCGCCGAACAGTCAGTATCCGACCGTAAATAGTGGACAGACACCTCCAATCAGGCAGCAAAGGATAAGCGACGACGAATTCCTCAGGCTGGCTCCGGTGGAGATGCTCAAGTTCGTCCGGAAGACCGAGAGTGACATCGCGAGGCTCGCCGCTGAGCAGAATCGACAAATACAAAGCTTGGTATGTAGGAACAAACCACATCCTTTACCGTCCGATGCATTAGTTCTTTCCTAGTTTCCTGTAAGAGAGACCGTCGGCTCGGTGTGTACGTTGGAGAGAGAGAGAGAGATTAATGCCTGATAGGCAGTGCACGCTTTGCGAGAGCCGGCCGCATTAGAGATTTACCGTGCCAATTACTTCGAGTCGCATTCACTCGAGGGATTCTGCTGCAATAGGAATGTGATCGGAGGGATTCTCGCAACTTGACACGGAAGTTTTCGAGAAGCTTGTAGGTCAGATCGTAATTTCAGCGAGTCCACGCGCACGTGTGCTTGACTGGAAAGAATGCGGCTTGCAATTACCATTCTTTAATGATACGTACCGGGACTTTCGATATTGGTTGTCTCCATCGCGAGCGAGTCACTCTTGCAATCAATATTGAAATAGCCTCTGTGCTAAATGGAAATAAGTATAGTTGAAACAGAGATGGCTCCATTTACAGCTTGGCGAACTCCGTGCGTTGAAGGAAGCAAACCAAAGACTAAGTGACGATAATCAGGAATTACGAGATCTGTGTTGTTTCTTGGACGATGACCGACAGAAAGGTCGAAAACTAGCGAGAGAATGGCAAAGGTTCGGCAGGTATACGGCGAGTGTTATGCGACAGGAGGTCTCGGCTTACCAGAACAAGCTACGCCAGTTAGATAATAAGCAACAGGAGCTAATAAAGGATAATTTGGAATTGAAAGAGTTGTGTCTATACCTCGACGAGGAGCGGGGTGGAGGGCAGAGGGACGACGGTGATGGTTCAAGTTCAAGTACAAACGCCGAAGAGACTGTTCCACCCAGACCCAGGCACACATCTACATTTAACGGTACAAATTTCACCAACTCGAGCTACTTTCCTCCTGTAACTTCAAAGTTCAGCCGACTTCCCAAAATTCCTCCTTCAATTGTATCGAATCATTTAATTATAGATCAGACGATGCAGTACGTGAGGAGTTTGGAGCAACGGGTGAAGCAACTCGAAGAGGATAAGAGCATGCTGCAAGCACGCGCCCAAGGATGGGAAATGCCACCCGGTGAAGTATGGGAGAATCCAAATAGTCCTGGCGATAATACTACTCACTTTGGAAGTCGACCAGAGGCCGTAGTCCGAGCTCTCCAAGTTCTCGAAGTCAGAGAACAACTGGAACGAGAAGGCGGGCATGATGGGGAGAAGGCTTTGGTCAGAGAAATGTGTAACGTGAGTTGTCTCAATCCCTCCTTTCCTAAAATACCCGAACCTACCAACTTTATATCATGCTCGTAGCCCACATGAACAATATCATAAAGAAACCTTGACATTTTTCAGGTTGTCTGGCGAAAGTTGGAGGAGGGCCCTCAAACGAGGCATTAACGACTGCTCTAAAAGACTAGCCAGATATTATAACGTAGCCCTATAGTGTTATTCGTTTACGCGAATAAGGTACCTAATAGTATTATAGTAGTTAGTAATGCAAGCGATGTTATCAACTTTTTAAGTCTATTTGCATCTTAGATTATACCGATTTAAGAATGCATTACGCCTGAAGGGCAGTAACATTGTTAAGCTGGTAGCGCCGTTAGCTTGCCTGTATGGATTGTTAATAAACTTTATTTTTATTACGAATCTGTTATAATTTCTCTTACACTCGCGCCTACTTTCTATTATGATGGAAGTTGCTCCGACGAAAGAACTGCTAATACTATCTTTAGGTGCAGGGTGACCATCAAGTTTAAATTGGTTGGTGGATACTATTTGTTAGCCATTCTTCTGAATGAGTGCACCTGGGCATCCCTTTCACCGCAGTTAATTATCCACCGGGTTCACTCTGAGGAGATTTTATAGAAAAGGGGCTCGTTTTTCGATTACACAGGGGGACTATACACTGTGCTCGCATCTGTACGTTGATTCCGTTTCCATTTTTATCCCGTGAAAGACTCGTCTTTCAATGGCTATTGCATATCGCACTGCCCCAGATTGCTCCGTATTCCTTCCCCTCTCTTTCTCACCAGTCTATGAATTAAGACGATTTGTAACCGTGAAATACAAATTATATGAACCGCGCTTTCCTCTAAAAATTCTCTAAATAATCACTTGACGGCTTGGACCAAATGGACAATTAGAAAGAGAGAAAGAGGCTTCTATTTGCTGTCATTGCTAGACTATCTGTAAATCCTCGGCTCCAGGGTCCTGACTCTTGAGTTTGCGCCGAACCACGCAGTGTCCCTGGAGGTGGGAACCGACGCAGCGCGGCGGGTAGATAGAACTTCCCCAGAGAGATGAGAATCAACGGTGATGTGCGTGTGCCTTGGGGAGGACAACGCAAGATTCATCCTCCTTTTCGTCGTTTTGGCAGCTTACATGCTCGCCGGCGCTGCATTATTCCAGCGTCTTGAAGCTGATCTCGAAGTGCGTCAGGTACGAAAATTACACAAGCTAAGTGAGATGCCCTACCTTCGGAAACTAGGTGATCCACATGATTGAAAAATCCATAGGCCGCGGAATTCTGGCGCGTTTATCACACTTTTAAACGACACCATTTGCGGGGTAACGGCCTCGCACTCCAGAGATTGCACGCATTACTCGACGCTTACGGGAACGCCACTTCTTCCGGCATCATCAATAAGCGTCGTCGATGGGACTTCCCAGGCAGTTTTCATTTTGTCGGCACTATTGTTTCTACGATCGGTAAGATTCTCACGATTTAACCGACTTAACCAATGGAATTAAAAATCCCAATTGAACGCAATCTATAAGGTCACGATTCGTGTAACAGGGTGTAACAGATAATACCCCTTCACAAATTTTCGATTTTTCGAAGGTTCTCGGACTTTGACGAATGCTTGATTTTTCGATTGTTTGTGTATCAAAACGAAAAGAAAACATGAAACCAGTGGGAGAAATGCCGGAATTGTACCGAAAACACATGGAAAACCGATCCTGAATAATGATCTTCATCTTATTTGGACGGGTTTTTTCCATGTTTTCCATACTTCCCGACATTTTCCGGGGCTGAAATTTGGTGGGGAATGTTTTCTTGCATCAAGGAAGAAGTGATATAAATTCCAGAGCCCCAGCTCAAAATTCATTTTTTTGCAAATTTTTGTGGGTATACCCCTTGACGAATTTTTGGGCCAAAAAATGAACTTTGACCTGGGGTTCTGGAATTTATACCACTGTTTCCTAGCTAAATACTGAATCACTGCCTGAAATACCAGACCCTGAAACGGTTGGGAAGGGTGTTTCACAAATTTTAGATTTTTCCAGGGTTCTGGGACTTTGATGAACGTTTGATAAATCAATTGTTTAAGTATCAAAACGGATAGAAAACATGAAACCAGTGGTAGAAATGCCGGAATTGTTCCGAAAACACATGGAAAACCGATCCTGAATAATTCATTTTCGGGGTTTTTCCCATGTTTTTCATACTTGCCGACATTTTCCGGGGCTGAAATTTGGTGGAGAATGTTTTCTTGCACCAAGGAAGAAGTGATATAAGTTCCAGAGCCCTAGCTCAAAATTAATTTTTTCGCAAATTTTTTTCTCACTTGTGTCGTCTGCTCAGCGACACACAACACAAGTGACATTACACGGCTACCAAAACAATTGCGCAATGTCGGTATTACCGATAAATCAATGGTAAAAAGCTGGTCCCATTCTATCTGTTGCACCCTGTAACACCTGTGGGATATCAGGAAGAAATCCCTATACATATTCCGAGTTGTGTAGACTTGAGTATTCCATTGAAGTCGAAGATATATATTCTAAGGCGGACTGGATTATTTTCCTTCCAATATTAGATCCCGATAGGAAAGTAATCGTATTGATTAAATTATCGTGCAAAACTTGGCAGCGATGCTTCGAAGCGAAGGGTCATTGGCCACTGCTTACATGGGAATGCACCGGTGAATTCCAGAATACTAATATCATGCGACCCAGTGCCCAGTCTCCGGCGCGCATACCCTCGGAAATATTCTTTCCTCTCGCTCTACCGTATTCGAGCTTTATCAGTATGTAGATGTATTTTCAGAGCAATGGATTCAATTTAATAGCGGCTATTTTGTATCAGGATATGGAAGCGCGGCCCCGCAAACTACCGGGGGCAAAGTTGCTGTCATGCTCTATGGGTTCTTCGGATGCTCCGGTAAAGGCAGTCAGAGATGCGTAGGAGAATTGTTTAAATGTCAATGATTATTACATACCTCCTATTACTTATAGGCGGGATTCTGTTTTTCAATTTATTTCTGGAAAGGATCATTACGTTTCTCGCGTGGATCCTGCGTAGTTTGCACATACGTCGCTTAAAGAGGCGAGAACGAATGAATGTGCCGAGTGTACGTCGGACATCCAAGTCCTCTGGCAGTCAAAGATCCTCCTTACCCGACGTGCTGGACGATGATGAGAATTTCGATCTCGAAGAATGGAAACCAAGTGTCTACTGGGTAATGTTGCACTTATCCATGGCCTCCTGTGTGACAGCTTGTTGCGCCGCTGCTGTATACGCGCCTCTCGAAGGCTGGACATACTTTGACGCACTTTACTTCTGTTTCGTGAGTTTCACCACCATCGGATTCGGTGATTATGTCAGTACGCAACAGCCGAATTACCCGTATCTTCACCTGTACGTATCTCTGTTGTGGCTGGACTGTCCGCAACATTATTAATTGTGTGCCTCCGTTTTTGCAGGTATCGCATCGCAAATTTCGTCTTCTTGGTCTTGGGCTGCTGCTGCATATATTCCCTGTTAAACGTCACTTCGATTGTACTGAAACAAGGCTTAAATTTCGTTATAGAGAAGGTGCAATGTCGGAATCGCAAGGCCGTGCCGCAGTTGACGAGGAGAAAGTCATCCCTCTCAGCGTCCTATTATTCCAAGAGGAGAGGTACAAGGGGAAGAAGTTCGATCAAAGTTACCGATTTATCCGAAACGCCGAGGCGATTGTCGGGTGAGATGACATCGATCAAGGACTTTCTTTCGGCGAATCATGTGGCGTTCGCTATTATGCAGAAGCAACTGTACGAAACTGCTCAAATGCAAAAGGGAGGTGGACCATCTGCAACTCCGAATCCGACAATCTCTAATAAGCCTAGCGCTGTCGGCCCGTTGGCAATTGCGAGCGAGAAATTCCAGACCAAGGCAGGAAACAGCAGGTAGACGGTAGGTAGAGTAGAGGGGGTCAATGGATTATGGAACGGAAGCAATTGCAGGCTGCAAATATCTAAGCACAAGTTCTAGTCTTGTTCGTTGCACTTGGCAAATCCAACAGCTGCTGGGCCATAGTGGAAGTAAGTTTGTTAGTCGCGGCGGCCGTCATCGAGTAACTTTATTTAGATCATGTTTACAGCACAGTCCATGTACTCAACAACATTAACAAACATGCAATCTTTTGTCTTCGCATATGCCGCAACATGTATCGAATGATGTGTATACACATAGTATAATGCATGTAAAATAAAAGCTGCATTATTTCTGTCAACTTATTCTCCAGCGATTTGCCACTTTTCTGCTGAATTACGGATCGACGTGAATTAGTTTTCTCTTACGTTCGCCAGGTGAAAGTAAATGTCGCGTAAACGCAACGTCTACATGCATTATAAGCATGCAAAGACAAAAGTTGTCCAGTCTAGGTCTATCTATAGGAACTCTGGGTCATTTTTATTCCGAGAGTTCGCAGTGGTAGCGGAGGATGAATGTAAGATTGGTACATCGAGTCAACCTTGTGAACGAATTTACTACCACCATGAAACGATTACGCGAAATTGAGTCCACTTGACTGGGAGCCTAAGATCGGGAACAGTGGCGTTCTCTTTCGACAGTGACAGATGCAAGTAATTACGGCAAGAAGTTAGAATTACGAGAGAGTAAAAGTGAAACAGCCGTTCATTCACATAGACTACAGGACTTCGCGTAATCTACAGACAATCGATTTACCATTAAAGCCAAATGTGACGTGAACAGCAATTTATCAGCTTATTTCCTTGTACTACCTTCAGGTCATAGACTAGTTAAAAAAAATCACATTATACCGATGAAATCACGCAGATCTAAGACCGAGCGAGATTGTTTTACCACGAAGATCAAGTCAGGTTTAAACATCACTTTAAACGCAACACTGAAATTCGGCTGCTCTAACATTGACGATTGAATCACATCGAATTGAAGCATCGTTTTCGATTTTGAAAGACTACCAGACCTAACGTCAAAGACGCCCGCAAAAAGTACAAGGACTTGTTCTACCAGCTTCCGCTCAGTACTTGTGAGCTCCGAGAGAATGAGTCCTGGATTGAATGTATGTATGGGACTACAACGTTTTCCAATGTTTGTACGCATATGAGTAGATTCCTTTCTCTGCACCTTTGGCGCACCCGCTCACCGCTGAGCCGTTAGTTGGACGCTCAGACAAAATATTCACAAAATAGTGTTTACTCCGTTCCAACAAATCTGCTGCGACCACGGTGTCCCCCGGACCTGGCCACTATCAACCCTACAACCAACAAAACAGCGCCTAGTGTTTCGCACTGACGCCTACAAAGCTGCCTTCCAAATTTTCCAACGGGAGTATTTCAACTATCTCCCATGAACGACTCGCGTTCTCATTTGGTAAGGGCAGCAAAAGCACAGTAACCTCTAACTGTGCACAAAGTTATGAGATTCATATCTCAGGAAATTGACAAGGCCTCTCGCTATGAGGCTGCCACCAACCCTTTCAACGTATGTCGCGCATACGTACAAATTGTTGGCCGACCAATTCGAACCCACCGCTTATCAGGTCAACGTCATTCGAAATTTTGATTATTCTCTGTTTAAAGAATTCGGTACTCGTGTCACAGGTCTGAATGTACTCGGACAATGGAAGGTTTTC
Source organism: Ectemnius lituratus (assembly GCA_910593735.2). Classification (NCBI taxonomy): domain Eukaryota; kingdom Metazoa; phylum Arthropoda; class Insecta; order Hymenoptera; family Crabronidae; genus Ectemnius; species Ectemnius lituratus. Next base: position 228,303 of record OU343036.1, on the reverse strand, counting down.
CTCTGTGATAGGTGGTGGTGGTTGGTTTTGATTTTGAGGTGGCCGGTTCCGTGGCCGCGGCACTTGATCCGCCGGCTCCATCAGATGAGAATGTTTCTTGCGTTGATGTTGCAGTAATTTCGCCTTACTCGCGTATTGCTTATGACACCATTGGCAACCTTGAGGAGTGGTCGTGATACTACCGACTGTTTGACTAAATGTAGGATTTGGTAAACTAGTGTAATCGGACTCCTTTTGCCGATTACTCGGTGGTAAAGCCGCTCCCGGGTGATTTTTCACGATATGTGCCTTACGCTTACTACTACTCTTATATACTTTGTCACAATACTGACAATAATAATCCCTGGTCTGTCGTAAAATTGGCAAATTTAATTCGGGTACTGACTCGGGGGCAACATCCGGGTGACGCTTTGCCAAGTGATTTACGAGCATACCTCGCCGTTTGAAACCCACCAAACATTGGTGGCACTTGTAAATAAACCGGTTGTAATCGCTCGGGTTTACCTGTAACATGATCAAGACGACTTTCACAAGATGCTCAATTACCGGCCGGCGTGCCTTATCAGTAGAAACACGATTATACCTTCGGCACAAATTTTTTTGTGTGATTGATATGCGCCATTTGCTCCTCGGTTGCTGTTTGAGAATTATGCAGTTTAGTCATATGTTCCTTTAATTTGTCCTTCCTCTTGAATCGCTTTCCACAATTGGCACAATGGAATTCTCTGATGAAAGCAAGCTCGTTAAAATTCATGCGCAAATAACATGCTGTCAAAATCCATATGCTCCACCACTCGAGTATACCTATGATCAGAATGTTTAAGCAGATGCATTTGTAGCTTATCAACTGATGGGAAACGTTTCGCACAAACGTGACACTTGTGCTTTCTCTCGCAATGGTGTGCTCTAATATGTTTCCGAATTACGGAGTACTTTATGAATATCCGCTGACAGTGGGGGCAGCTAAATGTACCGTCATCTCTCCTGTGAGTCTCCACATGATTCTTCAAAGTCATTCCTTGATTGAACAACTGTCTACACATTGGACACTCAAAGATTTGTTTGTTTTCTGCAAGTAATGATTGGTAAAAAAGATAGTATAAACTATAAGTTAAGTTAAATGACACGCAGTTGCGCGCTGTCCATTACCCCGGTGTGTTCTCAGATGGCAAGATAGAGCTGAATTATTCATAAATCTTTTAAAGCAAATATTGCACGGCAGTGGCTTTTGGTCCTCAGCACCATGCACCAAACAGTGCTGTTGAAGTCGTACTTTCGTTGCAAAACGTTTGTAGCACATTGAACACTTATATGTAGTTAAAGGAGTTAATCGTTTCGTTTTTGACGAAGATAGCCGCCCATGCTGCGCAACGTGATTAATCAGATCCCTCGGCTTCTGAAATTCTATACCGCATTGTGGGCAAATGGTGGATTGATTTTTTGTCTTGATTTTATCAACAGTGTGAGCAAGTGCGTGTAAATTGAGAAGAAATGGTTTCGCGAACACGAGGTCGCAACCAGAGCACATCCATTCTTTCCTACCGGTTTGCCGCGAGTTTTCCTTTTCTTTCAAGTTTCTGCCGCGAAATACTTTCAATTGTCGAGTCTGATTGAAAGAATTCTCTTCGAGACGGGGCAATGCCGAAACTTCCTTAGAATCTTTAAAGGAAGAATAATAATCACAGTCACTTGTATTTTCTGATTAATAAGACAACGTGTACCTTTGTCATCTTGTGCGTCTGGCATAAGAGCTGGCAAGTTTCTACGAGAGGCATACTCCAAACTAGGCCCGGCCTTCAATTCTTCATTCGGTAAAATACTTCGAGTAGTCAGGAATACAATTCCATCCCCTTGTTGATAAATCATGAGGTTTTCTTCTCGGTATGTCAGTGCAGGCCTCACAAAGCGCATCCAATTCGAGCTATCTGTAAAGGGATTTCGTCTCTTGCCAAAACTGTCAATATCGAACAATGATATTCTTTGCTATATTATTAACACGCACTTTCGTCGGAAACATCTACTTTTAAAAACTCCCCGTCCTGAGTTTCATAAAGTAATGGAAGCGTATTCTTAACTGGAGTACCATCGTAAGGGCATAGAATTCCTTCTATTGGCCCAAACTGAGTACGCTGCCGAATATATCGTTTTGCAAATACTCCATATTCCAAACCTCCCGGTAGAAGCTCGGCATTGGACAACTTGTTCAAGGAAAGATACGATCCTGGCAGTGTTGCTATAGCTCTAGAGGGCACAGGTTGATCAGCAATTGTGCATACATTGTGAGACGCGCAATTTTCAGCGTTACTGCAATTTCCATCGCATTCATCACAGCCTGCAAAACAAAGAAAGGTGGATAATTGCTGTTTGGAAATTACTATAATAATAATGCAAACTATTACTCACAAAAGTTTGTCTTATCATTTATTTCCTTCTTCAATTTTCTACTGCTTGTCTTCTTCTCTTCGGCACCTTGCAAATTCTCAGTGAGCTGAATTGCTGTCTCAGCATTATTCTCCTTGTTTGAATTCTCCGCACCTGACGAAACCGTTGTCTGCTCACCAGTACCATCTAGATTTTGGCCCTTGAATGTGCTTATAACATTTATTTGGTCGTCTTGCATCACAAGGAAATCTCTTGTCAATGCAAAGTCTGTATTAGACATTCCTGCCAGCATCAGGGGTGTCGCGGAGGGCTCCAATTCTTGAGTAGCCTCTAAAATCACAGTCCATCGTATAATACAAGGAAAGCGTACCCCTGAGGAAGATGTATTCACTCGCTCTTCAAAGTACCTTGCATTAAAATTAATCCAGTGCCAACAGTAGAAACTAATTCTTCCTCATTCCCATTGGCAACAAAATCAGTGGAGGACTCTGGCTGCTGTACACTCTGAGCATGAATGGGATTAGACAGTTGGTTAACATAGTTGATGCCGGATCTTGTATTGGACTCGGGAGCTGATATCAACGGGGAAGATGGACTTTGTAAGACTACAACAGAATTATGGAACGGTGAAGGTGGTAACTGAACCGGAGTCGGGGAATATCTAGCAGCCGAGCTCATGTTAGGGTCAAGAGGACTGACACGATGCTCAAAGTCGGACAACGGAGAAGAGGCTCGGGGCGAGAAAGAAACTTGCTCGTACGATGGAAATAAGCGCGAGTATTCCCGGGACTGATCCTCCACGTACTCCACCTGAATGAAAGCGAAACAGAGGAGAAGTCACTAGCGAAACCAGGTCACAGCAGTGTTCGAGCAGTGTATTGGTCTACTCACAGTCAGGAATAATAGTCTGTTATTCATTTTCTTCGACTGCTCGCACATTGGGGAAGAAAGGGAATTATCGGTATGCCAATTGACTGGACTGCCCGAGACTTTATCGATATTGGCTATCTCAAAGGAGTCACCAGGGGCCCCCTCAGGAGGGCCCCTTGGATCCATTTTGCTTCTCGTTGTGCAGCAGAATATCAGCGACTGCCTTCGATACCTGACAAATGTCAATCACTGTAAAACATCCACTTCTCTTTGTCTCGGAGCGATCCAATTATTGGAGTCAACGAGGAAGTCCGAACCCTCCGTAACCAACAATCCTCTCATCTCGGAGATCCTTCGACCTCTCAGCTGAGTGTTCATGACGACATTCCTCGATGACTGAAAACAGGTGATCGCTCGCCCAATTTTTTCACTCTGCAACCTCTACGACGGGAGACTCACCGACTTCCACATATACTACTCGAAGTCGATGCACTTTTCCCCTCGAGATGCACCTGCTGCTGCAGCAGACACAGACACTAGCTCGTCAACAATCGACATCATTATCAATCAGGGGCCAGGAGAACGACACTCCGCCGCGCCGTGAGCACCACTGCATTTCGCGGGACTCTTCAAAATCCACCGCCAATAAACTTTCACCACACCCCCACATCTTCCGTTATTTCGAATCGCCTCCACCGATCACAATCCACTTAAATTGCTTCATTTCCCATCTACATATCTATAGATTTCAATCTCTCTCCGGAGTGGACAACGCGCGTATATACTATATCGTAGTACTGTATTTCGCGGTGTCCACAGCTTATATTATCTAGCGCTCCATCCAAGTCTAAACTTTTTTATTATTATGACACGCGACATCGGGGATATATTTGTATATGTATGGGGCTGGACATGGTGGTCGGCTCGGGGCTTTCATAAGCTCCCTTAACAACGCAGAGACAACATCGTGTCAACAAGTAAGAAAAGTATGGCCATTATACCATTCACATATTTACGCACCATTATTGTATCAGAAGTCTGCAGAATATATATTTAATATACGCACATATATATAATATATATAAAAATAAAGTGCAGTAAATTATATATATAATATATATTTTCCGGCCAAGATGGTTGTAGAGTTCGAGGAAATCACGAATCTAATAACGGAGAAAATGATGGATCTCGAGATTTTAACAGCAGCGCAGAAATTGCGGATTTCGAGGGACGAATCGAAACTGTTAGACCCAAATTTAATAATGGATGCGAGGCATAAGATGTGTCGAGTGGTGGGTCAGGACAATCATCATCATCAGGCTAAATGCCTCCTCTTGACAGAAAGCAATAAGAGGTATGCATACACACACGTGCTCATACATACATCGCACGAAATATCGCTCGCTTCACTATATATAGCAATATAATCTTAACTCCGCGTGTCGCCGAAAAAAGTTATTAGTCCTGTTCAGATGTCGTGAACATGAATGTTGTGAAAATGAAGTTTATCGCGCGTGCCGCGCATTACTAATTGTAATTTCAGATTAGTGAAACGGGCGCCGGCGAGCGGGACCTGTTTAAAAAAGGAGCAAGAGCTGCTCGATAAGGAGCTGAAGAGATTCGAGTGGGAACTGTACCGTGCTCGACCAAAATTTCGAAGTGGCTACGGGTGCAGTAGGAGCAGCAAGGGCTTGGCGAGCTCGGATGACGACGATTTCTGGAAAATTTCCGGCAGGAGTAAGGACAAGGTCAGCGGACAGATGGAACTCCGACAGGGAGACGCCTATTGCTTCATCCCCTATCATGATTTCATATGGAAAAACCTCCTCACTCAGGCGCCTACCAGTAACAGTCCCAGTCCCAGTGTCAGTGGCAGCCAGCCGGCGGGGGGCAAGAGCGATAACCGGGAGAAGGGTACGGATAAGCGGGGAAAGATAAACAAGCGAACACCCCTCGGAGACTTTGCCTTGAAATCCGAGAGCAAGGGGATTCTGGCGATAACCAGAGGCGAGATGCCCTATTTCGGTAGCATAAAAATAACCGTGAGGGGAAAGAAGCAGGATGCCAATTCCAACGGTCAGGACTCGCATACGCTTAAAAAATACTTGAATGCTCTCAGGGATAATGCTCTTAAGGAGAGGCGACTACGCGAGATCAAGATAAAGATCCAGAAAAGCATTGCTACTGCATTGAAAAAAAAATATTTCGAATCTTGGAAAACAGCTTCGAAGAGCCGGCAGTCTACAGGTGTGACACACGAGAAAAAGGCGATGAGGGAAGTAACTGCAGAAGAGACAAAAATCGAAATGTTTATAAACGCGATTGCTGAGAAACAGAAGGAGCTTGTAAGGGGTGGAAAAGTGAAAGCCAATGAACCACCTGCAGATCTATTCGCCAGAAGCTCGAGCACGAGCACGAGCAAGAGCAAGAATAACGATCGCAGCAGAATTCGTTTCAAGCATACGAAAGTGAATGAATCGTCAGTGCAGACTAGAGTGAACACACAAAAGCGAATAATAGAGCAACAAAGAGCCAAGTTGGTTGAACAGAACAGGATTATTGAGGAATTCCGACAGAAGCAGGCTCAGGAGGACATTATTACGTCCGGCAAGAGAACAATGTGTGCTGCCAAGGAGGCTCTTACCCTTTGCGGTCGGAAAACGAGGCGAATTCTGATTCAGATAATGTGCCAAGCAGGATATAGGTAATTAAACGAAAGTAGCGAAGGCTACGAGATACACATTATTGCAAATTGTTCCAATAGGAGTAAGCCATTACTGGAGCCGCTCAGAGTGCCAAGTCCACCGAAATTTCTGTTACGGATGGAGGCACGCGCCGAGGCCCGAAAAGAACGTAGGAGAGTGGCAGAGAGTGCGCGTCGAAAAAAGTTAGAGGAACAGAGAAATAGGGAAATTGCTGTCAAAATGGGAGAAGAAGAAAAACTTAAGAGATTACAACGGGAGGTCGGGCTGATATATGGATGTAGCGCAATTAATATTGCGCCAAGTGTTCAAGTTATTTCGACCAATTGCTTAAATTTCGCTTCAGGCCGAGCGGGAAACGAGGAGAATACGCAGAGAGAAAGAGGATCGCAGATTACGTGAAACAGAGAGATGGAAAAAATCCAATGTCATAGCAGATGTATTTTACCGGAAGTACTTACTACGAAAGTACATAATGGAGCCTTTCACGATGCTCATCGAAATGAGGGATAATCATAATAAAATAGCCGACTCGCACTTTCAAGGAAGATTACTAGGTAAAGCATTTCGAGCTTGGAAATTGGAAGTGGACGATCGGAATGATGTAAAAATCGATAGGGCAATTTTATTTTATAACAAGAAATTACAGTCAAAGGCAATCGAAGCCTGGAAATTGATTGTAAATGACGCGAGCGCAAAATGCCAGGTCGCAAAAGACTTTTATGACATGAAACTAGTAGAAGGACATTTCAAAGTCTGGTGTGCAAGGTACGCGGATGTAAAACAGCAATTCGATGATAAGGCAGCGCTGGCAGACAAACACTATGAGATAAAGATGATATCAAAATATTTCAATATAGTAAAAAATTATCGCGAAATAAGAGCAGACTTTGAAAATCGTGTGAGAAGAAAGAACGAACTGCGGCAAATAGTGCAGACGGTGTTACCCGATTTCAATCCTATACAGGAAGTTTGTTAATAGAAGGATTAGTAATGGAGGATTAGGATTAGTTAGTTGAGAGTGCACATTATGGAAAAGAAGCTGAAAACTTCTCCGACAATCGTGAGTCCGAATTTAAATGTATATCACAGTATACGTTGACATAATTTATTATGTTAATAGTACAATGGCCACTTTATCACAGTTACAATAAATATATAAATAATGTGCACGTTACTAGATCGACGGCAATTTATCATTCTGAGATCACGAGCACTACCACCGCTATAAAACTTTGTTTCGGTAAAAAAGTGTGATTACCAAGGAAGTTTCTTGTTGGGAAATATGAGTACGGAGGAACTATAGTCCTATTCGTATACCTCGTGCTCATTCCTTCCTGAATATCTTGACTTTTGACCTTGACTTTTTTACACCTGGCTCGCACGAGTCGCATCCCGTTAATAAAGTGAATTTCTTAGTTAGCGTCTAAGACTTGCAGCAAAATATTCGTGTTACATTCTTTAGCATCCCATGGTCGTATTGACTGGTTCCTGCTCCGAGAAGGCGACGCTCGTTCGACGTAGTGCCCAGGTAAAGCAGCCAAAAATGATAGACTAAGTAACAAAATACCACTATCCCAACAAGCAGGCTGTAGAGTGCGGACACGAAGCAAAGGGCAATGCTGGAACAATACGTACATTATTATACTTCTCTTCGGCAGCAAGAAGCAAACAGTTGCGCGACACACTATCTATCCGACTTTTATATTGTCAGAAAGCAAATAAGCGATATTAACAATATTTATCACGTGAAGACGAGTCTTTGCAATTATCAGTATCTTGCGATTATGTAGCAGTTTGTATTATTGACACTTGGTATCTTTCCAGTTTAGTTCCCCTAGTCTTAGTATTCCAATAATGTTGCGGTATATCTCTCTTTGGAGTTTGACACATTTTCTTGAAGCTGTGATTCGGCGATACGTATATCTATATAGTCTACAGTAGTAACATCTATGAGTATCGAGTGAGATACATACTCCAATTCATGATATACATCACTGCAATCATCTGGCATCAGTATGGTGCCAACCAGTATGAACGGGTGGCAGACGCTAGTCATGGTCAAATTGGAACCATAGATAAAAGCTGTTGCCGAGGAGAATAGGCATCCTAAATACCATTTTAGATTACTCGATCCTATACAGCAATCCAGCCTAGAATAAAATGCGCACTATCAAAAGTTACTTGGAGAGAAGTTGGTGGAAAGCAAACGCAAGGAGAAGCATGACAAGCGTGTGGTTTTCAATGTACTACCATTTACAGTGATACTCTCTATGGAGAATACAAGTCTGACATAGTCTGCAGTGATACGCCTTCGGTGGTGCTCTTCTCCTGCAGGTGACGCAAAGTTCGCCACTGCCTTCGCCTAGCTCTAAGCCCTGCATAAGGGAGCCCTCCTGGCTGGCGGAGTCCGCGTTCAATTTCGTTCTGTAGCCGCACCAAATCCCACCGACCACGCACAACATGAACACAAAGTTTTCTTCGGGCAGAATTTCCAGGAGGGGCACCACGCTTACTTCGAAGACGAACATCAGCATGAGAATACTGCTTATCGTCCACATGAGAAAAAATTTTGTCCGCAGGAGGAACCTGAGGAAATTGTGGTGTAGATAGTAGACCAATACTGGTGTCGCGCAGAACACGACAATCGTCCATAGTAGGTTTTGGGCGGCAATCAACACCAGTGTCGGCAGGACCAAGAGCGGTATTACCGCGTCGAGTGAGATTTGTTTAGGACCTGCTCTCCAGCCACAAGGATTCCGCAGTCTCTCCCAAACAGTCATTATGCCCGAGGAATTGCACAACATCCGGAAAAAGCCGAAACACCCTCACATAGGTTTGCTAGAACAACGGCACGCGGACTACTTAAGGTTATGCGCTATAACCTTAAGTAGTAACCGAGTACATATTACATATACTAGTCCGAGAGGAATGATCTTTCGACGATAATAGGCTCTCCACCCGTTTAATCACTCAAAAATATCGCGCGCTAAGAGCAGGGGGCAGCACAACTTGGAATCATCTATTTGTATACGTTGATAAGCAGGGGGAATCAGGGCTAGCCCCTAATTAATATCGGAAAGTGACTTTCTGTTCGTTCTGTTAGTTCTGTTGAGTTCTTGGTTCTGTCCTCCCTGGCCCCACTCTCTACTTGGCGGCGTCTCGGCGTCTCGGCTCTACTCTACTTCAGGGGTTCGAGTTCGAGGTGAGCCGTGGGCCTCGGAATTCAGGGGACCTACACGGGTACACAGTGACACAGAGCCCTGAGAAAAGCCTACTGCTACTTACTAGCGAGAACTCGGCAACGTGTTTCGTGTAGCGTTAACGGGAGAGAACGGCTCTCGCTGTCGGTCCACGCCTAACCGCACATCGCTCCACTGCTTGAACCTCGCGGAAAAATTACTACATGATCCGCAACGGCGATGCCCAATAGCGGCGAGCGGCCGTCTGTAGGATCTGTAGGAGCGCGCCCGCGTATACGGCCAAAGGGAACAATGGTGTCGGTGTTGTTGTTCTGAGAGGTGACAATTGCAAGGAGGCTAAGCGAATTTTCTTCGTGGGAATGCCGGTTCAGCTGTCACGCAGCAGGTATATGATCCTTCCCGTAATGACTGTCTATTGACTCTCGTGAGATAGTCGTTGTACCGTTATACCTCTCAGCCATGATCCTGTGAGACTCGGTACAGCCGACACTCGGCATCCAAGCAACGCGCGCATGCAATAAACGAGTGGCCCGTGCCGAGTGTACCACGGGAATGTACGGGAACTGGCGAGTCGGAGGCGTCGGAGCTCAGGGCTGGGGGCTGGAGGCTGGGGGCTCGAGGCTCGAGGCTCGAGGCTCGAGTGGAGATAAAAATCCATCCGAGCCAGCGGCGACGCGGGGACACATTATTGTCGTCGCAGCATCTATGAAACTGTAATTAACGCAGTGTGACACAAGAGTACCGAAGGTCGGTTCTGTTATCAGACCGAGCTGTTTATCGCATTGGCCGCGTATTGCAAAGAGTCACCGAAGATAATCTAATTATAATGCGGCAAAAGTATTGCGGAGGGGTGAACCATCTGGCGAGTCTGGCGGCTGAAGGTTTTCCGTCAGGTCGGGATTCCTCGCGTGATCGTAATCGTTCAATAGCCTAACACATAGAGATACAGGCCAAACAGCCGAGGTCCATTTTTTAATAGTAATAGTGCGAAATGCGATTTGCTGCGTATGTATTGCTCTGGAGGATCAGGCAAAACCGAGTTACTTTACCAAGCCTATAGGATTGCGTTCTTCAAGAGTATCGTCGACTCGTCGGTGAAAATCGTCCGATCGCTCCGGGAAAACATAGGCCACTTCTTTACGGAATGCTTATCGGACGCATGAATCACCCATGCGATTCATTTATTTATTTCACCTTCACCAGTGGGCGCTGTCACGAAGCACGCCAATCTACTACCTAATACACACACGGGTACGTGAGCGAGGGGGATTTTAGCGCGGGGACGCGCTCTAACACCATTATCGCGTTGCCGGGAGGCAAGGCTAATTAAAGAACGCCGGGGTAGAACTCCATTAAGATAAATCGTGCACCATAATAATGAGTCGGCTATAGGACGAGTCAAAGATTGATCGACAATTGCGGGCGCGCGGCTGTCGTCTACTGAAACTGTTTTCAATTGTTTGCACGTGTTCGCTGTTATCAGTGTTGTTTGCCAAGCCTACTGCCTCATTCGCTACTCGATGCCTCTAGCGGGTGGGAAAGCGCGGTTCACGCACACCCACACGCACACTGCGCTGCACTCCACTGCACTGGACTGCCGATAATCATTAGTTCGACGTGTGCCGGCGGGATTCTGCTGTTTTCTTGCTGCAACCCACCCACTACTATAGCTCTTAAGGCTAACTGCACACCACCGGGTGCAACATTCAGTTTCGCTACATTTTCTTCCTTGTATTGAGAATCGGAAGTGGCGGGAGCGCTTCGCAGAGTTGCAGAATAATGTTCCTCCCAGCGGGTGGCACTCCGTTTGATTTCATGACTACTGACACGTTTGCAACGCCAAGCAAGAAAATATTGCGTTGCAAAGTGCTACGAATTAGAATGTTGTGCTCGATGTGCAGCCAGCCCGAACAATGTAGTATTACTCTTCGAAATCCTAAATAAAACTATTTTTACTCCACTTCATCGCACCGATCTGAAATGCCTGACAAAGGGTTTAATAGTTATGTGGAGTCGCGTAATGTCGCGGGCATTGATTAACACGATTCGAGAATAACGCTAATGAAGAGGGATGTGCAGCTGCACAGCTCGAATACCTCGGGGTGGTTGTGTACCAAGGTGGAAGGGATTGGAAAGATTCGAGGAAGCGGAGCCTACGTGACTAATGGCATACCTGCCAGTGAGGTTGATTCGCAAGTTAGACAGGGCCGGCAGGGAAGTTGCAAGTCACTCGTAATAAAATGCACCCCGGACAGGGTGCAATTATAAAGGCTGTTGTCCAGTTCCCTGGAGAGGAGGGCCGATCGGGGGTGCATGAATCATAAGTTTCCATCGAGAAAGGAAGCCTATTGGAGGCGCATCCGAGCCGCGGGTGGCTCGCCCGCGTTTCCCCTTCTTCTGCTGTTTTGGTGGCTATCCGGGAACTCTTAATACCAGTCGATCTTCATTTCTCAAGTTCCGACAGTACGAGTTCGTCAAAGTAGCGATCGGGGTGTGAGGACGACAAACGAGAACTACGTCAATCCTGATTTGGGGACTCGGCAAGGAGAGGTCAAAGTTGCCGCCCTTGGCCGTCCGAGTGATCAAGTGATTTCGCGACGACGTCAAAATCTAGTTAGAATTTCGAACCAACAGCCGATCACTCTAGCCAGTCTGTACTGGTTGTGATCAAGTGCAATAAAACTGTATATCCCGGTTGTGTCGAACGGCCCCTGAAACAAGTTGCCACAGTTTCCTTTTCCACGCGAGTCTTCGGTCTCCGGTCTCCGGTCTCCGGCTGCCGCGCCGGTGGCTGCACGCTCGGTGAATCGCGAAGAAGCGAAGCGCGAAGTCCAGTGGCGCGAACAATCCCTGGATCACGGCGGTAGAGTAAGAGAGAGGGAGATCAATGACCGGCTGGTTGTCGTAGTGAAACTTGGTAGAGCGGTGGAGAGGTCATAAATCATAATTGCTTGACCGGTACGATATAGGGTCAGCTGAGGAGATCGCGCTGAGGCCGGGATCGCGGCCGGGATAGGGATCGGGACCGGGACCGGAACCGGAGCCGGAGCCGAAGCCGAAGCCGAAGCCGAAGCCGGTGGTGGTATGTACGCGTTAGTCCGGGTCCGGACCAATAGCCCTTGCCTCAATCTTTCCTCTTGCAGATTCCTGCCGAGTGCGCTCGCGTCTCTTGAAAATGCGATGGGTGTGTTCTACTGATAACGATCGTGGATCGGCGAGAGAAGATTCGTGACCGATGCTGCGAATGGATTTTGGCGGACTTGGATCGTCGGGAGGTATAAGTGTCGGGTGGGTTGGTGTGAGATGCTCCGGCCGTAGAGTGCTAATGTGTGTGTGAGAGAGCGATAAGGGAATAGTCTGTTGAGACGGCACGAGAGTAAGAGTCTCTTGATAAGGCAAAATGTCTCGCCGGTCGGTGGTGGTAGAGGCAAACACAGAGCAAGAGCGAGAGAGCGAGAGAGCGAGAGAGAGAGAGAGAGAGGGAGAGGGAGTCGCGGCGACTCGTGGCTCGTGGTGAGCCGAGGATGCTAGTGACGATAGTGGACGCGATGGTGGTGGTGGTGATGCTACCGACGAACCTATGAGGAACCCGGGGTTACTGTTCTCTCCTTTCTCCGTTTCTGAGCCGGCCGCTCGCCTGCCACGCAAGTGCTTTGTCGTTGATTGGGAAGCTTTCAGGCTTCCCGCGGAAGGCTGGAAACTGGTCTTCTCCAGTGGACTCGTGGGGATGTTATGTAAGCTTCTAGTTGTTGGACAAACACCACGCAGTGGTCGTATTGCCGCGGCTAAACGAGAACGAAGCCGCGACGAACTCGCGCGCGCTTAGTGCGAGCGCCAGTCCTCTGCACAACCATCTCACGACATAACCGATCGACTCGGATAGATTCTGTTGGACGCGTTCTCCAATCTTGCCAGTATAATAAATAAGCAGAAAGAGGGAGGGAGGGGGGAGGGGGAGAGAAAATCGACACGAGGAAACTTCTTGCTCGACCAAGTTCTGCCTAGACGAAAGCCCGTACAAGCTCTGGACGTTTCAGGTGATCGGCTTACTTGGCCCAGCGCTGCTCCTCGAACGGCGCCCGAGGACAACTTGTGCCCATGGCTTAGTTTGGATGAGGTCGCCAGCTATGAGGAGGACGCGCGTATGAGAACAGAGGACAAAGACGAAGACGAGGAGAAGGACTGCAAGGAACACGCAGGAATGTCTTCGGCGCCGGTCAACAGGTTGCAGATTCTCTGGGAGCGCTTTATTCATGCCGAACCGCAGAGCTACGAGGTATAGCTGCACCCGGGAATACATATGTATGCATTGCTTTATCAACTCTCGTCAAGGCCTGCCGAATAGTTTGCTTTTTCTTTTTTATGCCCTATATCCCTCTGCTTCGATCGTCTTAACTATTTTACCGCACTTACTCTTCTAATTACTTTCATGATCAAAGATACTGGAGGGGGGAATTGCTACCCTAACGATCCAGTTTTCATTCGATATTCCCTTCATGCATATCCTTTCTCTTTGGAATTTTATTAATCAGCGTCATTACCGTCATCTGTGGCTAACTCGTTATGCGCGACACAAGTCCTAATGACGCAGCATCGTAATCAATTCACCTTTACCATATTCCCTGGCGAATGGGATGCGTTTCGTAACTCTAGTATATGATGCAGTCACCGACATACTGTGGATAAGTTTCACGTCTGCGAGTTACTTCGGGATGACTTACAAGTGGAAGTTGCGTACGACATGCCTGTCTATAGCCCATCATGGTCGTTGAGAGAATATTACGCTGCCGTGTAGGCATGATGAGCGATCGTTATCAATTTCGCATGTTTATATACTCTATGATCGATAGCACCCGGGTAATCTGCCGAGCGATTTCATCAGTGATGCACCCTGCACGGGCACCTATTAACGGATTTCGGCGAACCTTTCTCTCGCTTTCCCACAATGATCTTTCGTACTAGTAATCGATATAAGCGAAATAGTCGTGCACCCACTCTTCAGACTACGAGTATTGGCTTTCACAGTAATGCGATTTCAGAGTGTGATTAAGCCGAGATCAACAGTAAAGAGAATGTATATGTACGGTCTGAAAAGTCTCAAGATATTAACCACCGAGCCGAGCCGTGCCGAGCGGAGCCGCGCCGCACCGGGATTAATCATATCGCGGCAAGCATTTCAAGTAATTTAGCTATTATGTCGAATTAAACAGCAGAAAAAAATTGCTTGTTACATCCGGCCATTCATAAAGGTTCCGAGTGCCGAATTTTTGGTTAATATTGTCGACTTTACCCCGATTCGGCTTTATCATGGACACACGAGAGATGACACGTGGAATAATCTGCGTTAACTTTGCGGCATGAAGAGCGGGAGCCGCCTTTGTTGTTTTTTTTATCGGCTTTCGCAGCGAGCATGCATGTACGCATGAAGAAAGTACGTGTATCTAGAGCTTCCTCGTCATATCTCTGTCATAACGAGTTGTTTTTCTTCTGCATGTATCGAATCTCGAGCGACGGCTTTCAATGCGAACGAGCGGACACGCGGTCGAATTACTGGCATTTATTAATCGCGGATGGGAGATCGTTCGAAATCTGGATCGGTCCGGTGTCCTCTTATCGCGCCTCGGATATTAGGCGGCTAGGATATTTTTCGAAAGCGCGCCTATACAATCTTCTTTTGCAGAAATCCTCCTGGTTAGACCTGTTCCTGGCGGAACTGCTGGCCCAGGTGGCGGACGGTCGAGATGTGAAGGACATCCTTTCGTTCTGGTAAGATTAGCGCTCTATCAATCGCCGGTGGCTACACCTGATAGTATCACTGGCTGCGATCAGGACTGATCGTTTACATTGTGCAAGAGTGTATCGCGTCAGGGATTAATTTGCCCTTGCGTGTCCCGCTACGAAAAGAAAACGAGCGATTTTGCCGGACGATTGAGGTCAGTTTTCTCCATGGCTTGATTCTCATCGCGGATGAAATATGGCTGAATCGAATCGACGCGACGGTTATGGAACGACCGGCACCTAACGCCAACCGCGGAATGAATATATGATCGTTTCTGTGCGATCTCAGGTTTTGGAATACGGTTTCTTTTTTTTTTAACTGACTACCACCGCCTGTCTTGCGGTTCGCTCCTCGTATTGGTACTTGTAGTACCTGGTACGGCCCGCCAATCGAGGATATATCGAAGAATCGATACTCGGGAGTGCAAGAAGTTTCATTTACCGCACGTCTGCACGGCCACAAGTCACACGAGGGGATACTGTATTGGTAGTTCTCCGAATTGATGCAACAGACTCACCTTGCCGGCCCAAATTCCACTTCCGAAACTTTCTGCATAGATATCGCGTTGACCACTGAGAACAATCGGTGCGCAAACGAGCACGTATCTGTGCAGCGGGCAAACGATGCGCTATCAGTTGGATAAGGTCGATAAGCTCGATAAGGGCTTGAACATTCGATGACTAAGATGACGGTATAAAAGTCATAGCGCGTGAATAAAGACTTTTATTTCAGTTCGGTCGGCGGCGGCGGTGTATCAACTTTGGTGGCTTGCGAGCTTCTGTCGGATGTCCATGAGCTTTGCGCGAGGAGGATCGACGGGGGCGAGCTGATCGGTTTGAGGAAGTACCTGGCACAGGATCGAGGTTGGCGTTGCCTCGCTGTCTTACATTTACTGGGCGTACGTGGCTTATCTTGTGGCAGAGAGCTGGTCGCTCTCTTGGTGGCTCTCTATCCGGTGGCGCTTCAAGAGAACAACGACAGGAGCGAGGCTTGCTCGAGCGGTGCGAGTCCCACGGCATTCCCGAAGCCCGTGCCAGGCCGCAATCCCTATGTAAAGTTCCACTGCAACGACGATACCGTCGACACGGTAGATATCGTGCCGCGCGTCAAGCCTAAGACTGTCAAGCCGAGCCGTAACGGCGTTACCCACGACGGCAATGCGACCACGAGAAAAAGAGCTTCTCGAGGACAAAGCGTCGGTACTAAGGTGCCGGCAGTCCAATATAAGCAAAGATCGTACGGGTTCGAGACGCGTCAGTACACGCCGGAGAGCGCGAGCAGCGAATCCGAATTGCTGACAGACGGCATAGACCAGGCACGGTCTCTCACCTTGAAGATCCGCCTGAACCCTATGGATTTCGAATACTTCACCTCCGTGGTGAGGAGCGACGAGGAGCAGAAATGGCAAGCTGCCCTTTACGAACTACCCGCCCGCCCGGCCAAGAAGACGCAGCAGGACTATGTGGACGAGCGAATACGAGCTGTGCTGAACGCGAAGATCAGCAACTTCGAAATGAGCCTTTTGATTATCCAGCTTTTGCAGGGCTTGCGCGACTACGAGACACCGGCGGAACAAACGCCTGCTGTGCAGGTACTGAAATTCGCACTGGATACCTTATGGTCATTGCAGTTTGGCATAGACGGACCGGGTTTGAGTAGGACTGAATGTGCAACCCTCAAGGCTGCCGCATCCAGACTAATGCTCACGGCTCTCGAACGTGTCCTGAGAGCGGACGAACCTACCACGGCTGTCATCCATAACGGCCTACTACCGATGACCCTCAGATTGCTTGAAGATGCTTGCAGTAAACCGGTGAACGTTCTTACCGACGAAGAAGGTTCACTGTTACAAGAGTTCATCTTCGCCACCATGTACGGGATTATCACGTTCCTCTACTGCCTGCTACATCAACGCGGTACCAGCGAGGAAAAGCTGTCCGACTTCCTCGAGCTCTTCCAGGTGTTTGCGGAGAGTCAGGATGGGAAACTTGTCGAGAGAACGATTTTCACTATCATCGATCTACCGAGCGCCGAGCCCACAAGGCCAATCAACCGTGCCAAAAAGATCATCGATATGATAGGGGGGCTGACGAGTGCCTTAAAGCGAGTGCGCCGTGATATTTCGCATGTCGCGCACTGCAACAGGACCAAGCATAGATCATGCATCGCCGATGCTCCTACTCACCATCATTCTGATGCATTCGGTGCACAGTATCCTCCAACACTAGTCGGAACTACCTCGAGACAAGTCTGCTGCATATCGTCATTGTCCATGATGCTAACTAATTTACTCAAAGAGCCTTTTCTCTCTGCCGGCGACCTGCAAGATCGATTGATAAAAGTTACCACTGCTGCTGGAACCTGTTGCTGCTTCCCTCCCAAAGTACTCGTATCCAATATTATTAGTTTATTGAAGAAACACGGCCCCTCCACTTATGGGCCTGCCCTCGCCTTCCTCGAACGCACTTTTTACAAAGAACTAGGTGCTTATCCGATTGAGGATCCGTGTTCGACATGCGATCGCCCTAGTACATTCTCCTGGGATTTCTTGGAGATGTACACCGAGCTACTGACACCTAACGAACCTAGGCTGTGTTATATGATAATGGCTCATTTGATAAAAGTCGCACCCAATTCCAGATTCCAAGTTAGACGAGAGTTACTATTGAGAGTTTTCTATCCGACATTTATAAAAGCGAAGGCCCACTATGAAGCCGATAGTGAAAATATCGCTGCAAAATTTCTAGTCCAATCGTGCCTATCCGTAATATCGTGCTTGATATCCAATGCTCAGATTTGCTGGGGGTTCGTCGAGAAGAATGGACTGGAGGAAGCTATGTGCCTACTATCGAATCCTGTTTTTATGAGAAGCGTCTATACACTGCTCGAAGTTATAGTTATCATTGAAATCTGGAATATAGACTCTTCCGCAACCATGGACTCGGAGAATACGGACAAGCCAGCATTGAAATCTCTGTTTATCTCGCTCGAGGAAGAAACCACCGAATTAGTAATTGCTTTAGAGAATATTTTGAAAGATGTGGCCCTGCGTGCAGCACGGCCAGATATCAAAACGGATTATGCAGTTAGAAAGTCCGGGGGAGAAACGTCCGTCGAGACAATTGCTGCGGCGATTACGCGAGGAGAGTTCGAAGATGCAAGTTTAATCACTGCACAGTCGGATGCCACTGAAGAATCTGGAGCTTACGAAACGGCAGAGGAGAAAGAAGTGCTCGAGGTGATTGACGTAGAAGAAAACAACAAGATCAATTTGCACCAAGCCAGTGCTGCGTGGAGAGCTGCAGCCGGGATTGCACTATGCAGCCCAACTTTCCGCGCAGCCTTGTCTTCCCATATAGTGTCTGAAAAGTTGCTCCGGCTTTTCAAGTTATTAGCAATATGTATCGCTACAGACAGTATTAAAGGCACGTAATTATACTTGACAGTTATCTACAGAATTGAGAGAACTGAACAAGTTCATAATGATTTTCCTGTTGTTTTTTAGATAGCGGCAAATCGGCACACAGACTCTTCGAGGCTTTGCTCACATGCTGCTTGACATCTCCATTGTGTGAGTACCTTTGCCTGACAGCTATGAATCATATACATCGAGAATACATCCCAATGAAATACGTATACCCCTCGCTCAGCCGCAGCTGTGGATTAACATCCAAACAAGCTTTAAATGTTCGCCTGACGTAAGACCAGTTCGAAGAGCCTTCTTCACGGATTGCACCTAGTTACGCGAGATTCCCTGCTAGTTTGACGTTTTATCTTCGATGATTATACTATCAGTCTCGCGATCCAATCGATCCCTTCCGCGAATTACTACTTACAAAGCACCAATTCCACTCCAGGTGATTGCGATATCGTCATAGAGCTGGGGAGAGCATTGATGGATGCTGGAATAAAACTCGGTCGTGGGCTAGCTGTGATTGTGGAAGCTCTACTGAAAGTGTCAATGCTGAGACCAGCGCAAGAAGAGACCATGCCTCAACATACTCGACCGAGAGTAAGTCTCCATCATTTTCCTCTCTCAACTCATTGGACTGTCGTGGAAGAGCTAATGGACGACGTTCTGTCGCAGCTGCCAAATATGACGTTAGACGTTATGCCAGATTGTGGGGTCGAGGAAAGTAGTACGGGCGAATACGTAACTGCAGATGATGGATACGAAGCGGATATAGAAATTCCAGGGAAAAGTCCGCAGCATAGTGCAGCCAAAAGAAACAATCCTCTAGGTCCGATTGTCGAAGCCAGGGGTCACGCAAACGCGCATCCCGCACTATGCTCTCTGGCAGTCGATCTACTAATTCATTTTAGCGAACAGTGCGTCCTCTTGATAGCGAATGAAATAAGTTTACTCTGCATTACAAGGTATTTCGGCAATCGTACTAATCCCCTTATTCTGTTTAGAGGCCTGAATCCTGAAAGAAGATCCATAATAACGATCGGACTAAGGAAAATCGCAATTACGTGTAGAGAAAGTGCGACAAGTTGTGCCGCACTCGCAGGCTCTGGCGTTATCACGAAACTTCTAAATGGTTTTAAGGATATCTTTAGCAGTAGAGATTCCCAATTTCAAGGTATTTTTATGGTTGCCCATCGTGCATATATGGTGATAGAACACTACGCAAAGATTCCAACTTTCTAGATTTACAACACGCAGCTCTGGAAGTGTTCACTCTGTTAGCGACGCAATCTATATCGCCCTCAGAACTAGTTGCATACTTATCCCTGTTTAAACACGACGCTCCCCCGCTTCTACCATTACTGGAGCCATTGTACCATCTGGTCCTAGCTGCACGACCTCAACCCAATTTCATTCTCTCGTTCCCTGTCTCCTTTGATACGAATCTAATACCAAAGTCAGAGTCCGAAGAGTACAAGAACTTGGAGAAGGTGGAGGGTCTTGTGAATAACTTCCGCAAGAGGCACGTTGCCTCGGGAATCTGCAGTCCCTGGTCCGTACATGCCGCATGTCTACCTGTCGGCCCCGAAATGGCATGGCCCGTTTGGTTGCAAGGCTGCTCTGCTTCTATGTGGCTGAGAGTTGAAAGAGGACTACCGACTGGTAGAAGTACCCTTGTTACAACCTCACCCCTTCTCGAATCAGAGAGCGAAAGCCTGTCCGATTGGGGCATTCTATCTGATAATTGGAGTCGCGAAGGTTGGTGGAATAATGTTTTAATCGCAACGTGCACCACGCCTTACTTTCACTATACATAATGCAATCCATCTCGGCATGAAATATGTGATGTACGATTGCAATAAGTAGATTGTTTCTTATTCAATCGCATGCTGTTCAATTAATCGTGGAAAGACCAAACGATGAATGATTTGTTGGGAACATCAGTCGTAGCAGGTTCCACTTCTCCTCCAGCACCGACGTCCATTATTCACCTGATGTCCATTGGATTTGAGTCTCTCGTTCTAGAGACGTGGTTGGACCTAAGATCAGGTACAATAGTACGCTCAATCGTCAGGTTTATTGCTATTTAGAGTACTTTTTATCCCCTCCTTTCTATCACTGTTTCAGACAAGCTGATTTTAAGACTCACCCGGCCGGATGATAAAATGAATAGAACGGTATCCGAAACCTCTATAAGCGGGATGCTTCCGTCGGGCCGCTGGCATCACCTGGCACTCAATTTCAAAGATACTGTACTAAATAAACGCAGCGCCGTTGTCGAAGTAGTTATCTGGGTCGATGGTTGGCGAGAAGTTAATGCACAATTACCATTTGATGGACTGCTGGTTCGAAAACCAGGAACCACGTGTATCCTATTGGGTCAGATAGGATCGAGTAGCATTGGTGCGTGGTATCTTGGCAATTTAATGGTGTTTAGGTATTACTTTTCACTCTGGAGCTTTTAAAATGTTGTATGCCTTCAAAGCCTCTTATTAAATGTACTCGACTCTAGATGTCCAGTATTCACAAAAGAGAGAGCCTTGTATCTAGCAAGCCTCGGACCAAATTATACGAACCTTGCGGAATGCATACTAAATTCGGTGAGACCAGACTTCGCACCTTTGATTGCTTCTGGGGCTTTGGATGGCGTTCGTGAAGTGAAATTCGGTGAGAGCCTACGATATCTTTTCAAGTTACCATATAGCTACGTTATTCGAATCTTCCACTACGCAAACACTCTGTTATATTATTTGTATGCTTGGCTTAATGGTAAACTTCGTGTATTTCAAAAAGAATCGGAGCCATTTCATAACAGAGTCTGTGGATAAACTGATTCGGATAACAGAAAGGTTCTATAATAGGTCACTTTTAATATCCGTTGGCAGAGGGTGGCAAGTTTGATTCGAACCGAAGAAAATCATACGGTGGCACGTACTTGCGACATGCTGTCGAAACTAAAGTGTCCGAAACGAAAATTGACTGGGATAGCGTGATGGCTGCAACGAACTCTCATATCATCGAATTGCTAGACAACCTGCTTCTAAGTTACGAAGCACAGAATCCAAGTGTGGTTCATTTGTACCCACAAGCTATTGCTAACCCCGCAGGTACAACGTTACTCGTAGCGTACCACCACCTATCATCGAATCTGCAGTTGCAAGTCGCTGCAGTTCTTATCAACTTACATTTTGTCCGATATTCTAGCTGTGATGAGGAACTTCTTCCCCGGGCAGCCGGGCTTCAGGGTTGTATCCGCGCCAGAACATAGAGTTTCGCAGCAACCACCCATGTCCGTCTCACCAATCTTATTTACGCGATTAGAATGCCAACAATATAGGGGACTTGTACCTGCCGCCAGCTTAGTGGGCGGTGTTCCAATTTTCCTATACTTGTTTGCGAGGGTAAGTACTTGAGGCGACTAGGTCGCATTGCCAGAGCAAAACGCCGAATTTTGAAGCACAACTTTCTTCCTCACAGGTGGTCGAACTTAAATCGACCGAGGAGGAGCAAGCGTTAGCTCTTTCTATAGTCCTCCACTTAATACGGAGCGATTCCGAACTTTTGAATCAATATCGCTCAGAGGGAGGAACGTCGTTACTCCTGCGGGTATTAGAATCGCCACGGTGCCACGCAGGTAGACATATTCTGAAAGCAATGTTAGATGCAGCCTGTGATAGTTCGATCCTAATAAAAGATATCGGCAGCGGTAATCATTCGGTCTCACAAAATTGCGAGGCTGTCATCATCGATCCCGATCTGATCAAAGGTGCCCTGACTGCGTGGAGAACGTGGGCTAAATATGACACTTTAAATTTGCTATTGCAAGCGCTGCTGCTACTTCTACGGGACCAACATTCGCAACGCGAGTTCAATGCCTCCCAATTGAACAGAATAGGAATCGTCGATACCATACTGACACTGTGCAAGGCACGTACGAGAGCCTGGGAAAGCCTTAGTTAGCTATAATAAGAATAGTTCATTAAGATTGGTGTTTTAATGTGGAACTTTTGTTCGATGCAGGATCACTTTATGTACGAAGACTTGGGGGCATCCCTCGATCCAGCTACTGGCAGTGCTGTTGTTGAAATAATTCGCGCACTTATGGGTGCTCCTCCGGAGTTCGCACACTTAGTAGACATTACTGATTTCTTAGTGCTTGTCCATCAAGCCTCTGAAACTTATGTGACACACTCTAGGCATAATATATACTTCTTACTCCCTTGCCTTGGGGAGAAGAAAGCAGTCAGAGTGAATTCGACAATGATCACTAGTTCATCGGATGAATCACTGGGACCGCTAGACAATACTAAATTCAATAAAGGTTTAACGAATGTTCAGGTAAGAAAGTTATACAGATCCTGTCCAATGGAAAAGAGTTTCGAAATAATGCTGACTGAGACGACTTGTTCTAGATTCAGAAGAATAGAATACCAAAAAAGAAAGAACGTCGTAGTGGACCAGCACGCGATACCAGTGCTGGGGAAGATTCGGGCATTGCTGCCAGTGACGGCTCCAATCCACTAAGTAATGTGAGCGTGACGGACTACAGATTTCTCATGCTTATGTACCCGAGTGCGATAACATGCCTTTATTGATTGATTACACAGGAAAAGCAATCTTCATGGACGGACGAGAGAAAAGCTTGTCAAGGTTTAGTGTGCGAAGGACTTTTGCTTTTGCTGCGGGACGCTGTGAGGGTATTGCCTGACAGTCAAGTATGCTCAGTATTAAAATACGTACTACGAGCTGAACTTTTACTTGTCTTGGCCAACAATCCTGACGCGCGGGTTCGTACAGCTTTAGTAAAGGTATGACGCTCGGCTATTATGTATGAACCTGCTAACGTCCACCTGACATCCGCCTGACTTATATGTATAATGCCCGTTTAGGTCGTACAAACATACTTGCAGCGTGCAAGTAACGAAGATGTCGACAAATTTATAAAGCAAAAATATTTCATGCATTTGGCAAATCAACTTTCACTCTATCCTGGAAGCGAGGCGCTGATATCAGCGCTTGAGAATCTGGCTGTTCGCAGGCCGACTTTGGCGGCGATGCCTCCGTTGATGGCTATGATTGCGAAGGCATCAACCACCGAGATTAACATAGCCAGGCCAATTGTTTCATTTATCACCGACATAATTGCGAAAAATGCCAATTCCCTAAGAACCTTGTTGGAACAAGGTTTAGTGGAATCTTTGGTCCAAGCTTTGGTCGGCGGGGCACATAAGGGTAGCTCGAGCTCCCTGTTCCGTGATATTCATGTGCTCCTCGTAACAATCGCAACGAAACTTTTGGAATTACCGGGAAATCACCAAATGCAAGCAGTCCTTGAACTACACTTAATACTGAATCACGCTGAATTGAAAGAGAAGTCCTACTGTACGAAAAATAGGACTTGCATATCTACAGTAAGGGATGCTCAGATCGCTCTATTCGACGGTGAACTCGATGTACTTACTGCAAAGGTCTCGAATCACTCGGGGTTTCGATTACGAAGTACGACATCGTATCTTGCATCATCATCCCATGTAACATCAGGTAATCAATATATCCTTTTCTTAAGAAATCTCTAGTGAGTTTGTTGATTACCGTATCGAGCGATTTCTTGCAGTTTTAACAACCTCCAGTGAACAAAGTGATCACGGATCACGCTCGTCGAGCTATACAAGCCTGCATACTCCCTCCCCCACCACGATACGAGAACCCGGAAAGGGAGAATTGCACGATCGCTTTCGTGTCCTTTTGACACGTGCTGCAGAATTCATAACAGCAGCGGATGAACCACCGTCCACCAACGAATTACAATTGACAAAAAGATTGTTCTCTATTCTCTTGCATGGCCTGTGCAGCCCCCTCGAAAGGAAGAATTCGTGGAGCGCCGGATGGTCAACGAAGCCTGCCTTGAGAAAGTACACTGCAAAAATTATGGTATGGCTGCTCGGGCCACATCAAAGCAACAACACCAGGATTTTTGCTGTAAGATCGCTTATGGAGGAACCTAGGGCCCGAGACATATTGTCTTCTCTTCTCGAAGTCCATCCTCAAGTGAGTCCGAGTATCCTTACTGTCTCTCTACGATTATTATTTGAATAGACGATTGGACTCATCCTGAACATTTCTCGGCATAGGTCGAACAAAAGTTCATGGTCTTCTTTTGGGACCTTCTGCAAAGACGCGATGAGATGCCCAGTGCCGATGCGAGAATATGTGCCGAGTTCCGGGAAGCTCTTGACATATGGGATTTGGCAACGGGAATAGAACAAGCCAGTCCTGGCTTATGGAGCGAAGAATTAGCTTTGCTTCGACGAGAGTTAATGAGAGATCGGGATATATGGATAGATAATAATCTGCCGGCCATACAGAGGGTAAGCAATAGGTTCGATTCACTCGCCAAGCAATTGACAGAAAGCGCGATGGCCATCACTCGAACCGTTGTCGAGGAACAGAACAGCGAACGAAAAGTATTAATGGAAAGACTGAAACATGCGAGAGCACTGGAAGCCCAGGCTGTCGCTAAATGGCGAGACCTAGCACGACGATTGACTCATGAACGAGCACCTTGGCATTTCCCGGAGAGCTACCCAACCAGTTGGGAATTGGATCCTACTGAAGGTCCTGCTCGAGTTAGAATACGTTTGCAAAGATGCCACTTGAATATTGATAAGAGATTTTTTATGCCCGAATATCAGGGCAAATTGGGTATGCTAAATGATAATATCCTATTTAACTTGTCCAGCCTATAACAATAACACTGACATTAATGCATAATAAAATAGGAGCGGCCGAAATTGAGGCACCTCTCTCCTATTTATTCATGACCGACCGACAAGATGCTAATGCCACGGCGTTAATCGAACGACTGCACACTAGCGAGAGAATAGGTAAAATGTCACCGGCTAAGGTGGTCACGCCAAGGGCGGAACTGCCCGGGGAAGTTTTGATTGGTGAAACATGCCTCTACTTTGTTCCCGATAGTCCCGACGTACCCTTGCATACAGATGTGTGTAATAGCATATTTTCCATTCCATTTACTGATAGTACTAGTATGTATCCCCATCTAATTATAGTATAATTACAGATAGCACTTGGTGGATTGGATTTGGCCATGGTAGGTGGTACCGCCTGGCGCCTCGAGGATATTCGTGAATTGCACCGAAGGAGGTATCAGTTACAGGAGAGAGCAATTGAAATATTTCTTATCACCGGGCGCACTTATTTACTTGCTTTTAACTCGTCCAAGGTATGTTATTTGCGACCTGCGATATTTTCAGCTACCTTGTCACCCAATCATTCAACTTTTACAGGAGAGAGACGAATTTGCAACCGAGCTGTCAAATTGCAATTTACCACGACGCGTGCCTGGCGATGACTTAAGCGAAGCTATCACCCTTTGGCGAAGTGGAGCTTTAACGAATTGGGAATACATAACTTGCTTGAATAAATTGGCTGGTCGCTCCTACAATGATTTAATGCAGTATCCCGTCTTCCCTTTTGTATTGGCAGATTACACCAATGAAAAGATCGACTTAAACAACCCGAAGATTTATCGGTAAGTCTGCCAAAATTATTCGTCTTCTCAGAATAGTGACCTTTGTCACGACTGATCAATAATCAGAAATTGACAACAACATTTCCAGAAACTTTAAGCGTCCTATGGCTGTGCAGGATAAAAAGAACGAGCAACATTACATAAATAACTATAATGTGAGTATCGCAGGATAAGTAGTACAATGAAAACTTGAATAGAAAAGCTAATGCCAATGGTCTTCCGTTTAGTATCTCAAGCAAGCCTTGTCAGAGGGATTCAACTTGATCGCGCTGAATCAAGAACCATTTCATTATGGCTCGCACTATAGCAATTCCGGAACTGTACTGCATTTTCTAGTCCGGTTACCGCCGTTTACCAGTATGTTCCTATGTTACCAAGGTATGCCTGGCCGCTATTAACCATTCCTCCCTGGTGCATTTACAGCAGTCATATAAAGTTTATTTTCTAAGATGACAATTTTGATATCCCGGATCGAACGTTCCACGCACTCGCTACCACCTGGAGGCTGACTAGTTGTGACTCAACGACAGACGTTAAAGAGTTAATTCCAGAATTCTTCTACCTGCCCGAGTTTCTCCTAAATTCTGAAGGTACGCCTGCTGAACTTTCCGCTTTTTCCGAACAGAGAGCTGTGAAATCTTGAACATTCTACAGGATTCAACTTTGGCGTGCGGCAAAATGGTAACAGAGTGGGGGATGTCGAGTTACCCAAATGGTGCGGAGGTGATGCACGATTATTCGTACTTGCACACAGAGCTGCATTAGAAGCTGATCTTGTTAGAGAAGTCCTACCTTACTGGATCGATTTGGTGTTCGGATTTAGACAAACTGGCAGACCTGCCGTTGAAGCAATAAATGTCTTCCATCCAGCAGTACGTATTTACGGAAAATGTGCACCGAAATCAGTATGATTCTTTACGATCCCCGTTATTACTGCCATTCTTTGCAGACCTACTACGGTTTCAACGTCGAACAAATAGCAGATCCATTAGAACGACAAGCTTGGGAGACAATGGTGCGAACCTACGGCCAGACACCCGCACAGCTATTTCGTGCAGCCCATCCTTTACCAATTCAGAATATTGCCAATTCAATGATTCATTCGCCAGTGCCGCAAGTGATAGAAGGTGTCCAAGGTACACAATGGCTCAAACTGTTCTTCCCCATTAAAACAGTCACCTAATGTTGTACCTTATGCCACAGGGATTAAATGGGGAAATTATGTCGGAGCACCAGGGAATGAGCCTGTTCTATGCTGGAAGCATAAGCAAAGAGCACCTTTAGCACTTTTAATCCCCTTAATGACTGGCGATGTTTTTGGATTACCCAGCTACACCACCCTACTTCTTAGCTATGCCAAAGAAAAAGGTAAGAGACTGAAATTTGGTGCGGGTTTCGTACAAGCTAAATAATAGTCCTAATTCTGTGATGCGTGGATGGGTCCTTAGGAACGAGTAGTATGTTAAGTGGAACATCAGTTTTGGGAGCTGCTCTCATCTCATGGAGTGGTACGGACGGAATCGCAAGATTTAAATGTAAGAAAGAGCAGCCACCGAGGCCTTTAATAAAATCGTCCGGGCTTGATCCTGTGAGTATTTGTTAGTTATTCAAGAGTTTCAACATACACGTCTTTCTAAAATCATGAGTTAATAAAATCTCTGATCCTTGGCAGATTACCATTTTAGGATCCGTCCCTGACTGTGGCCAGCATTGGGCAGGCCACTTGTCCGGCCGAATAACAGTATATACCTATACTATTACTAGCACTGGCAAATTCAAATTCGTCTCGACACCGGCGTCCATACTTCTGGCTCACAGAAGTAGAGTGACAGCGATATCACTGTCACGCGCATTTAGCATTGCCGTGACAGGCGATGCCTCTGGAGTTGTTGTTATATGGGATTTGAATAGGTATACAAATACTATAGGAGTAGCCAATACGTTCATGTCCCACGAATGTAATTTATAAGAAGCATTATTTCTCATGACAGTTTAACGTACGTGAGATCGATATCGAGCGATGAAGGAAATCCTGTCTCGCTGTTATCAATTAGCGAAACCCTCGGCGACATTGCCGTTGTCTCCGACATAGCCAATAGAGGAGGGAGCGTCTCGTCGGGCCAATCCGAGCTGAAAGTATATACGATAAATGCACGAGCCGTCGGATCCATATTGTCGCGAAGGAAAATAACAGCGCTATGCTATAGCAATGCTCCTGAGGGTGTATCCGTCAATGTTATCGCAACCGGCTTGGATAATGGAGTGATAAGGTAGGTGTATACAATCCATCTCGAATGTATGCATCTATATATTAGGAAGCCAACAGTGTAAACACGCGTAACATATTTAACTCTAGACTCTGGAGCAGCTGGGACCTCAGATTAGTCAGAGAAATTGTAAACAACACCAAGGGATGTGGGGCCATCATTGCAGTAGCATGGGCCTTGGACCAACACCACTTATACGCAGCTACCGAAGACAATACCGTCTTTATTTGGGAGGGATCGAAACGTTTGAGCAACGGAACACCGAAATTTGTCAATCTAACATCCCTCTAACATCTAACACGAGAAAGTACTCTATTGCTTTAATGTGACGCGAGAACTTAACGTCCGTACTCCGCGTTAGCTCTACCGACAATTTCGAGAGCTCTTTATTATTCGATTGCTCTGATACCTTGGCGATTTTTATCCAAGGAAGATGCACTTTAATCGTTGTCGGTAAGACGCGATGTTTCTCGCGATATTCATTCTATCTTTAATAATATTGAACCACTTCCTAAAGTATTATTTTACCCATTGCTGTTTCATAAATCCTAATCCATCTTTACTTTTCCAATGTATTAAGGCATACCTAGTGCATTCTGCCAAGGCTTACTTTACTCTCTTGTTAACCTATTTATAAAACCTTATGGCATCGGATCCGCGATGCGTTCATGTTGAATATTTTATTTTCGTAAAACATTTTGTACTCATCGATTAAGAGGACATTTTTATGTACATATCGCAGAATAAATCTTGTACGCATTATAATCAACTGTATTCATAGCCTACCTCAGATCTCGTTTAAGCACGGCTCAGAAATCTCAAAGATCGGATAGTACTTCCCTGTTCTCTTTGCTATGGCGTACGCGGTATCACCACCACAATTCACCGCCTTTGAATCAGTGTCAGGATGAAGAAGGAGCAACTGGAGAGCAAGAGAATTATGGGAGCTGGCGGATACCAAATGGAGCGGCGTTTGATTTCCTTTGCTTGTGGCGTTTATATCAGCTCCGTGTGCAATCAGTGTCGCAGCGCATTCAACATTGTTCCAGCAACATGCCGTATGCAGCGGCTGCCATCCATCCTGGGTTTTTGAATCGACTCTTGCACCACATTCGAGCAAGAACTATACGCAATGTCATGCCAATAATACACCATGTACTTCGTCATTGCCGATCAAATAAATCTTGGCCATCGGAATTCTTACTTCAACAACATGGATATGATTGCCATAACAAGCCCTGTGTAGTGGCGTATAGCCATCCTTGTCCGTACACTCCAGCAGGACCCTATTCTTGGCCAATAAGAATTTCAACTTCTGAAGATTGCCTGTTTCCGCGGCACTGAGAAAGGCATCCTCATCGGCCTCTGTAAAGCGAAAGGCATTCATGCACCACGAGCTTAATGCTCGAGCACTCGCAAACTCCGGTCTGACAAACAAAGGAACGACTGGCTTACCTCCAGCATTACGCTCAGAGTCAACACCATCGTCGTCGTCCTCCCATGCAGTCACTTGCATGCGCTCTGCGCGCGGTTGATTCATCATTTTGTCGCGGATCTCCTCGAGATTAGCCAGCTGGTCGTTTTCCTCATCGGAGGACGACATTTCCGTTTTAATCGGTAGAGCACAATCGTAAAGAAAGCTGAAGAAATCAGACTGACCCAGGCTCACCTGGCCCACTCTCTCCACTGTGTGCTCTCTCTGCTTGCACCGGCTGCTGCGGCTCACTTCAGCCGGATGAATTTCCACGCTTTGCGCAGCGGAATAAGCCGAACCACGAATCTTTGTTTAGATTTATCCCATACTCCCCCCGATCCCCCGATCCCCCGATCACCCGATCAACCAAGCGCCTCTGCATTCAAAGAGAAACTACATTCCGATCCTTGATGCATTCTTTCCTTGATTGGCATTTGCTGGGACTCTTGCGCCTCAGCAGGAGGGATCATCCTCGAAACTTGTCCGGAGCTCTGGCCCTTTGCTCCTGCTCTTACTCCTGCTATCACTAACGCAAACATGGACTGTGCGAAATTGATAGA
Source organism: Ectemnius lituratus (assembly GCA_910593735.2). Lineage (NCBI taxonomy): Eukaryota > Metazoa > Arthropoda > Insecta > Hymenoptera > Crabronidae > Ectemnius > Ectemnius lituratus. Next base: position 198,102 of record OU343036.1, on the reverse strand, counting down.
AAGTCTCGATATCTTGGGTTATGCGGGGCTCTGCATTGGCACAGAGAACTCCCAATTACTGCAGAACTCCTTGCTAATTCTTCAGGAGGAGAATCATTTTCGTCGATGCTACTATTGGGGCAGAATTTACGGCCAATGCAACGACTATCACATCGCATACGGATACCAGAGAAACTGTATGAGTGGCCAGACATACTACTACAGGTAAAACTTTGCGGAAATTGCTTGAACATTGTATCGCAAGGTGACATACACACCTATACAACGGATTTGAATAGCACTGATGGAATAACTTGGTTGCTGATGCCGGGCAGCAATAAGTGCGCTCGGTTTCTCACACCTCTGGCAGTTAACAAGCTTGAAGGCGATCCATCCATCGTGACCAACGTCTACAATCTCAATCCCCCTTTCCCACCGGACGAGGACACCAGAAAATACTACGATGTACGGCTAATGAAGCGCTCGTAAACGTAACTGTTCTTAATCCCAACAACAAGTAAAATGCAGGCTTTCTAAGGGGCCGCTGCCTAAAGAGCTGAAAGAGGAGGACCGACTGGCCGCTACCGTCGAGCTGATTAAAGAAGATGCCGCGGTGATTCCACGCGGTGGCTGGTTCAAATGTCAGAATGGAGAGGTCATTGAAAATTTGAACTTCCAAGGACTTGCAGCGGGTGACGCTTCTTCCTTCAAATCGTACTTGCACGCGCGTCCGCCCCAGCAGAAGTGGAACACCAATTTACTAACTAGGCCCGCTGACTACAATTACGCCATTGATTTCTTGGATACGATCGAGCTCGATATTCCCGAAGGTATCTGCGATTACGATGGGTGGAGAGGAAAATCTTAATACAATGAGAGTTTAATACAGAATGCTGGAACGTGCAGCTGCTACTCGGGGGACACTTGGCATTACTACGTAATCTTTATTGGCCCGGAATGACTTTCTATCATAAGTTAAACAGCCCGCATTACGGCTTTCTCTACGTGGGCCATGGGAGGAGGAATATGGATTTACCTTTCATGATTTAATAAAGAGCAGTATCATTCGTTGGTCCCGCCGTGTACTCATTTCCCCCTGCAATCAAATTTTCGCGAACCCGCGGCCGTCACTCGGCTGCGGCTCGAATCAGCTTTGCAAGTGTTATCTTTTGCTGAATAACTGGCTGCTCTCTGAAGGTAGCCGAGGTTGTAGGCGCCTTTCCAGGATGCCCGATTGGCAGGATTGGCAGTGAAAGTCGTCAGACATCCGATTGGAAGATGTCGCCAGTGCGGGGCCGGGCCGCCGGGCCAGAAGCGAAGCTTTCGGAACGCACAGGCGCAGTGACCGGCGTGAAGGAGTGAAGTGTCGTTCCAAGTGCTTGCGAGCTCCGTATTTCCCTCGGTTTCCCAAGGATATTCCATCGTTCTCGGTGAGTACTTTATACTTTTGGTTACGCTTTCTGTTTGGTGCCTCCTTCAATTTGCTTTCGAGGAGAGCGCACCGCTCCTTTGTGCGGAAAATGGTGAATTTGACAACGGCGTACTGCCGGGTGACGCCGGCCGGTTCAGTTCCATGGCACCCTATTTTGTGGCACGTGGATCCTAAGCGGATTCACCGGCCCATATCTCCAAATTGCTCCTGCCGTTCCACTATACTATCGGCTTGCCTTTCCTTTACATTCTCGTAGCCGGTGAGCTCGTGATGCCCCTTGGGCTAGGGCACATCGTACTCGGTGGGTCCGAGCGTCGGTGACAGGCGGCGTTGAGTCCCTTCCTTATCCTAATTATGCGTCATCTGACGTTACCAAATTTTCCGCACTCCATTAGCGTCGCCTGAACATGCTACGTATTATCAAAGTGCATCTGCGTGCTTGAAATTACGCCCAATACCCGAAACCACATTTCCCATAAAGATCGAGCGCAAAGGTACTACCCACCCATCGATTGTCCAGCCTGATGCATTGTCGGGGCACGAACACTCAGGCATCGGAGAGTCAGAGTTTGAGTGGAATCGTGCATCCGGCCGAGAATTATCGGGCGGATTTGCTGCGTGGAAGTCAATATGTCGCGATGAATGATGACTCGCCCTGATAGCGGCGCAATTGCAACGCGCGCCGAGTAATGTTGAAAGAAAAGAGCTCTTTATCGGGAAATCCTTACGCAGTGCCGACACTCTAGTCTGCCCGTGTGCGAATGATTTTTCCATTTGTATTATTTATATGGCATTATGCGACACGAAACTGTCCGCCTCAAGGTTGGCCGGGTCAAAGAGAGAGAGTAGTAGTCATGTGCCGAGCCGGGCCGGGCTGGTCGCCCTTCTGCAAAAAGATTGCCCTCGTCTTTTTGTCGAATCGAGCGCGCACGAGTATAAATTTCGTTCACCTCTCGCTTTCTACAGGGAGCATCCACGATATATGTATGCACATCTATATCCATGTTCATTCTCGATGAAATGACATGCCCTCCTATGAACCCTTATTAAGCCTTCGAGGCGAGCCTTTGGAAGGCGTAATGCCAAGTGTATCGCCGCCAAGCCAAGCCTGCATTGTCCGATCGCAGGCGCTCAAGTGGCAAGCTCTCCCGGCAGCCAAAATGAACATGTTACAAACTAGCGTACACTAGACATTTCATATTTCTTGATAAATTTTCCCTCAAGTTCCTTACTGTTTCTCTTGCCAGAGACGAAAGTTACTGCATACTGCACAAATGTCGATGCCAATGTAGACAGAATACCAAAGCATAGAGCAACAATTCTTTAGCCTCACGGGCAACAACAAGTTCCTCGATGTTCCTCTAGCAAGACAATGTAATGTTCCTAGCGACAAACATCTGGTGATGTACACATACAGAGTGAGGCAGATAGATATAGAGATTTAGTAGGATTGTAGCTCTGCGTTGCAGAGAAAACCCGTGGTTATTAATCCTTTCATTCCAACAATTATGGATTCTTCGCGTTGGCTCGATGGCGGTAGTCCGTGCGCATAACTGGATACGAGTGTCGAGATCGGTCTTGTTGGCCGTTTTTCATGATGAGGCTGTGTGTTTGCAAGCGTTCTGCGTCTGCTGTGCTCGACGATCTATCCAGGCGATTGACAGCCGAGATTTATTTTCGCTCAACAACAAGGAAAGCAATGACAGCAGAGGGAGAGAGAGCTAATAATCTCTGGCTATCATAGGATATGTGCACCACTGTCAGGATAGGAAAGCCTGAAGCTCTCTTTTATCCGATTCATATGCGCGGCCGTACTCGTACAATCCCATAGTCGATTCCGTGCACGCAACTCGCCAGTTCCGGTTCCTATTCAAGTGTAGCGTAGTATCCTCTCTCCGTATCTCGGCGCAACAACGACAGTCGTCTTGGTCTTCTTCGTCGGCGACGCTACTGCTACCATTCTCCTCCGCCCTCCATCCTCCGCCGATCGGCTGGTGGGATCCTTGCGCGCCGGCGACGCAGCCGAGGGCGCCACCGGAGACACGACGCCTTGCACAGGAAATTCCTTGAATATTCGACTGTATCGCAAGGACAGATTAAAATAGATTGGCAGGCGGCTGGTGAGCAAGCGAACGAGAGAATGAAAGTAACTTATGGTATTAATCATGGTAGATATGAATGGGGGTAAGGTTAGAAATACAAACACTCTAATAACGAGATGGTAAGCTATTGTTTAGACACGGGGAATACTATTAAGGGCGCGGCGGGTAGGGGCTCAAGAAGCAAACTCTGGTTCGCCTGCTGAGTGACGATGCCAGAATCTAATGTTCTCCAAATTAAATCGTACGCACATAATGATCGACAGATAGCCAGGAATACATAGCTGGGAAGGAGCGGCCCGCTCTGAGAGGCCTCAAGTCGCCTTACTCTGAATATTGGGAGAAGGAGAAGAGAGTTCTGGGAGATTATTGTAGCTGGTAACGAATCTGGGAGGAGTGACTCTCGCGGGATGGGATCCATGAGATACAGGCTGCCAGTTCGTCTTTTGCCCTTTATTGCCGAGGATGGGCATTTACACTTGAGATTACGAGGTCTCGCGCAAAGAGAGAAATGAAATGTTTCGCTTCTCCCCCCGGAGCCGGAGCCGGAGCCGGAGCCCCACCCGAACAAGGCAGGGGCGAGCGAGCGAGCGAGCGAACGAGCAACCGCCTTCTCGTATTCGAGATATCGAATGCCGGTTATCGACCCCGCTCGCTAGCCTGACACACTCCCTTCCCTCCTTCCCTCCTTTCTTTTTAATACCGCAGTGAAGGAGCGAGGTGAAATCTCCTAACGGGATTTAGAGTAAACGAGAAAAAGCGACGATTACTCGTGCAGCGCTCGGTTTCTTTGTCCCACCAGGCTGAATTCATGGTTTCCCGGGAGATGTAGCCTCCGAGTGTACGGCGTCAGATGCACTTGCCTTTTTCAATCGGCACTGTCGATCCCCCCCCTACAAACACGCACACACGCACACACTTTCTATCCGACCGATCGATTCTATATACAATCTGATATATTATACATCTATACAACCAGTACTCATTTCTCTATTTAATCTATGTTTGATATATCTATCCATTAGAACATATGTTTCGGCAATTAGCCGTGACATAGAAAACAATCTTACGTCTATATACATACATATATTAATAAAGAGTAATTGAAAAGAAAGTGAATGATGATCCAGTAGCGTTAGTACGGGCAATATGTAGAGTACTGCGATCAGCCTAATCTAACCAATAGACGATCCAGCGTGGTTAATACATACTAACTTATTGATTTTCGGTAGAAGTTTTGATTAATATCTGATTAGACGTCTCCGATTAGGATAGCCTGGTGAATTGCCCGTGGGAGCAGATATAATCCTGTTGCGAATGACGGATTCCGGATCGAAATGGCAGAGGGAACCTTATTGAACCTAGATTGGCCGAAACGCGAGGATCAGTGGTTCTCATGGACGTGGAGCGAGCGTTGGTAATTAATTGAAATTGCCGATGTAAGTGTAGAACGTGTGAGAACCGCCCGCTTAAGGCGCGAGAACTGGTTCTGCTGTGATCGCAGGCAACTTCTTCTCTTCTACCTTCTACCCAAGGTTCTCCTTCTCCTCCCGACATGTTAAACGCAGCCAAGTTCTCAAGCTGCTTGTCCAAGAGATTCGCCTGAAATTAAACTCCTTGTCCTTCGACAAACTACTCACCAGTCAAATATAAAAAATACCTATCTCTCATATAATAGGGTAGCTCCACCATTTCTGACTATTCTCTTTTATTTATTCTGCTATGCGTCGAATATTTTTCGGCTCGATCCTTTTAAGAAAACGGTCAATAATTTGGAATATTGTTTGTAACTAAGCCTCTGCGCCGTGTTGAGAGCGCGTACAAACGATACAGTTTTCGATTGAAATTTTATCCTTTCGTAGGCACTCGATCGAGTACCAATTGGTATAATAGTTATGTAATAACCGTGAAGAGCGATGGATTTAATCTTGGGGTCCTTTTCGTCCGGAATCTCCTCTTTCCTCCATTGGAAAGGCAAACTACCCGACCCCACTCGGCCCTCTCCCCTCCTCTCCCCCCCCCCCCTCTCCTCTCTTCTTGAGGCGTTTCTTCTTTTGTTTCGTCTCTTCCTTGTCGCGGGCCTTGCTTCTTCCTTGGCCGTAGCAACCTACTCAGCTAACCCTCGGTCTCCGTATTATCTACCTGGCCAGCGGCTGCGTTACGAAACGTTTCGATCCTTCCAGAATCGCCAGGCTGGAATTTCATCGGCGAAAAAAAGGCCTCCCCCGCCCGAATCGTCAGGCTTACGCTTCCACGGAGCATGTGGCTGTGGATGCGCGTGCGTGCGTGCGTGCGTGCGTGCGTGCGTGCCTGTGGGACAGAGAGATGGAGAGATATGCCTTTAGAGTCATTGCGAGCCACTTGCCATGATGAAACCGCCACCAGGTATTCCCAGTACTCGGGAGCATTTTTTGATAATGCGATTAGGTGAACGTAATGTCGATATTATTCAATGCGGTTTATCGGATCGTTCGTGACCAACGCGGAGAGCGATGGATTTTTTTGTTTGGCATTCTCGCAGTTCGCAGTATTCCCGGAACAAAGTTGCCGGTCGCCGCTCTGGTAGCCCTCGGAACGTGGAGAATTCCCGATCGACAGAAACATTGTTTCGCAATGTTGCAATCGATTCGCGTTACTGACAGGAAAACTTGACGGTACAGACAGAATGTTGGAACCGGTGTGCAGTCGGCTTAAGGAATGCGATTTTCTGGAAGGCGCAACGATGAAAAGAAAAGACGAGAGGCCAGCGTCGTTGGTTGTTGGTCGTTGGTCGTTGGTCGTTGGTGTATCGAGGGTCGTCACGTGCACCGTGAGTGATTCTCTTGCATGGCGTAGCTCCGCCGTTCTCAAGTGGACAATATCTTCTCGTGTTACAACAATGTTACCGTTGCCAAAGAAAACAAGCCTTCTCCGATGTTTCTGCCCCATCGTCGTTGTCGGCCAATCGCGTCATCCCTGTCCTCTGCCTCCAAGATAACTTACCCACTCAATCAAGGCGAAATGAAAATAAGATATCAGAAAGTTTTGGCAATTCGTAGGGATGTTTAGCCCAATCGTACTATTCAACATACTCAAAGTGAATTCTGACAGTTCTCTCCCCGATATCCCGCGAAATATCAGCTGGCATCTCCGGTGGTGGTGGTGTAACTTTAATGAGCGAGCGTGTGGGGTGAGGCGGGGCTTGTACACTCGCTCGCAGGCAAGTACATCGATTTACCGTTATCTCACCTACTTTCCCTAGTGCTGTCGCAACTAAACAACCGCTCTGCCCCTTTAGTAGAGATTGTGAGATCGCGAAGCCAGTATTCATTAACTCGTAAGGTTGCCGATGAGGTTGTCTCACTCGAGAAGAATGGCCCTTCGAGAAGACAAGACGACGGTTCGCATCACGGTTCTCCGAAGAGAGAAAAGAAGAAAGAAAATGCAGTGTTAAAGATTAACGGCAACTGGGAGGGACACTGAGAATCGGTCCAAGAGATGGATTTCATTGAAGAGGATTTCTAATCCTAGTAGACGCGCTAATTCCTCTCGAGGTACATACAACACGTATGCACGTCGCAGGTCAGCCCTTCTACTTCGCTCCTGGTGTTCGGTGAGTGTGCATTTTACCCTCGCGAATCGGACACAGATAGATTACAGTACGCACGTGGCTCGCAAGTGCGGTGTTATTCGGGCAGTAGCCGCACCGCACCGCACCGCACCGCACCGCACCGCACCGCACCGTGATGCGCATAGAGATATAGCTGGATGGATAGATGAGAATCTGTGTGGACCGGAGGGCTGTTGCGCTTACAGTGGCTGAAAGAGCCACTGGAAGAAAGATGGAGAACGGGATCGAAAGGAAGAGATCGAGAGCGCAATGGGAGGATAATGTGTGAGCTCGGCCGAGGGGAATAGTATGAAGGTTATGGGGGCACGTTCCCATAAACGGCCACACCATACCATAGGCACTGGCAGCTGTTCACCATCCGTGCCCTACTCTCTCTCGCCCTCGCACGCCGCACTCTCCTCCGCATTCTTTCCCCGGTTCAACCTCCCCCTCCCCCTCCCCTCTCGCCCCTCACCATCGTCCTACCGCACTCTCTCTCTCTCTCTCTCTCTCTCTCTCTCTCTCTCTCTCTCTCTCTCTCTCTCTCTCTCTCTCTCTCTCTCTCTCTCTCTCTCTCTGCCCTCTCCTCTCCTCTGCTCTGCTCTGCTCTGCTCCGCTCTTTCCGCTTCTCCAATTCTACTGTGCGTGTTGTACTTCTCTTTGCACAAAGTTCTTGCCTCCCACCCACCGCGCGCGTCCTCGCCTACTTGCCCTTTCTCCTACTTTTCTCGGCGACCGTTTTCCCTTTTTTTCTCATAGATCGATCGCGCCTTTATCAATACCGAGGTTTTTCCGGGGCCCGACATGTTCTGCCTGACGGAGGGAGCGAGAGAGAGAGAGAGAGAGGAGAAGAGAAGGTTAAATGTAGCAATGGTTGGAGGCCACGCCACGCGTCCTGATAAATGGAACAGCAAAGTGGAATTGACCGGTAGAACGTGATGCTACGTTTAGGGTGGCAAATATTTACTGGGCCAGGTAGACTCCGATACAGTGTATTCCGGGGGTCCAAGCTTTCTGAGCGTTATCCGCTATCTGTAGTTTGCTGTTGTCGGTTCCTCAAGGTGCGCAGCAGAGCTCGCCTTTCCAGTTGAATTAGCATTTTACGAGCTACTTGGGATACAAGTGAACGCAGAAGCTTGTTTATCATGTGGTAAACGCGCCGCTCATTAGATCGTGTCTCGTCCAAATAGTTAGCCTTTCCTTCTCGTTGCTGGCCTCGCACGGAGGGGGTTTCGTTCGAGTGTCACAGTGAGATTTGTATGGCAAGGAAGTTTTCAGTGCTGCTCGGGAGAGTTTAATCGGGCGGTCCTGAGTCACTGGTACTCACCCACGCCAATCTAGCGGCACGTTATTTCTGTGCTGATCTTCGTGGGACGTCCTTCTTTTTCCGAGCATCTTCTCCTTCGTCTTCTGCTTCCCCTTCATCTGCTGGGAGCGCAAATGAATAAATGACCGCGACTGTTAAACGCAATCGCGAGCAAGCACAATGGTACGATTATGGAGCGCGATCTCCTCTCCTCCCCTCGCTCCTCTTTCTGCCCGAAAGATTGAACTCGATCAGCTCCCCCGCTGATAGGCGTCCCCCCGTCCTCTCCCCATCTCTCGGGGAAGGTGAATCCACTGAACATCCACTGTCTTTTATTATTAGTGAAATTCCAGTCCGCTCCGTGTTCGCTTCTTTGCCTGAATCGAATTGTCAGGATGCCCCGTGCGATTTATCATGAATTCGAAACCTCTTCGAGTTGATCAAGTTCGGAAATAGGTGGCTCATCACTCGTGGAGCGGCGACAACCAGTGGCGAATTGAGTGTGATGTTGTGCGTTGATCCGCTCTTACTGACACTCAACCGCTGTGGGATGTGGGAGGGAGGGAGGCTTCTCGGAAGCGAGATGCAGGGAGATGGAGACCTTAAAATAGGTGCGGGCGTGTGCAGCCGGGTTCTTCGCTCCCCGCGAGCTAGGCTCCTTCGTCGAGGTTAAGGTTAAGGCTGGCTGGCTGTACAGGTTCACTCGCCCCTCGCCGACCAGCGGCGAGTCTGCAAGGGCGCCGGAAAGCCGAACGAAATCTACCAGCCAGACTCACCCATGCCACCACCTCCGTTTCTCCACCACCATCACGAGTCGTGAGTCGTGAGTCGTGAGTCATGAGTCATGAGTCATGAGTCACCAGTCACAAGCCGCCAGTGCCAAGACGCGCGCCTTCGACAGCATCAGGAATAGTGCCTCTCATTCCCACTATAATCTCCTAACCACTCAACTGCTTTCTCCAGTCGATCGAGCTTCACTCTCCGATATTTCTACTAATATATAACAAATGGGTTACGAGGATGTCCATTTCACGGCGGGTAGATTCGACCGAACTTCCTGCGTATTGCACTTGCTGCCTGGAGCATGTAAAGCGGGGGGATGCAGGTTAAATCAGTATGAGAATCAGGGAGCTGGTATATGTATTGGAGTTCCGGTTCCGCTATCCTCCGTTCACCAGGTCGGTTTGGGGGAGACAGACACGCCTAATCTGCACTTGAAACAGTCGATTGTAAAGTGCATTCGTTCGCAGAAATTCTTCTTTTCCTGCCGGGTCCTTTGCAAAATCCATAGAGACCAGTATTATACTCACCATAAGCCCCCCCCCCCCCCCCCCCCTCTCACTAGAAATATATATGCATTATGCAATACTGGAGATTGGACTGGGCGTACGAGCGCCAGTCGATGTTCCACGATGTTCTGCGTTGTTCATCGTTGCCGGACGAATTAGGGACGTGATGTTTTTCTCGGCCGAGTAATTCCTTCACGAAGATAGGGAGTAATGGTCTGTTTCTTTGGCCTCCGTGACCTACGTCGTTAAGATACGTCGTATCGGTTAGAGTGAGCGGTTACTTCCAAGCGAGAGAGGAGAACCTCCACCTCTATCTTCCCCCGTCACCCGTCATACACGGATTCCACTTCGCTACGAAGAAGCATGCCGGAATTGCACGGCGCAGAGAAGGATTTTATTGCACCGTTTCGTATTCGCATAATCGGATTACACGTTCAGAATGGCAGAAAGGACGGTGGTGAGTCCATAGTCTCTGTCAGCTCTCGGCTCTTAGATCGAAATTCTAATGGTAGAAAAAAGAGGGAGTGTTAGTAGAAGGAATATCCGTTTCCAAGTGATCCAATATTGTAAAAAATAACTTGTTACAAATGTGCTTTAAGATCAAATATCATTTTGTTGATTCCAAGGCGGATGCATCATCTTTATATTGTTCCCCTTTGATCAAACAGGCGTGTGGCAAGATCAAAACACTTGGGAAAATCGAACATTTCTGAAGGAATACCTTTCAGATATTTGCAAAAAAGTGAATTTTAAGCTAGGGCTCTGGAATTTATATCACTTCTTCCTTGATGCAAGAAAACATTCCCCACCAAATTTCAGCCCCGGAAAATGTCGGGAAGTATGAAAAACATGGGAAAAACCTCGAAACTGAAATTTTCACGATCGGTTATCCATGTATTTTCGGTACAATTCCGGCATTTCTCCCACTGGTTTCATGTTTTCTTTTCGTTTTGATACACAAACAATCGAAAAATCAAGCGTTCGTCAAAGTCCGAGAACCTTCGAAAAATCGAAAATTTGTGAAGGGGTACATATGGAAAAATTTGCGAAGAAATGAATTTTGAGCTAGGGCTCTGGAATTTATATCACTTCTTCCTTGATGCAAGAAACTATTCCCCACCAAATTTCAGCCACGGAAAATGTCGGGAAGTATGGAAAACATGGAAAAAACCCGTCCAAATAAGATGAAGATCATTATTCAGGATCGGTTTTCCATGTGTTTTCGGTACAATTCCGACATTTCTGCCACTGGATTCATGTTTTCTTTTCGTTTTGATACACAAACAATCGAAAAATCAAGCATTTGTCAAAGTCCGAGAACCTTCGAAAAATCGAAAATTTGTGAAGGGGTACATACATATGGAAAAATTTGCGAAAAAATGAATTTTGAGCTAGGGCTCTGGAATTTATATCACTTCTTTCTTGATGCAAGAAAACATTCCCCACCAAATTTCAGCCCCGGAAAAGGTCGGGAAGTATGGAAAACATGGAAAAAACCATTCAAATTAGAGGGGATCAATTATTCAGGTGACTGTTTCCAAGTGTTTTCGATACAATTCCGGCATTTTTGCCACTGGTTTCATGTTTTCTATCCGTTTAGATAGTCAAACAATGGTTTTATGAACCATTTGGGAAGACCGATTAAAAAAAATTTTTTTACAAATTTGCTTTTATACCAGACTAAAATACAGCGTGGTAAAATATTGAAAAATCTTAGGAGGAGCTGCAGCGCGATAGACGGACAGAAAGGACGAGTCGAATTGAATTGAACGGATTATAAGGACGCGGCAGTTGGTTTGGTGGTTTGGCTGGATAGTAGGGCGCACACCAGTGGAGAATGAGTCAGAGGAAGGAGTGATACGATAATCTGTCTGTCGGTCTCTTGGTACTGGAGGGCCGATGATAGAAGCGCGGCTGACTCGACGTGGTTGGAGGGAGTGAGAGAGGTTCGGCTAAGTTGGTCCAACTGACTGAGAGCAGAGTAGAGTAGAGCATAGTTCGTGACGTAGAGAGAGTCTAGCGAGGAAAGTAGTAAGATAAGGCCGACCAGGAAGGGGTAAAGACATAAAGAGGCCGAGAGAGAACGTACCGTTTTCTACGGCACGTAGTATGATCGTGTAGGTGCACGAGGCCAGAGACCAAGGGAGGTTGGTGGTTCGCCTCTCTAGAAGAGTAGAGGAGAGTGGGAGGGAGAATGGACCGAGACCGAGATGAAGAAAAGAAAAGGAGGCTCTCCATTCTCTTGGCAAGAAACGGTAAACGTTTCGGCCCAGTGAACGCTGCTTGTATACCAGTGCACCATACCATGTTACCATCTATCATTTTTAACGTACACTTATTCCAGCACAAATAAACTACGTAGAATATAAATACCACAAGTTTAACGTATAACAGTGTATGTACATAGTACTTGGATAGTGTCCCATTGTAACAAACTAATTTCAATTTCTCTGTCACTAGAAAAAATCCTATAATGTTGATGGGACACGCAGAGACAATCGATTAGCTGGTGCGGTCGGGTAATCTTTAATAGAAGCGAATAATTCTACTATCGCGCGAAGAGGTTTTCTCTGTCGGTTGGTAGGTCCTAGAGGATTCGGAAGGTTTAAAGGTTGAAGGCCACCAAAAGATAACTAATACTGTGAGAGGTGGTATAGTTGGCATTTTCGTACACGTGTTTTCCTGGCATAAGCATGGCCAGAGAGTTGGAAGGATCGAGAAGAAGGAGAGCCGGCACGGCGGTCCCGGTAATTAAGGCGTTTCGACGAACGTACATCGCGGAAACCGGTTATCCGAGGGACCGCCGGGTTCCCCAGAGCGCTATACCTGCCCGAGGAGGAGCTTTCCTCACGTATCACCAAGCCACGTCCCCCTCGATTTGCCGATCCTTTCGTCTTCGGAACTGTGCGTAATCGTACTCGCGGCCAACAAGAGCCCCCTCCGAAGCAAATCGAATACGCTTTCCTTTCCGAAGGAAGGCGTACTCACCAATTCAGAGAAACTAAACATCTATTTGGAAGAGTAAATTGTTAAAAATGATCTTTATCCTTGGCAAAGTAGCCGGAAAAGCGAGCAAGTGTGTCAGTGTGTGCTTTCCCTTTCTCGCACACTCTCCTATTATTTTGCCCCGTAGCCCTTTTCATCTTATCACTTTGTACACTCGAGATTATGACTGAATTCTATTGCAAGTTCATGAAGCAGACATTTATATAGATACGTAGGGACATTGTACATAGATGGATTGCTCGGAACCTGGACATGGCAGGCAGGGCCAAATAGGCGAGAAGCCATTTAGGACCGACAGGCGATGAGCCCACGGAAGTTGCCTGGAACGAAATCCGCTGCGCGGCGATGAGTGTAGAGGGGCGGAGCGAGCAGGAAGTATCGAATTAACGTCTTATCTCGCTGAGTCTGGCCAGGAGGAATAAGACGAAGGAGAAGAGGAAGACGCCTGCACATCGCAGCAGCTTAACTTAACCGACGTAGTCGAGAGCACTGCGGCTTTTCGCCACTCCACTGCCTCTCCTACTTTAGAGTTCTATCCAGTAGTGCGTTGTAGTACTTTACGGCTTGTAGTCCGATAGATAGATAGGTAGGGCCTTCGATGAATGAGAGAAGGGACTTTAAAGTGAATCTCGCTCTTACTTAGTCTCCCATGAGCGGGCCAAGAGGAGCCGAGAGTAAAATAAGACACATCGTTACCTTGGAAATACCTTGAAAGTTTTGAGTAGGGCAGTTAGTTAGTTTACACAAATCTATACTTGTATACACATATGTATTTAAATTTGTGCTAGCCCTTCATTGACGCGACCCAATACACATAGGCTGTGCAACTCACTTAATCTCAAGCGAGAAGTAGAGGCAGCAGTGTGTACGTGGAGGAGTGGCCTCTTCTACACAAAGTTGATTGTCCGGCCTTGAATCTCGGGCCAGATGCGCTTCGCGCGCCGCCAGATCCAAACTCACATCAGCCACTAACAGCGACTAACCGAGCTAGCACCTCGCCGTCTTGAGATATGGTAGGTCTCGAGGAGTCTGTACTGCAGTGCGCATCTGCCCCTTTACCCACCATGCATCCCCATCCTTTCACCTATCCCATGCTCTCGAATCCTTCCAATCAGATCTGCCCGGCTGCTTTCATTCACTGGAACATTCGCATTTTCTCAACTTCTCTCGATTCTTCATTGCTAGACCGTTGGAACATTCTTACTTGCATTCTGCAAAGATCAACTATTACGGATGGCTGAGATCCTATCGTACACTATCGATTAACTTTTTATGACTCTGAGAAAAGACTGGCCGTAGCCTTTGCCCTCTTCTTTCGTTGGACATTATTGAGTTCTCTATCTTTCTATGAATAAGAGGGCTATGTGTTTTGTGTTTCTGAAAACCTAGTTTTCCAATAGGTCAGCCGGCGTATAATAGCTGGCTGAGATTCTCCCTTGAATGTAAGTAAGTAAGTGCATAGATCCTGATCCGTGGGGCTAGTGAGGCAGTCTGCAGGTTGTCTGCAGGCTGTCTGCAGGCTGTCTGGAGGGTGAAGCCTGGCAGGATGGGGTTGGTTGGCCGTGGCTGCGTAGTGTTGTAGAGCGTACAATATTGCGGAGTAGACGGCCACGGCGTCGACGGTGCCCCATGAATCATCCTAGAATCAATACGAAAGCACGGAGGGACCGCCCTCGCATTCACCCATGTCGTGGAAGCGAGTCCCATGCTTCACCGACTGGCCACCACTGCCCGATCGACCTTCGCCTTACCTTTTTTTCTTCCACTTTTCCTTTCTACCGATATATCCACTGACAACGCAAAGACAAACGGTTGGTCGAAAAAATCCCTGCGATAGTGGCAAAATTCGAATACATACCGTGTGTGAAAACATTGCGTCGAGAAGAAGGTTGTAGCGGCGGAACAAATTTATTGTCAGACGAATGACTGGCCATGGGATAGAGCCGATAGCGATAAACGATAGAGAATGAACTGAGTAAACCGGTCGGAAAAGCCCGGGGCTTCTGTTATTTTTATTACTTTACTAACCACGAGGGCCGTCCTCGATAAATTCGACATCAACTCCATCCGAGCTGCAGCTGGTGTACTCAAATTTCATGGCGTCCCGTCCTCACCGTGGCCGCGCCACATCGAGTCAGTCAGTTCAGAATGACGCGACGCCGAAAAAAGCATTCTATATCCAAGTGGTCGACTAGCAATCATTCCCCCGAAACGAAGCGTGCCCCCTGCCCCTATAGTCCTACTGATTCTGACCAAAGTAGACTAATCCCCACCGAGAGGGAGAGTGTGCGTGTCATCCCGAGGCGATAGAACCGACCCCTCCCTTCCCTCTCTTTCCCCTCTGCTAAAGGTAAAAGTACATCGATACATACATAGTAAAGACCAGTTCGACTGCTAGAGATACGAGTATCCACGGCGCACGTTCTATCGCGGAGCCGATAGGACGGCGGAGATTGGAGCTAGGCAGTCCGCCGTTTGTCGCTAATTGCCTGGAGAATAGCAGCGCAATGAATCGAATCTGTCCGACAAAACGCATCTCCTCGCTCCATTCAGTCCCACTTACCGCTCGCATGAGAATCATCCTCCTGCTGCCCTTTCACCAGTGCTCTCATCTGCTCAGCTAGCATCCTCTAAGTCCTCTAAGTAATCGAAACGTCCTTGCCCGAGCTATTTCAGTTTGGCTCGTGCCAGCTGTGAATGGGAATCGTAACTCCAAATCTCAAATGACGCCGGTTGCCAATCAAATATTATTAGTAAATCATAAAAAGTTGTTACTTAAACACCCCGCCTCTCTTCTTATAACACTTGTCATCCGACTCAAGGGAAAAGCATTCGCTCCTGATACACAAGCCGGAAACAGTCGACTCCCGAATGGTTCGGGAGAACAAGATTCATTCTTTTGGGCGCCAGCCCTTCAGAGTTCCGACGGATGTGCGAGTTTCATGGGACTCTCTCCAATGGACTTTCATTCGGAAGTGGAGGTTTAACTGTATTAAAACGGGTGGTCAGGCTCTCTCTTTCTCTTTGGCCACCCTCTCCCTCCCTCTCCCTCCCTCTCATTCAGTCTCTGGCATCCCCGGCTTCGGTGAAGGTGATGATTCGTGGCCGGCGCGAATTTATGGCTCCACCGGAACCGGCGGCCTCGAGTAATGCGATATTAGTAGGATCATTGCTGCTTTGAAGTGACCAGCGGTAGAGGGAGTGGGGAGAGGACTGATCGGAGATTTGTGCGTGAGAGCGCCGAAGGGAGCAATGTTTGGCCCTAATACTCCGATTGGGAAATGAATAATGAGTGGTCCGAGAGCATGCCGCTCTCCTCCCGCCTTTCTCTCCAGGGCTTCGTACCATTCTCTTAACCTTGTCCCTGATGCAACCGAACCCCACTGTCGCACAGATTAAGCCCCGAGATCAACGCCTACCACCCATTATAACCCCCTGCTCCCTACCCCCTTGCCCTTTGCACTCTGCCCTCTCCCCTCTCCCCTCTCCCCTCATCTGCGCCGGCGTAACTTTAAACCCGGTATGCCTTCCTTTCCTCCTCGAATTTTCGTCCTATGCAGCATCCTGATGCAATCACGAAAGAAGCATATCCAGGGACTTTGACTAATAATCACGTTCTTATAGCACAGGCTAAGCGAACTAAGTCAATCTATTGGAATACAAGAAGCTCATAGATGGCAATGCAATAAAAAGTTTAAATTGTTATGATTGTCGTGAGTAAACTGGTGAATAAAAATTGATCAGAGTCACGGCAGCCGGCGCTGATTCTCTCCTATAATACATAGTATAGCAGCACGTTCACTGCCGGAAACGGAAGCTCCACCTTAACCGCTGGCTACGACACCGATTGTGCCAGCCTACCTGAAGAATGTACCGCGCGTTGTACTACCGGCAGACCAATCGATTCTTGGACTTGCCGCTTTTCCAATAGAAATAGGCGCTGCACAAGCTGATATACTTGACGCTTCTCTTTTACATTTTTAATGTCTTTCTCTTGTTTGCTTTCTTAAGAAAAAGGGCTCTGAGCTTTTTGGCCACAAGTGCAGTCACCTCGCGGTTCGCCGCACCGACATACCTATTCATCGTCATCCTCGGTCATATAGGACACAGGTATATAAAATAAAAAGTGTGGCCCGACAATGCTAATTCGAAGACAAGTGCGTATAAGCACGACGGCTTGACTCGGTTTGTGCGCGTGGAGCATTCCGCCGGGCAAATGTTTACCAATGTCAGGGTAAGCCGAGTACGATATTATTTGTCCGGGCCAGCATTATCGGCCTGCTCCTTTATCGCGCGCCCATAATTCGAGGAAGCAAAACAACCACCCATCCGGTCGGCCAGAGTGTTTTCCCTTGTTCGCTAGAGCACCCTTACCGGGCCCAGACCTCTCCCTCACTCGTTTGCCAGTGCAATTTTCTGTTGGGCCACCGGCCTCCTCACCAATTCAACTTAAGCTAGCGCGCATTGAAAGAAATACTTGCTACTTATGGGTCGGCAGCTGGCAAGAGAGTCTCTGATTTTATCAAGGTCACCGAGGAATGTCAACATTTCGCCCTTATTGAATTGGCTATTGGCCTTATTGGCTTCGGCTGTTTCACTGCTAGATTGGTAGGAGAGGTCGACTATTACTAGACAAAGGAGATCAGCGATGGGAAAGTAGAAAGTCTAGATTTGAAGGTTCGAGATAAGAAGGCTAATAATCCAAGGACTGGAGATCGACCATAAATATCTAGCGTCGAAATTCCGAGCATGCCAAAGTGTTATCTAAGCCGGCGCGTCCCTCTCGAGTGCGGGAGTACTCGTTGCCCGTAGTAGCCGTAGTGGGCCGAGTTTTTCGCATTAGTCACCGTCGAGCGAAAGGCGGTGGGCGGCTAGCGGCTAGCGGCTAGCGGCATTTGTAGCTGAGAGACACTCGCGAGTGGCAGCGTGGCAGGTAGTACATATACTTACTTACATACTTACACACTTCCTCTCGCTCCAACGATTGCCGCTCTAGCCGAACAACTTTTTCATACTTGCAATTCTCGATAAACTTTTACACCCTCGCTTACAACAAATTTATTCTAAAAGATTTATTGGAAAAAACAGTTATTAGTTATGTGTGCTAAACACACCGGGAAATAGTAGCTCGCGCTGCCATTACCGACTGTCAACCCTCTCGGACAACTGGTCCTTCTCTGCCCGACATATGTCAAATCTGCCAACTTTTTAGGTACGCGGTATTAGTGACCTTCGTTCTTTCGCGTGTCTGGTAGAATTAAGCAAGGATCAATCGCCCGCCGAGTCGAGGGAGTTACATGCATGTACATGTATGCCTGTCATACTGTAGGAGCGTATGTGGTACGTGCAGTGCACACTCGAGAAAGAGCTGACCCTGAAAGTGGCTAGTTCTCTCCGTTCGGGCAATCGGCAGTTGATTTTCTAGGTAGGGAGCCCTTCGTGACGGGACGGGACCCCGCCCTGGTGGAACCCCATACCATACTCTTCTCCTTCCCCCACCCTAGCTAGCCAGGGTTGCCACCATCGAGAGCAACGGATTCTGGGGTGCTCGCTACCACCCGCTACGCCAGCTGCGTTTCTGTCGCCCGTCTCTCCCGGACCTCATTCTTTCTCTGACCGCCGAGCAGTGCAGATCGTTGTGATACATCGGAGAGGGTCCCGGTCGGTTCGCCCGTTGGTTGCGATCGCATTATAAAGCACGCGTGTCGAAAGTATCGAGGATCAAACTCTGCCACCTCGTGTGCGCGCGCGCGCTCGCAGCAGTCAAGAGCGAATAAAAGGAACTGTGCTGCTCTATACTCGAAGCCCTTGTGTCGCACGCAATAGAAAGAGTGGGAGGGAAAGGCCTGGTCCTCACGCTCGAGTTCCTCGGGACAAAGAGGAAAGAGGTACGCGCGGGAGCAGCAGCAGCGCAGTTGAAACGTTCGCGAAGAACAGAGAATCTATACAAGGAGCAGGAAAGAAAGGAGAAGCGAACAGCGATCGATCGTACGACGCGCTTCGCCCCGAGTTTCAAAGATCGCCGAACTGGTGGTATAACTACTGGTGCTTCCATTGGATTCAGTGTGCGTCCAACCTCGAGATAACACCGAGTTCAATCGGCAGAAGCTACGAATGCCAAGAAGGTAAACTACTTTTGTGCACTCTTCTTGAGCAGTGAGGTCCAAGTCGGCAAACAATCTCCGTACCTGTTGGTAATATCCAGAAAGCTCAGTGAAAAGTGTTGGAGTACTGGGAGGAGGAGGTAGCATTCACGAAGAAAGGCTCGTTGGAGTAGTAGTTAACAGTCGCAGGAGCGAAGGAGACAAAAGGAGAGTGAGAAAGAGGAAGACTGCGTGCTGGTACAAAGTGGTGAAGTAGGAGAGCGAGGGTAGGAAGGGAAGGGTGGGAGGGAGGGAGGTAGCGAGAGAGAGAGAGAGAGAGAGAGAGCGGGGGGGGGGTAGTGGGGCGGGGGGAGGAGAGAGCGAGCAATGCACTGGTGACAGAAAGACGGACGGACGGGCGGGCGGGCGAACAGACGGACGGCACTCTTCCCCTCCGCACTCGCTTCTCGCCAGTCGGTCGCGCGTTACCGAGCCAAGTGGATGAGTTCACGAACGCGCTCCTGCTAAAACTTCGTCCGCCGCAACCGCAGGGAGAAAGAGAGAGAGAGAGAGAGAGAGAGTGTGTGTGTGTGTGTCTGAGAGAGAGAGAGAGAGAGAGAGAGAGAGAGAGAGAGAGAGAGAGAGAGAGAGAGAGAGAGAGAGAGAGAGAGAGAGAGAGAGAGAGAGAGAGAGAGAGCCTGGCTCACTACGGTGTCCCTTTCGCCACACGCACGCGTTCTACCCCCGGCGTACACGCAGAGAGAGGAGCCTCGTGTCTGCCTGCTTGCTTGCCTGCCCGCTTGCCTGCCTGTCCGCCCGACTGCCTGCCCGACTGTTCGCGACAGCTTCTCTCTCCGGTTTCCTGGGCCGCCGTGACGCCACGCAAACGTGCGCTTGTGTGTCTCCTGCCGCAGACAGTTGGTTCCTTTTCGGATTGTTCGTACGAGTGTCCGGTGGTAGAGAGAGAAGGAATAGTGAACTTTTAGTCGCCAAGACGGAAAGTTTAATTTACACGCCGAGCACGCCCCGTTGTGTATTACTGCTGTTAGTGCTGCCGAGACGCTCGCCGAGAGCCCAGGTGAGTACCGAGTGTGCCGCGTCTACTAGAGAACTGTACGGCCTCGGCCCACTTGAAATTGTGCTTATAACCTGGCTGCTGCGCATTGGCCTCATTCGTTCGCACCCCATTTTACTTCCCAGCCGGGATGTTAACGACCGGTCGGTCCTCGCTCTCTCCCCGGCGAACACACCCCCTTCGCGCTCGCTCTTCTAGCCTCTTCCTCTCAGCGCGCGCGTCCCGCCAGACTCGCATTGCTCGTTTGCTCTTCCTGCCTTGCCTTCATCATGGACTGCACCCTTGAAATTGTTGGTGCCTCGAACCCTCCGTTCCTTGTTTGTCCGTCCTCCAGTCCCAGCAGCATCGTGCAGTGGCTGCTCCCGAGATTTTTCAAGAGCACCGTATACCCGCGCCATTTTGAAGGAAATGGGCAGCCATCGATCGATATAGCCGCCGCTCCGACAGCCGCCGGAGCAGAGGGAGAGAGAGAGAGAGAGGCGAGCATTTGCGACCGCAGGATCTCTTCGAGGGAGCAGCGGCCGGTTACGCCATCTTGATATTCCCTCTCCCACTGGCAAACGCGCCCCCCAGTATTAACCCCTGAACGAACGATCGACCTCTCGCACGCACGGGATTCCAGCTCTTCTACCGGTCGACCTTTTCCTCGGGAGATCCTCTCCTCCGGTAACCTCGCGGCTCGCACCTCTCCCATTCACCTGTTGTGTCTATTCCATTCCATTCCATTCAAATTGACAAATTTACTCATTAACAAGAAATAGCACACAGTGTTTTCAAAAGGCTTCGCAGAGCGAGCTGGTGGCTCTGTCGTCGTTCCGCCGGTTGCGCCAGGACAAACCCTTACGGAGGTTGGCTGATGGTCCTACTATGGAGACAATGCATAGTTTAGGCGTTTTAAGAGTCTTTTCACCCTAGTTGTCTAATCCTGTCTAATGTTGAAAAAGTTGCTGTCGTGGAATATCGGGAAATGTCCACTCTGTCGGATGCTCTTTGTTCGTTTGCGAGTGCCGTTTGAGTGGTGCTGTGTGTTAGTTAGTTTCTCTGGCTTGGTAGATCAAGGCGTGTAGGTAGTAGGGGGTTCCCGATTTCGATATGAAGGGCCGGGATAGCTTCTCAGTCTGCTAGATAGCACGAATAGTGCTGTCGTCTTTTTCTCTATGTACTTGCCTGCCGGTTTCTTCATCTCGCTCTTCCTTCTCCCCCTGCCCCTTTCCAATGCCGTTACCTCTCATCCTCTCTGGCTACCCTTTCCCCATCCTCATCCCCACTACCCCTCTCTTTCTCCCTCCCTCCCTTCCTTCATCTGGGTCTTATGCTGCGCGCTTTGTGCCGATTTTGCATAGCAGGCTTTTACCTGCCTACGGTACATTTAAAGCGCAGTCAAGGTTTCTACGGAAGCGATTGTTGTCGTTCGGAAAATGGCTGTGGCAGCCTGCGGAGAAAGGCCGAGGAAACGTTGGTCGGGCCTGCAGCCTGCTTCGGTACCGACCGGCCCTTACCGGAATTCCTTATTTCGAACTTGTTCCTTACCTGCCTCTGCTTGCCAATGTCGTACTGTTACGAATACAGTTCGGATGATTCTGGCTGGATGGAAGAGTGACAGGGGCAGTACGTACAACTGCATCGACATATCATTAGTCGACGCGCCAATTCGATCGTGGTCCCCCCAGTCTCTCTTGGTTTTCCGTCGTTCGTATACGCTACTTCTCCATGATTCTCCCTCACTTTGCCTCCTGTGTATGTACCTTTTTCCATGGCCGATCGGCAGGGGCAACCAGTTTCAGCAACGTCGAGCAGCACAGCGGCGACCATGCGATAACGGGTCGTTAACTTGCCCACATCTGCCTTTCTCCCGTTTGCTTGCTTGCTTGCTTGCTTGCGGACCGTGAATACGATCGCCGAGAGTCAGCAGAAGCGAAGAAAAGAACGAACGCGTGTTTCTCTGTTCTCTATAGGGTGGTGGGGAGTATATAACTCCTGACAGGTTTCCCGCCACCGGATTCACTGGATCTCTCGCTTTTTTTCCCGCCCCTGTATGCACACCCTATCGTTTTTATCTCGACGCACTCGATGCCTGTAGACACGTTCCCAAAAATAGAGAGGCGCGCACACAGGGTACCCCGGATATGTAATATTGCGAAGGGAGCAATACCGTCGCCGTCGCCGCCGCCAGCCGGCCTCGTGCCGAGCAGGGCACGCCCAGCCACGATTTTCATGGGCACGCACGTGCCAATGGATATTTATCCGCTCACGCATGTCAGCCACGCATCCAAAAGCACGGCTCTCTTTTCTCCGGAGACTGTTGGGGCCTCCACCCATAGTTGTCGATTTGGAGAAGAGTAGGCCGGCAGAGCAGATGTCCTTTTTTGAGGGCGAATTATTGGGCTAGGCCGTACCGCACCATACCGCCACCCCTTCGCGTTCTCTTTCCCTCCTCAGCCCGTGGCAATGATGGCGACCGTCAGCTGCCGTTGCTTGGAAAAGTCTTTCTCTTCAACTGAAGTGAATGCCTTTCTCTTCTTATGCTTAATAACTCAGCAAATGTAGCTCACGACACCAGTACTATTATGCATACGTACTCGTGCGAGACGAGTGCTGTGAAAGATACTGCCCTAAATTTGTGCTGATATCTGTCGCGAGAATCAGTATCGTGACGTAAATATATATTAATGCGGGTTCCGACTGTCTCGATATCTATGAATCCGTGTCTTCGAATTCATCGAGATTTTCTGATGCCTTTATTCTTAATTCAGTTGTACCGTCTTGAACTGAACTGTCTCGTGCCAGTCTGTATCAGAGCTTATCGAATGTTGGTCAGTTGAGAGAAACGTCCGATGGATGAATAGGGATTTGCATTGGTTCGCGTGTTTCGATAGAGATCTCGACGCGAGACTGGTGCTGCGCCAGTCTCATTAGGTCACTCGAATTTCTTTCCCTTTCGCTGGCCTTCCAGCGTCCTTTGCTCCTAGAATCGCTCGGATTTATTCCACTCTCCTAATAGGAGAGTTGCTCGAGCAGCAATTGTTTGTCGTAACGAAACACCTCTGGATATCCAAGTACTCGAGGAAGGTAGGCTGTCTTCCGCGTAATCGATATTCCGACTAATCGTTTCTCGTTAATGTGCGCGGGGAATGGCATCGATCCCCCATTAGAGTGGGATCGATTATCGGCGCCGCGCCGCACCGGCCGTGTGCTCGTCTTGGGAATTGTCGGTGACATTTCCTAGTAATGTCGCCAGTAGCATTGCATCGCAGGCAACTATCGGTGGAATGCAACTCTGACACGCATCGCTCTTGGTTAATCGACGGACAGCAGGGTCCTCGCCGTGACAGGCGGCGGGTTAAGCTGTTGATGGCCTCTCTTCGTTGATCGGACCATCACCGAGCTCTGCCTCCTCGGGATCTCCTCCTCATTACTCTACTGAAGGGAGAATAGGCAGCGAAAGACTCTGCGGTCCACTCTTCGACGAGCCAGCAGCCACTCCTAGGAGACTGAATAGATGATTCGGCAAGCGAATCAATTGGCTGCTTTTTCTCATTATTCGCATGGATAGCCACATCTTCCCGCCAACCACAAATTCTTCCTCAAAGTTTGCCAGACCCCTTCACCCCTCCCTATCATAAGAAACTAGAATTCATTATCAAATGACCCGATCATCTTTCCTTCTTTTATTACTTATTTACAAAACTAAGATACACGCTGGCTGTTTACATAACGTTCCTGGCACCCGTCTCCACCAATCGACTCCTTTTTACTTTCCAAGTTTTCTTTCTCTTCCAAGTCGTTGAACCGCGCGTGTCCCTTATTTCTTCCTCGCTCCTCGTGTCTCACTCAAAGTTCAAATGAATTAAGCTCACTGACTCACTGCCAATTAAGAGGGACATTCTCAGGAGACTTGCTCCATATTAGTAATTACTTGTTTGGTCCGGCATCTCGGGGAAATGGGCCCTCGTCTCTACCTCGATCTGTCTCTCGCCGGCCAGTCAACCTACTGTTATAACACATTACCCTTACTTTTCTCTTTTACTATCAAGCTTCCAATTACTGAACTTTGAAAGCACAAGTTCGAAAAAGAACTTCTTTTCCAATTTACAACAAGCCAATTAAGTAGCAGACTGACATAGCAATATGAAAGCTCTCTTGTCCCGTGAATAGTGGCTGCGTTTACTTGTAATCATCCGGCCAAATGTGAAATATAAGATTTGCTATTTATCAAGATGGCGGCGACATATGCATGCTTCGGATGCTTCTTGAAATGGTGAGCAATGCGCAGAGGTGTCCCGGGCGACTCTCTGAGAATTCTGCTTGGCCCAAAGAACGAGGAATGATCTACAGCGTGGAGCTAATCATCCCGCAGGCCCGGCCAGTTTTTCCCACTGCCGTGCTTACTCGTCCCCTTGCCCCCCTTGCCCCCCCCCTTGCCCCCCCTTGCCCCTTCTCCCTTATCCTCCCTAACTTATGAACTGTGCGATTCTGCCAGCCATACAAGGCGTGCGTTTCCACCTATTGGCGAGACTGCTCTTACGAGAGAGAGAGAGAGAGAGAGAGAGCGTCCATGTGTCGAGCCTCATCCTGCAAGAGGCCTTTCTCTTTCCCAATATACATATACCGGACTAGTGTTCGCTCCTCTGCGTACCTGCTGCACACTTTGCACAGTATATCTATACACATCGGGCTTATTACCATTAGCTCACTGCGCGATTGCAGAGTGCTCGCGGCTCCTCTAATCCGGACATTCTACATTCTTCTCCGGGCAATCACATCTGCATTTAGTGTAAGACAGCGGCGCCCTCTTATCAGATTGTTGTCGCTATCAGAGTAAGAAACCACGGCTTTTACCTTTCCTACTGAAAAATCCACGAGTCCACGATCTCCACCTGCAACAAGTCGTCTTATTCGGAGTTTGTCGATTTGTTGGCTCGCGCCAATCTTGCAGAAGATACGGCAGAGCGAAAAAGGTAGTTAAGAATGAGGAGGTTGACGTTAACGTTCGTTGTGGTGCTTATGATTACAGGTCAGTCGCGTTGGGCGTAGGGAGAAGAGTTGATCTTGCGCGGGAGCAGCGAACAAGGCTGGATAAGTGACTGGAAAGCTAGTGAGAGCAAGAGTGAAAGAGAGGGTGGTGAGAAGAGAAGGACAGTGCCTGCCGAGAGAGAAAGAGAGAGAGAGAGAGAGTGAGAGAGAGAAGCAAGGGAGCGAGGAAGGGAGTGAGCAAGATGGGAGGAAGACAAAGCAAGAGGTCCGTGGATATAACGACGACGCCGAAGAAAGAGGGAATCCCGGCGGAGGGTGGCGTCGTCGGCGATGCTGCTGCACCTGGCGACGGTAAGCTCGAGAGGATCGAGGAAACCGACACGAAACCGACTACTAATGGGATCGCCCCTCGCACCGACGTAGCCGAGGATGTAGACAAGGATAAGGACGACGCTGCGGAGAAGGAGAAGGAGAAGGAGAAGGGCCAGGAGATGGAGAAGGATGCCGAGAAGGAGGAGACGGAGACGGAGAAGGAGAAGGAGAAGGTAAGAGTCGACTGTTGATGATAATCATTCCGAAATGTGTGCCATATCTGCTCGGCTTCTACCGCGGCACTGTCGCTGCAATTGGCCGCGACCAATCTTTCACAGTTCCCCGAGTACTCTGGCTAGTGGCGACTAGATGCAATTCTAGGAAAATTCAGAAACTCAGAAACTCAGGTGCGACCGCACTGGCAACTCGGGCTTTTCCATTTGAAATCCCAACTGTTGCTAGTCCAATGACACGGAGGACGTGATATTGCGACAGGACGGCAGGTTTATATGGGAAGGCAGTAGTGCCAAACCGTTTATCAGAAATAGCAATATATTAGTTAAGCCGACCGGGGGAAGAAAGCATAATTCGGTAACTCATTGTTTTCTCTGGTGAGATTCGTGTAGCGCGTCTCGCGTCTATCGCTGCAACGACCTATTTCGGGCCTGACCTAGGAAAAATGTCACTGACTACTCTCCCGTTGGTCCCATTGCTTTGGCAGCGGCCCACACCTCAGTCAAAGCTCAATTAGTAGTCGCAGGTTGAAGGAGTGAGCGTTGCACACTAAACGCACAGCACCACGCCTCAATTGGCAAACAAAACAAGCTGGCCTGAGTTCCAGCGGAGTGGAGTTACGTTTACTTTGGCGAGAAAAAGGACGAGTTTCGTTTGTGGTCGCTGGGCTCGGGTTCAGCTGCAGAGCTACGGTTCATCGATCTCATTATCGAATGTTCCAACTGTCGCTCTCGCATCGAGAGGGAGAGCGAGAGCGAGAGCGTCAGCGGGACCAAGTCTGTCTACCTACGTGGGTCTTATAAGCGTGTCAGAGCTGGATATCACGAAAGGCTCTCCCTGCCAGATGAAACCCGATATTTCCTCAATTCAGCAACCCCGGCAGCTGTCATGCACTAGTTACATCGTCAGGAGCGCGCGCGCGCGCTTAATAGAGAGAGTGAGAAAGAAGAACCTTACTCTTTTCCCTTCTACCGACTACCTCCTGCCTTCTGCCTTCTGCCTTCTATCCTCTTCTTTCATTTCCGCTCGCCCCCTCCTCAAGAACACTCTTCGAGCCTTATCGAAATCGTCGCAAACGTCGAAAAGTTTATTTAGCCGCCGAGCGCTACTCAATTTCCTTAAGGATCGCCCATCTATAAATGCAGACAATTCTGCTCTTGAGTAAACCAAATGCAACAATTATGTAACTGAGGATCGGTAGCGAGCTTTTTCGCAAAATCTCGAGCTCTACGAGGTGGAAAATGTTCATTAAATATGATAATTGTTCCGCTCGGATTGAATAATTCCACTGTGACATTACCAGTGGCCCAAACGCAAAGTCGACTACTTTTGCGTTTGACGCTTGCGTCGTTTGCGAGTGGAGCGGCGCGCCGCTACTCGCAAAGTAGAGGGAAATCGCCGTAACGAATTCCCATAAAAGTTTATCGCGCGTGACGATGATAAGGGCAGTCGTAGAAAAGTTACACTCGCATATCGACCCCACCCAACTGCGAGACTAGCTGACCAACCTAGCTGCAAGACTGCTTGAACGCGGCTGTCGAATCACAGCGATGCTTCTAATCCCGGTGTCTCGACCCTTATCGGCGGGCGTTTATCTCGGCGGTGAGCTGTTTCAGGCGGATAAGGATTCTTCGTAACACCAGCCCGGCATTCAGTCACGCGATCTGCTTTTTCACATTTTTCCTTCCCCTCGCCATTGGAAAATCAGAGATGCCCATACTTTACACACACGTGTCTGTATCATTTGTTGAGACGGCACGGGCCGTTGCTAGCGACGTGCTCTCTCTTCTTCTTTTTCCTTTTTCTGATCTAACCTGGCGCGAGTAGTGAGTAAGTGGAATTGCACAGCTTGCCGGTTATCTTGTTGTTGGATGCATTGAGTATTTAGTGGGAAGATTCACCATTTGCTAACAAGATTGTTGGCAAAGAATGGATATAGTATACCGCTTGACTCTACGAACAAGACACACGCGCACGCACGTATTTGCTGCTGCTCATCTGTCAGTAATGTCCTCGTGCGAGTAACTGTAATTTTCTCCCGTATGTGCCTGGTTACGGACATTCCTAACTGTCCCGGGCGAACTCGCTCGGCTTCCTAGTACTTGGATGTCTTTTCCACCGGGCTGAAAGATTCTCTATTACGTCACTTAACGTTTCATCTTAACCTTCCTGACTATCGACCTGCACTTTTTCTTAGTGTCCGATTAGTTTGAAACAGAATAGGAAAAGAAAGGCAAGGAACAAAGATAAAGTAACAATTACATGGTCAACATTTATTCGGACCATTTCAATATTACTAAAATTCTTTGAACCTCGGCAAGTCCAATGTAGAAGACATTACAAAGACGACCACAGTCAGGGCTATATCCTCGTGATAGCTAAGCACACATAATGCATTGTCCATGCATCTGAGTTGTTGTCTGCATCTATCTAGTAGGTCGATTTCGCAAACGATCGGTATCGGCATAAGAGACGCGCAGCATCCTCGGCTTGCCCCTTAAAAGATCTCTTCCTTTGCATTCATCCTCTCCCCCCTCCTACCTCCTACCTCTCTGCCTCTCTGCCTCTCTGCCTCTCTGCCTCTCTGCCTCGAGGGAGGCAGGTGCGCACAACTACTTGCCAGGGTAAACCCGCTCTTCGAACACCTGCCACCTCGATGGCTTACCGAGACGTTCATCTCGTATGCAGCTCTCTCTCTCTCTCTCTCTCTCTCTCTCTCTCTCTCTCTCTCGCAAGGGCGCGCGCGAACCCCGGTCCCAATGTGAATTCCTTGGAAAATGATGTTAGGTATGACCGCATTTACTCTACTTGGATGAGGATAGTGCTCTAAATAAGTACGTAGCGTCCTCAGAATGGTGGACACGCTGCGTCAGCCAATCGATGCCGAGAAGAATAGCTAGTTATAGATATACAGGAGATCGAGAAGAGCCTTCAGATTTTTTGGATTTTTCGAAGGTTCTCGGACTTTGGTGAACGCTTGATAAATCAATTGTCTGCCTATCAAAACGGATAGAAAACATGAAACCAGTGGCAGAAATGCCGGAATTGTACCGAAAACACATGGATAACCGATCGTTAAAATTTCAGTTTCGAGGTTTTTCCCATGTTTTTGATACTTCCCGACATTTTCCGGGGCTGAAATTTGGTGGAGAATGTTTTCTTGCATCAAGGAAGAAGTGATATAAATTCCAGAGCCCTAGCTCAAAATTCATTTTTTCGCAAATTTTTCCATATGTACCCCTTCACAAATTTTCGATTTTTCGAAGGTTCTCGGACTTTGACGAATGCTTGATTTTTCGATTGTTTGTGTATCAAAACGAAAAGAAAACATGAAACCAGTGGGAGAAATGCCGGAATTGTACCGAAAACATATGGAAAACAGATCTTGAATAATTCATTATCGTGGTTTTTCCCATGTTTTTCATACTTCCCGACATTTTCCGGGGCTGAAATTTTGTGGGGAATATTTTCTTGCATCCAGGAAGAAGTGACATAAATTCCAGAGCCCTAGCTCAAAATTCATTTTTTCGCAAATATCTGAAGGGAGGTATTCCCTTGGTTTCCATCTTGGTATGTTCCGCATAAAGGAAAATATGATGAACGGAAAAGAGAGCGAGTTAAAGTATACATATTATCGCTCTGCACCGGATGGACTTCTAATCGCGTGAAATCAGAACGCCTGTAGAGAAGCTGTGCGTTGTATTTATCGTTGTCGTTTTGCCTGTGGCAAAAACGAAATGGCTCGTTGCCGTGGTCTGCCGTGGATGAATCATCGGCCAGTCTCGGTCCCATCGGATACGTATATGTATACGTAGTAGTGACGAAGGGAGTTTGTTAATTAACACAAGCCCCGGGCCCGTGTGGCTGTTTGTCCCGGTGCTAATTAAAGCTTTGACCCGCTTAAATTCCGCCAGGAATGTTTCCAAGCCGCCGTGGAATCGACTGACGCACTCTCTGTTGCTGATATTGTAGCACTACCCCGTCCTGTTGTCTCCCCTTCCCCAAACATCACTCTGCAAAGCATTCTGTCACTGAAATATAGGTATAGGAGAGTTGCTTGTGCCGTGAAAACAGCTTCGTGTCATTTTGTGACGTGTTTCCACGACTGGAGAGATGAAGGTACCAGTAAGACATTTGGGTACAATGTCCAACGAGAACCGTGTATTTCGAATTGTTTCTATACCGTCCCGAAAAAATGTCTGAAAATTTTAAAGAAATAAAAGCATTGTAGCATCCGAGTGAAGGAGCATTTTCGAATGGTGTTCAATGGGAGGATCGCAGGATAACAGGCTGGCTTGGCTTCCCCTTGGCCTTTTCGAGCCTGCTCAACAATGGCAGAGTTATTTCAGCCGCGATCCCATGTCAAACTGGTTGCCCGATTATCCCCACGAAAGTCGCAGCACTGCAACTTCAGCCGCGTCACGCCTGCCTTCCCTGCTTTAGTCGAATTCCACGCCCGCAAAGCTTCCCAAAAGATTTTACCACGGCTTTCCCATCCCAGAGAGAGAGAGAGAGAGTGATTCTTCCGAGAAAGACTCCAGCGGAGAGTAACTTCTCACTCTCTCGTCAAGGAGCGATCCACGATAGCCCATCAATATACATTGGTATATCTCCATAATTTAGCCTGTTTGCCTCGTCTCGAGTAAACGTGACGCGAGACCCGAAACATCGGCATTTCATGAATATCTGCCAGACAGCCAGACAGACAGACAGAGCGCATAAGGTCTTCCGATGATCAAGCCCCCCACCCGGCTCGTACGAATCGATAAAAACATCATCTCGGGGCCGACGAAGGATCTCTTTAAAAATGGAAGAGAGGAGGGAGCAGGTGGAATGGAAGACCGGCCGGTGTGGGTCTCTAACGTGCTATCTTTTTTATCAGTATCTCTTGTTAGGGTTGCAAAACTCCCTGCCGCCTATTTGACGGCTAAAATCTCGGAAGTGATCCAAGAGTAAGATTTGAGCCCCTAGGATCGAGGCGACTTTATCGATGCTTCGGGAATCCCGTGTTATGAGGACGCGATCGATCGTTTGTCTGATCGGAATAGGATCGGAATCGGATCGGATCGGATCGGATCGGATCGGATCGGATCGGATCGGACAGCTGCTCTGCGTGCGAGAGGTCGGCTTGGTTTTAATCGGCTTTCCTGGCAATCCAATCTCTTATTGGGCGTTGCAATATGCGACTGATGTGCTGATCTCTGCTGCGCCGAGAGACACAGCCATACACACAATTATGTATAGAGAACTCTATACTCTATACTCTGGATAAAGAGAAACAGGGCGCGGCAAAAGTTTGGAAACTTGCTAGACAAGTGGTTCATAGCTACATCTGTATTAAGAATACTAGGATTGAAAAATAAGTAAGATTTCGTGCAACTAACTTTTGGAAAGCGATCCTATCGAGGCTATTTAATGAATTGGCGAATAGTTGTTAGAAAAGGAGAATAGCCTCGCAACTTGTAGAGAGTAGCGAGGTGCTCTTTGCTCTCGGGGGGATTGTCGACTAGGCGCGCGGAGAAAATAAGTGTACTTTTTAGTGGTTTTGCGGGAAGAATGACGCTGCTGGGGTAATGATTTCGCGTGATTTCCATTCCGTAAAGCGTAAAGCGTAAAGCGTAAAGGAACAGTGCTAAGGTGGAAGGAGGTCGGCATTGGGAAATCGGGTGAGCGTTTGTCTACAATTTACGCCTCAATCTAAGCGGGGCGCTGCTCTCCGTACTTTTATGGGCAAACATTTCGCTCGGATCCACCTGAAAAATACTGAAATAGCAGAGGAGGGAGTCCTCCAAAGCACGTCGTAGCGTAATGGTGGATTTCTAGGCGCCGACATTTCGTTCCGATGAGTCCTTTTCCGACCGATCGCTGTCTGACAAGTTATCAAATATTAAACTCAAAGAAGAATAGTTTCTTTGAGCGCTGGTGCTCTTGCATTGGTCGTAAAACTGTTGAATACTGGTGCCGATGACTGGAGGGATTCTAATGGGGAATTGTTTTGTCTGTTTGAGCAGAGCGAGGAGGTAAAGGCCGAGGATTCGAACCAGGAGACGAAAGCAGAGGCGAGCGGCGAGTCCGCGGCGGAGGCTACCGAAGTCACAACACCTACGGAGGCCACCGCTACGAGTCCCAGCAGTGCCACATCTCCAGACAGCAAGGAGACGAAAAAGAAGGAAAAGGTCAGTGGAGAAAATCACTCTGATAAATAGCGAGCACTATGATTCGAACGGTTTCATTGATTGTTCCACTGAAAGGGGCCAATTGTTTCGTTGCCTCGCTTGTCTTGGTCCTCGACTGAGAAATGCGTCACTGAACTTGCTGGTGCGCAAAGCAGGAATGTTGTGCTGGCTGCACACCGGACGCAACAGAATCAAAAAATGGAAAGTGGTCTCGCACACCAAAGCGGAACATTAATGCGCAACACTGCAAACCGAGGACGATCGGTGACTCTCTCGATACGCGCAAGGAGAGACCCCCTCCTCAGAGAGAATGTTCCACTCGGAGTGCAGTCAGCAGAAACTTAGACGAGCCAGTAACACGTAAACAAACACGCTAGAAAGATAACATGGACATCCACCCCACCCCACACCACACTTGAAAGCAAAGGAAGATAGCTCCGCTCTTGTTAGAATTTACAACTATTTTAACGAATTAGTCGGCCCGTGTAAGAGACGGACGGCCCGAACTATGCTCCCGGATGATTATCGCTGGCATTTCCTCCTTCGCAGCCGAAGAAAAAGTGGTCCTTCAGGTCGATCAGCTTCAGTAAGAAGGACAAGACCAAGCCAGCTCGCGAGGAGCCCCCTAAGAATGGAGATGTCACCAAGGAAGAGCCCCTCGCCGAGGTAAGTAGAGCGAGTCTAGCCTTATTCGCCCACTTTTCTTCTGCCGCAGTGGAGCACTCCACTGATGGCTTCATTGAAAGTCCGACTCCTTCACTGGGGTAAGAAAACAGTAAAACTATCATTCAATCAAAAGATCGCTTTGCAGTTGGTAGCAATAATTCATTCTCGGGCATTGCCATTGTCATTTGACGGACCCACGTGCCAAACCTCAGACCTACAGTACTATAAATACTTGGAGTACAGACTCTTTCCTAGTTGCTGCTCACTCACTTTATTCCATCGAATTGAAAACCTCCGAAAATAAGACAGTGCTCTGTGTTGGATGGGGTGCGCGCCATTTGTACTCCCTTCGATTTCCAGCAATCTCTTCGGGGCCCGATATAATCGGCGACGACCACGCGATACCCGTCACGGATCTGGGCCTCCGCGGTGCTTAATTGCCCTCGAGACGTCCAATAAATCACAAGCCTCGCACATGATTATCGCGCAGCTTTGGCCCCGAGGAAAGGCCCCGGGTTAACGGAGTGTAGGTCGGGGCCCGCCCGCCCGTCCGCCCCAGCCCACCTCACCACCGTCACTTGCAATATCCGGGCCGGGCCGGGCCGGGCCGAGCCGAGTCGAGTCGACTCGGCTCGGCTCGGCTTGGCTCGGCTATAGTATAGTCAGCCATCTACTTTCTACTGGCAGTGCCAGGTTTCTTTCAAAAGTATTGGCTCTCGCCAGTCAGAGTAATACCAACCTACTGATACCAGTCGCATCGCTTATTCGACCGGAGGAGGGACACAGACACACACCCTCCACTCCCTCCCAGCACATCGTTGCTCACCGAAACACTAATTATCAATAGTCCCTCATCCGTTCTTTCAAATCAATAGCAAACCGAATCGCTCCTCGATCAGTTTGCTGCTTTCAAATGAATTCTATTCTAGTCGGACCGTGGTCCGAGTAATTGAAGCACGAATGATGTTTCAATCTTCATAGTACTAATAGCGAATCAAGTCCTATGTGAAAAGTGTGTCAAAAAATTTCAAGGACAAAGGCCTACGATCACTGCAAATATTAGGTGGAGAGCCCTGCCGTAGCTCCTTAATTGGACCCAGACGCTGAATCGGTTGCGTTTGGACGATCGCAATAAATCCACTTGCCAGGATCTATAATAAGCAGTAGGAGGAAGTTGGTGGCGAGCTAGACTGCCTGCCCTGCCTGCCTCCTCTCCTGGCGATCCTTGGACCAAACGTGTAGGCGAAAGGGATAGCCGCAGTCTCCACGTGATCATCCTGGCTAATCTCTTCCCTTCTCTCCGAGCTTCGCCCTCCTGCTCTTCTTCAGCTTCACCTTCACCGAGGGAGCGGCGGAGAGTGAGCGAGAGTGAAGAGGAACGACGAAGTGCCGTGACTCATTCTTGGGATTCGTCGTACCTCAAGCAAGTTTCGCGATAGGCTGCCATTGAAAATCGGGCCTGCAGTCACCGAATTATCCACGCACACACCTCTATCTCTAGCTCGTCCCACCTCGTTCGTCGTCTTGATGCGTTCTGGTGGTGCCTCTGCCACAGCACATTGTTCCGAAAAGATGTCTAGAACTTACCGGGAGGTTGGTCGCTTAGTCTTTTCCTAGTGGATACGATGCAGGTGTCATCTGCTGTTTCCAACTGCGCCCCCGTCCCCCTCAATCCTCTCACTAACCGGACGGGACGGCACGCGTCTCCGTCCGACCCGCATCTCTATTCATCTCCTCTGGAATTGATGGCTCCAGATTATATTGGAGTGGTTGATAGGCTTGGAATGGAGAATCGCCGGATTGCTTCAGCCGGGAGTGCGATTGCGCTGTGCAGAAGAGTGAAGGATGCATCTCGGTGTAACTCGGGCCGAAACTTGAACGCATTTTATGCTAATTTAGGGAATTTTCCTCATTTCGATCGTTGGCTCGAACATTCTGGAAACGTGCCACCTTTTTCAAGTTCTGCCTTTGGGTACTCCATTCCTCGCGGTAACTTCTCCGTTTATGAATCATAAGGGAGAGCAAAAGGGAGCATGGGGGCAGGGCGTGGCATAATTATGACTCGGCCGGCAATTTCCTACGGGAAATGAGTGATATCTAGCAGGAAAATCGGTAACGGGGCTCTGGACGAACCGGTCCCTCGACCGGCTGTGTGTCGCTCACGGCCTCATTTGTGCATGTGACGAATACTCAGCTGCTCATTGTACTTGCTGGCTCTACGCGGTTCAATGACCCAAACTTCCCGGATATGCGCTTACCTTACCTACCTATGCATCAGCTTGCCTGGCCGTTTTTACTAAAAACCTCGCCAATATCTCAAGCCTTAACAGTTGTCAGCCCGTCCTTTCACCGCCGTAACACAAGAAATCACGTTCTCTCTTCTTTCTCCCACGCTATCTGCCAAGGCGAGAAAGAAAAGTTGGCGCAGGGCGGTTCAACACCGTCCAAAACTAAGTCTCGTGCACCCCCTTATTTATTATACGCTTTTACACCATCTACGACCTTTCAAACGCTCTAGTAACATCCTTCTGACCGCCCCCCAATTTGTCATTTTCCATACGACCCGCTCCTAATTCACCGTCCTCACTGCGTTCATGGATGTCCTGAAGTCACAGAGACAGAAATTTTAATTCGCAGCAGGAATCGCGTCCGATTTAGCAGACCTCCTGCCGACGAAAGGTTCAGCCGTCTTTCACGAGCGGTTCCCTACCGGCATCGAGAAAAATAAAGGTGTGGCATCATGTGCATTCTACATGCGAGTACACGAGAGAAACAGAACGGATCACTCGAGGCTTCCCTTCCCTTCCCTTCCCTTCCTTTCACGCGCAGAAGGAAGCGCTCTCTTCTTTTTCCACCCACGCGAATGTCACATTGTTTCCAACACCCCCGAAGGACTGATCTCTCTCCTCCTGTCGACCGGTGCGGTGCTCGTCGTTGGAGAGAAGGGTGCGGTCGCTCGGACTCATCCTTCTTCCTCTTAACTTTCCTGAACACGCCATCTGGCCGCCGCACCACACTCTCAGTTGATTTGTAAAGAGGCTCGAAAGGTGGCAGCCATGCGGAGAGACGCCGCCATTGCCGCCATAGGAAGAAGCGGCGAGGGGATTCTGGTGTAGCTCTAACTCCCTTGTATGTCGAGACTGGTATTAATTAGTACGACACACACCGTCTCCTGCACCGTAATAAGGTATTGGTGGTATTGGTGTAGGCTGGTCGCGATGGTGTGTGTTGGAAGACCCCTCGACGTAAAAAAAGGGAAGGAAGTATGTACTATGTAAGTGCAGTAGCTGTGTGCCGCACGGGGCAGACGATCAAGGGTCGAGCGTCTCCTTTCTAAGGGAGTTTGGCGGCTCCTCGCATGTCCGAAGGGCAGAGCATCTCGCCGGCCTGGCAAGACTTTCCCTATACCAACTACACCCTATACCCCCGTCCGCCCTGAAATCTCCGAGTTGCGATCTGCTGTCGCGCTAATCGAGGCCCTCTCAAACACGACCTGTGCCTCACTGCCTCACTGCCTCACTGCCTGATACTCTCGCTGTCTCGCTCGGAGTACCGCTCGTCCTAAACCAACTACATTATTCACATCACTCACGGACCAGCAGATATGCAAGTGCGTGCGTGCGTGCGTGTGTATCCAATAATACTGAAACTTCCAAACCTTTTTTTAAACATAATCCTAATCAACTGCTTCTGGTTACCTAATCAATCTGTTGATTTGGCTGGTAAAATAGCAGGATCCAAGCCCCTGAAATTCCTCATCTGGAACATCGGGGGTTTCGGATTTTCTTTTATGCCTTTGAGGTTCTGGCTACCGGAGGTGGCTGTTTCAATTGGAAGAGCGTTCGAGTCGTGGTGGTGGTCGTGGTCGTGGTCGTGGTCGTGGTGGGCAGCCTCAATCGATCGGAGTGTTATACCTCATGAGGCACGAGCAGCAAGACTTATCCCGATACCCGGCGTGATTTAAACTCGATTGTTCCATTGCGGAGGAAGAAGGCCCGGGTGGCCTGGCCTGGGGGTTGTGCTTGTAGTACTTGTGTCGGAATTGTAAAGTTGAGAGCTCAGCGGCCATGTACCCCGGGCCGGGCCCAGGGTGGGACGGTACAAATTTATGTGACGTGCAGACAAGCCGGCGCGGCGACAGCGCAGTCCCATCGCGGCATGCTCTTAAAATGTCAAGAGTTGCAATTGCACGTAAAACGGTACCTGGGTCGAACGTACGGCGGCTCGGCCAAGAGAATGGCGGGGGGAGCCGAGCTAGGGAGTAGGACGCAAAGACACACGCACACAGAGGCTGGCAGAGAAAGAGTGGGGGGGCGAACGAGCAGTAAAAGATCCGGCGGATGCCTTAAAAACCGGTTTCATGCGCCGCGGAAGGCTTCTCGGTAGTTTCTACAGGGTTCGATTTCATTCCTAATGGCCTCGATGAAATTCATCCCGCAACCGGTTGCGCCTCGACGCCTTCGAAGCTTTCCGCACAATTGCACGACTCTGTGTTTCCTGGGTCAATCAATCGGACTTTCATCCATGAAGGTTCGTTGAAGTTTCGTCTGCCGAAGCCTTTGAAGATCCCCGAAGAAGAAAGGTGTTCCGACTGGAGACAGGTGGAGACAGAATTGAAAATAATTAATCGGAGGAACGAGCAGAAAATATCGTCTTATGGGGTTGGGTTATGCCCGTGATATGTGAATTAGGCAGGTGCACTTCTCCCCCGGGGTGGGAGGAATCGGACGCTCCCCGTCCTTCATCCTCGTGGGAACATGCTTGCAACGATTTCGGCCGAATGTCTTGTATTTGTCTCTGTTGGATGGTCTCTGGGACTAGGACTCTGGATTAAGTAAGGGCCGGGGGGGGGGTACTTTCCTAGTGCATTTATCGTGCTAAATCTGGAATTGTTCCGGGCGACGAGGGTGGCTGGGAGGGATGGCTTGCGCTAACGATGCGGGAAATCCTGGCTGAGTTAGTCGACTCTTGCGATTAGCTTACGGGTCAACGCACGCAAAAAGAGGGTGGAAATGTTGAAACGAAGCTTGTAGGTCGCGAGGCCGGCAAAGTGAAAGAGAGCTCCTTGCTCTTTCTCTCTGCTCGGAACTTGAAGCGCGCGCTGCTTTTTCTACTCCGTAATGAGAAGCAGCAAACCTTAAGAAGAAGGAAGCGAGCGAGCGAGCGAGCGCATATCGATGAACGAGCCTCCCTCAATTCGCACGAATGCAGTTTTTCAACTCTGTTGAAACTGGCATTGTTATGCAACTTCGAAGAGCGAAGGCACGACCTTTCGACCTTACGAGAGAGAAGAATCTAGTTAGTTGCTCGTCTCCAAGTTCAGTCTTATAGAGGCTTTCTCAGAGAGGGGGAAAGGCTGCCTATAGCTATGTGTCCACTTTAATAGAATAGATAAAAGAGTGGGCAAGTGATATCCGGCGGCGACAAGCCATAATTCTCTCATATGGAAGGCCCGCGCGACAATCTGTTAATCGACCTTTAACTTTAGCACCTGCCAGGCCAAAAAACACGAATTCGAGCAATCACTGATTAATCAGAGCCGGGGATGAGTTGGCGGATGGCCAGAACTGTTAAACGCCGGCTGCTCCGCTGGTCGTATCCTCCCTCTCTAGTCGATGGGTGTCTGAGAGCCGCTCGAAGCCCGTCGGGATTAAAGGGATGTTCGAGCAGGAAGGCAAAGAGCTCGCTTTGCAAGAAGAGAAACGTTTGCCAAGACAGCAGGCGTTCATCAACTATCGAGCATACGAAAACTCCCATAGGATCCCCAAGGATTTTTCAAATATCTCGTAAACTATTAACTCTATGAAAACGATGTTGTTATAAAACATGCACTCGGAATTCTCGATTGTTCCTGAAATTGCACGGGCTCTGTCTAGTTGCGCAGCTGGTTAGGGCCGCGTACTGCTTTGCCCCATGCTGCTCTGCTCTCCCTCTCTTTTGAGCCTAGCTTTTGGTTTGGGCGTCGGCGTCGGCGTCGGCGTCGGCGTCGGCGTCGGCGTCGTCGGCGTCCTCTAGTATCGAGCGTCCCGATGCCGGGACGCCCGGAGCTGTTGCCATGGCGACCGACGCGACGGGGCTAGCAGGGCTTTTCGCATTCAGGAGCCTCGTCCGCCGCTCGCACCACTCGCACCATACATGCTCGCCTCAACAAGAACCTCTCACCCTCACGACCAAATTTCAGTTCTACTCCCATCCAATTAGAATTTCATTAGGCCCTCTTCCTCCGCCCGCCACCCATCCCCCCCCCCCCCCCCCCCCCCACGTAGTCTCGCTAAACAAATGGCCAAGACCATTTCGAATATTATTCCGAGATTTATTCAGAGTTAGTGAGCTGTCCTAGCCTGGCTTCGCCCGACTGCCCGTTCCTCTTCACCCTGCTAATCATTCAATTTCATCAAGAACAACTTCTTCTTTTCTAGCACTCTCATTTCACTAGCTTTCGAGCTTTCTACAATTCGAAGCTTTGAACCTTCCACATAGAAGCGCCGCGCCACACATATCTACATCGTCCGAAACATGCAATATCAACTAAGAAGTCGCCCGGTAATCGTATTAACGCTGCTATCTCACTTTCATAAGAAAATTACATTTCTCCACACGGCTAGATCTCTCTAGCAAAACGGTCAATCATTTCAAAACTTTCTTCTAATGTACATACCTACATGACCTAATCTACCTAATGTACATTCTAATCTACCAACCATCTGCCATTTGCACTTGCCGAATTATGGATAGTTGAATAACAATCTTCTTTATGGATCAGAGAAATATAGGGCAATTGGCAAAGAAATAGTTTCGCGCGACAACCACCTTTATTTCAAAGGCGGCGGGACTCGCAATCCGATTTATTCGCTACAGCCAAAATCGTGTACGTGCAGAGAAAAGGAACTTCCTTCATCTTCGCGCACCCGGCTCTACGACACATTCCTTTGACCAAACTAATCATCAACCATTGGTGCACTTCGAGCCCTTATCCTCCCTCCCTCCCTCCCTCCCTCCCTCTCGAATGGCATTCGCTCCCCCCTGCATTGAGAAACAGAGCTGGAAAAGGGCTCGGGGTAAATGCGTGCGGTGGTCAGTATTGAACCAAGGGCGCCGGTGCACCGGCTCGGCTCGGCTCGGCTCGGCTCGGCTCGGCTCGGCACGGCTTGGCTTGGCTGCACCACTTCATTTTGATAAGCAGCTTTCGATCTTCGATTACTCATGGCAGAGTGAGGTAGAGAGAGAGAGAGGCGGAGACTCTCACTCTTCATTAGAGGAAAAGTCTACTTCTTAATTGCAATTGATTGCCACTCCACCAGCCAACCGGTGCAGTGGCAGCTGCATCGCCTGATTCCCCAGATGAAGTTTTCCGCCTGCGGCGCTCCTGCCAGCAGGCCGTACAACCAGGAAATACACTCTGTTCCCGCTAGCTTAGACACGAAGACTACGAAGATACGAGGGAGGAAGGAACAAGCCGATAACGAGTTTTCGATCTATTATCTTTTCGTACATGCAGCATGCCGAGGCCGCCGTCGTTGTTTGCTTGGCTGCGTGCAAAGGGCTCACCAGGAGCTATACGGTGTGCGCCTCCATCCCGCTTCACGGCAGGAATGATATTACCACTTCGGTGAACAAAAATTCGTCTGATTTAGACGGCTTTTTTTGTCTTTACCAGTCTTCAGTCTTTTTCAGCCTTCAGGTTCTTTCGATTTTTCGAAGGTTCTGGGACTTGGACGAATGCTTGATATTTCCATTGTTTGAGTATGAAAACGGATAAAAAACATAAAACCAGTAGTCAAAGTGCCGGAATTGTACCGAAAACACATGGAAATCCGATCGTGAAAATTTCAGTTTCGAGGTTTTTCCCATGTTTTTCATACTTCCTGACATTTTCCGGGTCTGAAATTTGGTGGAGAATGTTTTCTTGCTCCAAGGAAGAAGTGATATAAATTCCAGAGCCCTAGCTCAAAATTCATTTTTTCGCAAATTTTTCCATATGTACCCCTTCACAAATTTTCGATTTTTCGAAGGTTCTCGGACTTTGATGAACGCTTGATATTTCCATTGTTTGAGTATCAAAACGGATAAAAAACATAAAACCAGTGGTCAAAGTACCGGAATTGTACCGAAAACACATGGAAAACCGATTCCGAATAATTCGTTTTCATGGTTTTTCCCATGTTTTTGATACTTCCCGACCTTTTCCGGGGCTGAAATTTAGTGGAGAATGTTTTCTTGCATCAAGGAAGAAGTGATATAAATTCCAGAGCTCTAGCTCAAAATTTATTTTTTCGCAAATTTTTTACTACTACTACGCACGCACTAACAAGAGTTTTAACCCACTGGCAATATGCAAAGCGAAGTTAACAGTTCCTTCGGCCAATGATTGAGTTTTGGATGGTACAGTACTGATACAACTTCCTTAAAGAGATAGAATGACTGTCGATAAAATTTCGATGTGAAAGCATGGGGGGACGGTCATACATTTCTTTTATTCGACTTTTGAGAACTGTTTTTACGG
The DNA here is from genome assembly GCA_910593735.2 of Ectemnius lituratus. Taxonomy (NCBI): domain Eukaryota; kingdom Metazoa; phylum Arthropoda; class Insecta; order Hymenoptera; family Crabronidae; genus Ectemnius; species Ectemnius lituratus. Next base: position 157,379 of record OU343036.1, on the reverse strand, counting down.
CACTCAACTAGATAGAACAAGGATCGACTGTTGCTCGGCGAAATGGTAATTTTCGAGCGAGCATTTACCCTCGCTCGCCTTCAGGTAGGTTTCAAGTGCGGTTGAATCTGCATAGGCGGAATGATAAAATCGATAGGACGGTCGGCCCACTCTACGCACACCTTTCTCCCTCTCTGTCGCCTGGCTTTCGCAACCCCCCCTCGAAAGGGTGAACAGACCGAGTAAGAGGGTGAATATACGTGCCGGGCGGGGAGATAGCCCGCTTCCATCCACGCATATGCATGTCTGCTCCTCTTTGAGCACGTGTCCCTCCGTTCACGCGATCGCCGTTTTTTGCCAGCGCTAGTTGCACGGAACGATTGCTCCTTGGGGGCTTCCCTCGCCGCTTCGCCGCAATCGGGCCTAGGTACGCATAGCACTCGTCGCTCGCTCCTCTACATATAATAACACTGTCTCGTCAAACTTTCACCCCGGCGGAGCCTAAGCTTCTACGCCACTACGGGAAAGAGCTCGAGTCTCTATTCAACTTTTATCCCACTCGAGTAATAGATGCGGCGGAAAGGGGTCACGTTCTTCATAGGACAATCGTACAATCAACCTCGGATAAACTTCCAATCCAACAATCGTTCAGCACCAAGCATCTCTTTCAAAGGAACAATCTCGAGTGTAGATCTCCAGAGCGATATTTGTTAATCCACACGCATCTCGGAGCTCGGACCAGTGCCTCTTGTCAAAGTATTGTCAGATGATATATATTGACAAGCTAGCTGACCTACCCACTTTGGACCAGGTCGCGTTCCGTCCGCATACTAGAATGATTTAGTTTCAAAGTCATAGGCTTTCGCACTTTGACCATCCACTATCATCTAGAATAGGTAAACCATTTTTGAGTTTATCGCGAGCATAGAAGCCAGACAGAGAAACGCTGTACTTTATGTTAGTTGGGATAGAGAAGCGGGGCTGGATGGAGAGGAGAATATTACTCTTGGGGACTAAACCTGAGAGTGTCACTTGCAAACGGGCGCTTACCTTTAAAATTCCCCGGTGCACTTGTACACGTGGCAATTGGCATTTCTTGTAAATGCCATTAGAGTAAGGGAAGACAATCGAAATCGATCCAAGTTGTGCTACTAAGCAACATTTCGAGCACTTCGGCAAGAGAACGATCTTGCGCGACAATCACAAGCTTAAGCTTTATCAACGCGCCTATCTCACTTTCGTAGGCATTGACTAGTGAGTAGCTGGTAATAGGGAACTCCTTCTTGACGGGAGAGAACGGCCCGTCCCCATCTAGGCGCGCTTCGTGCAGCTGCTTCTCTCCCCCGGGATTTCTCGGTTGGTATCTCTCGCGCTCTCCGGCCACCCCTCCCCTCCTCCCAATCCCTCAAACCTCCATGTTCCACCTCTACCCAACGAGACCAAGAATATCACTCTCCGACTGATTGGCCAGCACCAGACAACACAAACCTCCACTCTTCCAAACGCAATAACTGACGATCGCGTATTTCAATTTCCCCTAAATTTGGTAAATCTTGTTAAAAAAAGAAGATTAACCACTTACAATCTTCTGTACTTACAGATGTATACCCTATCTCACTCGGCAAGAAGCAAGTTTCTAAAGAGTAGAATTTCCAAGAGTTTCCCAAATCGGTTCAGCAGTTTCGGAAGTCTTCTCTTACACCGATACACGCACCCTGCGCCTCCTGCTTGCCCCCCCCCCCCCACACACACACCCCCCACACCCCCCACAACCCCCGCCCGATTGTGTATAATCGGCTCTGCTGCGGGAAAAATTGCGCCTCGCTCGTCTGCTACTTGCTCCCCTCTTATCAAACGCGCTTGATACAGCTTCTGAGTGTCAAAGTGACGCGCGTTTAATTAAAGAGTAAATAAAGCGTAATTAAAATCACACAAGATAGTGATTAAACATCGCGCTTTCTCTCACTCCCTTAACAAAAGAAACATTGGCTTGTGCTTTTTGGCCAGGGGGCATTATTTTCTCGGGATCGAGCGGGGGAACTAAATAAATATAGCTAATTTAATGATTTACTGATTTAGTAAAGCAGCCTCGGCCAAACAGTTGCCAGCTCGAATTTCCGGTCCGAATTACTGGACTGCCGAGTGACGTCTCGGCTAAAGGTCGAGAATGCAACATTAGATCTTTGGAACGGGTTCAAAAATGTTCTGCGCTGTTAACAGGGAATAAGCCTGCTTAATACGGCTCGGTGACGTGCTCTCTCACTCTAACTTTGTCTCTGGCGTTGCCCCCCCCCCCCCCCCTCCTCTCCCCCGCCCTTCCTTTTGGTTCACGGTACCGTACGGTCCTTTCCATTGCTCCCTTTCTCTTTCTCCTGGCTCTCCCGGTCTCTCTAAGAATAGACACGCCCGGTGGTTTTGCGGCTGGAATTTTTCGCGTCTCCCTAGATCGCTACCGGCCTGTTCTCGTTCTCCTGCTGCGTCTCTAGCATGAATCAACGAGAAATCTCTCTTCTCGCGGATGTTTTCTTTGGCTGCCTTGTCCCTGGCAACTGGGACTCTTTGGTCCGAGACGCCCATTACTCGAAGCCGACCGCGCTCATCGGAGATCCTTCCGAATCGAAAATTCCGAGGCCAAAGTTATTCGTCTATTTGAGTTTCTGACATATCAGCATCGACAACAAGCTGGGGCTCCGTACTAGATGATCGATCTTTATTTCTCTGGCTTCCTCGTCTCGGTATGTCGCTGCCTGGAGAGTAAGTGGCGGCCACCCCTTTCTCTCGATCCAGAACTCATTCGCTCGCGGAACTGTCCTGTTTCCTCTCCCAAGTCCTTCCTTCCTTCCTCCCTTCCTCCCTTCCTCCCTTCCTCCCTTCCTCCCTTCTTCCCTTCCTTGCTTTCTTTCTTAAAGCCGAAGTAGACAAATCTTGAGAGCAGTCGGACACGTTCCTCGGGCGTAGAGCTCTCTACGTACGTACATACATACTCTCATTGGACACCTCTCGAGGACCACTACCACTACACTACTCTGTCCAAGTTCTACGTAATACTTGAATCATCCCTCGTCGATTTTCTTCTCTCCGCCACAAGAGATCCTCTCCTCTTTTCCTATGCATAGGTCTGTTCTTTTCTCCGACGCAGCTGCAGAGAGGGAGTGTGGAGTGTGCATCATCGAGGCGGCTCCACGGGCGTATGTGTCGCCGCTGCCACGTGTATATCAGCGCTCCGGCGGATCTCTTCTCCTCTCTTCTCTCGCATGCCGGGACGTGGGACGATCCTCTCTCGGAGAGTAGCTCTCTATATAAACCGGCGAGAACTCTCGGCCTGGCCCGAGTAGTTGGCCAACGGCGAGCAGTTCGCACTGATCCTTCTTCTGGACGCTTCGCCTCGACTCGTACCTCTGTCAGCTCTGTCTCTCCGTTGGTTCATTCGTACTCGTTTGTGCATCGTGCATCGTGCATCGTGCATCGTGCGCCTGCGCGTGTGCGTGTGCGTGTACGTGAGAGCGTGTGCCTCCTGTGCCGTGCGTGTGCATACCCACTTTCAAGGTACATAGACCAGTCGAGCAGCCTCTTCCATCCGATTTCGTGGCCTCGCGGTCGGACTTACCGGGCCTTGCGGATGACCAGGAGACACAGACACAGGCACGGGCACACTCCTCCCCCACACACAAACAGTCTATTCCATCGGCAAAACTAGCCCCTCGGAAATGCGCTGCGCGAAGAAGGCTACACATACCGAGGGGGGGGGGGGGAAGAAAGCGTTCCGCTTCCGTCCCGAACGAATCATCCGCGTGTTTTTGCGCGCAGCCTTAATCACGATATTTGTGATTCCGGCCTATTTATAGGAGTGAGTATGCAGTGGATCCTCCTTTCGGTTGGCGCCTTCTTCCAGCCGCGCACAGATACACAAAGATACACTATTCTTTGCCTATCGTCCATTTGCAACTAGTCTTTCTTTGAACGAGCACTCGAGGAGAGTTGTCGGGGGGAGGGAGGCGGCGGCGTGTAAAGCGTGGACGGAGGAGAATTGCCAGAAGAAATGGAGGCTAATGATGATATTAGAGTTTCGTGACTGTTGGTCATCCGGTCGGGATCCGATCGGCGAACCGCCCATCTGCCTTCTTTCCCTGAGGCTCTATGCTTGGCTCGATCTCTTTGTACCGGCATCTATGGCTTCTCTATGGTGTACACCTCACTTCGCAGGATCGATTTCCCGCAAAAAGAGTGCCAGTCACGGGTTAAGATGGAGTCCCTCATGAATAGAGCCAATGATGTTTACCAGGCGACAAAAGGATTGCTCAGCAAAGTTTATCTGCCGTTATGGGGCTTGTTCGCGCCATCACGAAAAGTCGATGACTCCAAGTCATCACCTGCGGTATGGACTCACGCCAATTTTGCCTTTTTTCGAAAACCAGCTAACATCCAGGTTCAACCTCTCTCGAACAAGAAGACGCGAGAGAGCGTTATGCGTTGCGACAAGTCCTCACTCGGTGAGAACGATAGAGTGTTTTCTCCTTCTGGGCTGCTATCTTTCCGCGCTGCCTGATTTCGGATAGGTCCTGAACCATGCCCCGTCAGAGCTCGTCGCGCTCGATAAGACACAATTGTTTTCACGCTCGAGCTTGCTGGTGAGAATTATTTTCTGCCGGCCTGGAAAGGAGTGACGGACGAATTTTATGTGCATTCGGGAAAGTGGAATTTTCTTGCCGCCATCGACGAGCTACATACCATTAGTAGTCTGCCCGCCTATAGAAACGGAGGAAGGGTGGGGGGGGGGGGGGGGGGGGGAGGCTGGCTGTTAGCAAGAAAAGTATTCCTGCACCAAGCATGTCAAAATTGTAAGGATTGTGGTACTGCTGTTAAGTTTCTTGTTCTTGTAGGTACTAATAGTAGTACTAATTGTTCTAAAGGTACCAGTGGTATGAAATATGAATTTCAATCTAATGAACGCTTAACAGATTGCAGTTCTTTCTAGTTGCAGGTTCTTAGCGCGTACCAATACTTTTGGCAGTCACTGTAGCTGTAGAGCGTAGCGTAGATAGAGGTATGCGCTCGTCGCCGGATATGATTCCAGTCCCGGGCATTGTTCACTTTATTTAAGCATCCAATGGCTCGCGTGTGTCAGTGGCACGGTAAGCCGACACTCTCGGGCGCGTTTGTCGGTGAGAGCGAAGCTCGCAAGCGCAAAAATAGTCGGAACCCGAGACAGAGAAAGGTGTGGTGCCAGACGAGTGAGCCGACTTGCCGCGGCTGCCAGCTGCCGGCAGCCCGAGTCGAGCGGAGCGCACCTTGTACAAAGCAACAAAGTGCTTTCTACACTCGGAACCATTGTTCGATAGTTCTAGCTGGAGGAACCTAGGAGACATTGCCACCGCGCCGCGCCGCGCCGCGCCGCGCCGCGCCGCGCCGCGTCACGCCGGGGCTGCAGAGCTGTCTACCAACTTCCCAATCCTTTAAAGCTGTTGAGAATTTTTCAAGCCTGATTACCCCGATCGGACCGAATTCTCTCCCTGGGGGCAGCATTAGCCCAATGATGGCCGTGTTGGTCAGACGCGTGGCGCCAGATAAAGCCAGAAGGTAGTTGCTCTGGAAATAGGGCGCCGCATTAATTAGCATCGCGCACGAGTGGTTATGGCCTCGATGGTGGCGGTGGTGGCGGTGGTGGCGGTGGTGGCTAGAGAGCGGAGGCAAATAGTATATAATGAATGGCTCCCGCGGCCAGAGGCCCCCTGCGAATGTCTTCTTTCGATTACTATCATCGGTCGGCACAATTTATGTATTATGTATTGAACTATGTACTCTATCTGGTCTGCTGTGCCGGGACGACTATAGGGAGAGTGCGACAGTTGTTGCACCACCGCACGCACCGAGAGGCCAGGCCCCGTACCAGCAAGCACAGCACATACGTAACAACTGTCAAGTAAGCTAATTTCTTCCGCGACAGCCAATTGATTGGAGGAGAGAGGATCGATCGAAGCCAGGCAGGGAATATTTCTGTGTGTTGGGGCGTGTAAGTGCTAGAGAAGAGGAGGGTGGGTAGTGGGTAGTGGGTAGATCGCGTGTCTGGCTGCCAGTTGGTTCCTCCGACGCCGACGCCAGACCGGATAATTCTTGATACAGCCAATGCCAATTATCAGAAAGACGGCAAAGTCGTCCTCATCGTCCTCGGTCCTCATTCTCGCCAGTTTTATCGTATCTTAGCCCTCGACGAGTTATTTCCTGGACGGAGAAAGAGTGCGCGCGTTAATCGGAAGCTTATTACGGCTACGATTTCGTTCTTGTATACATATAATACACTATGTGTTGCGGACAACGGTTCCGAGAGACTGGGGTCTATCCGCCCCCGCCCCCGACCCCGACCCCGCGCCAACTTTCCCTTCCAGCCCAATGGGGAATCGATCGATGAATGATCGTTTCTTAGAAAGCCCTCGCTGACACAGTGACACGACTGGCCTGGCCACCCCTGGAGGGTGAGAACATTGACAACTCAACATGGCACGGCTGCTGCTCTCCCTTCGCCACGTAGCAGTAGGCGTTGGTGGGAGTGCGGGTCCCTCGCAGACAGCTGCGCGACGGCCCTCCCACCCACCCACCTTTCTCGCTCTGCTAGGCTGTTGCACGTTCCACCCTTATTCCTCGAAGCGAGTCTGAACCACCCTCGACGAACTCACCCCTACGCTCGGGCTTCGGCGACAGCTATCCTCCCGCATCCACCACCCTCCTGCAGAACAAAAAATTGTCTTTCCCGAGCGAGCCAGCAGATTTTTTCTCCTCCAGCACCTAGGTCGACTGGAAAACGACTGGAAAACGACTGGAAAACGACTGGAAAACGACTGGAAAACGGCAGAAAAGCGAGATTGTGAGGGCACAGACATGTGTCCATGCCCATCGAGCCATTCTTTTACTCCGGTTCAATTAAAGACTATGCATCCTTGATTCACAATGGCAATGTTCTTGATAGGTTCCTGATTTTCAGAGCAGAATCTGTTAGTGCTGATTAAGGGGGAGAGATATTGAGTTGGTGCGTTTCCGTTTCAGGGTGGCGAGGAGGCTGAAAGCGCATCAGCAACGGCAGGCAGCCCCGCGGAAGACAAATCCGGCGTGAGCAGTCCGTTGACGGGAGAAAAGGAGACAACCCCTGCGGAGTGCGTGAGTGAGGGCAACGATGAAGGATCGGCGACGCCAGCGACCAGTAGCCCCGCCGATGAAAAGAAAGAGGAACCCACTCCCTCTGCCCCTACTCCCGTCCCTGTCGAGGAAAAGAAAGAGGAGGTCGAAAAAGTCGACGCGGAGAAAAAAGTAGTCGAGGTCAGTCCAGCTGGTGGTCAGTCGATCGTGGACCCGGTACACGTCTGCCGAGTTCAGCCAGTCACTACGCTGTCTATCATTGAGAGGAAAACCAGTGAGGATGTCCCGTCCTTGCCTCCATCCAGTCCACCACCCACCCCCATAGATCCGTCACCCTTGCAGCAGGCCCAGCAGGCCCAGGCAACTGCCAAGGCACTAGCCGAGGCCCTGAAGCTGCCGGTCGAGACTGTTCCCGAAGAAAGCATCCCTGTTCCTCAAGTCGTTACGGCAAGCAAGCTTTCCTCCGAACCCGATCGGTCTTGCAATCAGACCAAACCACCTGCACAGTCTTCTAGTGTACCCCCCAGCTCTTCGATAGACGAACCCCCACTGCAGGCGGCTAGTGCACCCCCGAAAGTAGAGGCTCTCCCGGTGGTGGTAGACCAACAGAAGGATGAACTGTCATCTTCTAAGAGCGATCAGAACCCCTTGCCGATTCTAGACACCGCTGCCGAGAGCGCGGATGTTATCATAGCCTCCGAAACCTCCCCGTCCTTGTCCGAGACTAATGCTACTGAGGATATTCAGGTCGATGTGCCGCCGCAACCGGTGTCGGAATGTCAGGTAGAGAATCAAGTAAAGAGGGAGATTGAAGGGAAAGAGGAGGAGCAAAGTAATATGGTGGAGAAGGAGGAGGAGGAGGCGGAGGAGGGCAGAGTAAATATGAGCGACTATCAAGTCCAAGAGAAGGTAGAATCGGCCGAGGAGGCAAAAGACGCCATAGCAGATTCAGCGCTTGTACCAACGGAGGAAACCAAACCGAAAGTCGTGCCAGACACGATAAAAGAAGACGTCGAGGCAGTTGTTGGAGAGATAGGCACTATCCCAGATGGTGAAGTCGTCTCACCGGATCCTGCGGAGGGTATGATGATGGAGGTCATTGAACCACTGGGAGATATTGGAACGGAAGGAGTAGAAGATATGTGTTCCGTGAGGGAACAATCTCTTATTGAATTAACCGAGTCCAAGACTGAATTGGTCGTGGAGACTGAGGAGGGCTCGATAACACTCACAGAGGAGGACATCGGAGTGGTAGAGGCCAAGCCTGCTGTTGTTATTCCGGCGGAAGAAATAATGGAAGAGATACTAGGAACCAATGCAGATGCTTCGAAAGTTGAGGAAAAGCGGATAGAGACGATTGAACATTCCGAAGAGAAGGAAGTAGAGTCCGCCGTTCCAACTGGCGCGAAAGATGTGCTGGTTTCGCAAGAAACCGAAGATGTTAGAGTGCCGATCGTCCCTGAAAACAACTTATCCAATGAAATAATAGAAGAAACTACAATGGTAGTGGAAAGTCCTGTAACCAGTCAGAACGATGTCATTGAGATAATTGAGGTTGATAAGCCGCTTTCACTGCCCCCACAAGAATCAGCCGAGCCTAACTCTGATGTAAATGAAAAAACAGAAACTGCAACAGTGCCTTCTCCAACGATTGATAGATCCGAGATAGTTTCAAACTCTTCGCTAGAAAAGGAGGAGGAAGAAAGCAGCGATAGGGTAGCGAGACCTTTAGGGGAGCCTCCTATTCCGCCATCATCTTTATTGCCGGAATCGAATCCTGTGATTAAGTCGGCGGCGGCGGCGGCGACGGCGGCGGCGGCAGCAGCGGCGGCGGCGGCGGCGGCGGCGGCGGCAGCGGCGAGCCTCTCTGCCGAATGCCAATTGGAAAATATGTCAGCTACGGAGACAGTGGAGTGCTTGGATTTAGAGCCCCACTCATCACCACCGGAAGAGTTCTCTTGCTCACTGCCTCCCAGTAACGTTTCTGACCTTAAGAATGAGCTTTCAGTTCCTGGTGAGAGCACATGCCACCAGAGAAATGCGACAGAGACACTTGTAACACCGCCCAGAAGTCCCAGTCCCCAGTTGAATGTTAGTATCGCGGACAACATGACGACGTCGAGAAAAGAGTCGATGTCCATAAGTCCAAAATCGTGTGACGAGTCCGAGATTGAATTAAAGGAGAGGTTAGCTGAGCCTCGGGCGGAGAAAGAAGATAGCATTTCATGTCAATTATCGAACAGCACCACGACCACTGCCAACCAGGAGACTCACCAGGTGATTAACATGCAACACAAACTCCTGGCATGAATTCAGGCAGCCAAGTACTTTGGCGGCGCCTCCTTTCAAAGTATCTCGCCGTACGCTCCGCACAAATTGTCTCTGTGGTATAGTCCGAGAATATCGACTCCTCTTATTCCTCCTGATCCCTGTCAGAGCTGTGCTCTCTATCACTCCGACGACGTTCATCCCTCATCCACTCTCATCCATTCGACACTGATCAACTTCGCTTTTAAGATGTTCCCCTGACGAAGGGTACTCTGATGAGACTGAGAAAAGAGCCTCTCTGAGATATTGCACGAGTTTCATCCTAATCATTCTAATTTCGTTGCGTAATTGTGCACGGTCAATAGAAAAGTTATTCAGCCGATTGGGTATCACTCGGCACATGCGGAGCAAACTTCTCTCTCCCTCCACGATCGTCAGAAAGATCCTGACTCTTCTTCACCCGTGGTATCCAACGTCTATGGGTCTCGTCGAATGCATCCTTCGTTCTGTCGAACGTGATTAACAAGTCTCAACTCTGTTGCTCACACACTTTCCCGGCTTCCATCACCGACCATTACCAAATCAACCATTACTGCCATCACCTGTGTTGTTTGCCTCTTGGTTTTCTTGACAATTAACATGACAGTTTGATGAGGATTAATCCGCCAAAGTAGTAGACACTGTAGCTCGGCATATAGATGAACATGAGCAGATATATCATCACGTATTGCGCTAGAGGAAATCAATTTCCATAGAATATTTCTTTTTTACCGAAACGCTGCCACTAATATAACATAGTCGCTCGACTTATAGGAATCTCTAGAATGAATTTCATTGATAAACGTAAGCTATACTAATGGTTAAATGTAGCTGGCCTTTGGGAATACCTAATGGCGTAAGACTCGTTAGAAATCGCGACTACTATCTCGTGCTCCTTCCGTATTTGCATCTGTTGTGTCGTAAGCATCTTGTATTGCGCATGTAAGTTTTCTTATCCGAGGGTTTACCAACAGGGTCTCCAACTCTTTGCGCTGCCCGAAGCATGACGAACGATTCTGTTGGGCTGTTTGTCGTGCTCGTGTTCTCATTCTTCTCTCCTGTAATTCCGCCTCTCGTTCGGCCTCGTGGTCGTTCAGCTCGACTGTATTCCATCTACGTGTCATCGTCCGACTTTAAACGGCTCGACAGAATCGATCTTACGTCTTCAGTCCTCGTAGCATGCTGGGTTTTGGATTTGCAGCCGCTGCCTGCATCGGGAACTTCCTTGATATCGTATTTACTGACAGAGCTCGATGCATATTCCAGAGCATTCCCGAACCCGAAGCACCAGTAGAAAACAATGTGGCTCATGAAGTTAGCACGACGGAGAGCTTAGAAGAGGCTCCTAAAGCGGCACCGCCGGCCGTCCCTGTCGAAGCACCTGCCTCTCCCCCATCAGCACCAGCAATCACTGAGGACGTTGCATCAGTCACCAAGGTATGACACAGTTCTTAACTATTTCACATCTTTTCTCTTATATACCCGCCGGGGTACAGGCGGTTACTCCCGAGTTGAGAATCTATTTGGAGAAGCTCAGATATGATGATCGCCAGAAAGGTCGATAGCTCCGCGAGCCAAGTCGATCCTGAAACCATTAACGAGTTTAATGGTCGTGGAAGAATAGAGTGCGAGGGGCCATCTGATTAACAGTCTATCGTTTCAACGATACGCATGCGTTTTTCAAAGAATAGTGCACAGTAAGACGGTCTGGGGGTCCTGAAATTCTTCTCTCTTATCTGTTAAAGGCTATCGAGGAAATTGAAATAAGTGACAAGGCTGTCGCAGCGGCAGCCATTGAATGTAATACTGTTGTAAGTGTTAAGCATCCAGATCTGTGCTGTCAGCACTGGCTAACGCAATCCTAACTTTTACACATTTTCTGCCAACAGGAAATCATTGCAGACGCGACCCACCAAAACAACATAAACGAATAAGCGCCATTAACTGAATTGTATTTTGGGAAGAAGAAAGTTCTTTTCTCTCGTTAAAACCAAAAAAGTATATTATATAGATATGTATATTTGGACCATTCCTGCAACTAAACAGAAAATAACGTTCTTTCGTTACGAGCAGCAAAAAATGGAGCGACAACGATGTTACCGCGACATCGCGAGAGCGTATAGACTCTATAGTAGGCCTATTAATTATTAAAGACCGATTGACGGCAAGGCGAACGATTCACGAATGGCTATGATTACACACTGTCGGAGAATGAATTTGCGAGAACGAATTTAACGAATGGCCCACTTTTGGGGGAGATTCGGTCGTTCGCTGATATGATCTCTATCTCGTTGCGGTCGACTCACCGCAGCGGCTGCCGCAAAATTTCAACCGTGGGCCGTGCTCACCCGCATGTCATTCTGACACAGTAAGCGGCATGGCCCTGCTGCGTAAAAATTTACCAAGAAATCTCATTGTTTTTTCTGCTAAGTTTAACTGCGCGGCAGCGGCCAGTGCACGGCGGCGAACAAACGGTGTGCTAGAAGAGCGAACATTGGCTTGAGGACGATAGGGAATATCGTTCGTCGCGTGCCCTCCATTACTGAATATAATTCTACCCCAACCCCAGGACAGGGAGGATAAATTCGGAGACGCAGCAACGCGAGCGAACGAAGGAGAGATTTCGTCGGAGGGCCTGGCCTGGTGGCGTGGACGGCCCAGAAAAGAGTGCACGTGTGTGTTTCTGACCGAAAGTGTGTACCGGATAGAGTGGAATGAGAGAGAGAGAGAGAGAGCGAGAGAGGGGGGGGGGGAGAGAGACCGATAGGTTCTGTGGAGGACAGAGCGAGAAAGGAGGATAATGACGGAGTGGCGGCGTGACGTAGAGGGGGGAGCAAGGGGCTGGAATGAATGGGTGGAGAAACAAAGGAGGGGTGCCAGAAAGTAAAAACATGAGAATATTGAGAAAGAACGACGAGGAATCGAATCTTCGCCAAAACGTAACAGCGGCGAGCAAGAGGTGCGTAGGAAGAAGTCGGAGGGGCGGGGGCGGGGGGGGGGGAGCCGAAGATACGGAAGAGTAAGAGTTATTAAAGCGATACGTCGGAGCGAACGAGTGACATTTTGCATCATTTTGCTCGTATTTCTTTCGCGGTCCTTGTTTTTCTTTGTATTTGTACAATCGAGAGGTTTTACGTTGTAACGAGGAACTGCACACTTCTACATATGACTTTGGTACGCGCGAGCACACGACACGTCACTACACACACGCAAAGACATTACACGCGAAATGCGTACGTACGTACCATGGACACACGAGACAAAATATACAGTAAGTCGAAACAATGTAAGTGATATATAATCTAGACATAGAGGAAGCGTTTGTGTAAATTCGGCGTTTGTTCGAAATGCTACCTTCTCCATATGAGAAAACTTACGGCGAAGCCTATCGTAATTTTATGATAATCATTAAAAATACCGCCTAATTACAATTACGGAACATGCACAATTATCATCCAAAAAAAGAAAAAGAAAGATGAAACGGTACCTTTTTCAAGTTTTCATACGATGTTTCTACGTTTATACGGATCTTCAGGAGTAAATGGATAATTACCTACGAAAGCTTTCTTTGTTAAGGCTGTAGCGTAGATCAATAAAGTTAAACGAAGAAGCGCATATATGTAAATGCTCCAAATCAGAATGTCTGTAAGTGTTAAAAAGGAGCGAGCGTTCACTGTGCCCGCGACCGGCATTGATTTTTAAACGATATATTAATGAGTAAGGCGAAAGAGGTAAAATTAAAAGTTGTATAGTAAACCTTTCATTAAATATATTGTCCGTAATAATGATCTTTACAACGAAAATTCACCGTTTTCTCGGCACGAGTTTTGGCGACGAGAGCAAACTTTTTATTTAAAGAAAACGACAAATCCTTGAATCCGACTGATCTGTGCACTCAATGCCACTACCGATTGATACTCTGAGGTGCCCTCGAACCGAGCCTCCTCGTTTATTGATTTTGCGCCGGACACTACAAAATTGTAAATGAGATCGCTGACTCGAAGTTGCCTCAGGCACAGAACTACAGTCTTCGGTATCTTCGATCAACAGTTATAATAGTAACTAAACTATTCTACATTTATCTATAACCTATAATAAACTGTGAAACAAGTGTAAAAGGCCTGGCTGTTTATTTGCAAACCGATTCCTCTCTTATCCCGTCCAATTCAAGGATATTTGGAAAGTAACAAGATCTCACGTACAAGACACAGCGTATTACTTTATTTCTCTATTAATGCCAACGCCTCTATAAAGGTATCCAATTCTTCCTTGTTCAGTTCGAGATCCAGAACACGGTGCGATTCTCTGCCCTCGACAATGAGATCCAGCTGCAGCAGGGGCTCTCTTAGCGATGCCACCTTGCTAGAGCCCATCACCAGCTACAATTACATTTTCCATAAAGATACTTCCCTACCTATTACCTATACGTTCCATCGAAAAGTTCATGCTTTTGCTTCACCTTTAGCCTCCAATCAAAATCTGTAAGGGTCTCACGTTCACCTTTCGAGCGTTCCTTTACCAAGGCCTCTATCAATTCTTCCCTACGAATTCTTAAGCATGCTAGTACATTTTTTTGCACCTGCTCTGGCAACTCGTGATAATCTTGAGGCATCTAGTGGACCAGTAAGCATTAGAGATTTCTCTAGATTGCCAAATTCGCAGGATGACGCTTGATTATACCTTTTCCTCCAATAAATACAAGCAAGCAGGGTTGCAGAGTAACACTGAGAACAATCGGTAAGCCTCTTGATACTCTTCCCTGCTCCAGTCCATAATGTTTACAAACCGATGGTAAGAAGGACCTGGCCGACCGCATATCTCATCGATGCAAGCATGCAGCAGCTGCAGAGAGTAAAGTGCGTGACAACTGGTGAAAATGAAGCCGAATACCTATCGATTTGACGTACTTCCTTCAGCACATGAGCCTTATCCTCGCTGAACCAATTCAGATAAAGCGTTTGGCTGCTTTCCATCCTGGATTCTCTTGGTATACGCTTCACGCAGATTCTATTCTCTTAGAATCATTGGCCAGACTGACTCTTATTCACTAGAGGAGTACTGGGAAAGTTACTCTCACCAACCACGTGCTAGTCTCGATCCAACCTTCTTTAACACGTTCACCCTGAGTTATGCATCGCAAACCCAATGTTTCCGCTTTCTGACAGCTCAGTTGTTGATTCGGGGTGCTGAGGACCCTCTAACTCCGACTGAATGACCGGCGCCCGCCACGAGCCTGATACTATTCTGCCTGATTGCGTCTGCGCTCTTCGCTCCGACAGTAACTCCACCAACTCACACTTTCTCACCGCACCACCAACCGCAGCCACCGCTCTTATCGACAGCTCACTCTTATTCGCAAGTCTATGCAACATTTAGACGTCTCCTTCTCACCCTCGCCGCTCCATCCTAGAGAAATAATGGACCACGGAAGCCAGAGAGGGGGAGATAGCAGCTATGTCCTATCTATATTGAGATCTATATCTACGCATATATTTCGGGACTGCAGCACATTCGTGTATTCAGAAATATACAGCGGCATCCTATATCATTCATCGTATATAATGTACATTACATTGAGAGTTACACACATCACATCAACATCTTGTAATCCTGAAATTATACGCACAGAGTGTTGCATGGAATGGACTACTCGGCAAGATTACAATTTGAGAATAGCGTAGAGATGTGCTATTCGATTACAATTTCAGCTGTAAATCTTTTTGTCTCGCTGCGAGGCTTTGTGCCGCACTTATGCGTTTTAGGACTGTTGAACAGTTCCTGACAACAGTAATAGGGAGAGAGTATCGCATACATGCATGCATTCTATCATCCCTTTTGGCAATTCGCGCGCGCGCACGATATACTCCAAAAAGTTATATACTATATAGTATCGCGCAACCGAATAAACATGCACAGTCTCTGATGGTCGGAAAAAATAATTTACCCAGGTATTTATTCATGAGTATTTCCTATACAGGATATATTATGAGTAACGTAAAGCATGAACGCACGATATACTACATACTTGATAGACTATCGACGAGGGTAATGTGTCCACTACGAATTAAGATTGCAAAAAACCGCGACGCGGATTTTCTTCTTTTGCTTAAACTTAGTTTAGTTACAATCTAAACAATGTAAACGCACCATCCGGATTATTCACACCCTCGCTCTCGTAACTAAACGAAATAGAACCGCCATATTATACCTATATAGTCCAGTGAGTATGCGCGCTTGTGCAACATTATTTGCAAGTCTTCGCGGGGACGCTTCACAAGAATTTGAAAGATAATGCCAAATATGTCACATGGATGTCATCCTCGTCAAAGTGTAGCTGCGTGTAGAAAAACTGTGCATAGACACACCACAAACCATACATTTACAAGTATCAGCAACCACTAGAGTTTTATACACATTTACTTAACAGCAGTAGCACGCGCATACTTTCCCATAATACGATACTTAACGATTGCGGCTAAGATCCAATGAAAAGTTTCAACGTCAGTGTCAGTCAGAGACTAATACTTGTATCACTGCGTATTAATAACGCAACTGCTTCAACAATAACCAGCCTTCCCTTTTGCTGTCTAAATACAATCACCCACCCACCCACCCACACACACACACAGACGCACGCACGCACGCACGCTCGCGTGCGCCACACAAACAAAAGGTTTAAAAGGTTTACTGGCATTGCGTATTAGTAAATATATCGAAAGAAAAATATAGTGAAGTTGAAATATAAGATAAATGTAAAGCAAAGCTACGGCGATGCCATATATATATATATATATATATATATATATATACTGTATATAAACTGTATCTCTCAGACAAGGTTCAGATTGATGGCAAATAATAGTCTACCTTTTGCGAAGCTTAGTTGACAACAGCATGATTCGCTCAACGGAGTTTAGTTCTGCCCTATAGGCATTAAGGATCAGCCGTTTAACAGTATTTAGCAAGAATGATGATGGACAGATATCTCTAATTTTACTCGCTAAAAATCCGGGCTTGTTCCTTCAAATGAAAAGCCCGCCCTCTGTCGCATCCTATTACCCCCCCTTATTACGCGAATAGTATAAAAAGTGAACTCATTATTCAAATGCATTGTCATCATCATAGCCGACTTTTTAATAGCGCGTCACTCGATACTCGATGGATCGAGTATATTCGAAAGCGTCACTCTCTAGTTCCAGGTGTCCTATACGAATAAATCACTGATACATATCATCATTAGTCCGTCGAATCGTATAAATGTATCGGTCGTTACTCCAGCCGAGCTGTACTTGTATAACTCCTTAAAATTTTCTTAGGGCCGAAGATGCGCTCCGAGTAGATGCTACGATGCGTCGCGAATAAATAACGACATAAAAGCGATTGGCAATAACATCGTGCGTGCTTACTATAATTATAACAACTTTAAGTTCTTGCGAAATATATATGTCTCATTTCCGTAGCAACTTATTACATTGACTGATGAATTCCAAAAGCGGATCGTTAACCTCGTGCACGTCCCATAGAACTAGCGTCCCGCCCGGCATGATTACAATAATCATTGGCATACGTGTGATTATTCGTTTAGAGATGATTATTTCAATGTGTGCTGTAGCATTGATCAAACGCCGCGCGCGTGCTCGCCCCTTTTGTTTATGTACTAGAAATCTCCGCTGTCGGATCACCACTCCATTCAATCTTCATGTTGCAATCGATACATTATTATCGAGATATATTACAGTAATCTATAGGACACTTTCGTGTATATTTCTTCTATGCCAAATTGGTATGTACAGAAAAGAATATTAATCGTAAAACAATAGCAAATTATGATTATGCGTTATCTGTTAGAGTAACAAAGTTCTGTCACACTTCGTATTGCCGTCGTATCTAAAATATCTCATCATTCTTGTATTAGCTGTTTCAGCTGCAACTTTGAATTCAATTTTTATTTTAGCATGAAGATCTCTCTCCCCCCCCCCTCTCACTCTGTGTGTGTGTGTGTGTGTGTGTGTGTGTGTGTGTGTGTGTGTGTGTGTGTGTGTGTGTGTGTGTGTCATACATCTCGTTATGTTTCTTTCTTATACTGAGAAGATATCGCGGATACTTAGTCGCGCTCACTTCTCCCCTCCTGTTTATCGATGTGAGATCATTGAGATGAGAATTTAAGTTAATAAATACTGGTATCAAATATCATTCGTTTTTGTATCACTTGTGTTAAGAACGGGCATCTTCTACCCTAGTTGCGGACAATTCTGTAATGCCGGTTACATCGATCGATAGGGTCCTTGCATTTTTAGAAAATGAATGACAAGCGAGGGACCGCGCGCGACTATGTCCGGCGGTATTTGCGAAAGCGGACAGTTTTCAATTGACAAAATACTGAGATTTGTACACAATGCTAATTCGAATGGTAAGTTGTGCAGATTCGGATTATCGTTTATGTACAGCGAATTCAAATTCTCTAATGCGCCAATCTCCTCGGGCAAGCAATTAAGATTATTCTCCCCGACGCTTAAACAGGTAAGATTTGTCAAGAAGCCGATCGCTCTTGGTAAAGTGGTCAGTTGGTTCGATTGTAAGATGAGTTTCTGGAGCTCTCGCAGAAAGCTAATGTCATTGGGAAGGGACTCGATTCTATTCTCCTCAAGATCAAGAACCCGCAGTTTCCGCAGATTAGCGATACTGGCAGGTATACGCTTTAACATGTTATTAGAAAGAATCAAAGTTTCTAAACTCGGAAGCATTTGTATGTCATCGGGAATTTTGGTAAGCTGATTTGTACCTAGGTTTAACTCTACCATATTAGCCCATGTACCGATATCTAACGGCAAAGCAGTTAACTGATTCTCCTTCATATTTAACTTTGTCAAGTTCTTGGCTCTGGAGAAAATTCCATATGGTATCTTATCTATTTGATTATGTTCGAGATTAATAGAATAAACATTTATAAACTGTGCCGGCCCGCCCGACGGATATGACGCGAATGCATTTCTGGACAATGTAATAGTTTGCAACTTGGAAAGACTGGATAGGAGGCCGTCCGGCAATTGCGACACTTGGTTACCTTCCACACTGAACTCGTCCATCATCTTACAATTGGCCAGCGACTTAGGAATACTGCTCAGTCTATTATACCTGAGTCCTAGTCTGGTTAGCAATACCAAATTTCCAATTGTATCGGGAATGTCCAATAATTCATTGTGCTGCAGATCGAGCGTGGACAACTGGATGCAATTGCCAATCTCTTCTGGCAGGTGCTCCAAGTGATTGTGAGAGACGTCGAAGGTGATCAGATTGACCAGCTTGCCAATGCCAGCGGGGAGGTCCCTGATCTTATTCTCCCGGAGACTTAGCATTGTCAGATTGGTCAGATTCCTTATGTTATCGCTGACAGTCTTGACTCTATTGAATCTGAGGTATAGAGTTGTCAAGCTCGTCACCTTATAGACGACCTCCGGTATCTCGTTGAGCTTATTGTGCCTGAGGTCTAAAAGTCTGAGAGCCTTCAAGTTCTCGAGGGTATTCGGCAGACTAGTGATACAGTTCTCGCTGAGGCCGAGGGTCTCCAAGTTCGAGAGGCAGCCAATTTCCGGTGGCAAGGTTGAAAGCTTGTTGCCGTAGAGGTACAACTCGACAAGGTGCGTCAGCTCGCGGATCGAGCTCGGTAGGTTCGTGATGTTCGACTTGCTCAGATCAAGCCGCTTGACGCACTCTTCTCTGCACCTAACGAACTCCTTGGCGACATCGAGATCAGCTTGGATAGGCTTGCCTTTCTTCGTCGTCGGTTTCGGCTTGTTCGACTCCGGATGCTTGACGGTCACCGTCTTCTTAGTGTCGGGGCCAGCAATCGAGGCGGAGGACAACTTCTTCTCCTTGGAGTGCTCCTTGTTCTCGAGCAGACCGTCCACGTCCTCGGGCATCTCACCGGCTGTGCAAGCGGTCAGACCGCAGCCTTCCAAGTATTCCGGGATATCCTGCTCCTTCATGTAAAAACCCGGAAGGCCGTCGCAGCCAAGCTCCTCCTCACCCTCTTTCTTTATCTCCGAGAGGCACACCGTCGTTATCTTACCCACGCCCGCCCAACGCTTTCTCGACTTTTTCATAACATGAGCACTGGCCCGACTAGAATTCCGTGACGAGTTCCCTCCCGTTTTTTTCTAGAACCTCATACTCCGGCCGAAACTTGTTCCTTTATCAGTATTGACATATCGATGTCAGCCAGAGCTAGCCAGCCAGCCAGCCAGCCAGCCAGTCAGTCAGTCAGTCAGTCAGTCAGTCAGCTAGCTAGCCACCAGTGCGCGTATCAGCAGGATCACCAGTAGTACTTATATCTTCTATCTATCTGGCGCAAACGCGAACTCGACCGATCCACCCAACTGCACCCAACTGAACCTCTCTCCCTCTTTCTTCCTTGCTCTGGCCTCGGCTCTACTATGTCTTCCGAAACACCGCTACCAATTCGATTGGATCCTGCACTGCACATCCTGTACATACAACCACTCTATACCATTCTTCTTCACACTTTGCCGCTGACTTTGCTAACGCACGCTCCCAAAGGCGGTTAAAATCTTCATTTAAATTCTCCATGTTGCTTGCTCGGTGCCACTACTGTCGGTGCAACCAGCTGCAACTTAACTTGACTCAACTTCACTTGAAAGAATCCAGCTTGAGATGGACGCGGATGAACTGCGGCAAGCCTTGCCTCCATCTGTAATAATAAACAAGACTCCTCTGTCATACGTGGATCGTCTATTTCCCCAATTGAAAGGCTCACCGTACTTTGTTCTTTATAAAGTAAGTTCTCCGTTTCATGTTAGAAAGAGGCGTTTGCCGACTAATCTCGCTGCGCCTACTCCTTGCAGCAACAATCTTCCACGGCTAAACTGGAAGTTGAAGCTGAAGATGAATGTCCCGAGTATCAGGAGGAGAGCAGTATGTATTTCTCTTCGAGACAGTGGATTTACATTTCTCGACGAGGAGAATTGACCTTTTACGAAAAATCTTCCAGGACTAGATCTAACTGGATCGCCACTAAAATACTCGTTCGGGGAGGATAACTTGGAAGATAGTATCACTGCGAGTAGGAAGCACTGGCTCAGAGAGGAGGAAGAATATCTACCCTCGTCCCGACAAGAAGCATGGTACTTTTTCCTATTCGCTTTCTTATTCTAGTTATGGCAACAATCTTGTATAATTGCAGCAACTTCCTCAACGTATACCTTCATTCTATCCCAGACAAATCATGCCCGATATTTGCACTCTGCGATGGAAAGGATACGAGCAACAGTAGATTACTTGGCACCGTTGTTCACGAAGAGTGGTTTACCACCATAGAAGTTAGCTACTTGGGAATAGAAAGTTTAACTTCACTTAAAAGGTCATCTTCCGTACCGTTGCAAGAGCACTTGAAATTCTCGCCGGTGGACGAGCATGATGTAACTGTTCCTATGTCGTTGATAGTGCTACTCTCGTTAGACTGAGAAATCATTTTATATGAATTTCAAGGTTTCCATCTCCGTATGGAATGCCTTCGATTTGCATGGAACAAGAGCAGAAATGTTTGACTGGAGGGAAACACCGAGAGCCACTTTCGAAGGATGCTTGAGTATCCAAGTTAACAGCAACAGTCTTTCTTTTGACGCTCCTACAGGACTATCAAAGAATGACATTGTAAGCGCATGACGTTTCTTCCAAACGCTTTCCAATAATCGGAAAGAAAAACTCTGAAATATATGTTCGATTAGGTTGCGCAGATTGTTAGCGGATCGGAGAGCAGTCTTCTGAAGAATTTCTGGGATCAATTACAATTGATCGATCGGTACTTGACAATCCTTGAGAAGTATAAAAAAAATACGGACTCGCAATACAATTCAGTGCCCCTGCAATTTCCAAAAAATTTCGCTACACCATACGGCAAGGAGTGCGACAAAGTATCGGAGAACTTGTCGCTCTTGTTAAATGGAGATTACAGTTATAGAAAGGTCGATGCAACGGATGTAAATGGAGGTGAAGATTTCATGAATGAAGAGGAGATGCACAATGATGCAAAACTCGAGGAATACATAGGGAATATTTCACTGAGAGAGAACCAAGATTTCACAGATTTCTTATGGGAAATTGTCATAAGTAATTATCACTTATTGAACGGCCATTTCGTTTGATGTCAATCTTTTAAGGAATCTATTTCTAGTGAACAAAGCTTATCCACACATGGTGAAGTGCATTCACAGAGTGCTCGAAGAGGTCATAACTCATGGATCGATAGCACAGGTGTCATTCTTGTTGGTTCTCTTTAAGCTTAAATGATTGTCATTAGAGTTAAAAGTTTCCATGCCCTTAGCTCAACTACAATAACACGACGAGACTGGCAAAAATTTTGTCGACTCTGCAGTCCGAGAATATGATCTCGCATTTATTATCCGGCAGCTTGCCACTAGAGTACGTAATTGATATTGGGATCGAGAAATTAAGCAGGGATTACGTATACATTCTCTTGAACGCAAGACTGACCGATTTACATGCGATTCGCAAGAAATTCGGGAACTTGCACTCCGAAGAATTTCGGCTGGATGCTTATCGGTAAGATAATGAAATACTTTTATTTGACGTAACACGACCTGTCATGATGGCGTTTACATTTTCAGCAAAAAGTTACTATGCATGGCGCAAATACATGTTTGCTTAGAATTTATGTTACTCATCCAGAATAATTTCGACTGCACGACTGAAAATCTGGGCACATTGTTCTCATGCGCCTTCAACAAGTTTGTGTGCGAAGATTCTCCTCTGCCCGATTGTAACGCGCTACTTGACAACTATATTTACAGTCTAACTGCACCAGCTCCTATATCAATAATCAGTGACCTAAGTAAAGCGTAAGTCCAATTTGGCAATTCGGTGATCGCAGCAGCGCTCCTATATAGGTAAGAAGAGAGCTTCCTTTATTTTCAGAGCACCTACTACTCGAAGGGTTTTGCTTTCGTCGCACTCTAATCTTTGCCGATTATCAACCACAAAATTTTACAGCCGTTCACCAATTTTCCCAACTAGTATTTTTCACTCAGGTAATGCTCCCTTCATCTTCTTTTCTTCCTTTACTCACGCAATATCTCATAATCTCCTCTATGCGATGTTGTTAATTGCGCAACCTTTCAGTGGAATCGAGCAGCACTACGGATATCGCATATCACGCTATAAGTGTTACATGCTCGTCTAATAAAATGAAGTAGCACAAGACTAGCAAGTCTAGCGGATCTATAAAGAATGCCATTAACAGTGCGATGTAATTGAACGTTTAATGATTCATAATTCATAATTCATAATTCATAATTCATAATTCATAATTCATAATCAATAAAATAGAAATTATAAAAGCATTCTTTAAATACATTAGATGTATTGGGTGTATAAATATACCTAGATTTATGAGTGTTTGTACTCTCAGTCATCAATAATATACACTCGAATTTACTATTAAACACACTTAATTCCACTGCTCTAAAACCTTTTAAATAAGCATCATGATACGACGATATGACTTTCGACTAAAGTCTCGCTACACTCTCAATGTACAAATATTTGCAAAGTACGTCATATTTACTAGAAGGTCTTGCAAGACTCTCCAAGAGATTTTTGTCTTTATAGCCAACATTAAGGGAGGAGGATCAGTAGACACGAGCTTACGTGCACGATGGCTAAGTTCTCCGGTATAGAGTAGAATAAGTACAACACATGATCGACAAGTAGACCGTTACTTCCAACTCATTTAACATACTTTGGTTGCTTTTCTGAGTATCAGTATTGTTAACAATAAACATTATATTGACTGTAAGCCATTAATAAAAGCATGGCCTCGCAAGCAATAAGTACATGATGTGAACAGGTTTAATACTGAGACGCCTCTACGTCATCTACTCCCGAGACACTCGCTTGCTCTAATACTTGGAGTAGCTTTTGCATCTCCATCGAATCCGACGAATTGTCAAGTGTTCTCTCGAGAGCCCGTACGTAAGACATGCAGGTACGCCCTTCATGGTCTAAGTTATGTGGGTTGGCTTTATGCTGAAACATTTCAGAATCATTGGTGAGGGAATGATCGAGAGTGACCAAGTGTCAAGGGCAAGGGCAAGGCCAAGGCCAAGAGGGCGGTAGGACATACCCATATTAATAGCTGCGCCATAGCCAAATTGCCGGTAGCACAGGCCAGATGCAGCGGTGTTCTCAAATCTTCTGCGCTAACCGACATATTGATATCCTCGTAGGTACATCTGGCCAAGCAGAGCGTGAACGCTCTCGTATCCCCTCTGTGTCGCGAGCATTTCACCAGATTAGAATGTCGCCTATACAAGTAGAATGAATTTTGTCTTATTCTCGTTACCCACCGACACACGGAGTCGATCAGCAGCTTTCCTAAAGAGATATTTGGATTGATGGGCGGCAAGAAGAGCTTGTCCTCGTATTTCCACCTTATCCACTGCTCCTTCTCTTCTCTCGGTGAATCCGAATTTGGCTTCTGCTTCCCGTTCAAGCAGTACTCCCAGACGCTATTCGCGATGTCGTTGCCGAGGGCTAGCATTACGCTCAGCTGACCTGCGCTGGAAGCAAAGTACTCTTCATCATTTAGTAGTCTTTAAGAATGACAGAGTATCCGCCCGCCAGAGTATCCCCTCGCCACTCCAACTCAACTCTCAACAAGTGTTATGTACTTACGACCAATCGTCCAGGTCGAGTGATCGAACTTTGGATATGTGCGAACCCAAATTTCTGTGTATACCCGAGCACTCAATG
The DNA here is from genome assembly GCA_910593735.2 of Ectemnius lituratus. Classification (NCBI taxonomy): domain Eukaryota; kingdom Metazoa; phylum Arthropoda; class Insecta; order Hymenoptera; family Crabronidae; genus Ectemnius; species Ectemnius lituratus. The sequence goes on along the minus strand of OU343036.1, from coordinate 133,178 downwards.
CAGACCAATACACCCAAATTCAGACTCGCCCAGTCCGGATCTAAAACGTATCGAATATTGAAGTTTTCCTATCGATAAAGCAGCTCTACCTCCTAGACTTAGGGGTACATACTCGGGGCACAGCAATCTACGCATGCATCGTTTCCCGATACTTTGTTCTTTATACAGTGCATTTTAAACGCATCGCTTTCATTTCGCTTGTCACCGTCGCTATTCTGTAAGCTCGTCAAAATTTGTTGCTCAATCGCGGCTATCCAGCTATCTCTGTCCTCGGCGCTGCTTGCCTCGAAATGCCATGTTTTATTCTCTAAGGAAATGATAGAAAATTCAAAGCTATCCTCTGAAAATGTAGAAAAGAGCCATCAGTGTTACTCGTTCAAATCAGACGGATCCTACCAATTCTCCAACACACTCTCTCATACTGCTGTAATACCTTGAGCATTAGATGATTTGGAACCTTTAGGCGTTTTTCCAGGCACTTTCACAGTCACGTATTGCAGTAGTATTTCCTTGCCATTTGATTCAATCATATAATCCTGAAAGTATGTCGGGCTAGCGAGTATTCTTTAACAAGGCACTAATAGATTATAGAAAAGCATACATGTAAGCTCGAATGATAAGTTAATCTCCCATCTTCCAAAAGGGTAACATATTTCTTCTTCCATTCCTTTAACGACTTGCTACTTCGCTTAAATAAATATCCTTGCTTAACAGGAATTTCCCTACCCACTCCCATCTCACCCATGTTGTATTTTTCCTTCTTCGATGGAGTAAAAATATTGGACTTTCTACGAAATTTTCTGCAATGTAATAAAATATTACATATATAATCGCTGGCAAAATTCTAGGATAAAAGCGTACGTTTAGGGGCACCAGCCATCCAGTGACGCATACCTAATAGTAGTAGGGGTAAGAATCGAGGATCTAAGCTCCCCATGTTGATTCTGTACATTATGGAAACTATCACCCATTATTCCACCTTCGCCGTGAGTTGAACCACTGTGAATTGACCTGGTGTCTTCTTCTTTTTCACATGTCTGTATGCGTATACACAAGTGCTCATTATTAATACTGCATGTGCGAAATCTGACACACATATACTCAGAACAACCCGATCTTACATTCAGTTTCGCAGAGTTTGTAGCTTCCACTTCTTTGGGAAGAACTTGGGCATTTTTTGTGACTGTAGGTACCGTATACTTTACTTCATTATTATCTATCGCTGGTTGTCCATTACATCTGAAACTCCTCACAGACAGATGCAGTATAATTTTTTGGCACACTGCAACAAGAGGCAACAGTGGTGGATACACGCTATCGCTCTCCCACCTTGCGTAACAAGTAATTACCATCTTGAAATACTCTCTCAACATTTAAACCATAAATGGCACTAGTTTCGTAGTAAGGACATCTCAAGTCACATGCCAGCTTCCTTGGCCTGATATCTTTTATGACTCGTGGATTGGAATCATTCACTGAATCTAAACAGAGCACAAAACGGCAATATTACTCCGATTCGCACCAATCATCTTTATTCATTTACTAGTATCGCATTCCCATTAAAGAAAATGTAATAATATGTTTGCCAAAACTGGGAGACAATTGGACCAACATAAAGAACATATACATATTTTACCTTGCACTCCTACAAGTATTTTTGGTACTTCAGACATATTTCGAAATGAACACATTCTATTATAGAAACTGCAAACTATTGAGAAACTCTCTTCATTCTCTAAACTAAACACGAGTAATAAAGCATCTATCCAAGCAGAGAACTGAAACGAGTGATGTCTATCGTTAAAATTTGTAAAGCATTCGGTGGAATGAAAATTATGCACATTTCGTGTGTTTAATGAATCTGGTAATATGAAGCTTTTCTTATATGTACTTGTGCCTCTGGTACTCCACCCTCATCTCTAATTAACAGAAGATAACTCTGCTCATTGATAAAGACTTCCTTTTTGAATCGGCCACCTTCGGGGGATTCCTCGTGCATAAATGATCCAGTCAAATATCTGTGAACTAAAGCCGATTTGCCCGAGTCTGACGATCCAATGATACCCAAATGTAATTCTGGCACGTCTCTGGCCAACGTCCATTCATGACTGTTAACGAATGAATCTGAAAATCGTTTGAATCGCATCAATTAACTTGAATTCAATCTCAAGTCTTCCGCCTGGGAACAACTATCAACTACTCTGGTCTGTACCTTCGATTGCAACGACATGTTCCCGAATCTGTTTCGCGATATGGGAATCCGAAATAAGATCTATTAAGTCATAGATAGCATATATCGATGGGTGAACGCTCTCGAATCGCTGTATTTCCTGTCGAATCGCAAGTGAGTGATCGTGCCCACTGTGGCCAGTTGTCATCTTCCTTAAATTACTGCCAACTAGTAGGAAATATCACATTGCAGATCCAGCCGTCATCTGGAGGCTTCCCGTTTGTGTAAACCGACCAGTCTTCCTCATATCATCACCAGAGCAGATGCATCTTTATTGCTCACCACATAATATACGTCAAATTCGATTATTTATAAACATTATTGAACGCCACTGCGCCAGCAGGTTATCTGACACAACTGCCTCACGTAACTCGGCCGTTTCATAAGCAGCAATAAGCAGTAAAAGCCAAAGTCACGCAGCTCTCCGTTGCCGTCGTTGCCAATTCTATTGGTTCGCTTTATGCTGTACCGATGTCCCTCGCCCTTTACCACCAAAGAGAAGTCTGACTTATTACGAAACCAAAATGTCAATATTCCCCCCTAAACGCAAATGCTACCATCCAACTTCACGCCCGTCCCCCGTGCGGCTCGATTCGGTACAGCTCGGTCCAATTCGGTACTGTAGTTTGCTGTTTGCTTTGCCTTGCCTTGCCTTGCCTTGCCTTGCTTTGCTTTGCTTTGCTTTGCTTTCCTTTCGTGCAGGTGCAAGGTGCAGTTCGTGTCGTGTATAGTAGTTCAATTCAGTTCAATTCATTCAATCACGCAAACGCAAGTGAGAAAGACGACTGCGGTTCGACATCGACTACGACTGCGCACAAAAGTTCGGCTCCCTCTTGCTCTCCACCACGCACCTTTCTTTACCTTACCCACTGCTGGCATTCTCCTTCTTTTCTCTTTTCTCTCACTCTATCCATTATCAACAGCGGGCTGAGCGGACTCCAAGCATCGCTGCGGAGCAGACCCCACAAATCCCTTCTCTCTGTCGAATCATCTACTACGAAATACTCTAGGTTCAATCATTGTAATCGCACTTCCAACAAGAGAAGTCATAGCGGAAGAAGGCAGTTTCAAATGATTTATTAGCGTAACCATTATTACAAGTCTATATGCAAGTGTAGTATGTCGGAGCAGTTTAACATGCTCAGGTGTAAAACAGACACTTTGTGCGCATATCGATGCTTGTGTATATATCTACATATTACTCAACAGTACTTAACAGGTTCTAGAACTGAATGGCGGCCAAGGGGGGGAGTAGCTACTAGCACATACTAGTAGTAGTAGCAAATCACACGCATGTGAAAGAATGGTGTACCAGGTACAAAAATAGAAAATTCTTAATATAGTCGCTACCATCGATTATGAATTATGCAAGACTTTATTGAACGCATTGTACGACGTCTCTAAATCAAAAATCAACTGTCGCACTTGGGTGTCGGATAATTCGTCAGACGCGGACATATTACTTAGTGTTTGCAACCACTCCGCCACCTTTTCCTTGCCATCGAAATCGCTCGGCAATATACTCAGGCGATTCATGGTATCCATTAAATCCCTTAAGTCTGGATGTAATTGATCCATAGCTCTGATTTCCAGCCGCAATTTATCCATTAGCGTTATAAATAAAGAGACAATGTCTGCTATACATTTGGAAGTATTTCCCTTGTCATCCTTTATGGTAATTGGCCTGTCTTCTTTGATTCTCTCTAGCGCAGCTGGGCAATCTAATCGGAATGCCCTCGCAAACGCATCGATGGTTGGAAACTGATCGCTCTGGACCTATGGAGAAGGCTTTCTTTATTTTAGATTCGTACATTGGCGTCGTGCTTGCAAGTCAATGGTGCATGCTGCGGCTCTCTACGCACCTGTTTGAAAGCTGCTCTATACTGAACTAGCAATTTACTGCAAGCTGCAGTGTACTCTTTGGGCGTAACGCAGTCTCTGATATATGCCTTTTCCAAGTGCTGGAGTGTATTTACAACTGCATACAAATCTGCTTGGTTATCGTGTTTCTCTCTCTCCCTGGCGTTCTTGTACAACTTCACTTCTTCATAGAGTTCGGGCCGCTCTTGAGCTACTGACATTCTTTCCTACGAAGACGAGCCACTCGAAACTCACTTTAAGAAGTCAAGGTATAACCTCACTCATAATACACTTCTAATGAAAGCTCGCTGTATTCAATAGGCTACGTCACGCCAATTATGGATAACTCCTACCTGTTCCTACCCACTCCTATCTACTGATAACTATAAGCAATGTATCGACAAGCACGTCGAGTTATTTAGAAGGTACAGAGAGGAGATGATGAGTGATCAACTTATTGCTCACAGAGCCCCTCATTTGTCTTACCTTACCGAATGGTTACTCTGATTGTCCTCGAGGAAACTACCGCCACCTCTGGCCTGAGAATGTAGAATGTCGCTATCGTCGCTATTGGGGAAAAGGACGTATCCAAACGAAATACAAGCGTCGGGTTGCACAATATCCCGAGAAACTTGACTTTGACACTGCGTATTTGATAGTACCAGACAGAAAATGGAGTTTGGGACTTGGCTAGTTGTTCAGCCAGGGTACTAGGTTCAGTACACGGTGTAACAGATAGAATGGGACCAGCTTTTTACCATTGATTTATCGGTAATACCGACATTGCGTAATTGTTTTGGCAGCCGTGTAATGTCACTTGTGTCGTGCGTCGCTGAGCATACGACATAAATGACAAAAAAAATTGCAAAAAAATTAATTTTGAGCTAGGGCTCTGGAATTTATATCACTTCTTCCTTAATGCAAGAAAACATTCTCCACTAAATTTCAGCCCCGGAAAAGGTCGGGAAGCATCAAAAACATGGGAAAAACCATGAAAACGAATTATTCAGAATCGGTTTTCCATGTGTTTTCGGTACAATTCCGGCATTTCTCCCACCGGTTTCATGTTTTCTTTTCGTTTTGATACACAAACAATCGAAAAATCAAGCGTTCGTCAAAGTCCGAGAACCTTCGAAAAATCGAAAATTTGTGAAGGGGTACATATGGAAAAATTTGCGAAAAAATGAATTTTGAGCTGGGGCTCTGGAATCTATACCACTTCTTCCTTGATGCAAGAAAACATTCCCTACCAAATTACAGCCCCGGAAAATGTCGGGAAGTATGAAAAACATGGGAAAAACCTCCAAAATGAATTATTTAAGATCGGTTTTCCATGTGTTTTCGGTACAATTCCGGCATTTCTCCCACCGGTTTCATGTTTTCTTTTCGTTTTGATACACAAACAATCGAAAAATCAAGCGTTCGTCAAAGTCCGAGAACCTTCGAAAAATCGAAAATTTGTGAAGGGGTACATATGGAAAAATTTGCGAAAAAATGAATTTTGAGCTGGGGCTCTGGACTTTATACCATTTCTTCCTTGATGCAAGAAAACATTTCCTACCAAATTACAGCCCCGGAAAATGTCGGGAAGTATGAAAAACATGGGAAAAACCTCGAAAATGAATTATTTAAGATCGGTTTTCCATGTGTTTTCGGTACAATTCCAGCATTTCTCCCACCGGTTTCATGTTTTCTTTTCGTTTTGATACACCAACAATCGAAAAATCAAGCGTTCGTCAAAGTCCGAGAACCTTCGAAAAATCGAAAATTTGTGAAGGGGTACATATGGAAAAATTTGCGAAAAAATGAATTTTGAGCTAGGGCTCTGGCATTTATATCACTTCTTCCTTGATGCAAGAAAACATTCTCCACCAAATTTCAGCCCCGGAAAAGGTCGGGAAGATTGCAAAACGTGGAAGAAACCGTCAGAATCACATGAAATTAATTATTCAACCTTTGCGCTGGACATTACAAGCTACCAAAACACTCAGGCAATGACAGTATTACCGATATTTCGATGGTACAAAACTGATCCAAGCTATCTGTTACACCCTACTACTCGGGCAGTTCGCCACGCAGATTCCCCACTTAACAATTGCTTATGACAAAAGGGCATGGTTGACATTTTAATCTATTTGAAAATCCGCTCTGATTCTCGATGAGATCCAGCTGAGCCTTCCGTGACATGGAAAAGTGGCAATTAACTTCATTGAATTCCCGGCGATAACGCGCAATTAAGCTGCCGATAATTTAGGAAAACTATGAAAGCTGGAGATTAACAATAAAACTTGAAAGTCTGTCGCAGAAGGAAGGCGGGGAGGGTGTCAGGAGACATATACGTAAAACCCGTTGAAAATCAATATCCAGATAGCTGTCTGATGTTTCGCGCTTTTGGGCTTTTTATTCAACATTATATAAATTAGACAATTTCCCGTTGAAACTTTTTAAACTATGAAAACAAACATAACCAGCAAAATAGACTTTGCAAAATAAGAAAGTAAGCTGCACAATATTGACGTGATCACTTGTTGGAGATTAGTGTTGCTGCAACATTGGGTTCATTGCCACGCAAAGCACATTGGCAACAAAGAGTCCAGTCATCGAATGTCTCATCATCTAATTTGCACCAACAATGAAAGTTCTCTAGGCTCGTCTCCCAATCAGCCAGCACTTTGGCCTTGCTTATCTTTACTGCCGCGATGCTTTTAGATGATGCGATCGACACGCACGATAGAGCCAACAGTAGATCCTTCCCATCTAGCAAGATCCACGGCGGGGCAATTCGCACGATGCAGTCAGATCTCATTTTGATCTTTCCAGCTAGCTCCGGCGTAATTAAGACTGAGATATTCCTTGGGTGGGTCGATTTCTTCTCACGGTTTGCCTCAAATTCCAGTGGAGGCAGCAAGCTAGCACAATCCTCTACTATAATACCCTCGAGAAGCTGCTTCTCAAAACACATCCTATACCTTTGCACACAGATGGCCACATAGGGATTATTAATATTCTTTCTGACAGGATGTTTTAAACAATGTCGCCATATCCGAACAGATGATCTTTCCCTGTTTATTAATAACTGGAGTCTTTCAACCAAACTCCCCCTGAAACCATCATTGATTCTATTAAGAAATTACTCTCCACATTTTTCAGCACTTAACCATACATACCTTTTAGGCTTTTTTCTCTTTCTACCCGAGTCTATTACCTGTAGCAGTATTCGCAGATCCGACGGTGTTCTTGTGGGTGATGCTTCGGTACTAATAGCAATAGATTCGCTATGTTGGATTGTAGCTGGTGTAGCAGACGATATATTTTGTGAAAACAAATACAGCGATGCTGGTGGTCCGAGAGTGTCGGCGGTTGAAAAATATGTAGCATCCAAATCACTACTTTCAACTATGTTGGATGACATTGGACACAAACTATCTATCTGAAATATCTGGTCCTCTGTATCGCTATCTTCGATGATCATACTCGAGCGAGTTTCCGTTCCATGCCTATTGCTTTTAGTATCGGTGCTGGATGCTTCTTCAATGACACTCTCATCTCTAAGGCATTCTCCTCTCGTTCTTTCTTTGATCTTTGAGTCTTTCCTCGAGTCTGGTATAATTACGTTGCAAGGGGAGGCTGGTTCAGAATCATCACAATTCAGATTAGATTCTTTTGCTCTCTTTAATGGAGGTCCTTCTATCGATATCTCGGAAGCATTTCTTTCAGATTGTACTTGTATTTCTGAGTTGTTGCTCTTAAGATAATTACATTTCGGCTTATTACATTGTTGGTAATTGAATCTTCTACAGTTCCTTCTGTGCTGCTCTTTACCCAAAATCGGTGAGTTTTGTATATTAATATCTTTTGGCTGTAGCGGCAATTGATCTGATCCAGAAAAAGATTGATTAACGTGTGCATTGTCACCCACATATTTCCCACCCATAAATTCTCTATACTTACCATGTGACTGATCGGAACAATAGTTTCTAGTTTCTGAAAATAGATTCTTGCCAGAATTTATAGAAGTAGAAAGGCTGACTATTTTGGCACGCCTTTTTTTTAGTTTTCCGACAATGGGAGATCCAAGGCTATTATTGATCTCAGATATCGTCGAATGTCTAACGAATTTCGAGTCATCTATTAGTGAAGAGTGATCAACTGAGTCAAGGGGGTAGTTGTCATGTGTTTCGATCCATTTTTCTACGAATTCAAATTTGCTCATGCACGGAATGCGAGATGTCTCATCGTCAATTATTAGCCGTCCATTCTTATCTTGACCGGACTCAATATCGTACACAGAATTGAGTTTCAAAATCACCTGAGCAAATTGCAACTTCCTAACATGATGTGGCTTTGATATGATCGACACTCGCTCCTTTTCGCTCATGTTTACTTCGACCTCTCGTCAGGCAGGTATGGTATACGCAGTTGAAATAAAGTGCGCTAACATTAAAGAGGTACCCGCGGGGCGCGCTTGCGTCTCTCTCTCCTCGACATCTACCATCTTGTCTCCACTCTTGCTCTATGTACTTCTACGCTTCTACTGCTTCTGCTCGCCACACCATTCACCATGGTAAATGCAATCTCCAAACGGATGCTTTCCACAATTTCCAAGGGAATTTTCATCGGATAGGGACGGGGATCGGAATAGCCGTAAAGGCGTAGAGAGCCTTGCTTCATTTGATTGGAGGATTATAGTACATATATAGTTCAAGTCAATTCCAGTTGGTAGAACACTGTATAGAGTATGTAGCGCGAAGCCCGTAATCATATATATGCTTTATATGCGTCTAGTCAGGATCATCAGGATGCGGTCAGAATCAAAATATAGTCACACACAGGACTGCTGGTGTAAAGATGCCCATCAGGAACAAGGAATAGAGGGTAGCAGTGGGAGTTACATGTTTCAAATCTATCTGTATACTTTACTAAGTCTATATACCTTTGAAAGATGTAAAAATAATATATATATATATATATATATATATAATTTCATAAGAGGAAGATACGCGTATAATACGCACTGATATCTTTGGCACTTTGATTTCAGTTGAAATATATATATATATGTTCAAAGGGTAGTGCTAATAGTGCTTGGGAGGAAATAAGGAACGCGTACGTATAGCGCAAATATAGAGAGCGTCATCATAACCAGAGAAGAAGGGTGGTCAATTTAGAGATTCGAGGAAGCAGCAGGTTATTTCGTTACCGGCAAAAAGGACGCAAAGAATGAGCGAGAAAATTGGAAAGATCGGTGGAGAGTAAAAGAGAGAGTTGGCAATGAGCCCATCTTTTGTCTTTGGCGTCAAGATCGCGACTGAACGCGAGAAGCGCCAAGTGTGGCAGGAGTATGTGAGAAAGTCTCGGACGGTCGTCGAGATGGAGGGAAGTATGTATTTGTGCACTCTACCTCTACGCTCTATACTCTTCACCTACTCTACATAGATGAGGTAGAAGCGACGCGTGAGTGCTATCACAATTATGAGTATGCAGCGGCTTCGACGGCAACGGGCGGCCTATGCCTATATAAAATGTGTACATAGTATGTACATCGTATCTCGTATAATGTGCATCGTACACAGATCGTGCATGAGGAAGGAAAAGGAAGGGAAGGGGATAGGGAAGGGAAGGGAAGGGAAGGGAAGGGAAGGGAAGGGAAGGGAAGGGATGGGAAGGGTAGGGTTCAGAGCGGGAGATGATTCAGATGGAGAGGTAGAAGAAGCGTGCGAGGGAACGCACAAGCGAGAGGGAGGGAAGGAGTGAGGGTAGGAGGTAGGGAGGGAAGGAGAGAGAAAAGAGTTGTTCATGGGGAGGCTGATCGAGAGAGGCACAGAGAGGATCCAAGGGGGCCGTTCAAAATGATAGATAGGAGGACGGGGCAGACGGGATACCGCGCGCGCTGGCCGGACCCCTTGCATCTACGGTTGTTTCAGTTTCAGTTCGCAATGGAGGCTACTTGTTCCTTCTGATAGTAGCCGCCAGCCAGCACATAATGATCACTGCTCAGTTCCTTACTCGAATCGGAAGTGACTCAAATAAACCTGGCCCAGTCAACCCCATCGCGCTTTAAGTCGCTTCCCGCTCAGACCACGTCACACACACCACAGACATGGAGAAAAGGATGGATCGGTTATATTCCCATGAGAAACAGAAAGAATGATCTCGTGAAAGAGGAGGTATCGAAAGGCGGTGGTTGGACCTCGAAGGGTGTACTAGTGAGTTGATTAATGTTGTAACTGGGTAGTGTGGGCAACTGCAAGCTGACTTTGGTGTACCGCGTGAAAGACGCACACAGGGTAAATACATCTCTAGCTTCATCTGCCGCAAGTGCGTATATACATATAGATAGTTGCTTGCCGTCTATAGTCGAGTCTCCTTGTTTCAGCGAAATTTAGGATTAGGCAAATAAGGGTTTGAGTGCGGTTGGAATTTAACTGGATGGTCGGGGCTGCGCTGCTTTAGATTTGAGACAGAAGGGAAAAGTGGGCAGTGGCTCGGCTTGCGGTACGCTAGATAGTGATCTGCTATCTAGTGATCCAGCATCCCTCTGTTAGGCAAAAAATAGAAGTTAGAAGATAGAAGATAGAAGATAGTCCGAAGAGATCAGCATGGTTTACAGCATGATAAACTGGCGCGTACATAGGGCAAAGGGGGGACAAGATCTTCATTGAGAGCGAGAGATAATATACGTAGTGTGCCAATGACTGATAGCGACTGGTTCCTCGAAATAAGCAAATCGTCGACCAAGCGTATATGAACTGGCGAGGACGCGAATACCCAACTACTCGGTTTGATTTGTCGTTGATTGTCGTCGCAGAATTCAGTTATTAAAGTCGATATCTTGTATCGTAAAGCTATCCTACGAGACGCAGTGAGGATCCATGTTATGACAGGTGCTGGTTGTAAATCTCCTCCACTCCTGGGCAAGTTTTATCTCCTGCGCGGCACTTCCCATCGGACTCATAATCAATGGAGCGCGCACGCTTATGCCCATTATTTAAGCTGCTTCATTGCACACACTTGCCAAAAGCACAATAGGATGGAAGGACAGGTAGTTGGTGCCTGCGACATTCCACTCTGACATGCTGCTCGAATATATCGCGCCTGCTACACTCTATCCGTTGCGAAGCTCCTCTCGCCCGTTCATACTACATCTCAATCACTCTCTCTTCGGCGTCCATTTCTCTCGCGCAGAATGATTAATCGACCTTTCATGATTTCTATTCTACGCTTTAATTATATTTGAAGCGCATCTCTCCTATTTGCGGCAAGTGTTTCAGTTTTATGTGAATTGGGTAGACTTGGCAGCTCGTTGAGTCGCGCTCACGATGAGCCGTGCGCTGTGCGTCGCACCGCCCGGGCGCTAGGGACCGCGGCGGAGATCTTATAGTCAGGGAAGAGAGAGAGAGAGAGAGAGAGAGGGCTCACGATAAACAAACTGCTGGCCCGGTAAATAGAAGGAGGGTGAAGTGGGAAGGAGCGGAGTTTGTCAGCGGACTGTCAGCGAGGAGAATAGAAGAGCGTGTGAAGCGGGATGACATTGTTTGCAGCGATGACGTCATTCGTAATTGTAACGAACCAGGAGAAGCTCGGACGTGCAGATATACATAGATATGTATATGTATAACGACGAACGCATGACTGCCTAGAGAGATAGATAGTCCACGTTCACGTCCACGTCCGTGTATCTTTATGTGTATATCCATATCGTTGTTGAAACAAAGGAGAATTCAACCCGTTCTCTGGGCGTCATAGATGCAGCATTTCTCCTCGTAAAAGAGTTGAATTAGTTTCCGAGCATAGCAACAATTTCGATTGTATGATAATTGCGCTCCGGTAAGCGCGAAGCTTTTCGAAAGATGCGGCCAGAAGCCGCTACAATCTCTTTAACTTGTCTCATTTATTGAATGTATATCGTGACGATCTTAATTTGCCGCGAATGCGAGGGAACTGGTGCTGCTCGTTAAAGCTAATTCTTAGCCCGCACGAAGGATGTGGAACCCACTTGAAATGTAGAATTGATGGATGGTCAGCCGATTCTGTTTCTGCTTTTCGAAAGAGAAATGTAAACAAGATAGCTTGGCGCGTAAGCAGGCCAAGGCTCCGAGCCAAGCTTGGATCGTGGCGGAGAGATCGTGACCAGAATGAATCACCCTGCAATCAGAGTGAGAGTCTCCCAATTTCGGCGAAAAGCGACACAGTCTCACAGCCCTGGCCGATCTCGTTTCAACCTAACCGCAGCCGCCGAGCTTGCACATACTTTGAATAAGACACTTGTACTCCTTCTCCTCCTCTTCTTCCCATGAAATCTCAATCTATTCGCACGCACAATTTCACCAATAGAGGCAACAATAATATTTCAACTGGTAAAAGACTGACATTCACGTCGGCGCGGCGGTGGCTTTCTTTGCATGGCTGCGTGTCTCTATTAGTTTGCAAATGACAATTGCACAAGGAAGCCAAATTGCATCGAAGCAGTGTTGGAAAATAAACGGTTAATATCCAACTTGAACTAGGCATTTTAGTCCTGCCAAGCTCGTATACAAAGAAACGGGCAAGCGTCACGCCTTACCAATTAATCTTGCACATTTCTCGCAAACGAGTCTAAATGCACCGAGTAAGGTGATATGGAATGCTGTAAGAAAATACCCACATACATTGGTCCGATGTTCCGTGTTGGTGGTTAACGGGTTAAATGAGAGAGCATCTTGGCTTTTTCGCAAGACGGCGTAACTAATTGTCTCTCGCGGCTACACCTCTTCATTCCGTTACACACCCTCGCCATCCCTCCCTCTACGGTTCTTTCTTGGCTGATGCTTCTCGTACTCAATATTCTTAGTTAATGTTTGGTACTATCAAGCGGATTCGATATTTCGTTGGCTCGACCCACAGTCCCGTCCCATAGAGACTATATCGTACGGTGCTTTACGGGAGCCTACCCTCCCGAGCTTCGATTGTTGCACTTTAATACTTTAATAGGGAAACTTTTTCAATTCGCAGAGAGCAAGCTGGTTCGTAGTTGGCTACGGGTAAACGGCTCTTGGCAAGATGAAGAAGTAGCCAGCGAACACTTGGATGATAGGAAGGATAGGATCTGATCTGACAATCAGCGCAGCGGAGATAGGTAACGCTTGAGTAAGTGGAGTGAGTGCGGCACGTTGCACTTGTATAAAATAGTGTCTGTGCGGTACGGTGCGTTTCGTTTCGTTTCGTTGCGTTTCGTTGCGTTTCGTTGCGTTGCGTTGCGGTGCGGTGCGGTGCGGTGCGGTGCAGTGTCGCGACGGTGGGATCTGGCATAGGGCAGAGCTCGGATCGGAAGAAGATGCCATTTAGCTGGACCAGAAGAGAGGAGCTCTTTCCCGGCAATGGCTGATGGGTTACGCGGACGCAATGCTTCTGGCCTATAAGAACGCGCCAAGAACTCCAAGTGGCGCGCCTCACGTCGCCGTGGAACTGCCGGATTGTGGCTTGTGACAATGACTGTCCTGAGTGAACTCTGCGTTCAGAACGTTCATCGTCCTTTTCTCGCGGGATTCATCGAGTTTGACGGGAATTCGCGAGCCGTTTCTCCGAAATCGTTGACCATTGTCCTTTGATTACCGGTGCTCGAATCTATGTCTGCAAGTAGCGAAGCAGTTGTCCAGAGGAGCGGACCAGCCAGTCATCCAGTCAGTCATCCAGTCAGTCAGCCAGTCAACCCTCTCGTAAGACACAAGCTGTACTTGTAGAGGGTGAGTGGGACGGAAGGAAAATAGGAGACAGCTGTAAATATATACCACCAACCCACAGCTATCTTAAGTCGATCCGAACTGAGGATATTCATTCGACAAACTGACACTCATTCATCGCCGACTACATCCACGCACTAATTCGGCTAAGAGAGTGAAAACTCTTAATGTATCTTGCAGGAAGGGAGTGTAGTGCGGAAGTGTGGTGGTAGTCGATTAACAGTTGGTGAAACATGTTTTCCTCGGGTATGTGTATATACTGAGCTAATTGGGGGAACTAGTGCGAACTGGGCTTTGGTTTATCGGCGTAGAAGAGCGGGCCTCCGATCGCAATCGAGCCGGCGCAGCGCGGCGCGGCGCGGCGATCTTGTTATATCAGCGGGCGCGATCGAGAATGAGCTGCGGCGGTCATGCCGTCTGATTGGAGGGTATATTGTGCTAAACTTGCTAAAGTGCTATCCCTCAGGATTCTCGTAAGCGTTCAGCTCTTGGAGAGCGGCAGAGTTTCAGTGCCGAAAAGATGAGCTCGATCGACTTCGACGAAGTGCTGCTACACGTCGGCGAGAAGGGCAGATACCAAAATATTATGTACTACCTTCTATGTATACCAGCAACGCTTCCTGCTGCCTTCTTAGCGTTCTCACAAGTGAGTTTCCGCTCATCATCCTTTTCATTAATTCATTCGCAGCCACACCCGCTCTTACACCGGTTCCTACATCAGCACCAGCAGCCGGCCAATCAGACATTATTTCTTACAGTTTATTACTTGTAATCAGCAATTCACCCACTTTCAAAAGTTCTTTCGAGCTAGCAGTGAGATAAAATGTTTGAGTATGCTCACTAAATTATGCCCTTCTGGCATATCGTGTCTAGTAGCTTGTCTTTTGTGGGAAAAGCTCGAAATATTAATTGGAATCTAATAAATAATTCGAGCTTCCTCCGCATGTATACGGTATGACCCTCAAGATAGAAGTTCGAGACTTATCAGACCTTCCGATGCTTTACTTTCCCTGCCCGATGCTCTCAGCTCAAGGGGGTGTTATGTTGCTCGAGAAATGTCTTGGATCCAAATGAATCGACATCAAGTACAACGATCCCCGTAGGTGTTCGTGAGTGCCTCGCCGGAACATTGGTGCAGGATCCCAGAATTGGAGAATCTCACAGCGTTGATGAGTCTCGAAGAAAAGAAGGCGCTCTCCTTGCCGTACACCGTCAAGTCCGATGGCAAGAAAGTCTACTCAAGGTGTTACATGTACGACGTCAATTATGCAGCGATCATTGACTCATGGCTGCAGCAAGGAAATACGCAATACCAGACAAATTCTACGTCGGAGGAGTCCACTTTCTCGCGCTTGTCTCCACCGCCTGTTAGTAATCAAGCGTGGCCCATTAGTAAATGCCGATATGGATGGAACTATGACAGAAGGGACTATGATAGCACCCTTGTCACCGAGGTAATCCTGCCTTTCTCTTCCTTCTTACTTCTTACTTGTTGTGGGAGCCTACCATAATGGTTGCTTAGCTCGGTTTTCTCAGAAATGGCACGGCTATGAGCTATTGTCGCAGCAAGCCTTACCGCGGATACATTTCACCTCCCGTAACTCATAATCTTTGAGAAGCTGGAACTTGAACTCGATTTCGAAGAAGCGTCTACGCGAAACTGAGTAGTCTAGGTAGTTGCATAGCAAGGCGTCGCAAGCGTCCCGAGTGCCGCGAGTACCGGTCAGGCCGGCTGGCACGCGACGCGACGCGACGCGACCCGACCCGACCCGACCCGACCCGACGCATCTCCTACCCCTTCCGCCCTCCATCCTCCTCCATCACCCTCCAGCATTACGGCCCACTCAATCCTTTGCATAATCCGTACAAGTCTTCATTGGTTGACACCGAGAAATTTCTTGGTCGCCACTCAACTTGGATTTCACCACCCAACCGACCACCCAATTTGCCTTGGCCTCTGACTTCCTAGAGCTGCCTACGCTAGAGCTGACTCTATTCCTCATTCTATCATACCGTTCATCACTCTAGCCCAGCCCTACAACTTAGCTCTAGTTACTCGACATCTTACTCACAACGACAATATCTATTATTCTCATATCCTCCCTCTCCGAATATCGGCAATAACTTGCCGCCGTAATATGTGCTTCCAATTAGACATGCTCTACCTAATCAGTTGCTTCTGTTAGTTCCTGGGAATTCCCAAGCATTGCATCTCTTCGTGAAATCTCTTCTCATTTTCCTCTTTTAATATTTCTACTCAGCTACACGAATAAGTTTCTGCTCTATCAAGAGAGCGCCCGCGCGCCCCCGTTATGCACTGTCTCACTTACAGCCATTTAGCAATGATTAAATTGCCACAATTAAACGGCGCGCGATGCATTTCTTACGGGAAGATGTAGTAAGGATAGTCTATCTGTAAGATAGCTGGCGCGGTGCCGCGCCGGCGCCGCAACGTTTTGGCCGTTTCGAACCGGTCAACCAAGAAGCCTTCCGCTTAGGCAGTAGTGAGCGCCCTCTCGAGAGCGTACCGGCACCAGTGTACCCGACTAGCATACCCTTTCCAATCCAGTCCCTTGAGCTTGAGATATCAGGAAGAGGGTGAGTGGCATATGTAAAAATGAATTGGTGCACAGGTGACGAGGACAGAGTTGATGAGCGATCGAGTGACTGTCCGATAAGCTGCAGCTCCGGTGGCGTCAGCAATTGCCGTCCAATTTACCTACCCCCGCATCCGGTCATGTGATATGTCACATCAAGCGCTTCGTACAAACTGGCTGCTCTCTCCATTCAGAGGGTATATGTCCCTATCCCTACCTAGCTATCTCTCTGTCTACACTTACACGTCCGGAGCTACACGTCGTTTCTCCATCGTTAAAGCACCGATTTGTCCGAATCCGTTTAGTCATTCACGTTGCCGTTGCCGTTGCCGTTGCCGTTGCCGTTGCCGTTGCCGTTGCCGTTGCCGTTTCCGTGATTCAGCTCCACTGCTAGATAGTCCTATGCCCTATCCTACCCCACCTCTCTTACTTCTTCCATCACGCTTTGCGCATGGAAAAGCTCCCCTGCCATTCATCAAATATAGCTAGGGAAATATAGCTATGAGGGTAATGCCCAGTGTATTATAAATGATGCTTCTATCAATTAGTTCGAGCAAGAATTAGTCAGCTTCGCTCATTGCTTGATAGAGAAAAGAAACGTAAGCTATACCTACGTGATGAGAGAGCGAGGGGGATCGGTGGGGGAGCTGGATAGGCGGAGAGGTGGAGAGGCGGAGAGAGTAGAGAGATGATTATCGCAGGCCTTTCAATGCGGGGAGTGTATGCATGGCGCAGCACATTTGCTCGCTCCGGATTTACGCAGACATATGACGCACACCGAGCCATCGAGGCAAATCCTGTCCTTCCGTTTTCCGTTCTTCATCGCTATCACTTTCTATCACACGACCACACGAGTACTTATCATTCTATCACTGCCGCTTGCCGCTGCCCTCCGCCCTCCGCCCTCCACCCTCCGCCCTCCACCCTCCACCCTCCACCCTCCACCCTCCACCCTCCACCCTCCACCCTCCACCTGCTGCCTGCGCTCTGCCGCTCTGTGCTCGATAATCTCATCCCGTACTTCTGTCAGCTCTTCTCTTTTACACACTTTCCAGTTGAACATTACGAGTTAGTACCGTAGTCACATACGAAGAATTCATTAAAAGTATAGATTGCCTCTACCACTTGGCAACGTGAGTCCACTTCTTGGAGCGCGAGCAAGAAGAGCGCTGGTCGCTAACGAAAGGCTTGCAGCTCGAAGAAGCACCTCGGACAGGATGATTTATGAATTCGATTTGTCAAGGCAGGAAGTACTAATAGCACATGCCTCACTGCTAGGTACCCCACGTCTTCCTCAAATAAGCGATCAGTGACAGTGACCCAACTACATCTTGCGGCTACAGCGGCTCAGATAGGATCGACAATCGGCAATCGGCAATCGGCACTCGGCCCTCGGTACTGGGCATACCTTCTAACTTCTAGTGATAGGAAGAGAATTTGATAGATCAAGGACTAGAAATTGGGCTTGGCACGAGCGTGGAGAGAAAGGTGAAGCGTAACGTAGATCGAAATAGGGAGAGAGAGAGAGAGAGAGAGAGAGAGAGAGAGAGAGAGAGAGAGAGAGAGAGAGAGAGAGAGAGAGAGAGAGAGAGAGAGAGAGAGAGAGAGAGAGAGAGAGATGACATGCGATATGAAATGAGATGAGGCTGAGGGCGGCCAGTCGAGGCTAGAGGAGGCCACGCGACTTTGAAGCGCCAGGAAATGGTGCATTACTCGATCGAGTATGTAGTAGTTGTGAATGTTAGTAGTAAGTAAGTACGTTGGTAGCAGCGTGCTCGCGCTATAACGGTGCGGCTGTCGAGCGGTTGGAGGAGTGGGAAGAGGTGGGACGTAACTTGCGAATCGCTAAATGACGGCGAGCACCCTTGAATGAGCGTGTTGGTACTTGGTACTGTGATTAGCTGGGATTCGATTTTGGTCGATCAAAGGCGCGCTTTCATATACTTGATATACTAATAAGTACGTTGCCGTGGTCATATCAATATGTATCAAGTTGGAAGTATGTCAGGGTGAGATAGAATCTGTCTGCGTATAGAAACATGTGTTATGAATGTCCTTAGAGAGAGGCGCGATAGGTGACAGGCGATAGGCGATCCCGATCGCAATCCCTAGGACAGAGTCATGTCATTCTCCGATACAACAAGCGCCTGACGATCAGTACCGACATGGGCATGGGCATGGGCATGGGCATGGGCACGGCCACGGCCACGGGAACGAATGCTGCCCTTGACTCTAACTCAATAGTCGGTAACTCAATAGTCTGATGCCATCGCACTGGAATTTTCTACGCGCACTGCACCGCGCCGTACCGCGCCGTTTCGCCGAGACATGAAAAAGTCCATGAGTGGCAATTTGCGTAAATGAAACTTTGGTGTCGATCGGTTAGCACTGATCAACATTCATTTTTCTAGCAAAAGAGACCGGGAAATCTTGTCTAATTCATAGATGCTGTGCCCACGTAACCGGTCAAAGTAGAATCTAATTGATATTGAGTCGAGCTTCATTATTAACTGAAAGTTTGAGTGATGATAGGTGGTGGTGAAGAAGGAGAGTGAGATTTTTCATGGTCAGAGGAGAAAAGAATTGCAACTGGCATAGATATGTGACTGTGAGTGAGCCCTCGTGATGGGAAGATCGATAGAGATGAAGGAATGAAAAGGGCTCGCTGGACGATCCTAGGATTTTAATGTCATTTTGCATCCACATAGCTAGACTTGGTATGCGACAACAGCTGGTGGCCTTCAACTTCGACAACCTTCTTTTACGTCGGCAGTCTCTTCGGGAACGTGGTTTTCGGCTGGATTGCCGATAAATGGGGAAGAAGGACGGCCTTCTTTGCCATTCTCTTCCTTGAAGTAATCTTCTCGATTGCAACAAGTTTCAGCCCGAACTATGTTATCTACACCGCCCTCAGGACTGTAAACGGCCTCTTTTTTCCTGCGATTTATCAAATACCTTTCATATTGGGTAGGTTGGAATCTCTCCCAATGAGGAGCAAGTTGAGTTTGATTCGAGAGCGATCTCGGGAATGTACTAATCCGTTGTTACAGCCCTCGAGCTGATGGGCCCGCGTTATAGAACTTTTGCTGGAATGGTGATCTGTATGTTCTTCGCGACGGCAATGTCGCTGCTGGCTTTATTGGTAAAGAATGCGACTTTCGAGCAACGTCTAGCAACAATAAGTAATGATTCCATAAAATCCTGAGAATCGAAAACTAAGGGAATGCTTTGTTCTATTGGGTTTCTAGGGCTACCTCCTCAGGCATTGGTACACCCTCTCGTTAGCGACATCGGTACCCTTCATTCTCTTGTTCAGTTACTACTGGATCATACCAGAGTCACCTCGATGGCTCCTTAGTAAGAACAGAATAGATGAGGCCGAGGTCATTGTCCAACACATGGCCAAAGTCAATGGGAGAAAAGTACCAAGTAATTTCCTTCGGAAAATGGAGGTGACAGCCAAGTCGTATCGTTAGAGGGCTTTTAGCAGGCGCGTGATTCAGTGAAGGGATGGCGAGTAAAGGCGTAGGGCATATTGCAGATGGAAATACACAAGAGGCAGGGCATATCATGTAATGGAAAGAATTCCGGAGAGAACGGTGACGAAGAAGGATTTAGCCCTGCAACGGAAGATAGAACGGCGCCCCCTTCTGCCACGCCGATGGATCTCCTCACAAATCCGAACATCAGAAAGAAGTTCTTTATCCTTGCGTTCGACTGGGTGGCCAACGCTGTTGTCTACAATGGCCTCTCCTATAATACGACGAACCTTGGTGTTTCCGATTATTTAGCCTTCTTCATTGGTAAGGTTACTGCTGTTCTATCCTACGCTCGTTCTTTCTCTCTTTCTGCTCTGCTCTAGCCTACCCTAGCCTACCCTAGCCTACCCTAGCCTACCCTAGCCTACCCTAGCCTAGCCTACTACTAGAATAGGAACTTAACTTATCTGTCTAAGTACATAGCTGTAATCGTCGTTTCTAGGAGGTGTCGTCGAGATTCCGTCATACGTTGTAACATGGTATGCCATGGACAGATTAGGACGAAGATGGGTTTTATGTTTAACCATGCTACTGGGAGGACTCGCTTGTGTCTCTTGTATGTTTGTTCCCGAAGGTATATTTCTCATAAGGGATTGTACGAAAAGTCAAGCCGTACAGGCAGGTGAGAGTCCGAGCCGAAAAAGTATAGTGAATCGACCTCTGCCGTAGTAGACGCTGTCTGGGTGACTGTTTCACTGGCGATGATTGGAAAGTTCGGCATCGCTGCCTCCTTCGCCGTCTTCTACGTATTCGTCGGGGAACTTCTGCCAACGGTCCTGAGGTCGCAGGCCATGGGGATTGCCTCCTTCATTGCCGGAATTGGACTGCTCACTTTCCCCTATATCGTCCACCTGGCCGTATACTCGCGAGTTTTGCCTTTGATTGTTATGGGCTCGTTGAGCGTCGCCGGTGCGCTCACTTCAATTTTCCTTCCGGAGACTCTCAACATTCATTTACCTCAAACGATAGAAGAGGGCGAAATGTTTGGTGCAGACTTTAAGCTCTGGTCCTGTCCGACGATACCAAAGTTAGTCGACTATATTCCAAATCTCTTTTCACCTTCTCTCTCTCTTTCTCTCTCTCTCTCTCTCTCTCTCTCTCTCTCTCTCTCTCTCTCTCTCTCTCTCTCTCACTCTGACCCCGTTCCCCAATCCCAAGTGGGAAAGGGACTTTCCCATCTTAATTGGGTCTTACTCTCTGTATTACAGGAGATGCGTAGGGGGAGCAAAGAAAGCCGAATCTGTCCCACTCAAGTGCCTGGTCAATGGTAAACCTGGAAACCGTTTGTCAACATCGAAACAAGAAAGTACAAGCGCAGTCGAGGTCGAACGTGCCCGGTGCTCGCTGCTAGCATTGAGTGAGAATGAGCCGAGGAACTTAAGAGCGTTAGAACTTGCCGGTGTGGTGGACTTTGCCGATGGGGAGACAAGCCCGTTAACAACGGAGGAGCCCTCATTGACCATAAGGCGAAGTCGAAGTCGAACGTCCAGCGAATCATCGCCTTCCACCGCCGATCATCTCGCTTAGTTCTCCAAATCTATCCTTCTCTATAACCCCGGCTCCTATCTCCCTTGTATCATAATTCTCGCATCGCACGAGCGATTGAACCGCGCTCTACCTATTTATTTCGCCATTTAATGCTCGAATGTTGTATGTAATGTATGCGTACTTGGTTGGTAAAGGCTGTCTGCTCATCGTTCACCGCCATCAGTCGTCACAAAATTGAGAGTTGAGAGCCCTTATCAACATGCCGGCACCGGCTCCGGCACCGGCTCCGGCACCGGCTCCGAGTACTCGCCCGATCCACTTATACGCAAGTATCTATATCCCCAAGCAGCTCGAATCCTTTTTACCAGTCCTAGAATCCGCGAGTAAAGCCATTTCAATTTCACAAACTGGACCAAGCCTACCGCGTCTAGTAAAGATGCGATCTAACACTGGCTAGAAAAGTGAACCAACGCCGTATCGGACCAAGATACTAGGCTTGACTGGCGTGTCGAGACCGCTTTTCTAATATAATCTACCATGATATCTCTATCGTGGCCTGTGCCCTTTCTGCAGCCACTCTGGCATGAATGCTTCTGAGAGGATAATAAATTAAATAGGAGTGAGAGAATGAAGATGCCTTTCTTTATAGAATAGAATACGCGTGTGGAAGATGTCAGGTAGAATTGACCGCGAAATTCATACTCGCATAAGTAGATGCCAGCTGCGCACTCCATCACCAAGGAGAACGACACAGTCGTGTGTTTCTGTTTGGCCATTGACGTTTTTCCTCCTCCGGCTAGTTTGATTGAAAGAATTCCTGTATCTATCAAGCGACAACTGGCTTGTTAGGGACTCTGGTAAATTACCTGTTTCAGTAGAAAGTGTCGAGTATCAAAAGGACTGCAGTATGCGAGAGATAGTACAGATCCAGGCAGGGCAATGCGGTAACCAGATTGGTGCCAAGGTTGGTAGAAATAGGTTGAGTGTGACAAGTAAGCGGTACGGGGAGAGAAAGATTTGATAAATGTTGTGTGTAGTAGTAGTCGGCGGTGGGGGGGGGGGGGGGGGGGGGGGGGAGGTGAGTTTGAGGAGATTGTACTAAAGGGAGACATGAAATGGCCGGTAGTTCTGGGAGGTGATATCGGACGAGCATGGGATCGATCCTACTGGGGTCTATCACGGCGACTCGGATCTTCAGTTGGAAAGGATCAACGTCTACTACAATGAGGCGTCATTCGATAAATACGTACCCCGAGCAATCTTGGTCGACCTGGAGCCGGGGACGATGGATTCTGTGCGCTCGGGACCGTTCGGACAAATATATCGGCCGGATAACTTCGTGTTTGGGCAAAGTGGCGCTGGGAATAATTGGGCAAAAGGGCATTACACGGAAGGTGCCGAATTGGTGGACTCGGTGCTGGATGTAGTGCGCAGGGAGGCCGAAGGATGCGATTGCCTGCAAGGATTCCAGCTGACCCACTCGCTCGGCGGTGGTACGGGCTCTGGTATGGGGAGCCTGCTGATAGCAAAGATTCGGGAGGAATATCCTGACAGGATCATGACAACTTTCTCTGTGGTACCATCGCCAAAAGTCTCGGATACTGTCGTCGAGCCATATAATGCGAGCCTCTCGGTCCATCAGCTGGTGGAGAATAGCATTCAAGCGTATTGCATCGACAACGAAGCCCTCTACGATATCTGTTTTCGCACCCTAAAATTGCCCACACCTACCTATCGAGACTTGAACCATTTGGTGTCGGCGACTATGTCCGGCGTAACGACATGCCTCCGCTTCCCCGGCCAGCTCAATGCCGACTTGAGGAAGCTCGCCGTCAACATGGTCCCCTTTCCGCGCTTGCACTTTTTTATGCCTGGATTCGCACCGCTTACGTCACGCGCTAGTCAACAGTACAGATCCCTTACTGTACCGGAACTTACCCAGCAGATGTTCGACTCGAAGAATATGATGGCCGCTTGCGATCCGCGACACGGCAAGTATCTCACCGTAGCCGCGGTCTTTCGCGGCAGAATCTCCATGAAGGAGGTCGACGAGCAGATGCTCAACATCCAGAATAAGAATAGCTCCTACTTTGTCCAATGGATCCCGAATAACGTTAAGACTGCCGTTTGCGATATCGCACCACGTGGCCTCACCATGTCGGCGACCTTCATCGCCAATTCGACCGCCATTCAAGAGCTCTTCAAGAGAATCTCGGAACAATTCACCGCCATGTTTCGTCGCAAAGCATTCTTACACTGGTACACCGGCGAGGGCATGGATGAGCTCGAGTTTACCGAAGCCGAATCGAACATGAACGACCTCGTCGCCGAGTATCAGCAGTACCAGGAAGCTAGCCTCGATGACGAGACCGAGGACGAGGACGAGGACGAGGACGAGGACGAGGACGAGGATGAGCAAGAGGTCGCGCGTCACTAGTAGTTCTCCTTTCCCATTAACATCACTCTCAATTAGCTGTCCCCACCCCAAGCCAGTCTCAACCCCATTCCACTCAACTCGGCTCGACGCTCGACTCACATCTTCCACACCAAATCTCTCTTCTTTACAGATGCATCATCCATATACTTACTTATATGTATAGTATACGTCTGTCCTCGAGCGATTTTTATATCAATGCCTTGTACGCAATTCCCAATCTTCCAAAGTTGTAACCTTCTTATTCAGCATACAAAATAGACCACCCAACCTCCCCATTCTTCCTCTTCTTTATTTCTACAAACTTTTTATACTACTTGTGTACTCTTGCAAAAATCCCAGGCTCCTCAGCAGGGATCAGTTATTGGGTAAGTATGTTATAGTGCAGTATAGTACTGATACTCCTATTGAAGCCGGAGACCGCCTACCTAACAAACGGCTCCTCCTTTTCCCTATGATGTCGGATTACTTCATTTCTGGCTATCTAGAAACGATATCCTTACCAATTAGGAATGACGCGTGATTACTTTTAGAGGGGGACCGTCGCGTCGCGTCGCGTCGCGTCGCGTCGCGCCGCCGCCGCCGCCGCCGCCGGTTCTCCCTAGATATGTACAATACACGTATATCTTTAGATAGATATACATAGGCTAGTAATATCTACTAGCGCCTATACACATCTATAGATATGTCATTTCTTACTTACATAGACACCACGCTCGTCTGTCTAATTATAATGGACACCCAAAGATTATGGAAGTACAAGTATTAGAGAACTGGTAGAACACAAATTTGTATGATTAACTGAAAAACATTGCAAGTAAAGCAGTTGGCTCCTATCATTTGGCTTTGCTAAAAAAAATGCGAGAAATCGTACATTTGCGGGAGTGGGACAGGGCCAGGGACAGGGAAACAATATCGGGACAAAGGTAAGAATAGTAACTGCGTTGCGTAACCCCAATGGTCGTTGATATGGATAAGGATGTCCATATGAATACATGTAGGAAAATATAGCTGAGACTTTGATAGTTTTGGCAAGTGATATCCGATGAGCACGGATTGAATGCGGATGGAATATTCTGTGGAGATTGGGACCTCCAGTTGCAACGAGTCAATGTCTTCTTCGTCGAGGGAGCGGGTGAGTACTGAGTAAAGAGAGCTGGAGAATGAAACGGCCAGACGAGCAGAATCACTAGATTTTTCTCTGTGGAGGGGCTGGATTTTCCAGGTGGCAGATTTGTCCCGAGAGCAATTCTCATAGACACCGATCCGGCTAGTTTAAATTCCGTACTCTCTGGGCCGTTCGGAAGGTCATTCAAGCGAGATAATTTCGTGGCTGGTTACGCCAGTGCGGCAAACAATTTCGCTAAAGGCCACTATACAGAGGGTGCCGAGCTCACCGATACTGCTTTAGATCGCGTTCGTGCCGAGGCTGAGTCATGTGATCTCCTAGAAGGTAAATCGACGCGAGGGGCGGCCGAGGGAGGAGGAGAGAGCGTCGACTAGATGACTAATCTATAGTTACTTGCAACTTGCAGGTATACAAATTCTGCACACACTTGGAGGTGGCACAGGTTCCGGCATGGGCACCTTATTAACAAACAAACTCAAAGAAGATTACACGAATCGAATCATTAAATCGTACACCGTGATGCCCTCGCCAAAAATGTCAGATGTCGTAGTCGAAGCATACAATGCGATACTGGCAACACACCAACTCATCGATACGAGCGATGAAACTTTTTGTCTTGACAACGAAGCCCTGCACCGTATATGTTCCTGTCTTCTCAAACTATCGGCTCCCTCCTTTAGCGACATGAATCATCTAATAGGAGCGTGTATGGCTGGCATTACGACATGCTTACGATTTCCTGGTCAACTGAACGCCGATTTGCGAAAGCTCTTAGTCAATATGGTTCCATTCCCAAGGATGCACTTTTTCGTTCCCGGATACGCACCCCTAACTCCCAAAAGGTCGGCATCCTATAAAATACTCTCCGTCTCCGAATTGATTGAAGAAATGTTCGATGAGAATCGTATGTTCCCTTACTGTGACTTGAGAAGGGGCAAGTATCTCACTGTTGCTGCTATTTTCAGAGGTAGAATATCAACTAAGGTAATGTTCAAATGGTCTCCTTCTTCCTTTCTTCCTTCCTTCCTTCCTTCCTTCCTTCCTGAAGCCCCTTCTGTCTCAGTGATGGCAATCTAATACTCAGTGGGACATGATATTCCGTTCGGTCTATTCCCAATTCTAATTCCAGCAAGTGGATGAACATGTGGCAGCGTTTCAAAGTAGAAGCAGCTCCTACTTGGCCAGATGGATCCCAAACAACATGAAAACTGCCATCTGCGACGTTGCGCCCCGTGGGATCGGTATGAACGCGACATCCATTTCTAACACCACAGCCATTCAAGAGGTCTTCCAACGAATAGAATATCTGTTTGATGGAATGTTCAGGAAGAAAGCATACCTACACTGGTATACAGGCGAGGGCATGGACGAGGACGAGTTTGCTCAAGCTCAAGCTTCTCTCCACGATCTCATTTCGGAATATCAGACGCACCAGGAGGAACCGAGACATTATTCGCCCAAGAGGACCAGGAATACCAGGAATAAAATAATTTCATCCATATCTCATTCTGTCAACACAATTCTATTTCTCATACCAAAGAAAATCCCACTACATACGCATATACAATCTATCCATGTGCATGTATGTGCCTAGAAATATATATATATAAGCGTGCTACGACAACGTGCGACAATAATGTACGCAGTGCGCACACATGTCGTAGAAAATGATAGAAAGTAGGAATACTTACGCTTCTCGAACTTGTGTCATTTAAGAGGCGAGATTTTTGGTCATGGTGCTTTGGCTTTTCTTCATTCGAGGCTATCTATGTCACCTTCGACAAGAGCTGGTACTTGATCGTTTTCATTATAAATAATTAAGCGGTCTCCGGAAAGAAGAGGAAGAGGAAGAAGAAGAAGAAGAAGAAGAAGAAGAAGAAGAAGAAGAAGAAGAAAAAGGCTGGGTTAAAGTAGATCGATTCAGAGATCCAGCACAGATCAATAGTCTCGATCGGGCCACACTATCAGTTACGACTAGATTTCGAGCCACAAGGCCAAGTATTCCATTTCACAGCGAAACTCTAGGAATCTAGTACCTAGTTGTTGCCTCCATTTGCTCCATTCTTGCAATTAAAAAAGACAAGTACTAACGCTAACGTATAGTATAGAAAAGTATAAAAACTTTGATATGATAGAAGGGTAAAAAAAGGAGAAAGGGAAAAGGAGGGGGGGGGGGGGGGTTATTAGAGGGGAGAGTGGAGAGTGAAGAGTGAAATGTGAAATGAGAGTGAGAGAGGAGTGGCAAGGGGGAGGGGGGGGGGGGGGGGGGCTGGTGTTTACTCTTGCTCGCAGGCCTCGAAATCATCGGCGCATTCTTCTGCTTCGAAGTCCTCTTCGGCAGTGGCCTCTTGGTACTGCTGATACTCGGACACCAAATCGTTCATATTCGATTCTGCCTCGGTGAATTCCATCTCATCCATGCCCTCGCCAGTGTACCAGTGTAGGAAAGCTTTCCTACGGAACATGGCGGTGAATTGCTCCGAGATCCGCTTGAATAGCTCCTGAATGGCAGTAGTGTTGCCAATGAAGGTCGAAGACATCTTGAGACCTTTGGGCGGTATATCGCAGACTGCGGTCTTCACGTTATTCGGTATCCATTCGACAAAGTAGGAACTATTCTTATTTTGGACACTGAGCATCTGTTCGTCGACTTCTTTCATGGACATTCGACCGCGGAAGACCGCGGCAACCGTAAGGTATCTACCATGTCGAGGGTCGCAAGCTGCCATCATATTCTTGGCGTCGAACATTTGCTGGGTGAGCTCGGGTACCGAGAGGGCGGAATACTGTTGCATCGATCTTGAGGTGAGGGGTGCAAAGCCGGGCATGAAGAAATGCAGCCGCGGGAACGGTACCATGTTCACTGCCAGTTTCCTCAGGTCGGCGTTCAATTGGCCTGGGAACCTGAGGCAGGTCGTCACGCCAGACATGGTCAATGAAACCAGGTGATTGAGATCGCCGTAGCTTGGATTTGAGACTTTCAGAGTGCGGAAGCAAATGTCGTAGAGAGCTTCATTGTCAATGCAATAAGTCTCGTCGGTATTCTCGACCAGCTGATGAACCGAGAGCGTCGCATTGTATGGCTCTACCACAGTGTCCGATACTTTTGGCGAGGGCATCACCGAATACGTGTTCATTATTCGATCTGGGTATTCCTCGCGAATCTTCGAGATAAGGAGAGTGCCCATCCCTGAGCCGGTACCGCCACCCAGCGAGTGTGTTAACTGAAAGCCTTGCAAGCAGTCACAATTCTCGCATTCCTTGCGCACCACGTCCAGAACTGAATCGACCAATTCCGCCCCCTCGGTATAGTGACCCTTCGCCCAATTGTTACCCGCTCCGCTCTGACCGAATACGAAGTTGTCCGGCCTGAAGAGCTTCCCGTACGCTCCGGAGCGCACTGCGTCCATCGTGCCTGGCTCCAAATCTAATAGAATTGCCCGCGGCACATACTTCCCGCCATTCGTCGATGTCGCCACTACAAACATAATTTTACCAATACATCAGTAGTCCACTCAGTCCCAATCAGCTGATCATTCGAGCAACTCCCAAGCAATCCAACCACGGAGACTTATAATAACCTTCTTCACCTTCTAACGAGAGAGACCTCTCCCAATCAACCGAGGCGACGCACCAATCACCGGAAATACCTATATGGCTTCAAACTCAAACCGTTTACCTTTACCGACCCCTCCCTCTACTTCCATACATACTTAAGTAACCATGCGTCTAACTACATACTTTAGCTCTACCCTCTAATACCTATGCGTATCCCATATCTACACCGCCTCACCCTTACCTCCTACAAATGACTCACGCGCTATCGTTAACTGCACTTGCATCTACTTTCTTTCATGCTCGCATTCATCTCTACTACACATATACATACATCTACCGGGTGTAACAGATAGCTTCGAATCAGTTTCTTACCATCGAATTATTCCTAATACTGACATTCCGTAATTCTTTTGTTAGCCGTCTAATGTCACCAGATTCCGGCGGCTTACCAATGAATTCTCAATAATGGACGTCGTCTGATTTCAACGGTGTTTTCCATGTTTTTCATACTTCCCGACATCTTCCGGGGCTGGAATTTGGTGGGGAATGTTTTCTTGCATCAAGGAAGAAGTGATATAAATTCCAGAGCCCTAGCTCAAAATTCATTTTTTCGCAAATTTTTCCATATGTACCCCTTCACAAATTTTCGATTTTTCGAAGGTTCTCGGACTTTGACGAATGCTTGATATTTCGATTGTTTGAGTATAAAAACGAAAAGAAAACATGAAACCAGTGGCAGAAATGCCGGAATTGTATCGAAAACATATGGAAAACCAATCTTGAAAAATTCATTTTCGTCGTTTTTCCCATGTTTTTCAATCTTCCCGACATTTTCCGGAGCTGAAATTTGGTGGGGAATGTTTCCTTGCATGAAGTAAGAAGTGATATAAATTCCAGAGCCCTAGCTCAAAATTCATTTTTTCGCAAATTTTTATGGGGGACAAAAGTTTATAAATACTGCCGGTGGCAGCATGTAAAGTGAAGTTAACAGTTCGTTATCCGAACTGTTGATTTTTGGATGGTACAGTACTGATACAACTACCTTAATAGATTTATTATCCGCTGACCTATCAGTAGACCCTAATAGGACCCTAATTTAGTATTTGTTAATTAATCGACAAGCGGCTAACAAAACATTACGCATTGTCGGTATTGCCGATAATTCGATGATGATAAACTGATTCGAAGCTATCTGTTACACCTTGTATGTTGTGTGCAGTAAATAGATTCGTGTGACACAGCCACCCGATAACGCCATCTCTTGATTCCCCCGCTGCGCCGGCCACAGCAACCCTCCAACAACCATCCTACATAGAACGTACATACAGACTTGTGTATATTATTTCTTCGATGCTGCCTCATTTCGCATTGCAACTTAGCCGCACCCCACCCAACTAGTACTTACGTACGCGAGCATGATGACGAATTCTACACTCCTACTTCCACAAATTAAACTGTTTAAGGTGCGTGGCACCCAACACTACCTTCTTATTTCTCTACCTTCCACCCGATCTACAATCTCTTTAGACATTATCATTTATGGTTAATCACCAATCAATCATCCATCGCCTGGCGGTTACCCTCAGCTACTTTCAACATTCCTTTCTGCCTTGAGCAGAATCCATCCATCTATACATATATATATATATATATATACAGCACCGTCGCGCAAAAATATCCAAAAATATCCACAATTACTGCCTGACTGCAAATATTCAGCTATAACCAAATCCATCCATACTTCCTTCACAACCAATTATCCATGCACATGCCTTGCCTATCTACATATACTGTGACAGCAATCTCCTCTTTGGAGAGAACAATCTTTACAATCCTTACCAGAGGCTTCATTGTAATATACAGAGATCCTCTCCAATTGAAGGTCGCTGTCCCCATGATAAATACCCGATTGATCAATCCCATGCTCCTCCGAGATCACTTCCCAAAACTGTAAAAAAAAGTGACTCTGTAAAACTCTTGTTTCAATACCTCTTAAAGAAAGGAAGCATGATAAAAGGGGGAGATGTGCGACTTATAATTTCATTCAGTCGGTCCAAGTCTAACAGCAAGCCGAAGAAGTGGTGTTCGATTCGGGCAGCCCGAGTCCCATCGGTTCGCATGACGCGGCGCGGCGCGGCGCGGCGCGGCGTGTCGCGACGCGACGTGGATAGCGTGTGTCATCCAAAAATAGAAACGCTCGAAATTAACGCGGCCTATGCCCCCTGGCTTGCCTCCAGCCTTCCTTACGCCTTTCTCTTCTTCATCATTCTCCACTCCTCTTTACTATTTTCACCCGTCTATAAATACGGCAACTGAGATGCAGCGAGCTCCAGGCTGCCACTGCACCGCGACCAACACCCCAACTAACCCCCTCCCTATAAATACCAAGGTACCAGACATCCCGATCCCGGTCTCATTGCCCGCATACTCCCTCCAATCCAGCGCCCCTACCCCTTACCCATCCTGACATCTTGCTCCTGTTAACTGCATACCCGTACTTTGTGCTCCTCTGAAACCTTCTGCGAAGCATTTCTGCGTAAGAACAATTGGTAACCGAATAATAATTATTGGACTGTCGTGCGACAAGCGAGAAGGCATGCGCCTATTACTATAATGGTCGCAACCCCGTGCTTCATTCCTCCAAGTATACTACATATGTATGTAAAGCTGCACGACTTAACTCTACTCTCTAGGCCCTAGACTGCTCTAGACTCTAGAATACTTATATCGCGAATAATAAGCCGGACCCTCGACCCGACCGCGTCGGCTATATTCGTTTTGACATTCGATTCTTTCACGATTTACTTTCCACCACTTCCTTCGAATCGCCACTTTCTATTCAATGTTCCTTCTGCCTATCACCTGCCGGTAGAAGTACCGAGCATGTGGCTAGGCCTACAGCACGCTGAAATTCAGGAAAAACTGACTACATATACCCTGAAAATCTCACGGAGCCAAAGGCAGATGTCCCCAAATAAAATCTTTGCTATTAGTTGACAAGTTGACCGACAAATTGGAATTAAGACCTTAAGCTAACGTGTGACATCAGGTGGTAAGGACGGAAGGACAAAGAAAGTGTGATAAAAGATTATATGGCACTAACTCACCTTGGCGCCAATTTGGTTTCCGCATTGCCCAGCCTGCAGATGCACAATCTCCCTCATTGTGAGCGGACTATCGACTGAATTAGATTTCCCCGGGAACTAGTAAAGGATCTCTTCTATGGGCACTTTGGAGCCGCGAACGATGGATCCTTCACTCTTCAAGTTGAGAAAGCTTCTTACAAGTTGGACTCGGATGCGATGAATGTACTGCGCGACACACAGTAGACTGGCAGGATAGCAAGAAAGGCTAGGAGAAGGAGAAGAAGAAGGAGAAGGCAATGGGGCTGCTGCAGCCGGGAGTCGCGCCAGTCCAAATGGGGATTGGGGATGTAAGTAAGTATACAACAGCTCTGGAGGAGAACTAAGAACCAAGCGGAGCGGTGCAGCGCAGCGAGAAGCTAGAGAGCCAACGAGACCAATGAGGAAGGGCCGAATGTGGGAGAGAGGGAGAGAGCGGGCGAGAGTCGGGCGGGTGCTGGTTGCCGGTTGCCGGTTGCCGGGTGCCGGGCTGGTGCCGACGGGCGGGCGCGGTGTAATGGGATGGGATGGGATGGGATGGGATGGGACGCCTCAACGTCCTCACGTCCTCAACGTCCTCAGTCGACTTGGCTTCACAGGCTGTACGCACCGTATACCCGCACTCGAAACTCGAACCTTGCAACTACATACGTCCCCACATAGGCAAGTTATGTATGCACTTACATAGATAGCCGCTGCACTACGTTGGGCGTCCGGGCCGTAATCCTCTCTATCGCTTCTCTTCGCCACCAATCAGCACACTCCACGAGAATGCTTATGACTTACAATTAGTGCACTCGATGCCAGCCTATTGCGATATTTCCAACTGTTTCGTATAACTTTGAACATTCGATTTTACAGTGTTCAGATCTCTAGTTACATTAAAGTTAATACGGTCGATATCATAGATATTCTTGTACGAGTGTTCTCTGTCCATTGTGTAGCACTCGGTAGCGCGTAAAAGAAAAAAGGATGTCTCGTTGGATGAGCTCAGAATGTATCCTGCGGAAATGTAACTTAAGGAGGAGAATAATTTTTCGAGCCAAGCATTAGGGCTACTTCCTCCCGAAACGTGATAATAATCGTATCCCCTACTACAAAATCTACTGCTGTTGAACCCCGAATTGTTCGAGAAGTATCATTTTGAGAAAAAGTTTTGACCCACTCCATTGAGATCGTTGAGATCCGTGTGCAAATAGTGTCGCCTACAAAAGACTGAAAATCTTGACGAGGTCAAAGTCTGGCTACATCTTCGCTCCACACCTACATACGCTGCACTCTTTTATCTCCATGAGTCAGTCTGAAAACTTTCGCACTGCTTGCCGTATATAATTTCGGCCGTTTTGTCGCCTGGAGTTCAGATACCTAGTGAACTTAAATACATAACATACACGGATGCACGTATGTATATGTATATCCAATATGAATGCAAATGCAGAATTCGCTAGTTCCACCGGATTTTCCCGATACGACGGGAAGACATCAAAAACCAGAGCGCAGAGATGCCACGCCAGTGGTTTCTAACGAGAAGCGTTGGCATCACATAGTCAGTTTGTATTGACTCGCATAGTGAGGCGAGCATACACGTAGGGCCGTGAAGGTGGTAGAGGCATGTACTTACAATTGAGTGCAATTTTATTATACCTACATTTGTACACTTCTGTAATCGGACGACGAGTCATCACAAAGAAAAAACTTATATGCGATAGAGCCTCCCAATCGAAAAGTAAAAACTGCTGTACGCCTCGGTGATGCCGAGAAGCAATGAAACTAGACGAATCGATGCTTAATATGACAAACTGTTCGTTAGCAGAGTACCAGCAGTGTCGGAAAAGTTAAAGAGAATGGATGAAGCATAGACCAAGTGATCACAGTAGCTTCTACTCTAGAAAGAGTATGCAGTCATGTTCGAGGAATAGCTCGAGAATGCTTGAAAAAATTATTTGACAGTTAGTGGGCGTGAGTATCCACGAAGAACTCGAGGAAATTGGCGGCAATTGTGTCCGATATCTGGATGAAAAGTCAAATATGCCTCATTACCACAGGTAGGGTAGCTCAGTATGTAAACCAAATGAAAAAAGGATGCATAAAACATTTGCCCATCTTGTAATTACAGTTCTGTTGAAATCGCGAAGTGGGTTCACATTCGCTGGTATAAAGGCAGAGTACCCGGTTACTGGGCCCCTGTATTACGCAATAACTCTAATGAGCGTGACACACGAAAGCATGACATCGACATCGACATCGACATCGATTGTGGCAAAAGGCATCTCTTTTTCCAAAGAATCGTATATATGTACGTTTTTTATGTACTTATCTTCCAGCCAAAGAGAAACTGACTCCATTTCTTATGAAGTAACGAGTGTTCTTAATCGTACAGTAGTATTGTACTTCCAGGTATCGGGTGCAGTTGTGGTTTCTATTGATTGTATGAGTATTTATTCAGATCTATTCGTCATGGTATAAAAGTCGGTAAAAGGACAAATATAAATATAACTACAACTCTCGAACATAGCTTTTCCGCAAAGTACAGAGTAAAAAGGGGTGCAGTGTCGACAAAACATAAGATTTCTATTATAATAATTTATTCAAAGACGGTGGCGACCGCACTAGCGGTTATACATTGTATATAAAGAGGCGCGATAATTAGTAATCCAAAGAAAGGGGAAAAGTCTGATGTAGAAAAAGGTAGACGACCGACTGCCCAACCGACGTATAGAGAGGATGACAAAAGGGAATATATCGTTCCGGAATGATAGACCAAGGGAGCGGAGCACAGCACAATACTAGCGGAGAGCATGCGCGGCTGAGAGGCGGAGAATCCGCTGAAAATAACAATTCGCAAAGAAACGGGAGATAAAGAAAGGGGAAACGCAGAGTTAATAAGCTTGTTGATTGAAAAGTGTTGTAGGTAGGGCTGCGTGCAGCATTATCGCTGGGTCGAAAGACTCGAGGAGGATTCGGTATCGTGCTGGTGTTTTAACTGAAACTGCTGGTAGGCTTGCGACACTCTGACGCGCGCGTTTAATGCTCGTCCACCTCAGCTTCTTGTTCCTCATCGAATTCAGCATCTTCATCTGCGGTCGCCTCCTGATATTGCTGATACTCCGAGACCAAATCGTTCATGTTCGACTCTGCCTCGGTGAATTCCATTTCATCCATACCCTCGCCTGTGTACCAGTGGAGGAAAGCCTTTCTCCTGAACATGGCAGTAAACTGCTCCGAAATCCTCTTGAAGAGCTCTTGGATAGCTGTCGAGTTGCCAATGAATGTGGCAGACATTTTTAATCCGCGTGGTGGGATGTCGCAAACGGCAGTCTTTACATTGTTCGGGATCCATTCGACGAAGTAGGAGCTGTTCTTGTTTTGGATGTTGAGCATCTGTTCATCAACTTCTTTCATGGACATTCTACCACGGAAGATGGCGGCAACTGTGAGGTACCTTCCGTGCCTTGGATCGCAAGCGGCCATCATATTCTTAGCATCGAACATCTGTTGGGTGAGTTCTGGTACCGAGAGAGCTCTGTACTGTTGGCTGCCACGCGAAGTCAGTGGGGCGAATCCGGGCATAAAGAAGTGAAGACGTGGGAACGGCACCATGTTCACCGCAAGTTTCCTCAGATCAGCATTCAGCTGACCGGGGAACCTCAAGCAAGTTGTGACGCCAGACATGGTTAACGAGACGAGATGGTTCAAATCGCCGTATGTTGGTGTCGAAAGTTTCAAGGTTCGGAAGCAGATATCGTAAAGGGCTTCGTTGTCAATGCAGTAAGTCTCGTCGGTGTTTTCTACCAGCTGGTGTACTGAGAGTGTGGCGTTGTATGGCTCGACTACAGTATCCGACACCTTCGGCGACGGAACTACCGAGTATGTGTTCATAATTCTGTCAGGGTATTCCTCACGAATCTTAGAGATGAGCAGGGTACCCATACCGGAACCAGTACCACCGCCAAGAGAGTGAGTCAACTGGAAGCCTTGCAGGCAGTCGCAGCTTTCCGCTTCTTTTCTGACTACGTCGAGGACGGAATCGACCAATTCCGCACCTTCGGTGTAGTGTCCCTTTGCCCAGTTGTTGCCAGCACCGCTCTGACCGAACACAAAATTGTCGGGTCGGAAAATCTGACCGAATGGCCCGGAGCGAACAGAATCCATGGTGCCTGGCTCCAAGTCAACCAAGATCGCTCGTGGAACGAATTTTCCACCCGATGCCTCATTGTAATAAACATTGATTCTCTCCAGCTGGAGGTCCGAGTCACCATGATAGGTGCCAGTTGGGTCGATGCCGTGCTCATCACTGATTATTTCCCAAAACTGAAACAAGACAAACATTTACACTAATTAATCTGCTCTTCCGTTCGTGATCGGGTGTGCACCACAGCATACAAATCCCTAAATTCAATTGCACCGCATACTACATCCGTTCGCAATTCAACGTCATCGCTATTGAGATCAGCTCGATGACCAACTTTCTCAACACGCGACTAACATTGAAGTTAATTATTTCTCCCTCCTGCCTCGAGAGATCGTTAATCATGATAATTTTCCAGATACTTATTTCTCGGCACCTATATAGCCGTTATACTTGAACGTTCAATGCGCAACGCGGAAACACATAAGGCCAATAAACTATAATTGCCTCCACAGACGCAAGCGCCCGCTCGCCCGCTCGCCCACTCGCCCACTCGCTCGCGCACTAGACTATAGAGGTACCCCCCCCCCCTCTCTCTCTCTCTCTCTCTCTCTCTCTCGAGATGATGATGATGATGATGATGGTTCAATGACCTCTCACCAAGTATATTTCTGGAAATTGGCAGTAACGTGCAAAGTAGCACATCCCTGTGATAACTAATCAGACTGCAAAGGAGTTGGATACTTCGATTCGGCGGTCAAAGACGTACTGCAATGTTATGGTCAGGACGATGCTTTATTATGACAGTCAGTCAACTCTCGGCATGTTATCATTAAGTCGGCGGTGCTTGCAAAGTTCGTCAGGCGGACGAATTTACATACAGATGCTCCCTAACACAGCACTATCATTACGATCCTTTAAACTAGATCTATGAGGCAAAAAATACGACTTGCTTTTTTAAAAAGGGAGCCGGATCAGCTTTCAGTCAACCCACTGAAGAGAATAAAGGAACAAGTATTTCAATTCGAATGTATTTCCGAAAAAAGTTTAACACCCGATATAGCCAAGTTTGCATTAAAAAATCAAAGCTGCGATCGCGTCTTCAATCGCCAACATCGTATGACGACCGAGTCCAGATGGATATATTGAACGGTGGCCATATATGCACATCGCCGGTCGGTGGCATGGTAAGCCTACTGGCTCCCACCGGTACCTCCACGCAATTCAAAGAGTACACATATACACATACACCAAGAGATATGAGTCACCAATGTCACCGCTATATATAGCAATGATGACAGTAATACCGGCACGAAGCTGGTGTGCAATTAGCATAGCATGTTTCTATTCCTTTCTATAACAGAGCCATGCTTCCTCGTTTTGGGGGAGGGGATTTGTGAGAGTTGGTGGATAATTAACATTCATTCAATTACCAAGTTAGCTTGGAGTACTGTGGCCCGTGCCCTACGTAAATACGTAGGAATGCGGGCGTCATTTTTCCGAGCAATGCGGAGGTAATTCAGCTGAGGGATTAAGACAGATAAACAAGGGCTGCGTTCATTCATAAATTTATCTTTCAACAATTGGCAGTACGACATGCGCCAGACAAAAAATCAATTCAAGGCAAAGAGAAATCACCAGCAAATCGCGAGTGCTCGATGGCCATAGGCTAACTCCGACACGGCGCACACACCCTATGAGGGTATTCCTTTTTCGGGCAGCTGCCTCCCAGCATATCCCACCTTTCCCATAAAATCTCGATCCACCGATCAACAGATGTTCTTGGCATTTCAGAGCTCAGGACAACAGCCATGCAAGAGGGTTGTCGATTTGGTAGGCTGGGATATATAATGGCGAAAAGTACCGCAACATATGAATAACCCAACCAACAGAATCAAGAAAATAGCCTGCGATATTGTTTCTTAATGGGGCTTGAAAAAGCCAGCCAGGATGGAAAAATGGCAGAGGTTGGGACTACTGACGCGAAAGAAACGGTCGATACACCTGGCTAGCTAGAAAGGGCCGTTGGCAACAGCCTGAAAGAGGGCGAGGTGACGCTAAAGAAAATGGCGAGAGGATATTTTCTTGCTTTATTTGGCCAGAGTTCGCCGCCACGCAACGCAAGACACGATGTCCTTGAACAGCACGATATCCCCGAATGGACAGAGCATATTGTGTAATTCTTATACACTCCATGCAGGGAATCAATCAGTCCGCCAATTCCGTGAAAGCGACTGACAAACAAACTAGGCGTTGAGCCTGAGAGGAAAATGTATGGTGATCGTACGTCTTCCAATGTAACCAGGTAAGTATACTATGTAGGATATATAGGTATGCATATGCATCTGCCTACGACGTATGCCAATCGATCGAGAACTGCTTGGAACGGGGACATTGACCAGGTGAATAGCCTTGAAAACTATGAGAGCGTGACAGTAAGAAAAGGTAAGCCGCTACGCTTACACGTCAGTCGATATTTTGCGCTTTATCTTCTTAGACTACCTTCCTCAAGTACAGCCGGGTGATTAATTCGAATCCAACAAGATAAATGCACATGTAACGACCATATTGGAATATGATGATGGGAATGCTTTGAAAGAAGATAATTTTAATGTATCAAATCTTCGAGTAGAAATTGACAGTCGTCTCACAATTATCGTCCGCCTGTATTTTATAAGCATTTCATCTGAAATGATATGATATCACAGCAGCCAACAGGCAGTAATTATTATTATTGGTCAAGGTAACGAGATGTGCTATAAGATGAAAGATGAGAAGGAAGGACGATCAAGACTAGCCGAAGGGAATATATCAGAGAGACGGGGCAATCGTCCGAGAACGACGTGCTTAGTGAGTGTTGCGCGCGCACCCGTTCGATGCCGATGATGCCGTTGCTGCTGCCGCATTAACCGGTCTCTCCCGAAGTTACAAGATAAGCCACACCCTGATTTCCTATCACTTGGGATGGTGCGCAATTGGAATCTCGTCGTATTTAATTCATGAGACCCGCGTCACATCCCCCTGCACGCTCCTGTCAATTATTCCATTTTCTTGGTTGATGGCGAGAGAACACTTATCAAGAGACAGGCTGACGAGGGCGCGAGGGGAGGGGCGAAGGAAGGAGAGGGGGAGAGCATAGCGACGATGGAAAAATGGCGGAATGCTGCTGCTGAGGTAGGGCAAAGGCGACGCCACGCTTCGAGAAACGGGGAACGTGAGGAAAAAGAAACCGTTAACTACGCTTGCTGCTTCGTGACTCGTTTCGTCGGGCCGGCCGGCCGGCCGGCCGGCAACCTTCTGTCGCCATGACAGGTCTTCGACC
Organism: Ectemnius lituratus; assembly: GCA_910593735.2. Classification (NCBI taxonomy): domain Eukaryota; kingdom Metazoa; phylum Arthropoda; class Insecta; order Hymenoptera; family Crabronidae; genus Ectemnius; species Ectemnius lituratus. Next base: position 94,051 of record OU343036.1, on the reverse strand, counting down.
GGGCGAGGCTGCCATTTTTTTGCATACCAAACTTTCCTATAATCCAAGCTGGATATTTTAGCAAATGAAATGACTGGCCATTTCCGTGAAAAATGCGAGATGTCGCAGACAGCGTGAATGATAGCATGTCCAAGCTCGCTGAATTTAGCAAAAGAGCATATGCAAAATTCTGTAACGTTCACTCGCAGCGCTATTCTATCCTTTCTTTCCATTCCAATCTATCCATGTACTTGACGAATGTATTTCCACAAGATTCATATTATAAGTATATAAGGAAAGTTTTAATAAACATCTAAAGAGAACCGATAATCTGACCGAAGTTTAACAAGAACGCAACACACTACATGTAATCCAAGCGATACATATACCAAGAACAAAGGAACGACGCCCTGTCCGGCGGTGATTTACACGCGGTCATCATTTCGAGAAGTTAGAATCAACAAGCTTAACGCAACACAAGAGACTCAACACTGTGCTGTGATTACATACCTTTGCACCAATTTGGTTACCACACTGGCCGGCTTGAATGTGAACGATTTCCCTCATGGCTGATACGTGAACTTGTTCGGACTTCCGAGGCTTACTTCGAGTACAATCGAACCGACGAGACGAGATGCACGCTAGCGCGTCACGAGAGCCCAGAAACGAATATGCGCTGGCAGCGGCGTCCGTTACAGATTTTCAAGCCTTCCCAAACGAGGAGCGGGGCAAGAGGGGCCTCCTCTTCTCGCGTTTCCGATTGGTCAACGCTGTTACCCCGCAGCAACCCGCACCCCTCGCTTCGGGGAACTCTCGGGTTGTTTCGACGCTTCACGAACCGGCAACGCCAGCGTTGCCAACTGCAGATCTTGGATTCTGCGTTCTCGTCCGCACCGCACCCACAACCGCAACACTCTTTCTCGCTCGTACTACCTTGCACCACCTCGCACTATCTCGAGCAAGCCCTCGCTAGCTCCCCACCCCGTTATACGCCTCGTCAGGCCGACACGGCGCGCGGCGCTGCGGCACCGATCCCAGCCGCCCCACCTCAGCGTCGGCTCATCTTCTCGGCCTCGGCTGCCTCAGCGCGCCCGGCAAGCAGATCTCTCCGCTGCGCCTGCAGCCATCCAGCCGTCCACCCTCTCCTCGCCTTGCCACGCCTCGTCTCACCTCACCTCACCTCACCTTGCCACGCAATTATGCGCACCCGTATCAGCCGTATTCGCTCGTATCGTTCAATTCAAAATTTCGATTCACTGATTCAGTCCAACTATTATTCTAACAGGGCGACTCCCACGAACCTCTCACGCACTCTCTCCCTCTCACATTAGCCACGTTCTTTCCTCCCAACCTTTACTTCCTACTACCTCGCTCTTCTAGACGTTTATATTTATTCGATTAGCCAGCGGCAGTCTCCAAGGTAATGTTTTACTGCAATTCATCGCAATTCCACGTTTTTCTTCATCGTCAAATCGTAGCGACCAACTTAGGTGTACTCCACCGCCCTCTAGTAGACACTCCAGTTCTCTACAAGTACGCCCAAATTCAACACAAATTCTATAGACTCCAAGTTCGGGCCAATTGTGATATTTCTATCCGCTTGCACGAATTCGGAGCACGGTATTCCTTCCCTAGAAGATTATTCTTCTCAAACAAGTATAGAATCCAGAGGTGGTACACTCGGTTATATTATTACACACGATCACAAGTGTGCGTATGTACATAAGTACTGTAGTATTGAGAGACACCCTCAGCGAGTGTACGTGGGAAAGGTTTTCGTCGCACCCGCACCCCAACTCTGAAAGTATAAGTCGATAGAGTGACTCACCGGTCACGGACTTGCGAGGGAAGCATGAAGACATTAGACTCGCAGGCTCGAGAGGGAAATTTCAGTATACCTAATGTGAAAATTGACGACAATACCAAGTAAGAAGAGAGATTTTAAGTGCTAAAGGTAGAGTATCAAAACCCGTAGACGTGCAAGTCAGCCAGTTACGGTGGATTACGTCTTGCAACTTGCACCAACTTAGCCAGACTTCTCGGCGTTACCATGTATGGATCACCCGCTCGCTGTCGTGAAAAAATCAACAGCCATTCGCACGATTGTGTGCGCACATTCGCACACTCATGCTGGGATGTGCATGGATGTGACAGCGTTCATTTATACGTTTATACTGACTATACTTCCAATTCGAAAATCTCACGCTGCTCACCTACCCCACCCGACATCAACTAATGCTTTTTCTCGTCCGCATCACTGAACAACTTGCATAATATGTGAGTTGGGAAACCCTACGAGAACATGTAATATCTGCACGTGGGAATACTCGACTTTATACTTTATACTCCTGGCGGCTACTATTCCTCATGAGCTTCATTATTAAGCGGCTCCTTGATTGCGAGTATAAACGTCGTATGACATCACGGTCAATTTAGATTGACGTCGAACACACGTTCCCCGCTTGTCAGAAAAAGCCACTCCCCAGCCTATTACAACTGCCTTCTCTGATAAATATCCTATTCCATTGTAAGTTACAATCGTTTTTGTTCAAGGTGTACTATTATTTCTGTGATACTCGAAGTAATACGCTTGCATTCAATAGATGAGATGTACATATATGTATACTATAGATGTGCGCCCCAGGCACAATTTTCTGCTCGTGTCAAGCTGGGCTACCAACTATGAGTCATCCTGTTATCGATCACCAGAAAGCAGCTCTTAATACTTTCCACTTTCGAGTTGTATCAATAATACTAGTCCTGGGCTCAATAATATTACGACTTACAGCTGCATACAAAAACATAATAATGTGAAGTTGATAGTATCGTGATCTTCCCTCTTCGTATTAGCATCTGTATCATTCGAGTGAAGTCTGCTGACGAATGAAAGAGAGAGAGTGTCGTCTGAGTACAGTAGATGTACTTATGTAGGTAGACAGGACGAGCAGACCTTGCCCGAACAGAACGACGCCGCCTCGTCTCGTCTCGTCTCGTCTCGTTTCGCCTCGTCGCGCCTCGCCTCACCTCGCCTCGCCTCGCCCCGTCACGCCTAGCTTCGCCTTTTATTGATCCAAACTAGAGGATGCCCGATGCCCCGACCATGACAGACGCTCGTCTCCCTTTTTTTCTGTCACTTTGTTGCGCATTGTGGATAAAGAAATGTTTATAATAAAACTCTCTCTAATTCATGCCTGAACAGTCGAAGTCCATATCGGCGAGCTTACAAAGCCAGCCGACTTTCAGAAAAGAAATAACGCCCAAAGTGTTAGTTAGTTGAGATATCGGGGCTAAGATTTCAAGATGTAAAAGACATTTGTAGTAAAGAAGCTATGTAGGAGGAAAGGGGCACAGCTTAAAATTCGTCGATTATGTCGAAGAACGGTCGCGCAACCTGCACAAGCTGCCATAAATGGCATCGTTCTCCTTTTGAGGGGAGAGCGCGAGGCGCAAGCCGTGAGAGGAGAGTAGCCGAGAGTGGAGAAGAGATGGAGTTCTGCGGCATCACATACTCACGCCACAAGGCACGTCGATATACATACATACGCACATATGCCAGACGAAACGAAGCACAGACAGCTAACAACGATGACCAAGTCGAAATCGCTAACACACCATACATATAATCAGCCAGGCAGGCTGAGCTCAGACTTTTAGCCTATCTGCCTTTGGTCCGATTCGCTCCTTTACTTTTATAGTGGCTCCGCGATATAACGCCTGTATCTAGTTCGGTTATTTACCTAGCAAATTGGCTCTGCTCATCGGGTGAGGCGAGCAATCAGTAGGATCTCCTTTTCTCCCTGCTGCTCGAGTGAGAATCATTCTTTTTTAGGTATTACCCGTGTTACGTACTACCGCATATCTAGGTGCATGCATATGCATTTTGCCTACCTCCGATCAGAATATGTGTACTTGACATATACTTCTTGTATTCTTCATCGTGTCTACGCTGTCTACCCCATTGGAATGCTCTGTTTACCTGTGAGCCTCATACATGTACCTCCCGGGTTTCTTTTTGCGTGATACGTCCAGTTAGGTAAAAAAAAGTATTCGAAACTGCACATACGGAAGATTTTTCTGTTTCTAGGCTATATTTCTGCACTAGTAGACTTTTATGAGACTTATTATTTACCATACTAGACACTAGATAGATATGGGCATGTACGAATTCTAGATGTATATATTTTCGTGAAATTTCTCTTTTAATCCTACTAATCGTTTGATAAATAGATACAAGTATGGAAGCGAAACATATGAAGGAAAGAAACAGGCGGTGGTATACCCGGTCCAATCATGGAATGGTCTGTCCATATTTGGATACACCCGTTTCATTCCATACATATGTGTAGTATAGCAGGGTACGCGGCGCACTTCTTTTCTTTATTAACAACTTTCGCATTGTGCAAGCCTTCCCATTACTTGTGTATGTTGTACAATATCCGTGGTGTGTCACTTTCGTGGTTTTTTAAATTGCAACTGACTTTCATTTGTCTTCGCAGTAGTTTTGATTGCTCGCTGAGCTGTGTCGGGGGGGGGGGGGGGATATGTATCATATACACAACTCCGGTGGATTACTCAGAATCGGAATTACTCTAAATTACCGAGCTATTATTTGTCTAATTAGACTATCCTGAGAAAGGCGAACATAGGAAAATGATGATGCTTCCGTGGCTTTTTGTATTTTTACGTACGTTCCCTGCAAACGTCATAGTAGGTATATCCGTTCTACAGTATGGGCCAAGTCACGATCGATTTTCCTTGTAGCTTGGGCTGAGGCTAAAGCGCATTGCGGATATTTGGCCGGTGTCGGGCTTTCGCTGGGGTTCGAAAGCCTGATCCCAACAGGCATCGACCTGCACCAGCACATCGAGCCGGCACAACAACCGCAATCTGAGTTTCGTCGGTTTAAACAGTTGGGTAACCAACGGAGCAGAACAGCGAAAGGGGAAGGGGGGGGGGGATTTTATAGCAAAGCGCATTCGAGTGGTTCTGATAACTCGTTGGCTTGTTCAATATCTATTACGGCTATTTTTATATGAAAGCGGCGCGTGACGAGTATCTTGACGCAGCGGGAGTAGTATCATGGTGAATGATGATCGCAATGCAAAACTCGGATGAGTTTTTCGAAAGTTCTACCTCATGTGTGTTGATGTGAACCCAACAGTTGACGCATCGCCCACATAATTTCGCGATATACTCCTTTCTCTGGCTCGAGCTATGTACCGGTTATCCCACGTGGATATATATGTATACCTGTGTCCTTTAACACAAGACGCGTCATAACCTCTGCCTTATAGCAGCACCTTCTATCTTTCGTGGAATATTCGTATTGCCGATATGGTAAAGGAAATGTCGAAGGTGCAGCTGATTTGGCAATACCGAAATAATCCGTTTATTTTCCAATAGTATTAAGATTTTCTTCAGTAGATTCTTTAGAATTAAGGTTGGTACATAATGCGTCCTATGACCTGCTATTCTTTGACTTCAGAGTCAGAGGATCTTGTTAAGAATTTTGTTACCAGTATCGTGAATTGTGATGCATATCGCAAATGCAGATTGTGTGCTCCCCCATCAAAAATATGCAACCTGCAACACAATGAAGAATACGCGTTTGATCGTTGAATATAGTTTTTGCATGTTACATCAGTCCTGGTTCTCTTCAAAACTATATACACTAACTTTGAATAGGCAATGTGTTTCTGTAAGTATATGGGATGTTCGGAGGAGACCATTGGGTCTTTAGACCCTTGAACGATTAGTGTTGGGCACTTTATGTTCGCAAGTAATTCCTTGCAAAGATTGCCATTCTGTTCTTTGGAGATTCGTAAAAGTGCATCGACCCAATCAGACCATGTCTTCTGGAAGTAATCCTCCCCGTAGATTTCAATCATAGGTGCCCGCATTTTTTCCGACCAACTATCGATGTTCCGATACTCTGGGGATACAAATTGAATACGTGTATATGCATATCGAACATCCCGATAAATCCTAAGTAACAGTGCTGGGCGCAGTGGGGTGGACAAATAAGTGAGTGGCGCATACTTTCGTATATATCTGCCTCCTCGGGCGTTACGTAGGCGTTTGCCGCAACTGTAACCATTCTTCTCATGTTTTCCGGATAAGTGCCAGCAAGAATGAGAGATGTGATGCCTCCGTCGCTCCAACCAATTGGAGAGAACTTGTCATAGCCAAGAGTTTTCATTAAACTGCAAGCCCAAGTGGCATCGCGATGGTAAAAATTATTGGGAAATGTTCGGTTTGGTGGCCGAGAGTTTCCATATCCTGGCGGATCCCACGCAATCACGGTGAACTTTTCTCGATTGAAGTTTTCTATCTGAGGCTTGAAATCCGTCCATATTGAGCCTGTAACATACCCTTATTTGCTTCTTTTCCCCTTTTATCCTATTCCCTGTAGCCCGGCCCTCCGCTGCTATCTTCTCTGCGTGTACTATATATATATGTATAGACTTATTGTTGCTCGTCTGAATGTGTATGTAAAAGGTTTGTAAGAATTGGAATATATATGTACCATTTTTTCACGCAGGCAGAGCGGTAGGGTAGAGGAGGGGTGGGGTGGGGTGGGGTGGGTTGGGATGGAAATATGTGAGGGCAGCGTATACATGCATATAAATATCAGATACTATTATATTGTAGTATACTGTGATGACGGCGAATATACTTGCTTCGCGGGGGCAGTGTATTCGACGGACGCATTACCGGCAAGAATGAATTGCTACACATATGTACACATGTGTAGGTAGACGAATGGAACTATAGAATCTCTTGGTGTGACGTAAAGATAATAGTTGTTGGACGAGAAACGAAATTGGAAGCATGTACCGCGGATACCGCAGAATCAATTTCAGTATACTGTCCTGACACTTTTGCTTGCTCACGTGCATCATATACCTATTGCCCCAGGTAATAGTAGTACCGGATGCTCGCCGGTCCCGACACGTACGTAATTGATGTCAATTCCATCGACTTGCACTTTATTGCGTTCCTGCAAGAAGAATGAAGTTATTTCGAACTTTGTTTGACAAGAAATAGAGAAAGGATAATAGCTGCGCGAAATAATAGCGCGGTCCTAATGGGATAGGTCAATTGGTATATATGTATATATATACCAATACAGAAAATATATGAAGATAGATATATAATGTATTGTAGGAAAATACATCATTACATTACCTCCATCTTGGTACGCAAGCAATCTGAAGATGAAAATCGCTGCCTCATCAACCACAGCCACTGAAAGGTGGGAAGGCTACTTTTCAGATGCACACTCATGTTACTTGAAAAATTCAGGCACGCCTTGTTGAGCATTACTGAATTGAAGAATCAATATTAGTATATTGGTCTCGAGTAAATAGTACCGACTTGTAAATATGCTTGCCGTCTAGAGCTAACGCCTCTTCGGTACAATTCTAGGACTGCGATTGATTGCAGATCGTATGAACTAAGGCTATCTCGCATGCTTGACTTTCGAGAGGGCGCGAACCTCATGTATTTATGTAATACACAATATCAGTGAAATGGGCACGCGACATAGGATAAAAATTGATTGCCAACGCCAGTTGGGTTAAATCAAATCCTTTCATTTTGTAGATAGATTGGGGCTGGTGGTAATGTTTAAAATATTTATTTTCAAATCATACAATAATGATGATAGTGACACATCAACTGGGAAGGAATATCCGCTGTTAGAAATAGATATGAAATGTCACGATAATTGAGAGTCGACATGCATTATTGTGTCCACAATAAATAATTGTATCTAGTGTAAATTTACGATGACATGATTTTTCCTTTTCTATATGCAGTCTTCAAGTGAAATCTAAGGACATGAAATTCATTTTCCCTCCACTCATGAGAAACATGTAAGAGAATTCAATACTAATGTAATAAGATGATATAGCTAACAGAAAATGGTGATTTTCAATGCCCACTGGCAAGGCTAATGATTGCATTAGGGGAGAAAGGTTTTGGTTGAAACATGATTGAATGGAGTAAGTGGTGTCGTTAAGAATGGTAGTATCAAACAGGCCATGATTATCGAGGTGGGCTTATCATGAATCTTGTTGATCGCGGTTCATAGCTTTATGGTACTCTTCCACTAGATGTTTCTTGTACTTTGTTTGATCGTTCCACAATTTTGCAGCTTGTGGATTTAGTGGGCTCTCATTGTTCGGTTCTACAATGGAATGAGAATGGCAGGTTATAGAGAATCGGTAATAGATTTAGACCAGGTTGGTTGGATCGATAAGGCTGCTCACCGCTGAGTAGGGATTGTATAGATAATAATATAGTGCGAACATCATATAGAGCACTCCATTTATCCTTCAATATATCTAGACATATATTACCTACTGCATCTACATTTGGATGGAAGCAGGGGGTAGCAAAACGTACTATAGGAGCACTATATGGATAGCTGTGTGGAAATTCCAGCGTTAGTTTATATGTAAGGCCAGCGTATACCTGAAAAATATGTTTGGTGTCACGTAAATACGCACAGATGTATCATCCAATGAAACTGGAACTATCTATTATGATGAAGGAATAATGAAATTGTGCACGTATAAAATGATATAACGCCTAATACCGTATCTCTCGGTCCTGTTATAGTTCCAATCCATTTGAACAAGTTTTCACCATCGGGAAACGCAGAAACACCCTTCTCGGTACTCATCATTAGAACCATCAATTCTTTTTGTAGCCTGCAGAAAGGAAAAAGTCATGCTTGCACCGGTAGCTCTCTTTGGGGATAAAGATGTAATTCTCATTGTTGGATAGACTAAGAAGTGGTAAAGTTTTTTCAGTTGGAATATTGGCAACAATCACTGAAACTATTCAAGCACAAGGCTGAGGTTATCATGATCGTGAGGGGGTCAGAGTCTCTGGAAGAAGCTACTATTTATCGAGGAGTATACAGGGCTTCTGCCTAGTGTGGAAAGAGCAGTGATGGTAGATTAAAAGGAATAGATGGACGGCCCTCAATAGCGCACGAACCCGCTCTTATTATCAGCCGGAGAGTTCCAACGTTCATACGCACCGTTTACTAACAGCATGATTGTCTTTTGGTATATTCGCTTTCTCTTCGGCCCCTTTGTTCGTCGTGTTCTGAGACGAATAGAACGGATTAATGTTCTGTGCCATTCCGAAACGCGACACGCGACACGCGCAACCAGTCTTCAAAGTTATTCTTTGATAATTGAGATCTTGCTGGCTTCGCTCGGGCCGTGATACAACAGTCACTCAGGAAATTTGAATGCTGCCACGGCTATTACCAGTCCGGAATACATTCGGGCCAGCTAACTCTGAACAGCTGTTTCTTGAATACACTCTCTATCCTCGGCGCGGTCCGCGCGGTCTATTATAGTTACAATGGTATGTACAATCCAGTCTACATACATATCTGGTATCTAGATTATATCCAATATCTCGATAGATAATAGCACATGACATATATAGCACGCGATCAAGTGTCGATGCGGTACATATGTACATGCATATGTAGTACGTGGTGACGGTGGGGTGCCGGGGTGCCGGGTGCGTGACTGCGTGGTCGGTGGTATTCGTATTCGTCTTGTAGCAGCAGCTGAGGTGGTCGCGTGTAGCGCGTATGGCGCGTATTCTAGCCGTGCTGGAGCGTCGATGAAGGTTCTTGAGAAAAGCTGCAGAACGGAACGGAGCAGCCAAGGCAGAAAGGGACAGCGGGCGATCGCCTTCTTGGGAAATATAAGGCGAAGAAAATGGCAACGGCAGAGGGTACACCAGAATCAGACACGGGCAGTTTCGAATGCTTTCAAAATTACACGGCGCCGGAGGTTTTTATTCAGGGCCTCGCTGGAATCGTTGATCAACAAGACGTCGAATCGATGATCCGTGCTCAAAAGCAAATGTAATTTATTCATCTTCCATCATCTTTCGATTGTAGACGCACGACTTATGTATTAGCACTGATTACAAAGATTCATAGTAGTCGACATAATCAGGTTGCAGAGATTTGAGAAAACTAATGAGATGCTTACAAACTGCAACCAGTTGTCAATAAGTAGGCTCAAGTCAGCAGAGAGTGAATTCAAGAAGCAGACGCTCCTGCTTGCTGAAATGAAACGAGATCTGGACTTAATTTTCAAGAAGATACGAACGATTAAGACGAAGCTCAGCCAACAGTATCCTCAAGCATTCAATGGTAAGTAAAGGAGCATAACTGAATCTTGCATCGATCCGAGTACCCCAGCCATTTTCAAAAGCCATTTTCAAAACTGGTGGATATAGAGAAATTGTACCCCTTCTTGTAGAAGCAGTGAGGAGCAGTTTGGCCGAAGAAGTGATTGTCGAAGATGTGGATTGTCCAGTGAAACCACTAGAACCGGAGGTAGTGCCACTGCCGAATCTACCACCTTGCACTGTGGAGGATCATGACCCAGATTCAGATGGTAACCAAACTAGTACTAAAAACATTTGTTTCCCTGTGCAATGAACAGTACAACGCTCCGAGAGCTTCGCTCGGCTTCTCGATAATGATAACTGATCTTTCCATTAAGATGGGTCGATACGGCGTGAATCGATGAAAATACAAATGGGAAGTATCCATGACAGCAGATTTTCCTGAAAACGAGTTTCGACCTCCGACTTTTCATAATCCACTTTTCCTCTCATTCAATTACTATCGAAACTTGAACCAATAGCGTATACTATCAACCTTACCAGGCCAAAATTGGGTTACGCAACGTTTCAAGCGCTCTGATATGTATCGAAACCTTCATGATTCATAGTGAGAGCGTAATAGATGGCCGAGTTTTCTTCATGTAACGAGAACACTCTCCCTCCATAAGATCTTTCGCGACTATTCGATGCCGATTATGTTTGACGTTGCCTCAGCCGGTAACTATGGCCTGTTGCTTGGGTCCTACTAGTAGTCCTATTAATCTCGCTTGCTTCATCTAGTTAGATTCCGGAGAAGTGTAACGGTGCTAGCATGTAATATCCTGCAGAAAAGTGCTCCTGTCGATGCTCATATATAATGAGCTTCAGCCATGCCTCGTTGTAAAATATGTCTCGGTATAGTTGCTTCAACTACAAGCTACTGCACGCCACCCCACTAACTCCGATCTCCGATCTCTGATCTCTATGAGGACGTGCATGAGGAAAGAAGATGTTTTTAGTTCTTTTTCTTTTTTAATCTTATTCAATGATTTATTGTTGTTAATACTATAAAATGTACATGTTACAGTGAAAGTATAGGTGGCTCTTATTGCGAGGGAGATCTAAAATAGTGATGTTTTGAGAATAAGATGAAAACTCATTGAATACTCTCTCTGTAACATAAAGACTATATTGATATTGTAATACTACCCAAATTATGGGTAGCGCTACCAAATACAAATGTTTATCGTTTCCATTTTGCTAGACGCAGTCTTTTGTTTTATTCCCCATTATCTTTTGAGGAAGATCCCTTGCCCCGAGTCAGCAGCTGCGAGGCTAACTTTAGGAAACTAATGTGTCTTCAATTGTTGGTGCACAGTGCCGGTCGAGGAGTTTCAGTTCGCAAAGCTGCGTAAACGGCGTGTAAAGAGCAACGACAGTTCGTCCACGGAGAGCAACAACGATCACAGTAACGCTGACACTTCGTCGTGTACCTCCGATACCGGTTAAAGCGCGATTAGTTGAAACACCAGTCCAATTCCTGATCGAAGACAGCTCTAGGGAAAGCAAAACGACAGGGGATGTACGAGAAGAATCTTCGAGAAACAAAGAGAGCGCGAAACTCGCGCTACGGATCATCCATAATCATTGTGCAATCGCGCGATAATATAACTCACTTCGGAACTCAATCAACTGTCTCACCTATCTCTGGAATGAAAGGGTAGACCAAAGGAGCTTTTATGTTTCACTACGGTTCTCGCCGCTTCAATGAATATTCATATCTTTCCCTTTTTCACGTTCCTCGCTGGGCCCGAATTTGGGCAGTCCACTCCTACAGAAGATACAATAATATCAGCTTGAGGAAATATAATGATGTAAGAGTCGCGAGAGCTTCACAGTGTACTAATTGTTACTATATATTGTAAGATAAAATAATAAACCACTCTTTTGAGAATACAGTGATGAGTTTTCCCATTTTATTCTAAAAGCTATTAAATAGCTGTATATCGATTGCATATACAGTGATCTATATTAATGAGATATATGAGAGCCAGTCATTGCCAGAAAGCAGATACAACTTCCCGCGTCACTAGGCACGCCTTATCGGAGACCGCAAGGCAACATCTCTTGTCGGTTTGCTAAATAATCGATCAGGTGTCGCTCGTCACACACATAAACGATATTCAACTTTTAATGGACAGGAGGATGTCTGCCAGTGGCAACATGCATACTTAGATATAGATAGAAACATATGAAAGTATGGCCTCATGACATGACCGACCCACCTACTTGCCCGCCGCGCCGCGCCGCGCCGCGCCGCGCGCCGGTCCGATCCTGGTCCCAGCCTGAGATGTCACTCGGCTGGTTTTTATCAAGTCTCTCTGCCCATCTTCCTCTTAACTACCCATCCGGCTACCCTTTCGCTGCCGCCACATCGCGTCGCCGCTTATTGTCTTGTAATCTTACTTGTCATTTTCACTAACAAAAGTGCCGATCACTCTACCGAGCAACCCCTCACGGGGTTTCTACCGGGCTCTCTACCGGTCCATCCCACTCATGAATAAGAAGGAATGACATTATATTCTGGACAGGCGTGTACGTGTGGTACATGCTCACATTATATGAATACCGGCATTTGCTAGGAGAACTGCATGTACCTTTAGAAAAGCATCACTGCAGCCTGTCGGAAGGACTACGGCAGTGGCGCATTAGCCGTATATTGACTTCTCTTAAAAGGTACATTGTACACAAGAAGAGAGGCAAAGGTTGATTGGACCTCCGTAGAATATCGTATAGCAGCTGTTTAATTTTAATAAGCTGGCTCACCTGCGCGTCTTTCCTTCGATGCTTGTTCTATATAGATATATGTCTGTGTGTATACCTCCACATCCAGGCACACACACATTCTCCGATAGAAACGAAGGTCGGTTTAGTCAATACGCATACATGTAGTATATGTATCGGTAGGGAGGAATGTGGATAGGTAGGGCCAGCGGGAAGGTGGCGGGGGGTATCGGCAAAGTGGAGCTTTTGCAAAAGCGTTGTAAAATTGGTCCCGATTCGGTTTCTCCTCTGCGCGGGGGGAGTGACTTGGTGCAACTGACATCCACCCCTGGTGGTATCGACATTCCCAACTACAAGCCAGTTTGCACCGTGAACTCGATTTTACGTCACTTCCAGAGAGAACTAGGGAGCGCGTAGTATAAGCGATAGACAGAGTACAAGCGCGAGAATAACACCGAGCGAGATGAAAGTCTACGACGCGACGCGACGCCCAGGGGCTGTTGCTATGTTGCTCGGCTGTTAATCCCTTACCTCACGGTACCAAAGTGTCGTGAATACTGCTCTGCTCTAATCCAACAGCGCATCTCGCCCCTGGAAATTCCTCGATACCTTTGACATTACATGATTCACGAAGCAGCGATACCTTTTTATTTTAAATGATCAATGTTCAGACGCAAAGTCTCATTCCGGGCAGTGAAATCTTTCCCTTTATCTTTTCACGATTTTATGAACTGTATTCCCAACTACCAACTTTCTTCTATTCTGCATAGTTCGACAGTTTTAGCATTATTATTTTGTATTCTTAAACGATTCCGTGCTACATAGACAGAGAACGTAATTCTACCGCACCAAGCACATTTTCACGAATTTGTCAAGTTCTTAGCATTGGGCCGATAAGAAAGCAGGAGTCTAATATTTCGTTACCATCTGGCGGTCACAGACAGAGGTTGTGTAATGTCCATTGTGATTCGGATTCGGATTCGGATTCGGATTCGGATTCGGATTCGGATTCGGATTTGGAGTCGGAGGGTGCTCAAGCTCAAGTACAACAATCACGTTCGGCGCGCTGATGCTTGAGAGGATTGGCTCTGTTGAGAAACGAGAGTGAGGCGTGCAAGCGCGGCAACCGACAGTGTATGCACTATGTGCTGTTGACAGGAGCGTGACGGAGTGGTAATAATACGTACAATAGGCCGATGGGCCATCGCACAGCTATGCCTATGCCTTCCACCAAACCAAAGCGTTCTGCATGCCTGCGAATTTCTGCCAATAAACACCAATGATGCTCCCCGTCCTCGGTGACGGGAGATGCACCTCCAGGACAGTGACGCTGACGGCTTTCATACTTCACACCTACCACCACACCCTTTCCCCCCTGCCCCCTTCCTCCCCACCATCGCGTTTTACCTTTCACTAGCTAAGCTTCGGGCCAAGTTTCCTACTATCATTCTGCAAGGTGAGTCCTCCTCTTAGACCGTAGGATGCATTTATACTTTGACTACTTTTACAATTAGGCCCGCTGGTACGTATGCTTATGTTGCACTCCCTCATCCACACGAATTAGGCAAACATAGTACAAGCAAAGAGGGACTGCCAAATTTAAGGCGGTTGTATCAGTACTGTACCATCCAAAAGTCAACCGTTGGCTGGAGGAACTTCCCTTGGCATACTGCCGGTGGGCTTTTGTCAGTGCCCGTCCCCTTCAGAAATTTGTGAAAAAATGAATTTTGAGCTAGGACTCTGGAATTTATATCACTTCTTCCTTGATGCAAGAAGACATTCCTCACCAAATTTCAGCCCCGGAAAATGTCGGGAAGACTTGAAAACATGGGAAAAACCCGTCTAAATCAAGCGAAGTTGATTATTCAAGATCAGTTTTCTATGTGTTTTCGGTACAATTCCGGCATTTCTGCCACTGGTTTCATGTTTTCTTTTCGTTTTGATACACAAACAATCGAAAAATCAAGCATTCGTCAAAGTCCGAGAACCTTCGAAAAATCGAAAATTTATGAAGGGGTACATATGGAAAAAGTTGCGAAAAAATGAATTTTGAGCTAGGACTCTGGAATTTATATCACTTCTTCCTTGATGCAAAAAAACATTCCCCACCGAATTTCAGCCTCGGAAAATGTCGGGAAGTATGAAAAACATGGGAAAAAACACAAAAACGAATTATTCAGGATCAGTTTTCTATGTGTTTTCGGTACAATTCCGGCATTCTTCCCACTGGTTTCATGTTTTCTTTTCGTTTTGATACACAAACAATCGAAAAATCAAGCATTCGTCAAAGTCCGAGAACCTTCGAAAAATCGAAAATTTCTGAAGGGGTACATATGGAAAAAGTTGCGAAAAAATGAATTTTGAGCTAGGACTCTGGAATTTATATCACTTCTTCCTTGATGCAAGAAAACATTGCCCACCAAATTTCAGCCCCGGAAAATGTCGGGAAGTATGAAAAACGTGGAAAAACCCACGAAAATGAATTATTCAAGATCGGTTTTCCATGTGTTTTCGATACAATTCCAAGATTTTTGCCACTGGTTTCATGTTTTCTATCGGTTTTGATACTCGAACAATCGATTTATCAAGCGTTCGTCAAAGTCCCAGAAACTTCGAAAAATCGAAAGTATTGGATGAAAAATACTGTAAAAATTTGTACGCATTTGTAGAATATCGATGAATCACGGGTTACTTTTTTTCTATAAAAAATTATAGAAAATTATAGTACTCTATAAAAAAGTTAAGCCGTTAAAATTGCTAATGGGACTAACTGACGGGTTTCGGCTATGTCGCACGTTCTAAAAGTGTCAACTTCGAAATCGATGATCTCAGGAACGACGTGGTTAAGTCCAATAAAACTTAACCAGCAGTTGCAGAACCATCTTATAAAGATTGTTCTACCAAAATTTAAACAAAATCTATAGAAAAGTGTTTTTTAATACAACTACCTTAAGGGGAAAAGAGCCAAGGCAGGGCCTAAGAAGCGTCAGGTTTAAGCGTAGTTATACATAGTGTTATTGCATATCCTACTCTAAAGATGTGAGTAAACTTAGCTAAGGTAAGGAGCTAGAACCTAGGGGGAGGGAAGCCGAGATAAAGTGGGGCTGTCGGGCGATGTCCGGGATGAGGGTGGTTGGGCGCGGTGGTGGAAAGGGCCCGGGTGGTAAGCTATTTCTCAGCTTCAGCAGCAGCAGAACCTTTCTGCGTGGGAATATATCGACACGTCAGGAGCACCCCAGCCCGTTTACAATATCCGCGTATAAGCACCCATCGTCCTCAATATTTCGACAATCTGGCTACACCATCGATCGAGTCCTTATACCCTAGATCCAGATCGTTTCCCAATCTCCCGCCGGCTTCCGGATAGCTTCCGGATAGCTTCCGGGCGGCCCCCTCTTCCTCCCTTCAACTTATATCGCTTTTCCTCTTACAAATCTTTCAGCATGACACCTTTTTTACTGTTATGTACTCGAATGCTGTAGTACTAATCGTACATTAGGAGAGATATTGAAATTGATGTTTGGTAGTATTGTAGTAAGGACTATATCTTGAAGCAAAAATGACTGAACTTTGCTGACAAGGACCTCTCTCCTTTTTCTACTGCTCGTAACTTGGAGTAGCGACGTGCGCATGTGCATTTAATACATTTCCATTTCTACACATGCTTTGATATACTTTGATCATAGTTAATCTTATTTCGATCTAGACGTATTGATTATTTGCTGGGGCTATTTACACTACTTGAGTTGTTCACTTCTTGCTGCAATGGGCAACAGCTTTCACGAGATTTTCTTCGTTTTTTCCAAGGCGTGTGACGTGTAGTATGTGAGACCGCATCGCACCGGTGGAGCATCAACAATCAGAGAGCCAAGACCACCGATAATAGATCGGCTTTTCGAGCTCGAGCTCGGGCTCGAGTCCGAGTTGGAGCAGAGCGAGCCGCGAGCCCACTCCAGCCGGCTTCAAAACTCCTGAGTCGAGCGTTGCTAGCCCGATCGCCCGAACCATGACCCGACCCGACCCGAGCCTACCCGACGACCGACGACCGACGACCGACAACCACCAGATATTCAGTCCCGCAATCAGTCGAATTCAGTCGGCTTCGCTCCGGCCCCGTCGAGAGCCGAGCGAAGATCTTGTGATGCGTGCATCTCTAATCTGTGCTTCCCAGTGCGCTCCTCGCTCATTCTTTTGTCTTCAACCCTATTCATAAACCCCATTCTTTTTGTTTGGCTCTGTGACTGTGATTTTCACTCTACATCGTATTAGCAAAAGTCTATCAGTGCATTATGAAATCTACCAGGTATCGTCATTCGCGGGAAAATATTGGAATAGATAAATCGTGAATCGGGATACAATCACTCAAAATTCGGACGGTCACCTACCAGTTTTACCAGGATTCAGAATTAAATTCTATTGGATTATTCTATCGCGGAAGGCACGAATTAGCAGACAGGTAAGAGGATTTTCTTTGCGTCCATTATGGTTGAGTTGCGGAGTTAATCTATTGCATTAAGCGGCAGTTCAATTCATTGTGACTGAAAAAGTATCGAAAGAAATTTACCAAACTACAGTTCGGTCCACTTTGCACACTAGTAAGAGAGCCGAGGCCTATCGGCGGTGTAACCGTCGGCCGTCCTTATCTTGCCCATTCATACTGGGGGCTGGCATTGGCAAAGGCAAGAAAAGACGATAACCAGAGCCTGGGCACTGGCAGACGCCTATCACCCGTGAGGGGATGCGGTTCGGCTCGGCGCGGCTCGGCTCGGCTCGTCGGACCAGAGCGAGAGAATAGGATGTGTGTAGAAAGTCGGTGAAAGACAAGATTGGTAGGATCAAGCTCCGCCGGCTTCCGGTGACTGTCAGCTGCCGGGCCGGGACTATCTCGCTTCCGCAAGACACACGAGGTAAAAGGATGAGAGAAGAGTGCTTGCTGGGCGGCAAGGCAAGTCTCGCGAATTAGCGAGACCTTCTCTGATTCTGGTGGGAGTTTCTTTCGGCTAAGTGGTAGAGGCTACTGGCTACCGGTTGCGTGCCGGCGCGATACTCTGCATTCCAACTAGGAAAAACGTGGGATCCGCTCGTTTGCACTGGACCCCTCTGCCTAGAAATAAGTGAGCCGCCGCGCTGCGTCGCGGCTACACACTACAAGACACCACCTAATTCTACAGCGATTAATGACAGTTTCTCTGGGCAGTCGCGAAATGCAATATTCTCGTCTAGGATCGAAGCCCTTGAAGCCCCCTGAAATCCAGTGACTTTTTACCTTTACATTGCTGGATGGTACATAGGCTGGTAAGAGCAGGTCGGCCGCCCTGGCTAAAACAAACCGAACAAGATGAAAGGGTAGATGAGAACAACACGACCAATCCACATTTGAAAGACAGAGGATACGCAAACCACAGGAATACTCTATGTATACTCGCGTGCGCCTCTTATGTGTATGTGCATCTTGTTCTACCTATCCAAGTATTATATCGATTAACTGTTGGCAGCAGAGAAAAGCTCGCGCTTGAGCCGAGAGTGGCGTGTCCCTAGCTTTTCTATATTATTAAGCTCTCCCTCTCCTCCCTCATAACTAGCAATAGTTTTCTCTCAACTCAGTTGCACTTGTGACTTGAGAAATCCTTGCCAAGGATAGAGATAGAGATTGCCCAGCCATAGTGCCCAGTTATACTATTTTAGTCGGTCTCACGACCAATTAGATGTCGCGGGATACCTTCCTTCTCAGGCGTACAACACCTCTGCCTACCAGTATCTACCTTTCAACTTGGACTCTCAACAGTAAGTTTACTCTACAAGAGTAAGGCCGACGTTCTTCTATGCTAATTGGCTGCGAATCTTTTCTAATCAGCACTAACGCGTCCCACATTTCATCAGATTTTATATCATGTGTATTCTACATAGAAGATAATACGTATCGTCTATAATACATACAAGGTGTACAAGGAAGCGTATCCTAATTACAAGAAGCGAATAATCGAGAGTTGCCAAATGGACGCATCCGAATCACCCTCTATGGCCCCCTCTACTATATAAGATGCACAGGTGTGCATCTTGTTCGTTCGGCCTATACCGGCGAATTAGGGCTACAATACAAATGCAGTAAATCGTCTCATTAATTGCCCGTCCCTCTTTCGACGCTCACTGATATAACTTCACATGTACATAGATGATATCTCAGTATTGCAACGATCTCATCTACTCGACTGAAAATCCTTGGCTTGACAGCCTGATTACTCAAAGTCCACCATTGGCCTGACCCGCCTGACCCGCCTGACCCGCCTGACCCGCCTGACGCGTGGAAGCGTCGAGATGAAGAAGGGCCGTGGGCCGGGCAACCCGTTACCGTTACCCTATGTTTGCCTGCTCGCCTGCTTTTCTTCAGCCTATTCTAATATTAGAAAATTCACATTCACTGCAGCCGGCAGCTCCTCTGCAGACATGGCACCACGTGCGGAACATATGTATAAACATAAGCTGGCACAACACGCTGCCAGTTGAAGTTGCAACCTGGCCGGCCTTGCCAGGTTGCAATTGCCAATCTCGTTACCAGTTACCAACAGGCGCCCGATTGGTATTGAATGATCATGACCATCTTGCCTTCCGCTTTCGATCTGTTGCATTTTCTTTTCTATTTCTTCATGGCAGCATTGTCTCGCTCTCTCGCTCGATATTTAGCATTTCTTCGGAGCAAAATGGAATTTTCCTACCAAGTATTTACTTAGCAACAACCTCGAGTGTGGCATGAATTCCAGCTGATCACAGTGACCGCTGCACCGCACCGCGCCGCGCCGCGCCGCGCCGCCCGACCGGTAGAAATACACTTAAGGAGAATGTTTCAATTTCATTGACTGCCTTCATTTGCTTCGCCAAACAATGTCACTTCCAGCTACACTGATTCTGGTATTTCACTTCATTTCCAGAGTGAGTCCTCGGACGTGAGGATGAAAGCGGACTGCGATTTGATCACTCCAACGATCTTTCATAGAGTCAAGATAAAGGATGAATCGAAGGAATGTGGATATCAAGAAGCAGTAGTTTCGACAAGCACCAGTTCAGTGGCGACATCGACTACAGCCATCTTCGCCAATTCAATGAGTACTTCAAACACTCCTACTGCCACTGCCTCCAATTCTGTCGTCACGGCTACTGTTGCAAGCAACAATCCATTGGCAGTGTCGGCATCTGTAACTGCTTTAATAAGCACTGTCGTAGGCACTACCACCAGCAGTACCACCTTAAATACTTATTCGAGTGCCAGGCCGAATACTGGCTGCCTCATCTTTCCAAGCGTGATAACCACCAGTAGAACACATCAGCAAGGCCTGCCTATTCCTGACGCTCCTGTAGTGACGTGCACCATTACTGATTCCGCCGACATTACTGAAATCGCCAGACCTCAAATACTTGGAGAGGACACTGATCTGAAGCGTGACCCCGAGCCGGTCCTGGACGCGGAATCCGTCGTCGTGGTCCAAGTCACGGCCGCGGCTGCGGTAGAGGCCGAGGCCGAGGCCGAGGCCGTGACCGATACCGACCACCGACAGCCATACACTGAGCGCGGTTTCAAGCCAAACGTTAAAGGCAAGTCAATGTCTATCTCTTTGTCTTTGCACAATATCTATACTCTACACCATTCTTTCCTGAAGAGAGCCATCGTTTTCCCATAAGATCCGGGGACTCAAAAGATTCTGATCACAGTTAGTTGGGGTTGGTTGCGTGGTACATTAGTTTGGCCATATTGTATGATGGTACCCGTATATCCAAGCGGGTGGTGTACTCTCCCACTCGAAATCGTACATTTCGACTAAACTGGTTATCTAGATACTCAGGAGCCCGCAGCTGGCCTTAGAATAGAATAGGAAAAAAGCTCTCTTCTCTCGTCAAAGCTTCACTGTTGCCTGTAGCTACGGGTGCTGACACCGGGCCGACCACTCCAGTTTCAAGACCAGATTGAGCCATTGGATGAGCCCGCGTCCAAACTTCAAAGCACTCTGTCTCAACTATTACTTCCGTATCGCCCGCCGTCCGCCGTCCGCCGTCCGCCGCTCGTCGCCCGTCGCCCGTCGCCCGCCGCCCGCCGCCCGCCGCCCGCCACCCACCACCTCAAGTTTTGCCCATTCGAAATTTAGCTTTTGCCGTCGATCCTCCTTCCTTCAGAAATGATGGCTTTACAGGCAGAGAACTGGCAGGGGCGAAGGATGAAGGGTGAATGAACGAGGGAACTAGGAAGCAGTCAGTCAAGCTGGTGGTTGGCTTGGGCGCGCGAGTATAGTGTGTTAGTTAGGTTGGTTCACGTACTGCCTGACTGCCTGGTCCAGGCGCGATAAGGCACGTCCGACACTTCCAGCGGGATTCTGCTCGACGCTGATATCATATCCAGTACACTGTCGACGGCACGCTAGCGTTCTAACGTCGGGGTCGTTGCCGTTCGAGGCATTTCGCGATAGTTGCCCGTGGCCCGTGCTCCTCATTCCATACCTCAAGACGGCCACCATTCCTTCCAATACCAATATCAATCTGCGTCAACCTGACCTACCTGGTAGCGCAGATCCAGGACACATCTACTTCTGATCAAAAAATGTAGATACTGTAAAAGTGGATAAGTATTTCGCCTGACAGGAGAAAGATGCAATTCGTTGTTAGATGGCCAATGCAAAGTAAAGCAACGCACTTGGCAGTAGATATTTCCAAGTCTGGATATGCAGAGATTAAGATGCAGTTGGTATGTCGAATCCTGTACTGTTTGTGGAGATGCGGGCGAAGGTGTGCTGTGTGATGAGAGAGGGCACGGCCAGTCGGCCGCGAGTGCCACGGAGGATTGCTCTGCGATCCAAGCCATCTGTTGCATTGTCCCAGCAATTAGGAGGCGACAGCTGAGTCCCAGCATACTTACTTCCACGCAAGAGCTTTCCGCTCGAGGCGACAGGAGCACGTGCGCTTTATCGATCTCTTCGTACAACTATGTACATATTTGCTAAGAGTACTTACATACTATGTACATAGGCAAGATGACGGCAACTTGGTCAGCTCGGGGTATCGCCTACCTAAGCTCGACAAGCGTCTCCCCATCGGAGCTCCTTTGCTTCTTACTACTTCTATCTTTTTCCATCCTCCGAACGAACGCGTCATTTACACGATTTACACGAGAACTTGATTTCGCTGTCGTCCCTCTTGTCCTCAGTACCATAGCTTAGTATAGACAATCGTAATCACAGTATATTAACGGGAAATCTTTTAGTCTATTTAATACCATTGGTGGATCATAGTTGCTACAAAGAATAGTGCCATGTGCGAAAGCGACAGATTTCTTTATGGTTATCGCAAAAATAAAATTCTCTATCATGAGAGAAAGAAAATTATGGCTGGTAACACGACAGACAGAAGTAGTGTTGTAGATAGATACATACTAAAATGTATGTATGTATACGATAACGTTGTTTGCCAAGAGTTGAAAAGTACATAGGTAATTGGGTCCGCCGGCTAGTATGTACAGCCGGGTAGGATAGCACGCGTGCTGTACTTTGCGATAAGGTAGCAAGGTAGAAAGCAACGTCAGGTGCTAGTGACAGAGGGCCGGGGGCTGGGGCGGCGCGGCGCGGCGCGGCGCGGCGGAAGCAAGCCCCTGATATCCTCATGCTTGATGCTCTATAGCCAAACATATCTATATCTACCTATACCACCTACATATATAGATATATATATATATATATAGATACATTCTTCTTGCATTTCTCTTGGCATGGTGGTATCAGAATGAGCTGCGCAGAGTGATCAGGCTACCGACCGCTCGGCGGAGACAGTATACTCTCCTCTAGATTCCGTCAAGTAAGAGGCCGTATCGGGCCAAGATGGATCATATGCCTTGTAATTGCACGTTATCCGGCATATCCACGTAAATAGACGCGTATTTACATACATATACATACATCTTGTCTGCCCGCCCTGCTGTTTCTCCAACTTATAGTATCCTCTACACGTCCCTCTTTCCATATCGAAATCCATATACTATACGCATCCGCATTGGTGTTAGCATGCCAGGAGATATGAAACACACCAGCACTGAAAAGGCTAAAGACCCAACCCACCGGTCGGAGGGTCGAGACTAACGAGAAATGAGAATATCTACCTTGTCCAACAGGAAATCAATCAGATTCCGCTTCGTCCCTGAACCAGGCTACAGAGCTACAGGAGTGGAGTGGCATTGAGAAAGGAACAAGTAGTCAACGGAAAGAGAAAACTATTCCTCAAAGCGAATACAAGAGGCATACTGTGAGAGTTTCGGTATCACCTCATGATGATACTAGAGAGGTCACGCATGCTCTCAAGCCTGAACACGGAAATGATGATAGAGCGGTCAATGGTTTGACCGATACTCTAGTCCCCTTGAGAAACGGCAGCACTACTCTCGGCGGCAGTGATGAGAGCAACGGGGCTGTTAATGCTCTTACTGACAGCGACTCCAGTAAGGGCAATATCAATCGAGGCAGCAACAAATCCATTAGCGGCATTCTTGGGGCGCATACCAAGCTCAAGAGGCTCCTTAGCACTCTTGTACAGTTTGCTAGTGACATCTCATCCGATACGGGAGACACTGTTCGCACCCTTATCCTTGCACTTTTGGTACGCTCATTTCACACTGCTTACTCATGTTGGAGATTAGTCAAGTGACCAACGACAGAACCGAGCCGTCACACGATATCCTTATCTTTAATTCCAGTCGGGTAGTATGACCGCCGAGGAATTCCACTCGTCCTTGCAGGAAGCAACCAATTTCCCTCTCAGGGGCTTTGTACTCCATTATTTGAAGCATACTTTACCCACACTGCAAAAAGATTTCACTACGGCCGCCAGGGCAACTAATCAGGTAAATCGAAGGAAATCCTCAATGTCCAATGGACAATTCGTACATTCGTTGAGGCTTCGGACCGCGGTTACCACTTGACGCGCGTGTACTCTAGCTCGCTGCTAGATAGTGCTGGGTTCCGGCCATTTTTCAAACCACTTGTTCTTCCGTCCCAGTTAAAAGCAGGAAACTGCTGGCCAGCGGTGTAGCACTACGCGGCGCGGCGCGGCGCGGCACGGCGCGGCACGGCGCGGCGGTTAGAGTAGCGTTCGAAATGCTAACGTCCGAATTCTACTACACCTATCTCAACTCTTTTCAATCTTTATTAGCCACTACTTTACCTTTAGCTTCTTGCTTTTTGCGCTAGCCAAGCGCACTGGATGAATTTGCAAATGTTGAAAAACATTCCAAGGCTGAATTGCGAGTAATGGGCAAACTTTGGTCCCCGTTCCGCATCGCTCCCACCCTCTCAATTCGATATACGTACTATTTCTTCATCTCACAGCATACAGTAAAGTAAAGTAGTCATAAATTAATGTACTAGACAGAAATCGAACGTTAGCTGAGCTACTTGAAAGGGGGGCATAAATCGGGGGATGGCTCGTCCAACTATTCCCAGTAATTGTGTGTTGCGTCAACTCCGTCGACCATGCATAAATGATCTTTTGTCAATAGAACTGCGCGCAGTTTCTTCGATCAAATGAGAATATGGTTCTTGAAGCGATCGGATTGATGTCCACTACAGAACCTATAGAAATCTTTGGCGAATATGTTGGAGTAACTGGAGTTGCAAACTGCAATGCTAACGGCAACGGCAACGGCAACGGCAACGGCAACGGCAACGGCAACGGCAACGGCAACGGCAACGGCGGCAGTAGCAGCAGCAGCAGCAGCAGCAGCAGCAGCAGCGGTAGCAGCAGCAGCAGCGGCACTGGCAACGTCAATGGCAATGGAGTAGCAATCGGAAGCAATTGTGCGACCGGCGCTGGCAATCCGCGCTCCCCCCATTACGGATTACGGCCTAATACTAATTCTGGTATCGGTAGCATCCAACAAACCAACAACTCGACGTCCAGTCTTCGGCAGTATTCAAAAAGCCCCCATCTCCCCAAACGGCGAGCTTCTGACACTCTGTGAGTATTATAAAAGAGTCCGAATCATTGAAATTCTCTCAACTATTACATAGGACTAGATGTGTAACTCGAAGAATAATTCTTTTGGCTGTCTATTTATAACGATAACTCATAGAATACATAGCACGTAGAGCAGGGGTGCTGTGATTGAATGTATATGTATAGAAGAAGAGGTAGGTTACGGGCCAAGCCACAAATGCGACGCAAGTGGTAGCAGTGGATACGTGATTGTGAAAAATCTTGGCCGCGTTCCTGCATCTGGTATGAAAATTTATTGGCATTCTGGTTAAAAGCGGCGTCGAGGTACGGTTCTACTGCCTATGGCTGCGCTACCAAAAGAACTTGTTGTTAGATTGTCGTTTATAGTCCCTATCGACATAAGCGAATTAATCCAACTCTATCGAAAAATTGTTAGAGATGCGAGGACTCGCGGGTCCTGACTAATAATAGGAAAGGCGCGGAGCAATCTCAAGGGCGAGAGAACGCTAGGCGTGCACTGGCAATGCCAGCTTGGCCTCCTCTCGATATGCCTGCCGGTGACGTTTCCATATATCATCGGAGTCGACCACCTTTCTCCAACACCCTCAAACGTCCACATTCCATCCACCTCTCTCCTGCCAGATCCAGTTTCACGTACTACCAACCCTCCTCTGACCCTCAGCCCACCCCCCACCAGTCACTCCAGCAGCCTTTAGTCTAGTCTACGCTCAGATTCCATATTCACATCGAGAGTATGCGCGTGGTAGGCGTCTATGTAGCTGCGGCCTGCGAGGAGGGTTCGCCCCCGTATTGTCAAGATCACACCCTTCCATTATACATACTACGCTTTCAGCCCCCTCTACTCTTTCTACAGAGACTCGTATGTAGTTTTTGCCGAAGCGGAATACGCTGTCTCTGTTTTACACTGGTCTGTCATTGTTATGCCATAGCCATTGTGAGAATGGAAGCGTCGCTGAAGACACGTCCTCCATTTATGGGAAACGCCACATGAGTTCCTGGTTCCACCAACATGCTCAACAAGCACAGTCGTCGTCGGAGGGATCACCCGCCTATGGTTGGTATCATCCTCTTCATTCTTCTGCTTCTGGTGGTCCAATACAAGGCCTCGCTCAAGGCCGGGGAAGCAGTCAGGTGCACGGACACGCACCGACTTACGGACATGCACACGGGCATGGCCACGGGCATGGCCACGGTCACGGCCACGGCCACGGCCACAGCCACAGCCAGAATCAAATGCAGGGAAGTACTCACGGGCTGACGCATACTCATGGCCATGGTGCGAACCCAATGCCACCAAGCCTGGTGCAAATTAATCAAATAAACACATTTTCGGGAAGCCAGCATTTGTCACAGCAGCAACAGTCGGCACCTGTTCAAACTCAGGCCGGCGCTTCTGGCAGCCTGGACGATGAATGGAAAAATATACATGTAATGCTTAACTGTATCCTCGGTATGGTTGAAAAGACGAAACGCGCTTTAGCAATCCTTCAGCGCCGTGGCTGTTCGAGCCCGGTAGTATCGGCGGCAACAATTACGTCGCTCAGTACGTCCAGTAATCACGCTGGCAGTACCACTCAAATTGGAACGAATGTGATTGGCCAGCAAGGCAATGGGGGCAGCTCATCCGCGGCCATCGATACGCAAGTTGAATCCTCGACGAATGATCGGGAAGGCAACTTAAAGCGCCTATCCGGCGAGATAGTCGCGCAAACTTTAAGAGCGACTGAAGACAGAGTCGCCGAAGTAAAGCGAAAGGCTGGTTAGTTGGGTTAACTCTGCTCTAGTATACTATGTATTCTCTCCATTTCTTTCACTCGGTTCCTCTCCACCTCGGTTATCCATAACTCTCTTATTATTGCGGCATAAAAGAAAACGTTGCTGTAGAGGAAGCTGTACTGGAGGTGAAGAGAGCCGCAGTTGCGGAAATGCAGCGTGCGATAGCAGTAGCAATTGCGGAATCCAAAGCGAATGAACGTTTACGTACTCGTCGACATCTTGATCCGCCATTGCCACAAAGAGGTCACGCTGCTGCTTCTCGACAAGGCCCTTTCCTAAGATTGCACGGGAGTGCAGCTGCTGTTCCACTCGACGCAACTATTAGATCGAGCGCAACGACCGCCACTACTTCGAATGCAATAGCGTCCAGTACCGCCGATGAAGAGAAAGAGATGAACTCGCAAAGCATCAGCGGTTCCGTAAGTTCGATTCTCCATGCATCCGCATAGGCTAGCTAGAGAGACAGTGAGTGAGTATGTCGTATGCCTACACTATACTCGCAGCACACTGCGCTTAATCTCATCAAACTGTTGGCTGGCTTAGGCCATGCGACCCGAAACGTCACTTTAATGTATTTTAGAGCTGCTGGAATTGTGGAAGACAAGCCTTAGAAACCTGTGGTGGATGCGGAATTGCAAGATATTGCGGCTTCTTTTGCCAGCATCGCGATTGGGAGGCCGGACATCACGCAACATGCAATAACAGTTCCATCACTCGAGACTCTCGGAGATCAACCTCCCAAAGTCCACCACGAACCCCGTGTGCTGCTATTCTTTCCAGTAGCACCGATGACCTTGAGGCGGCGCAAACCGGCGCCGGCGGCACTGCGGCCGTTTCCGCAGTTACCGGCAGCTCGGCAGGAACAGCGATCAAGGGAAAATGAAATAGAACATTATTCCTCGCGATACGCAACGCATTTACTGTGATTATGATTTGCATTGAGTAGTTGGATTGATGGCAGCGGGATACGTATGTATGTACATTACACATACCACATACCACATAGGACGTACAACATCAAATCTGTCTGCCTCCATATTAAGCTCTGCCTTTCTAATCGCGTCATCTTTTTTTATAGACACCCAACTAAAACACAATGATGACCCCCTTTATTAAATGTATATACTTAGATTCCAAGTGCAATCCGTTGTTGTGAGTGAACCTAGATTCTCAGAAACTCAGGCATAGGTCGTATGTAAGTAGCATGTATGTACGTTTCACGTTGCACGTATGTATGGAGTATACTATGGCGCGGTGTCACACCTTTTGGTGCTTTTCAGTGCTTTCTTCGAATTGGGACAACAAGTGCTCTCCCCACTGGAATCGGGTGGGTATACCAATTCCAATTCCAATATGAGATGATGCTGTTTTCCCCGTTTCGTCTACTCAATTAAGCCTCGACGTAGTGCCGTGACAAATCGCTACTCTCAACTAGCAAAAGTGGAATACAGACTGTTGGGCACTTTTTCTCTTAGGGCATACATATGTAGAGACGAAAGTTAGGATGCTTCGTCTTCGTCAGTCACGGTCACTCACTGTCAACAATAACAGAAAGGTGGTTATTGCGCGGGCAGCATAAACTCATTCGCGTCTTGAGTCGATCTGATCCTATCTAGTGAATTGCTGTCTTGCACAACCTCGGCTAGGCAGAATAGACACGAGTAGCCGCTAAGCCTGCCACTTTACCAAACGACCAACCACGCAAATATTCAACCAGTCTTACAGCGAGACCGCGACCCTGTGCTCATCAGTCTAGTCAGCGAGAAACCAACTGAAAATCTGCCCGTTCTATCTATAATATGCGACAAAGAATTTTGCTCAATTTTGAATTCTCTATCTTTGCCTGCTGTATTAGTAGCGTGAAATCACCAATCCTTTCTAGAAAGTGTATTTACGTTTTGTCTAACAGATCTGTAAGTATTCTACGCACTAGTGCGCTCAGACTGCAAGCGAAGCCAACTTGCAATTGTTCATTCTAGCACTGTTTACCGTGTGCTCTTTAATACAAGGTTCTGTAAATTTCTAACAACGTTGAAGAAGTAAATGCTTGTACAGTAGAATTCTTCAAACGAGCTTTTTATTCAAGTTTCCGAGTATATTAACAAATAGTGCCTTAGTCTTTTCTGCTTTTCCTTGAGTTTCACTCCAGTCCCTCCTGTTGCGCGCGAATAACGCTACGTTCATCTTCCTCGAAATAATTCTTCCTGACTTTGTTGATAGCAATGCTTCTCCGACGACTGACAATTCTTCCATGATGAGGAGCCTCTGACTTGTCTGTGCCCAATCCCATAACTTTTCCAAAGCCCTTGAGCCGTGTACACTTGTTGCCAAATTGGCCCAGCACCCCTTCAATTTCTTCGCCAACTTCTCCCGGCTTTTTTCCCCTATGTATTTACTCCCAATAAATGCGTCTGCTATGCGACTACCTTTTGGATCGCTGAATAAGTGCACGAGCTCCTCGCCAGACATGTCGAGCAACGAATTTACGAGCTTTATAGGTTTATTGAAATTGAGAATAGCCTGAACTATCAAACTTCCGTGAAGCGTGATTGGGAACATTGTTCCATCGCACCCTTCTTGTTCTGTTCGCCGCTCCTTTGCCGCCAAGCCCACGATTGCGACGATGATGCGTCTCTGACAATCTCCACCAACAGCCTCGACTGTGGCGCTCATGTCTTTCACAAAGGCACCCTGCTTAGTTTGCAGCCGGAGGCAAGCATTACCCAAGCTGGCCAAAACGCCTGTGTAACCGCTCTGGCGGATCTTCGACAAATGTCCAGAGAGCTCCTCGTATATTTGCTCGAAACATTCTTTTGTAGGGCAGTGATCGAGCAAGCGTTGAACACTAAAGTTCGCACCAGCTGACAGTGATAGCTGTCTCAAGTGACCCACAAAATATTTCTCATAAATGTCAATGAATTGATCCGATCCACTGACTGCGAGACAGGATTCAAGCAGCCGAACAGAGCATTCCATGTCAAAGATGGTCGAGCGAATCTCCTTTCCATTCCCAGGCAGGAAACATTCTTGCGTGACTTTAGCAATGTAAATCTCGCACTCGGCACCATCGACCCCTTTCGTAGAGTAAAGGATACTTTGCAACAATGCCGAACTCAACTCATTTCTGCCAAACTCAAGGAATTGCGGCCATTTACGTAGTCTACCGCAACTGTCTTTCAGTAAATCTTTATACTCTTCCTTCACTACCCGCCTCCTACCTTCCAACGGAAATGCAGTAGCTCCTCTCTTTTTGCTACCGTCTACTCTCTCGGCATTGTCGATCAAGCCACCCAAGCATTCGATCACTGTACGTAGCAAGTGGCTGGCATAGGTGTCAAAGACAAATTCTTCCGCATTGTTCATAAAGTATCTGCACAATATCAGAAATATATCATTATATTGCTGCACTTCAGAATCTTGTACCTCTATCCTTTCCAGTTGCTCTTCTGCAGCGTTAATCGCCAATTTCCCGGTACTCTCTCGATTTCCTCTATCAGCACAAACCAGTATGATCTTCTGGATTACATGACTAGCGAACCTATCGCTGCTCAACGGTCTGAGGGCACTCTTGAAAACGTCCACTAGTCTCTGAATAGTCGATAAGTTGGCAAATTCCAGCAAAGAATCGAGCACTCTCGAACCAACTTGATTGCGAGCATATTCCAACTCACGGCCTATTGTCTGCTCATAAGTATTGGTCACAAATAGCAGCTTCTCCTCAAAAGTTGGAAACCCCTCTCGCATCAACTCCAAGACTCGTATCATATACTGGTAGCTGTCCCCATCAATCTCAGTGCCATGATTTCGACGGCGAGCAAACTTTTTTGCCATTTGCATATGAGATCGCTTCTTCTTCCTTTTCGATCCTGCTGCCGAATTTTTCCGCTCTGTATCACTCATCACGACACAACTTGAATCCTTCAGTCCTTCAATCAGGGAGCTACGTACACTGGTAGCACACGCATACGGATGCAACTAGTTGTAGCCGTTATTGCTAGCCACGCATATAGTACACGCCATTGAGAGTGTGGCTATCGTGGCTATTCCGTCCCGCCGTATGTCCTATCGTATGCGGCTACGGCAGCTGGGTTAGCTGAAAATTCTAGGTTAGCCCGGCCCGGCACGGCACTGCAACTGCGCCCTCTCCACTGCTCACACACACCAACACGCACGATATTTCTACACAGAGGTGACAGAGGGGACAGAGGCTACAGTGCCTTCAGGCCAGCAGAACAACACTCCGCTGCTCATCTGAGTTGTTACCGGTATTGCTGAACGACGCACCTTTCGGCATCCGCCCCTTGATCAGCCGGACTTGCTCTCATTCCCATCATTTCTAAGTAATCGCCGAAAGTAAGAAACGACAACATTACACTTTAAGTGCTTTAGATATCGCTTTCACTGCATTCATTAAAATAAATCAATCACAATTAATAAATAAGAGCAGAATAATAAAAGAAAGCTGCACACTTCTAAATGACGCTAGACTTGAATACTATATAGTATACTTGTATATTTTTGTGCGTGTGTGCGTGTGTGCCTTAGCAAAGCACTGTTAGGAAATTCGCCCTAAGATTGAACCAGGGAAAAATTGAATTGCTACAATAGTACAACGCTATGAGTTATAACCAAGTTTAATTATTTCTAGGCTTCTCATTCGCACCGTACAATTCGCGATCCCGTATAGGAAATCAAGACAAGGAATAGAAATACGTTTTACATTGCTATCCGTCACTTCAACGTCGAAAACGTTAATATGCTTCATAATGCGAACAATTAAAACGAATAAGAACTCGGAATTGCAACCCCGAGTCTCCCGCTCGAAAAATGGCATATTCTCCAAGGAAGAGCCCCCCTTTTATTGATACACAACGCATCTTAATAAATAAAGTAGCAAATCCGCAAAGCTCAAGGAAGAATATGGTGGAAAGGGAAAGGAAGAGGGAGAGTTCAATGCTTCCTACGATTCTAGGTCGTATAACATATGTACAGATAATAGCATTATCTCTGATTGATGTTACCCATCGGCGATAGCAATCACGTCAGTTACCATCGATAGAGCGCTCCTGATATACCACCCCACGCGCATCTTTACTCACTTCTTAATGGAATGTAACAAGTCTTTCGAAGGGTGAGGGGACGCAACGATTTGAGACGATGACAGGGCGACGATAACATTTCTAGCTAGGAGGTTCATAATAGTAGAGCAAGTGTATCGGGCACCGTCTTAAACAGCACCATATTCTTCACTGGAGGGAGATTCGTCACTTGGTGGAGGCCTCGGTGGTCTCGGTGGCCGTGGTGGTCGATGATGATGGTGACCTACAAGTGATGGACGTCGTGGCGGTGGCGGCGGGTGTGATCCATAGGATGTCTCATCTCCTTCTTCACTGCTCGGTGACGGAGATGGAGCACGATCTTCCTGTTCTTGTAACAATTGCCGGAACTCCTGGATCGATTCGTTTAATGACCAGAGTTGTGAGAGCAACGACAGATCCAATTGGCGCAGTCCGAACTACAGGCAGAAGAGAAAAATGTTGAAGCAAAGCAATTCTCCGGGGTAAAGACTAAGAATTGTGCGGTACACAAGTAAACGGTAAATGGATGGATCAACCGATACAGAAACAGTATAAAATTTTATACCATTTCTCTTCGAAGTATGGCCAGTTGCGTGTCCAGAGTGGTAAGTTGCCTAGCAGGTGGTGAAGGTCTAGGCGATGATTGAACCGAGGACTTGGAACTCCTTTGAATTTTACTGGAAGATCGCGCGGGAGGTGGAGGTGGTTCACACGAATCAGCAGCTCGGCTGCCGCTTAAATTGAATCCGCTCAAACTCCTCGGTAATGGTGGTAGCCCCTGAAGGGATGACATTGCAATGCGCTCTTGAATCCTGGAAAACCGAAGCAGAAAGTTTTTGCGCATATTACTAACCCAGTTCTACCTGTCGTATGATTCGACTCCAGGAAGGTAATCACTTATCTCAAGCTCAAAATATGCAAAGGTGCAATACAAGTCCATAATAGTAAGAGTACTTTACTCGCGAGACATTATAGCAGCACGTTGCTGTCAAAGGCATATTTGTAGAGTTTCACAGATTTCCACATCATAGGAAAGTTAAAGAAAATCAGTGGATTTGCGCAGGTCGATGTACCTGATAGGGCTTAATTCATTATGCTTCGGGGTGTCCCACATGTCCAAACCATTGACAGGCTCAACTGTTAATTCCGTGTTATCGGCAGCTTCCATGTAAGCCGCGATCACAATTCTATTTAGCATCACATCCTCAGGACCCTCAGCGCCATTGGAAGTACTGTCATTTGTATCAGCGTCCGTGTTTGCCTCATAATTGTCATTAAGATCTTCGGCCGGAAGGATAATCTGCATCGACGAATAGCGAATGCCAGCTTCCAACCAATCCTGTCGATGAATATTATTTTCTCCAATCACTTGTTCATCGTCGGTGGCCGTAGTTTTCTGCAGATCTTGTACACTGCTGCTGGCTACCATCGGAACAGCTGAACATTCTTCCTCGCTAAAAAGAG
This sequence comes from Ectemnius lituratus, assembly GCA_910593735.2. Lineage (NCBI taxonomy): Eukaryota > Metazoa > Arthropoda > Insecta > Hymenoptera > Crabronidae > Ectemnius > Ectemnius lituratus. The sequence continues at coordinate 60,836 of OU343036.1, read as the reverse complement.
CGCCTCTCGCTAAAACAGCCTCAGCATTCTTCCTTCTTGCATATCCAGGCATCAATTCACTTGGCCGATTGTTGCCAGGTTCTGTAGTACCCCCCTTCAATTCTAGTCTCGAGCTTCTCAGTTGTGCTTTCCCATGAATGCTACCAGAATCCAAACTCGTCAGTGGATCCCACTCTTCGTTTTTAGCGTCAAGTGTTTCGCGTAACGATACATCAACTGAATGGCATCGCAAGCCAGTTTTGCAGCATTGATCTCCAAGTGCCGCAGATTCAGCAGCGGTTTCAGGCCGTGGTTGCTTGGAGTAAGCATACCGCCGTTCCAATATCTTCTCATGGGAGTGACCATCACCCTCGTTCCTTTCACTGGTACTCGGGGCAAGCTGCTGCTCGTTCTCCTTGTAAGGCACCTCTAACAACTGAGATAGATTTTCGTAACTTTCACACGCAGCTTCTTTGCTAGACCCCTTGATTGAATCGTAGATGAGGGTACGCCCCCCTAGTGCGCACTCCTCTTGCCGATTTGTTGCCTTTGCTTGTATTTGCGGTGCTCCTGCCCTTTGCTCTTGTTGTAATTGCTCCCGACCAGATCTCCAAGGCTTCGTTTTTGGAGGCGGTGGTGCCTGCCTGGTAGGGCATGGTGGCCTCGGGGATCTTTTGAGGGCCTCCGCCACTATTTGACGACTCGGTCGTGGTGGTACCGGAGGAGGATGAGATCTCTGACTGGTTGCCAATTGCATCTTATTATTTTCATGTCCTAACACCGTAGCCTACTAAGCAAGTGACTGCATCTTGTAATATGCGTGTTGATTCCTGGGAAATTAGTGACGACTTGGAATATATTTTGCGATGCGATGCGATGCGATGCGATGCGATGCGATGCGATGCGATGCGATGCGATGCGATGCGATGCGATGCGATGCAATGCAATGCGATGCGATGCGATGCGGTGCGATGCGGTGCGATGCGGTGCGATGCGATGCGATGCGATGCGATGCGATGCGATGCGATGCGATGCGATGCGATGCGATGCGATGCGATGCGATGCGATGCGATGCGATGCGATGCGATGCGATGCGATGCGATGCGAACCCAGGCGGGGCAAGATGAGCCAATGCAATTTTCACGGGACAGGTGGAGTAAAAAGTTTTGAAGTTCTCCGGAATTCTAGATCCAGGACAATTCTGCTAATTACTTTCTAGCCAACTTTGTCAGGGATCTTTTGTAGATCCTTTTGATTTGTTGCATTTTTTCCATTCCCCACTGGGTCGCACTCAATAACACCTTTCGTTAGGATGATCTCATCCATGTATAGAGCAGCATTGACGACGAGGAGTAATCGTTGTCAGATGGTATGCGTATAGTTAGCAAGCGAAATCATGCGATCGCGGAAGCCTGTTTTTTAGCGCAATGAAAACAATACAGCAGCCTCTTTGGCTTTATCCTTCCCACTGACATACTTATTTAATGTACCTTGTCACTACTCAAACTTGGAATATATCGAAATTGGCGCAATCCGCACGGCTTGTAACGCGCAGAAACACTATTCGGTTACGCTAGATCAGTGAGCGGAGCCCGTTGCAACTTGGCCGAAGCGCTGAAGTACTGGATCCCCGATCCAATACCACCTCTATCCTCTATTCCCCGTCCTCTTCCCCCGTTGCTCCTCAGCGTCGGCAGCTCCGCGAAAGCCTTGCCTACCTAGCCCGCAACACGATTTCTGTCTTTCTTCCTTGTGCTTCGCTCCTACGCTCTCACACTTTCTGTTTCCTTCCCCCGCCCCACTCGCAATCACTAACCCCCTCACGCCGTCACACAACACATACGCGTGCACGCACGCACACCCACTTCCATCTCTTTCTTATTTAAAAGTGGCGTGTTACAATCCCCTCTTGAACGTTGAACGCGGATTGCTGCTACCAGACCACGTAACTTGATTTTATGTCTCACAACATCGACAACGTCACGATGTCTTTTTATCTTTTACCTCAGCAAGTGCCAGTCTCATTCCCAATTACAACCAGATACGGATTCGATTCAATGGAATCCAGTGATAAGCAAGGCTATCGAGGCAGCGATAAGCAATGCTAGCTCTCGGCACGTTAAGCCCTGCACAACTATTACTTTCTCTATAAGCCATTGCCCCACCGTTCAAGTCTCTATTCTGCCGCTTTTACCGCTACGGCGTGACATTGACACTTGATACAAGACGACACGCCGCGACACGTTAAGACAAAATGCGCGATATACCTTGTAAACACAGTCTCGGGACAGCAACGTATCTATTTTGTGCCCCTTCAAACCAGGCATCTACCAATAGACTATTTAGGACTCATGAATCTTTTCCCAGATAGATTTTTTAGAGAATGTTAGTGAGTCAATTATCTGTGAATTTCATAATCTCTCACTACCACCGGCCACCGACATGTGCAGTGGCACGTTGTAATTTCTATAGAGGAAGTCTGGAAGTAGCTCAAAAATTAGTCTTAATAGCATTCTTAGAGGATTGAATGTATTTGATTAAAGAGTTTGTTTCATTTTCATTGCAACTGGGATATATATAGTTTCTTGGACAGGTTAAAAATTGGAGAGTTTATTTTCCCAAATGAAAAGCTTCTTAGGAAACATACATAGTGCTTCTTTTATAAGTCTGTCGATTAGCCTGGCCTCCCTTTCCTAATACTTGCTAATATGTATACCATCCACTCATTGAAAGACACGAAACTTGTCTCGTGTTGCCTCTTTTTATCTAGAGGGTGGAGTGCTTAAAGTACGTTACACAGGAATACTATATCTGACAACTGAGCAAACAAAGGAGCGAAGAGAATTGTGACATTAGAACTATGGTGAGTAGAAGAGGCATTACCATTAGCATTAAATTATCCAAATCGTCAGGAATCAATGTGTTCCGATTCCTGCACACCGCAGCATTATGATCAACAAAAAAGTTACAAGTTTCAAGTTTCAAGTTACAAGTTACAAGTTACAAGTTACAAGTTATCAGTTATCAGTTATCAGTTATAAGAAAGAAAGGACCGAGAAATGTCAGTATTACCTGGCTGTTTCTTCCGTGCTGACACCTGCGGGACCATCGGGCAAGCATCTATTCCTTAAACTTCCACTCTTGACGACACATCGGGCAAAGATGACTGGTGGGTTGAGATTGTAACCACTTCATGATGCAATGGATGTGAAAACAATGGGAACACTGACCCCAAACTATAGAAGCGAATACAGCAATGGTAGAAACAGCTCCCAAATTAACAGGATTAGGAGGTTATCAAGCTGGGCGCGAAACCTGCGTGACTGGTGACACCAAGAAGTGAACTTTTTTTATTCATAATCATTTGGCACATCAGACACAGCGGCCAGAAATCGAAGGACGCACTCGCATCTAACTAGGTGCAAAGAGAGGGTGCAAGTAATCCGTCTGGCTGGGGAAGGCGAACCTATCGATCGATCGCGCGATGCTCGTGACTTCGTTGCTGCGCAAATTCGAGAAATGCGGGAAGGAGGTCGCCGTTGTCGCCGCGGTTCTGACATGACGCGACGCGACGGTAAAGTAGAGACAAGAGAGATGTCAGAAGCTCGTCCACGAGTAAAATGCAAAAGAAATGAACGTTATGTACGCTCACAAGTCACGAGATAGGGAGAATGGAAAATGGGCTGCGAATCGGTACTTGATATACCTAAAGGGCAATCATCCCCAGGGATCTTGCAATCCGGACAGCTCGCATCGAATGGCATTCTGCAAATACCACAGTTATCGTCATTTGCTATCCAGCGCCAAGTGGCCACACCAGTCCAGCCTGTAATCATTAGCGCCAACCCCAATGATTCTATAGAACTTCCAAGCAGTCTTCAAAACCAGTTCAGCCGAAGAAACATGCATGACAGTTCTATTATGGGTTAACCTAAAACTTGGCTTCCTGTCTAATGCCTTCATTCCGTAAGAGATATATATATATATATATATATATATATATATATATCTTTTCAAAGAGTGTTTACTGGTTTTTCGATGTGCAGTCTACTTACTCTTTATCGCTACTTTCATTCTTGGTGCTTGGCAAAGTCCAATGTGAAATTGAAATACGTGATACATACACGCTGCTACCTCGAGCTTTAGATTTTGGCTTTAGGCAGACGCAGACAGACGACAGACAACAGACGATGGATTGGCTAAGGCACGAGGGCGCGAGGGCGCGTCGGTCGAAGCCTATCCAGTATAATATTAATGCTTGCTATCAGTTCCAGTACTATTCGTATATATTACAAGATATAGTGGTTGACGGATTGAGTCACGGTGAGTTTGTGAGACGACTGCTGTTGCACCTGATGATGTGTTGATAATGGCTTTTCATTTAATCGATGGAAGATGCTTGATTGCAACTGCGGTGTCAATTGGCCCCAATAATAAGTCCTGTAGGAATATATGAGCGTGGTGAAACGGTCGATCGAGATCATCCAAGTGCCGCGAACTGGCGCGGCAATTGGTGAATCGGTGGGCACAGCTGCAGCAGTGTCAGAGTATGAGCTACACTAGAGCACTGGCGAGAGACGATCGTGCTCACCAAGTGCCGTGCAGTCAGTTGACGGTCTAGACCGTCTAGACGATCTGAATCTATGTATAGTGTTTCACTATACCCCTAGGCTGATATATGTAGTAGGTCAAATAGGATGGAGTGGCGGATCGCGTAGAGTGAAGGACAGAGATGAGAGTGTTTGAAATTTTCGCTATAAAGGCGCAGTTTGTTTTGCGGTCCGCTTTCTGAGGGAAAGCTCTCATGGAAGTGGGAAGCACTGCACTGCAACCAACTGCACCAAAGTACCAAACTGTACCAAACGGCACTGCTGGAGTATAGTGAAGTGTGGTGGAGTGCAGTGAAGTGCAGTGCATGCAGTGCATACGGAGTCGGAGAGTGTGTGTGGTGCGTGTTCAATGTTTACCAGTGTGTGGTGTAGTGTGGTGTGTACCAGTGTGTACCAGTGTGTACGAGTCCCGACCAGTCCCGAGACTGGTCCCGTCACTGTGGTCCCGTCCATCCTAGCAGCTTATACTGGCTCATACCAGAGATGTACAGATGTACACCAACACTAATGTACACTGATGTTGCACACTAGTTAGAGGGGTGAGGGAAACCGACACACCGAAAACGACATCGAGAGCAACCGCGAGGGACTGGTGCGACTGGGGGTAGGAATTGCCGAGTTTGGCGAGAATTTGGCGGGGACCAGTGGGCATTGTGCAAAGGATAGGAGTGATAGCGATAGCAGCAGTGTGACGGCAGTGAGGAGGTGCATGCGAGTTGCGAGTGGCGAAGACTCGCAACTTGTCGCGCGACATGGCTGGCTTTCGGAACGAGGATAAGGCACTTTTTCCAATACAGAGCATATCGGCGATCGTGCAAATCTTTCAAAATCAGCTTGAGAATAATACAGAGCCGGATTTGGCCCTACTTTCGATTTTGGTCGGCGCCGTTGAAAACTCCCTAACCTGCAATAGGTCATTTGCGTCACAGGAAACTACAGTTTATGACGAACCAAAACTGCCAGCTGTCGAATTTCACATAGCTGAAGCACTTTACACTAAATTCCATGCCGTAATCAAGGGTGCCGTCGACCTCACCGTTTACGACACCAAGTATGCTACCCGGGAGCTCGTTAAAAAAGTATCCGACGTTGTTTGGAACTCTTTAACCAGAAGTTACTACAAGGATCGAGCGCATTTGCAGAGTCTATACAGTTATCTGACAGCAAACAAATTAGACTGTTTTGGAGTCGCTTTTGCAGTGGTAGCCGGTTGTCAAGTTCTTGGATTTAAAGATGTCCACCTTGCTATGTCCGAAGATCACGCCTGGGTTGTATATGGCGAGGAAGGTAGAGAGACCGCAGAAGTCACATGGCATGGTCTGTGCTATTACATACATTACTAACTGTTGTTAACTCCAGAATAACTTAACCGATCAATGCTCATACCCTCTCTTTATTAGGGAAAGGGAACGAGGACAAACGTGGCCAACCAGTTGAACCAGGTGTAGCATCTCGTTCGTGGTTGTACGTTAATGGGCAGGCAGTCGTGTGTAATAGAGCAATGGAAGTAGCTACCATCGTATCTGCCATAAATCCTAGTTTAAGTGCAACTGCAGATGCAGCTGAAGTTGCATTACTCCAACAAGAACTGCTCTGGCTTTTGTATGATTTGGGGCACTTGGAAAAATATCCCATGGCGCTTGGTAATTTGGGGGATTTAGAGGAAGCGGCCCCCACTCCTGGTAGGCCGCCCGCGATAGACTTGTTTCAGGTATCATTCGGTTGTTCCACCATTCCCTGCAACCTAATATTATAAGTTTCAGCGCAGTGCACATCATATAGATATTCATCTAGATATTGCTCTTACATTTTATAGGAAGCTATACGATCTGCAAGAAAACATTATGGAAATGCACATGTCTATCCATATACCTATCAAGGTGGATACTTGTATCGCCATGGATTACATGCAAATGCATTGTCTTCCTGGGCTGATGCAGCGGATGTTTTGAGAAAGTGAGTCACCTTGTTCAAGTCTGTCGACTCAATGATTATTCCCGCTTACCACCTCCCGCCTCCCATATTCTTCACAGATATGATTACTCGAGGGATGATGGAGAGATATATAAGGAGTTGTTGGAAATAGCAAATGAATTGATACCGCACACTGTACGAGCGGATGAGCGTCTTTTGCGGCAGGCACGCTGTTTTGCCTATCTATTGAGGTTCTACGATGGGATTTGCCAATGGGAGGAGGGAGCCAATACGCCTGTGTTACACATAGGCTGGGCACGGCCGTTGGTGAACACGATTTCTAAATTTGACGCCAGTATCCGTGCACAAGTCATTATAGAGTGCTTCGACGCTGATAGCAAGCTGGATGAAGAGAAACTTCAAACGCGTGAAGCAAGTCCAGAGGAGACGTTAAATAATAATAATAATAATAATTACTGCAAAACAAAGGAAAAGGGTAATACGGCTCGTGAGTTGATAAAAAGTTTAGAATCAAAGGTCCCATCAAATCCGGCACCGATGCATCCCAGTATTCAGGCACTAACTGCAGCATGCAGTGAAAAGATACTTAATAGGGATTACCTCCTACAAGGCGGCGGAGAACCGTTTGTTGCACCACCGAATGATACTCTCCCACCTGCTCCGTCGACCTCGCAGGAAAGCCTTGATTCCGAAGTGGAGGCCGACGCGGAAAACGAACGGCCCAGAATCATTCTTTATAGTGAAAAGATGAAGGGCTTGAAAGACTTGCTGTTGGCAGAGAAATTGAATACGCACGCGATTTCTCTCCAGCTAACGGCACAAAGTCAGGTACAAATCGGTAAAAAGTCACGGGGCACTGACGATCTGGGTGCCAGTCAACGTCCAAAGCGGACGCGTCGGGAATAGTACAAGGTCATATATCCTCAGATTAATCTAGCCAAATATTATGCCAGTCACGATTGAGTTTCTTCCCATTTAATGAGGAAACAAGTACTCAATACTGTGACACAACGCATACCTAATGCCATGAAATCTGCTATCAACGATCAGGATTCCTGTGTCCCATGCAGTACACCCAGGCGTGATCCTCTTTCGATCGGTCGTTGCCACCAGAGTCAAACACTTATGGTTTCAGTCATGAGCCCTGGGTAATTCCCTTTTAATCGTCGTTTAACCGGACACCTATACTGAATGCTGGATTCAAGAGGTTCGTGTACTTCCTGCCTAATCACTCGTCCTTCATAAACCGCATATTTACGTTATTGGTGAAACGTAGCAGCACCTACAGGCATCTATACGCTAAACAAACTCCGGACGAAATTCATCAAAAAGTACAAGTATCTTCCCAATTTTTCGTTAAGCATCGCAGCTACAACTGCTTCTCATCACGTGAGCATGTGAGATGCTTTTTTATAATGAAGGCTAGATAATTATTTATTCGACGCAGGGCAATGATTAGTGATAGATGATGCTGTGTCGATGCTCTATTGATAAGGGCGCCACCGACATTGCTGCCGCATTTTTTCACTTACTGTTGCACTACTATTATTTATTCATTCGCGCGTTTCTTGATTGGGGAATTGCACAGTCAGTCAGTCAGTCAGCCAGTCAGTCAGTCAGTCAGTCAGTCAGTCAGTCGGTCAGTCAGTCAGTCAGTCAGTCAGTCAGTCAGTCAGTCAGTCAGTTAGTCAGTCAGTCAGTCAGTTAGTCAGTCAGTCAGTTAGTCAGTCAGTCAGTCAGTCAGTCAGTCAGTCAGTCAGTGATTATGTATGAGTGCGATTAACACGTTATCGTTGATGTTTTCTACCTAGTAGTTGACTTATGTTAAACTAACTTTACAAGCTGATGAGGAACAACCACACATTCCATTGTGTATGTGGTCTCTAATTAATTACGATCAGTGTAAGCTATTTTAAGCATAAAATGCTCGCTTATTTTTATAACTATTTATTTTTTGAGTATGTATAGGAGGTACGTATTTCGAGATTTTATCCGTTTAATCTGAGACAGTAAAGTAGAGCGGTCATGTTGCATCGGATTCTGGACAGTCTTCTGTTGTATTCCGATTAACCGTCAGCATGATGTTACACGGCGTGGCTCCTGGATACAGTTTAGTTGAACGACTATTTTGCCTGGTTCCTGGTGTAGCACTCGACAATATACTTGTAAAGAAGGTCATTTCAGGGTGCGACTTGATTCGCAAGAGTGTCTGCGATAGACATTTCTCCATAGATTTTCAGCGTTTATTTCGCTCATACTTTTCTCATTTGACGCACTTTAATTGTCTTACCGGAAAGCTGAAATTGATACATGATTGCTAACTCGGTCTTAACAAGTGTTACGTATTCAGTTTATACCCAATTTTTAATTAGTTACAAATCCTACTTGCCTTGGGCATCTTGTCAGTTTTGGCACAATTATTTTTAAAATATATTTACATCGATTTTGATGCTAATAAATTACTTCACTTTTTTGTGCGGCTTGTTATAGAGTATCTTGTTAAGACGATTCAGTGTGGATAGTCCGGACTGGTCGACGATCACTTAATAATGATGGGCGCTATCTTACTGTGATGCTGAAACATACACGCGCGCGCATAAACAAACAAACAAACAAACACACATGCGCGCGCACACACACACACGTAGACACAGACAAACAGACAGAGAGAAGATATGTAAGATATCAATTCATAGTTAGTAAAGTGTAATAGGGATACATCGTGAATCTGTGTCCAAGACTTCTGTGCCCAGTGGCGACGGGGTATAAATGAAGCGTGGTTTTCTCCGCACTGTGTTGCAGTTGCATGAGGAACAATTATACAATTGGTGCACGGAAGGAATGATACTCAATGCGAATTGTTAACATCATAGACGCACGGAGAAAAGTACAATTGCTTTTTCCTTTGCGAGAACTAGCAAAGCTTTGCATGACATCTATACATCTACAGATATTGTGTATATCCGGAGGTATACTGACATAGATAAATAATGAATTGACGTTCGGAATATATTAATATGTTTCATTTCTTCTTGCGTTTATTCAAATTTGTGAGAACTAATAGGAGATACTAGGGGGTGTATCGTGTGTGAGGTTCACCCAGTATACGTATTCTTTGGCCCCAGGGCTAAAACTTTGTGCGGGATTCATACCTTGCATTGTTATTAATACAAATCTTCTCACTTTTTAGCTCTCTTTCTGGTATTCTGTGATTACAGAATCTCTTAGATGATACGAGCCAACGAAACAAAGTAAGACGAAGTAACAATCCTTATGCAAAGGATAGTTCTATCGCTTTTACAACAAACCAGACAGTATTTTCAGTTGTTTTAAGTGACTGCTAAAAATCATCACAGCAGAGTACAGGGATTGTTACGAGTATGAGAGTAAGGGGTGTGTACTAGTAGTAGAAACGGTGCAACAGAACAGTATTTTTGTATTAGTGACAAAGGGCGAAAGGAGGCGCGTCTCTAATTGCTGCTCCTGGTCTTTCAGGACGATAATAGATATCCTTTCTGCGATATAATTCTATTGTAGTATGTTATAAGGTACCGACTTCAAATCGTATAGTGGGTCAGCAGTAATGACCGTGACTATTCCATTCAATCTAATGGAATTTACCGAAATACATATTTCGCGGATCCAGAAGTGATTTGCTTGTTGTGCCATAGAATTCAAACTCTAACATCCTTCAGCGAACATTGATACACTTTTTCTGGTCATGTTATCACACACTATCACAGATAGATGTCCATGTCATGTATTAGGGGAAGACTTGAATAGATCAAATTCGAATCAATTTATTACTGTAACGAAAACTAGGATTATTATTGTGATCCGCCGGTACTCGATCCGCCGTTCCCCTTTCAACAGTGGAGTCTTTTATTTTTGATTGTAGTCACGGATGTATGTAACACGATACGGCTGCGTTAGTCAAATTGCTTGATACGACGTTGGACTCAGGATCAACCACCGCGCCGCAAGGAATCATCACTATCTGTATCAGCCGCAATAAAGACTAGTACTTTTACTCTGAAGGATTATAACCATCTCTTCGGAAAAAACGGCAAACTGCTATTCTCCATACATTACTACTATACATATAAGAGTGGTACAATTATGTAAGATGAGTATAATTATATTGGGTCCAAGGAGGTACTGTACAGATCCTTACTGGGCCTGGCATGTAATGTGTGCGTGAGCGCGTGCGCGTGCGTGTCTATTAATAGTTTTTAATGTACTTAATTATAAACTGAGACGGGTTTATCAGGAAATGCGTGCTGGATCCGCGTTGTAGTCGCACGTTCGTTGAATTATGCTAAAAGTGCGTTTATTCCCGTACGAAACACGAAGATTGGGCAAGTTCCCAATGGATAAGAGCAAGCTAAAGGAAGAGAAGGACCGATATGTTATCATCACCCACCCAAACTGTGAATCCGGACATTATAAAAATGTCTTGTTCTCCTCCGTGGGTTATAATAAACTACTTTATTCTGTACACCTCGCTGATCTTGCGAAATTACCCTCGCCAAGGCCCGTTGTACACCTTTACCAGTTTTTCTTGCAACGTTCGATGCCATGGTGTTGCCGCCAGTACACCGTAGAACGGACTGGATCGGCTGGATACTGTGGTGGTGATGTGGTAAGAATGAACAGCAATCTTTTTCAACTGTTATGCGCATCTTTTTATTCATCCAATTAAGGCACATGAACAGAGACTGAACACCGCGAGATAAAAAGAAACAGCTAGAAAAATGACGCTAGAAATATATTATTCAACGCGGGTTTCTCTCTACAGATAGAAAAATATGATGTAGATCGTATACATAGAGCTTGCTTTATGAATATGCGGAATTTATCACTGATACGTTATTCTTATCCGCACAACTGTTACAATGGATTACTCGTCACGCACAATAAATTACGAGTTGAATAAAGCTAGGTTACTCTTAAAACACTACTCATATTTGGTTGTTTTAATGTGAGGCGTTACCATTAGGCGAGTACCTCCAACATAGTGGATCCTTTCGTTGGAAGAGATTGTACCGACAGCAGTACAGGGTCCGATGGTAACTCATATTTTGGTTTTTATAATGATTTAATAAGTCTATCGCATGAATACTTTAAATGTTTGCAAGCGTGTGGGTTGATCGCGAATCCCTTCCACTGCCTTCGAACAATTTATCCGTTATGGTTAAACTCTATATACATATGTATATAATATGTAGTCAGGAAGTTGGATGTCGCGCTCTAATACTGCTGTTGCGTGTCAGACCATACATACCCTAATACGCATCAAACTGGCACGGAAATAAAAAAAAAGACGTAACGAACAAGACATTGGATAGTTTCGATAAAACTATCGTATGTTCTCTCTCTCTCTCTCTCTCTCTCTCTCTCTCTCTCTCTCTCTCTCTCATCACGATTGGTCGGGTTTGTCGCATACATATGTAGTATAAAAGAAGTCGATGCAAGCAAGTACGTACATATAACCGCTGAAAGCCGCATCTATTTGTTTTGCCTCGACTATTGATGATCGATCGTTTGGAAAAACCATTCGGTGAATCGACGAAGCTGTTGCACAGCAGCATGACTTTCATCCTGGAGACGACGGTTTTCGTCCCTCAGGCGACGTACTTCATCTTCTAATGAGATCCGTCTACGAGTTTCCCTTGCTACTCTCAGTTCCAAAGTGGACAGATGAGACTGTAAGTCTGACACTGCATTCCTGTAGCATTTCATGGCATTCAATGATGAATCTCTTTGCAATCCGACAGACAATCTTTTTCGTTCTTGGCAAACTATTGATCGGCAGATACTTACCCGACTGCGTTACAACCATCGATATACCGATCATCTTTCCACTCCTGAGTATACTGTTTCGAACGCGAATTCAACTCTTCATGGTGACTGTCCCAGCAATCTTCTTCTACACGAGCTTCCACATCAGACTTGACATCCTTACCTGATAATCCTCTGGCAGATTGTTGTTGCTTCGGATGTAATTGAAGAGGTTTTGTAACCCGGGGTGACAGTCTACGACAGAGTAAGTCGTCGAAATGTGAAGAATTTCTGAAGCCGAGTTACAATATAAGATAACGAGGATAGCAGTACCTCTCTTCTTTGGAGAGTTTGTTCTCGCTTGGGGCTGGACTTGAAGCGGTACTGGCATTTGAAATCACAGTTGCCGGTCTAGCCGTTGTCAGAATCACTTCAGCAGGATTGTTACTGGTTTCCTGGCCGCCATTTGTTGGTAAAACACTAAGTCCACTAGTAGTACTGCTCACGCAGAGATTTTCTCGTGATCTACATCTATTTTGTATGTCGGGCATGTTGTTGTTTAGCTTACATGCATTCTGATTGATAGTGGTGGCGGTGTTATTAACACTATTATTATTATTGCTGGTATGGCCACCGTCCTCACCTATGTAATCAGGGCTAATCAGCCTGATAAGATCCTCTTGCAGCGTACTCGTGGTCAAGTTTGCCGAATTTCTATGAGAATTTCTAATACTTGGTTTTGGCCGTGGACTTTGATTCCTCGAACTACCGTTGGAAGGTGTTACATTCCCAGTTCTGTGCTTGCTAGCTCTTCGGAGCCGCGGCGAAACACTCCCCGAGCCGTTTGAAAGCTCGTCCTCGCTAGGTAATCGGTGTACCTCTGCTACATTAACTTCGGTTGACATACCACCCGAGAATTCCCTCGTTTGTCTGTACTCGAGGCTTGCTTTCTGAGACTGAGAGTGAGACTTCTCGATTGGAAATTTCATGCTTTCCCGATTGTACTCGCTACTCTCATGCCTTCCGCGTGAATCACTTCTTTCGGCTTTTTCCACTTGTCCCTCCGTTCCGTTCCTCTCGTCGAGCCTCCGTTCATGCGTGATATTCTGCTGACATTCTACGTCGTACTTTCTCATATCATGCTCATATTTGACGGCTGCTTTTTCATCAAGTTCCTCTGGGCGATGGTCGTATACTGTCGGAGTCAAAACTTTGTGATGCAGCTTTTCTTCCGGAAGCTCGTACTTGAACGCTCGATCGTGCTTAGACTCGCACTGTTCCTCGTAATCGCAGTCAAATTCATACTTGCCGCTTAATCGGATCTGGTCGTGCTCGCTGTACTGGCTGGAGCAACTACTAGCCGACGATTTCGAAAGATTATGGGACTGTGGTTCTCGATGCAAGGGTGTTAATATCGATGTGCCCAATTTTTGCTGAGCGCCACCACTATGGTGTTGACTACTACTATCACTTTTCTTCAGTTGATGCTGCAACTGCAGCTGAAGGTGAAGCTGCAACTCTCGTTGGGACACATATGCACTTTCTTGTTGCATGTCGTACTTGTCTTTTTGAATTTTTACATAATTCGTCGACCTAGCGTGGAGTTCTTGAGCTCGATGGATGGCTGCCTCCGGCGGCTTTTGGTAGTAGTCATGTTTGCCGTTGTCAAGTTTTGCTAGTGCATAATTATTCTCTTTTGTATGCGCATATTGCTCCAGAGCATGAAGCTTTGTACTTTCCGCGAATTGCCTGGTGGTGGCATAAAGCGATTCTTTCTCTTTCTTCTGGCTAGGTTTGGAGGTTGCCATTTGATAATTGAGCCTGGCAGGCACTGGTGGTGGCGGTGGCGGCGGGGGCGTACCACTCGATACCATGCGATAGCCGTTCTCTTGTGCAGACTCGTGTGCCTCCAGTAAATCGTACCTGCGGGGCAATGTCTCCGCGTTCAATATTAAAACAAGTATGAAGTTGCTCAAAAGGAGACCAGTAACTATTAGAACGTGGTTTTTCTTGGTACCTCCGACATTTCCGAGGTGTACCCTATGTCCGCTGCGTAGTTGCTGGATGATATATGTATAGTGGAAAGGAAAAGTGCCTAACAAAGATAACTCACCAATGGTCGTCGGTACTGCTATGCCCGCTGCTACTGCTAGTCATAGTACCCTCCAGGGGAAAGCGGGGGTCGTTGAATGACCTGGAACTAGAGCCAGTCCCGTAACCGGAACTATTACTTGACCTTGGTGGGCTGAACGATCTCTCATATCGTCTTTGATGAGACATAGCCGTTTGTTGAGAGGGTGCACTGTCCGAATTGGTAAGGTTCTCATAATCCCCCTCGTAGTTTGTTGATAGATACTGACAGCTCTGCAGGGTACAGCCCCTAGACAAGGTGAATGGAAGAGATTCCGATTACGGGGACTAGCTATCAGAGATTGGAAGAGCGGTCCAAGTCTCTACCTTCTAGGTGAGCCGTCATTATTTGCAGGGATTACGGTGACTGTGACTTGGACGCTCGTTTTTAGCAGATCAACCATTTGGTCGTGGCTCAAAGTTGATACAGCAACTTTACAAATCTCGACGAGTCTCGAGCCCTGGCGTAAGCCAGCTTGCCACGAAAGTCCCATGCTCTCAACTTGTGTGACGACACCGTCTGGTTGAACGTGAAATCCAAGCTGCCCTAAGGTGTTCCTCTTTAGAGAGAGTTCAGTTGCGGAGGCCCCCTGAGTTACGGCTCGCAATCGGGCCACAATTTCCATTAATTCATCCCTCTCGCCATAGTCAGCGCGTACATGAATGGTAATGCATTCCCCTTGGTGATAGTATAATCTCAGACTGTTAACAGGCCGCGAATTTGCACAGAATTTAACTCTGTCCGTGGTACCAGGGCGAATCGCGCTCACGAATGGAAAGGAAATAGCGGCAATGATACGAGAATACAGTACCTGCTGGTTTGAGCATGCCATCCAAGCACGCTGATACAGGCTGTGACAAAGACTATTTGCCTCGAGTGCTCTTCGACCATGACGATTGTGTCTACACTGACGCCGAGATAACAGTCAGTATTTTGGTTACTATCCTCCAGTATCACTTGCCAACATATCGCACCCCGTTGCGCAGCATCACAGGATAGCTTTGGCCGCACGGCGTTCTTCTTCTTGCTGCTAAACGAGAGCATAGCTGTCCCGTGCCACATCAACGAGATTAACGTGAGAAATCCATTTCATTTTACGCACGACTGCCATCACTTTATTAGTCCAACTTACAAAACTTCTGCCCGGTATCTACAAGCGTGGTGGACGAGTAATTCATTGCGAGATCTTTCAGGTACTCTTGTCGTGTCCTCGTTGCCATGGTTGCAAATTTCTCAGATCTACGGTGGCATAAAAAGGTAAAGGCAGCCCTCTTAACTCAACATGCTAACTCTCATCCGCGATGCGGCCCTGATTGAGCGCCCCAGCCTTTATTCGTCGATATCCATAGCCGAGCCCATTGCTCCTGCTTACCTATGTGCAGCATTCTCCGCATTGATCACTTTCGCGAGAATGAAGTCGGCGAAAGCCTTCCCTTTGGTAAAGGTGGCTCCCAGCGGAACTGGGGGTCCGAATATGGGCACCTCCTTGCTTCGAGCAACAGCCACGCTGTACTGCGTGTTTTCCGAGCAAGGATTGATTGCTCTCACGATAATGAATACATGCTGAAATTGGGAGCGTATCCTGCGGGGGCTAAATGACAGTGCTCCAGGCTCCTAGTAGTATTATTGAATCACCAGATACATTGGATGATCGTTAGCCGTTGAAAGCCAGCAAGGTCTGCTTCTTACTATTATTAACCTACCTGGAAAACTATTGTAACTATGTCGTTCCCGATGTGCCTCTTTCGCAGCAGCTGTTGTCTGTTGTTGGGAGTAAACGGCAACATCGTTGACACGTGAAATGTTACTTCTGCGCCCCGGTGAGTTGCGGTTACCGCGTGTGTACCCGTCGAGTCTGTACGTGTGTCTAGGCCTGCCTTGTAGCCCTCAAATCCTCGCAGTCTTATTCTTTGTCCTGCATTGTGTTCTCTCATTATTCTAGTACTCCGTATTAGTTCCGCGAGTTACAATTATGTTCCCCAGAAAGTGTTCCTTGATGCGAAGCGAGTCAATGCTGCGAATTGGCTGCCCAATTAGTTCTTATTACTCACGAGCTACATCATCACCGATAGGCCGTGCCTATGCACCTATTCTTTTACTAAGTGACGGCATTTTACTGGTAGAATTCTTCTTAAACTACCGTTCGCACGAGTTTCACAAAGAATGGATAAGGTCCCTTGTGTTACTGCTTACTCACCGATTATATCGAGGAATTCGAGGAAAGCAGGACCAGCGTGTTGATTGTTATACATCTCTTCTTCTGTCTTCTGGCCGGAGCGGCAGTAAAGTACGCCAACTTTATACCTAGTCGAAAGTCCTTGCTCGTCCAGACGTGCAATAGCATCTTCAGCCGCAACAGTTCCGAGCCTGAGACAACTGTGTTGCACTTCCGGTGCAACAAGCTCGAGAAGTTCTCTCGTTGGCATCCTACCCTGAGGTCTGACACCAAGAGTCTCTTCTGGTACTGAGCCGCGCAATGTCAACAGCTCAGACGTACGAATTATCAAACGATATTGATTAACGTCTTTACGAATACTGATAGCCACAGGACCCAACTGCTCGTCCATACCGAACCAGTTCTGATGCTCCCGTCCTGCCATTAGATCAAACTATTGATGTCATTCTTACGCGTTTCTCTGCGTGATTCCACCACGCATTCTAACAACTTGCCAGATATGTTTTGCATACCTAGGAAATAGCGTCGATAGTAATGGGCGCCCTCGTCGATGCTTTCGATAGGAAGTGGTCGTCTTGCCAAAGGACAGGTCTGTTTCCATGTCGTTTCCCCGGGGGCTGGCTCTAATACTGATATTCCGTAAGAGAAACTCGGCCTATGAACGCCGTTCCCTTGAAAACAACGCGTCAGTGCTACTTCGCGCTCGCCTTCACCGCCAATTTCGTTACGAAAATAGGGGCATGATTCCAGTAAGTCGTTTCCTGCAAATTCAGAAGAAAGTGCGCTTCAATTGTCTTGGCTGCTAAATTTGTGAGAAGGAACTTGTAGTTCTTGTCTATCTAAGGAGGTAAGGATCGGCCGGACCTTTCCCGTCACCGCCATCTTCCTCTGGTGTCTCATCAGGTGTAGATGATCTTAAAGTACTGGCTGCGGAAGCTCCCGTCGCTGTGTTCCTTCGCCGGGCCAGCAATATCCCCCGAAGTTTAGCGGCGTAACCCAAATTTGCCGTTAGGGATTGGCTATCGTAGTGAGCGAAAGCTCTCCTTCGATGTCTTTCCTCAAGGTCAGCCGACACTGTCGATGTCGCACAGTTTTCGTCCAGTGCCCGGGCGATACCCAATACAGAGCCCGACTGTGACGCGGAGCTTGTACCGGTTGTCGACTTTGCACCCCAAAGTCTATTTATTTTCAGTCGAAGTTTCGGGCTTGTGCTACCGGTAGTTGTACTCCCACTGGCGCTATTCACATGAGCAGCAGGGCCGCACACCTCGTCTATCTCAAGCTGCAGGCCATCCTGACAAACAGACCCAGCTAATCGTCTCAAATAATCGCTACTGCTGCCGGCACTGGCGCGCTGCTCGTGTCCTGATGATGCCGAGCCTGAAGCCGAGCCTGAAGCCGTGCTAGTCACTGCTGTACTGCTGCTTCCTAATTTCGTCACTGCACAGTTTGCCGGTGATCGTAACTCTTGGAGCATGACAAACAAATTGTCACCGACCATCGTTGACTGGGCCGCCACGTCTATACTCCCTGAAATATCGCAGTTTCGATAAATAGCTGGCCAACCCTCTTCTCCACCTGACACGAGCCAATTTACTCGCAAACACTCTTCTTAGCGATCTTATTTACCATGAGAGCCATACTCTCTGCGAAGAGGCGCGTCCAGTATCCGTGTGCCGGGTTCAGGACTATGCGGTAGCTCCAAGCTCGAATTTGAACGGTGAAGGGCCAAACCGCGGCCTGCCCGGCTTCCCGTTGTTCCAGGACCGCCACCGCTTCCGCTATTTACACCATTTCCGCCACTTCCTCCATTAATTCCACCTGCTGGTGCAGCTCCGCCACCACCTCCTCCGCCTGCGCCACCCCCCGTGCACCCACTGCCGCTTACTGACAAGCTTGCAATCATTTCTTCATTCTATCGACAAATATCAATCATTTCGCGACACTAACCTTATCCGCAATTAAGTCTTCTTAGATTTTTACTGCTCTAGTGACTGTTGATTGTCATTATTTGCTGCCGCAGTCCGCAGATAAGATATTCAAATGAAATCGAGAGTATACCTATGATGCCACGTGGGCCAGCTAACGCGTAATAAATGACACCGATCCTAATGATTCAGAGATTCTCTCTCTCTCTCTCTCTCTCTCTCTCTCTCTCTCTCTCTCTCTCTCTCTCTCTCCATCATCCTCTCCACTGACACATATCGCGATACTACACAGTCGTACAGAGCGAATCTAGCAATTCTTGTGGAATGCAGCAACATGCCATTTTCTCGGCCCTCGGTACTCGCTTCCTTATCTCCCTCTGAAGATTCGCTGAAACCTGGAACAGCTGAACGACCAGCCAGCTTACATGATAACTCACGAAACTTTACTTCCCCGGCGATCCCACGCTTCAGACGCACGTTGACTCATCGTTCACTTTCAAGGCTAGAGCCTCGGGGCTATCACGCAACCAAGCGTGGTCAAGTTTCAGGCTCAACGTTTGCTAGAGACTCGTGAAATCTTACAATCACAGCATTCAGTTAATGTGGAAGAAATCAAGTTTCTTTTCCGGCCAAGGAAAGGTCTATTCCTCGTAAGCGTTCGGATTGTTTAAATGATTTTGCCGGAACAGCAACACCGACAAGTCCCGTATCTGGACGACAAATTCAGTACTAATGAAATTGTTGAAACTTCCCGCTCCTCACTGATCCGATACACACGTAGTTTGGCTGCTCTTTCACCAACATCGCCAGTAGCTCTAGTCTCTCTGTCGAACCGTTGGTCCGAAATATTATCTAATCAAGTGATAAGTAGCTCGATGATATCTCATCAGGATCAATCCTAATCAAGTACTGCACCGAGAATCCCCGCTGTTATCGTGGACATAGGAAAGATGAACAGGTTTTACAGGCTTCAGCTCTCGAAAATGGTGGGCAAGACTTTCCCTTGCCCAAAACCCTTGCTGATACGCTGCATCTAGGTTCTACCGAACCACACCAACCGACTCGTAACTTGCAACCAAAACATACTCCGAATAAACAGAACGCAACTCAACCTGTGGGAATGTTCGCGGTGCGTGCAACCGCAGAACTACGTCTCCTTGGCAAACTCATATACACATGCACGTTGTATGTAGTACGCCTGGACATCCTTGCACACACCATTCTGACTATTTCTTTCGATATCATATCCTATCCCTTTAGATACACCACCAATAATGGAGAGAGAGGAGAAAAGAGAGAAAGCGAGCGATGGCGGTGATTGATCTGTATGCATATCTACGTTGCTCGTCCGTCTTCTGTGGACAGTGGCTAGGAGACTCCTTAATTATCCTGAGAAATTCCTGGCAGGTATCTCCATCTCTACGTCTGCTGTATTCATCGTCCACACATAGACGTGGATGATTACATTTGTTGTTCGGAACTTCAGTCGGATATTCGCTTCGATAGCTGTTACGCACGGCTTCTTCTAGTTTCCTACCACAGCCCTACCCCCCTGCCCCCCTGCCCCCCTGCCTCCTACCTCCTACCTCCTACCACCACTCGCCACTCGCCACTCGCCACTTCTGCCTTCTGCCACCGGGACCGGACGTTCCATTCTTCAATGTCCTCTCCTCCCAACCCCCCCTTGGCGAACCGATTCTCACTCCGCCTGGGGCTGCCACTGGCAGTCTTTATCGCACACTTTATGCATGCATACATCTGTATATCCACTTCTAAATAGTATGTGCAAGCAAGCATCTTCCTCCGGCCTTCTTTAGTCTAGGAAACAGCTTGGTAAACGCGGGAAATTTAATCTAATTGAAAAGGAGGGAGATTGTATCCAGTGGATAATTAAGGTAGTTGTACCAAAAGACAGTTTTCTATAAGTTTTGTTTAAACTTTGACAGAATAACCTTTACAAGGTTCTGCAACTGCTGGCCAAATTTTATTGGACTTGACCACGTCGTTCCTCAGATAATGGATTTCGAAATTGGCACTTTTAATACGTGCGACATGGCCAAACCCCGACCCGACCCGATCTCGTTTTTGCGAAACAAAGTTAATAAAACTCAAATAAAGCCAAGATTTTATTCAGTAATACTTAGATTTAACTTGCAGTTTTGCAAATAAAAAAACTTGGTGCGTGCGCGTACCCCTTCACAAATTTTCGATTTTTCGAAGATTGTGGGACTTTGACGAACGCTTGATTTTTCGATTGTTTGTGTATCAAAACGAAAAGAAAACATTAAAACCAGTGGCAGAAATGCCGGAATTGTACCGAAAACACATAGAAAACTGATCCTGAATAATACGTTTTTGTGTTTTTTCCCATGTTTTTCATACTTCCCGACATTTTCCGGGGCTGGAATTTGGTGGGGAATGTTTTCTTGTATCAAGGAAGAAGTGATATAAATTCCAGAGTCCTAGCTCAAAATTCATTTTTTCGCAAATTTTTCCATATGTACCCCTTCACAAATTTTCGATTTTTCGAAGGTTCTCGGACTTTGACGAACGCTTGATCTTTCGATTGTTTGTGTATCAAAACGAAAAGAAAACATGAAACCAGTGGGAGAAATGCCGGAATTGTACCGAAAACACATGGAAAACCGTTCCTAAAAATTTCAGTTTCGAGGTTTTTCCCATGTTTTTCATACTTCCCGACATTTTCCGGGGCTGGAATTTGGTGGGGAATGTTTTCTTGCATCAAGGAAGAAGTGATATAAATTCCAGAGTCCTAGCTCAAAATTCATTTTTTCGCAAATTTTTCCATATGTACCCCTTCACAAATTTTCGATTTTTCGAAGGTTCTCGGACTTTGACGAATGCTTGATTTTTCGATTGTTTGTGTATCAAAACGAAAAGAAAACATGAAACCAGTGGGAAGAATGCCGGAATTGTACCGAAAACACATAGAAAACTGATCCTGAATAATTCGTTTTTGTGTTTTTTCCCATGTTTTTCATACTTCCCGACATTTTCCGAGGCTGAAATTCGGTGGGGAATGTTTTTTTGCATCAAGGAAGAAGTGATATAAATTCCAGAGTCCTAGCTCAAAATTCATTTTTTCGCAACTTTTTCCATATGTACCCCTTCACAAATTTTCGATTTTTCGAAGGTTCTCGGACTTTGACGAATGCTTGATTTTTCGATTGTTTGTGTATCAAAACGAAAAGAAAACATGAAACCAGTGGGAAGAATGCCGGAATTGTACCGAAAACACATAGAAAACTGATCCTGAATAATTCGTTTTTGTGTTTTTTCCACGTTTTTCATACTTCCCGACGTTTTCCGGGGCTGCAATTTGGCGGGGAATGTTTTCTTGCATCAAAGGAGAAGTGATATAAATTCCAGAGTCCTAGTTCAAAATTCATTTTCTCGGAAATTTCTGAACGGGACAGGTATTGACAAAAATTTAGCTCACCAGTAGTATGCAAAGCGAAGTTAACAGTTCCTTCGGCCAACGGTTGACTTTCGAATGGTACAGTACTGATACAACTTCCTTAAAGTTCAACCCCAGAGAATGCGTGACTTGTTTTGGAACCACCGCATAAACAACAGATCAGCGAGTTACCTTTTCTCTAAGACATTTTACTCGCCCTAGCTTGCATCCCTCAGTCCTCGAAAACCCGCATTCGACGAAGTACAAGTACAAGTAATGGTCCAACTTGATCATGCCATTCCTCAGCTTCTTTTATTTGCAAATTTTACTTGGGGAAAATGTACTGTCATATATTGCCGCGACGAGTGCCGTACGCGCTCTGCCCTAGATAGCAGATACACACTATGTGTTTACTTTTAGCATGGAATCGCAGCAATAGGTCAACAATATGTAATGTAGTCCACACCGCAACGCAGGTGTATACATATACAGATGAAACCGGTTCCCGGTGATTCCATGCCCCTATATGTCCCCATTTAATAACTTGATATCGTTGTAGCTTCAATGCTTCGATCTGTATCTGTACTAATATGAGCTTGAAACTACAGGTATTACTAACTTAGCCACCGATTGACTATGAATTCACCGGTAATCTGCACCTCCAAGAGGCACCTAGTGCACCCTCAGCGACTCCGTCACGATTTACAAGCCAGATTACATAGTCTTTAACGGGAAGCTGTAAATGACTCTTGAGAAATGCATTGGTACCTACTACGTAGACTTTCTAGGGGTTCTACCATAATTCCATGGTATTTGGACAGAGTAACATGATCTATGCTACTGGCATTTCCTTTCCATAAGTTGCTGCATTTTTGGCTATACTGTTTGCTGCATATTGATGCCTATCCCGTTGCCTTATAGTCCGCGTTCCACAAGCTTCACTCGAAAGAAACTTTGTGAAAGGCACGAAATCATATGTAGGTTCGGTAAAGTGTCGTAAGAGTCCTGGCGTTTACAAATAACAGTGACTTCGTTACACGGTCTATATTAATTTCGCCATTGCGCGAGACTGAGGATGAGAAAAACACGAAACGCTTGGAGATCGGCCAGAACTGTCAAACGTATCTCTCTCTACAGGGTAAGGGAGACGAGGTACACAATATAGTATATACACATTCTAGTAGAATATGAGATAAGGGGATGTACATATGTAGTATATAGGTTACGACTTAGCAGATGTGCGAGGACATCTACTGGAAGAGCCGAGAGCTGTATTATTAGCAAGGTGATACATGCAACTATTATAGGGCCTTGCGCCACTCCAATTCTCGCCGGCTTCCATTCCACCTGACAACTAAATAACGCTTTACTCCTTATTACTATGAATCACATTTACCTTCTGAAGCTACTGATCTGTTAGTTGGTGACGAAGCGTCCTCCACATTCGGCCAATCAACCCACGCCCTTACTAAGTTATGGGACGGAGTTTGTGTACATTTCTTTACAGTTTGCTCTAGGCTGCCCTACATACTACATGTAACAGTAGCCCTGCACTGCATGGAGTGGCGCTCACTGAGCCCTCGATAAAGTAGCCATAAATAGACGAAAGGAACAAAGGAAGCCGACTTTTCGTCGATTACTCAGACACATGGAAGATACACATATCGTTGTTTCCGTTTATATTGATAATCCCGAGGAGGTACGCTCTGTAACATTTCCCACTGACCTCGTGTGCACGCGAGATCTGGATGGTAGCAGCTGCTGTACGAGAACGGAGGGCGGTAGAAGTCTGCTACTCAGCTGGAGGTCAATCAACACGTCCGGTTTTAATTAATGGAACTTGCGCCTCTCTTTTTATCAAGCCGCAACTATTTCAAACCGTCAAATGTCACATGTGGATAGGCAGGGAAGCCTCTCGAACTTCAGCGCAGAGCTTACAGAACTTGGACGGCCATTTCTTTTCTTTACTCTGCCTGGAGTAAGGAAGCGAGTAAGCGAGTAAGCGCGCAAGTGAGTAGTGTTTCTCGGCTATAGCTTGGTTTAGCGACGTTTATCAAGGAGAGAAGTCAATGCACTCCCTTGCGGTGCAATGTGAAGCCATTCCATACCCCATACAACCATGCACCAGAGCATGGTGGAGTGAGTGGTCTGCTGCTCGGCACTTGACTTGCTTGCTTGCTTCCTCATGCTTACGCTACTGCTTCCTCGCATTAAAACAGCCAGTGTACTCTCTCAGTATATTATTCTCTAGACAGTTACCCTATGCATATTTGTATAAATATATCGAGACTCGATATACGGATTTCAGTTATCTAAAGGGAATGGCTTGCTTTTTTACCGTCCTTTTCTTGCTCGTCCTCGCGACAAATTTATAAACCAACTCCAAACTCGCAGTTCGTCGGCGACGGCGGAGAGAGAAGAGAGAGAGAGAGAGAGAGAGAGAGAGAGAGAGAGAGGGGGGGGGGGATAGCGTATGCATCTTAGAGAAAGGCCTCCCTAAATCGGTGCTAGACCCCCCCCTGCGTTTGTAGATATTAACGCAAGGAATTCATCTTCGTACCGGTTTATGCTCTCAGTAGGAAATGCGCGTTAGCTGTGCTTCCAACATGCGAGTTCTTAATTTCAAGGCACAATTCTAAAAAGACAGAATACTTACGTGGCTTCACAGCGACGATCACCTTTGCCGTGGTGCACACACAGACGGTACTTTAACACCGCTCCCAATTCAATCCCACACTTTCTTTCCAATACGTCTTCAGACTCTTTGCGCATCAGCAAGATACACATGAGAAAGCAAAGTTTCCAACAAATTTGAATACATATCACCTGTTATTTGAACATTGCCATTTGATGCACAATCACCATCAACTCCCACCAAGCCTGGCACCCAACATAACAGGCATATCGTTTCTCCTCTTCCAAGAGTGGAATGAACGTCGACTAAAAATTCAAATTCTTAACGAGAACAATATCGTAGTGGACACACTCACTCACGTGCGTACGAACACTACAATTTTGTAAGTTGTCTCTCGTTCTGCTTTGGTTTTGTGTGTCCGCATCTGACTACCAAAGATTATTTCCAGTTGAGGTGGGGCCCCCATGATGCACGCTTAGCTAGGTGTGTATCTTGGTACATCTCGACAATCTCAAGACTGTAGGCAACTATCTCGAGCAGAGTGTGAGCGCGCTCCAAGTATATATACACAGATACATATTCCCATGGACGAAACCTAGCAGAGATTTTCCATCTCTGCCCACACGTTTGCGTTTAGATGTGCGTGCGTGTGTGCGCACAAAAAGAACGATCTCCGTTCTCACATTGAGAAGTACAAGTGGAGAATGAGAGATAGATTGGTGTTAGTAAGAGGTACGAATGATGCACTTCCTCGTAATCGTATTGTCTGATGGAGCTGGAAAGTAGAATATCTGTTTTGTCTGTCAGGTTCCTGTGGAATCCGTGCAATTCCGCACTCGTCACACACAGGATTCGTTTGGGTTCGTTAACCTGAACACTTGAACATCTGAACCAATCATCACTGTTAAACGTGATCCTGGCACTGTGATTGACTTCTTCTTGCTTCGACTGATGGCCCCCACATTCACCGCCACAGCCGGATTCAGCACTCACCAAACCAACGATCACGTATATCCTTCCTGCTCATACTGCCACGCTCAGACCCATTTCGACGGCGATGGTTGGTTATTCCAAGCCAAGAACTTATTTATAATACCTCAAAGCAGTTTCTGCTTTGCTATGCGTGTCAAAGTGGGAAGATAGTAGATATCGGTTGTACTTTACTCGAAAAGGAAAGCAGGAACGCTGCGCTGTAAGCGGCAACAAAGCAACGCCAACAGGTTGCGTTCGGTTGCGTACTTTCCAACTACCGCCGATGCTACCGACTTCGATTCGAGACTGACAAGCTAGGGGCTAGGCGCTTGCGGATAGGGGCAGGGGCAGGGGCCCAACACGGGCAGGGGCAGGGGGTAGGGGGCAGGGGCGAGGGCGCAGCGACAGGGACTCTGGCTTTCGATCAAGCCGATCAAGTCAGACCGCTAGACCCGATAGAGCTGCTGCTGTTCTGCTACGTGCTACATATAGCGCTCTCACAGTTCCCTACGTTCTCTCATCCGGCTACCGTGTGTTAGCTAGCTTAAACATCTTCCACCGGCACTAGATAGTCTCCTCCTCGCTCTGACCGGCTCCCACGACAGTTCACCACACAGTCTCAGATCTGACTGATTCTGACTTGCTCCGACTGCTGATCCGATGAGCTAGCCTGAGAGCGAATCGGCCTTTACACACATATATATACTGTCGTAGAGCTCGCAGCTGGCCCTGGCCGTCTATGTCTAGATAGTAGATACGCCGTATATACCCGTCCCTCTCTACATATATAGACGTATATACTATTTTTACACAATTGTACATGTATGTACACACACACACACACACACACACACACAAATTCTATTTACTTGACTTATTCAGGTAACGCGCAGCGAGTGCAATATGGTGAGAGCAGAAAACCAATAGAACTCCATATCTACATACATTATATGTACAATACACACACATATTTCTTTCCGCAAATAAAAGCAGAATCAGAAATGCTTTGTCAACTTTGCGCTATAATGCCGATTATACTGTCAAATCTGTTATAAGACTCTTATCGCCAGGAGGAAGCATATATTGCCGGCACACTTTGCAGCATACCATGTAAATATATATAGATGCGTTGGCGACCACAATTCACTATATAGTATACGTAGGTACAGATAATAAAACTTATTTTATTAGTGTATGGGTGTAAATAAGTTAACTATGTACGTATACGCATGTATTATACTTGGGGAATCCTATTGATGGTTGCTACGGCGCTAGTAGGGCTTCTTCGGGAAAGCAGCACATGCAAATATATAAAGTGCAGCAGGCAACGCAGTTAATACGCTTTTAGGTTTAATTTCTTAATACTAAGATTTACAATCTAAAATGGTACATTGTTGTCTTGTTCGGAATCACTAACTATAGATTCCAAATAATTGTAGTGAGTGCCGTTCTCTTCAGGTCCCGCAGACTCTTCATAGTAAGAAGATTTCTTAAGTCCATTTACGAGCGGTATAGGTTTATTTTCTCGTGCGGATTTTTCAATCTGTCTGACTAGAGTCACATCACGAGTTGATGATACGAAACTGGTAACACTGCAATTCTTCTCACTGCCCAATCTTCCAGTTCTTCCGCATCTATATAAATATATACATATACACAAATATAACTAACTTGAAAAGCAACAATTCTTGGAGAGATTAGTCTTTTCTGTACAATAGAACTGATTGCCAACCTATGTACATAATCTGCTGTATCCAGAGGAAAATCGTAATTTAACACATGTTTCACCATTGTAGTATCCAAGCCTCTAGAACCTGCATTGGTTGTCGATAAAATTCTTGTTTCACTGGACAAAAACTTTCTGTAAATACCACGACGTTCGATAAGTGGCATTGCACCATTAATGCGCACGACATTAATAGAAGCTGCCTCCAGGAAGATTTTCAGCCAATCACACGTACGATTCTCGTTACTGAAAATTATCACATGTTTCTTTTCCGAAAGTTTCGGTTTTATATACTTTAGTAACTCAGCTGGTTTTTGCCCTGGGCCGACTCTGAGAAACTTTTGGGGGACGCTGATACGATGCAAATTTTCCGTAGCGAGAACGCGTATGCTGTCCACCTGAAACGTAAGGCAAGTTGCTGCAACATGAAATTCATGATCTAGTACTTGTGCCTCTACAAGCAGATAAATTCTGGAAGCTTACGTTTACTAGTTCATTTAACACTTCTGACATTCTTCGGGGCATCGTCGCCGAAGCTAGGGTGACTTGCACACCTTCAGCAGGTGGATCGCCAAATTTGACGCTCCCATTATTCCGATTAAACTGCTTCAACTGTTAATAGGCATAGATGTGATGGTAGAGTTCAAAGAAAAGTATTGCCTGAGTATGTCTCTATATACTTGTATGTACATACCACCATTCTTTGAAGAAAAGATCGAACTTTGAACTGAAAAGTTTCATGAAAAAGTGCATCGGCTTCATCCAGAATAACGTGACGCACAAGGTCCAGCTTATAGACATGAACGCCGACTAGTTTGCTAACTAGGCCAAAAGAGCCAACAAGAATGTCTACATTATCCACTGGTGGATGGTTCAGTAAATCTTTCCCTCTTCTGTTAGTAATAGTCTTAACTGATATTCCCAAGTCAGCCGAGAACGTGCATGCCTCTGCCTACACAATAAGACCAGCATATGCATATTTGACATTATTCTGGCAATGACATTATTAGCTGAATTGGCAGCAGCTAGTTCAGTGGAACTTACACCAATTTGTTCGGCCAGTTCCCTAGTTGGAGCAATAATTAACGCATAAGGCGAATTGAACTTGTTGTCAATGTCTGACAACTTTTTCCAATTGGAAACTTGTTGGATTAAAGGTAAGAGATAAGCAAGTGTCTTCCCGCAACCAGTCTCTGCTGCCAGTAATGAATTGAAACCATCCAGGATATGTGGAACTGCAAGTTTTTGAATCATAGTCGGCTTCTTGATATTGATATCTTCCAGTTTTCTGATAATGCCTGAATTCAAGGGAAAATCAGAAAACTTGTCACTTTCCAACGAATGATCAGACTTGTATTCATTCTGAAAGCAAAGATTTTATAGTATTTGCAAATATCTGTGTAAACTGAAAGCTTCGAAGGTATACATTAGGTAAAGGATGTATCAGAAAATAGTCGCCCTTTGATTTTATGCTTGTCCATCCATTGCTGACCAAGCTTGCTCGTCCGTCTTTCTGATATTTATCACCTAGGTAAAAATTCAGCTCCTTCCTTTTGCTTGTGATTATTGGAACTTTATTGATGTTCTCCAGTCCCTTTGATAGTTTCAGTTCCATGGGCATCAAAGCATGGTAAACCGGGCCGCTTGCCTCTATAAGCCTCTATACAGAATAAGAAATCAGCCCCATAAATAGAGTTGGCACCAACTGACATTTGCATCCCTACTTACTGAATGATTTTTTAGATGATTTCCAAACTTTCTTATTCGTTCAAGGTTCAAGTTACAGGAACGTAGACTCATCATTTTGGCATTGACGTCTCTCACTATACTAGTTGAAAAATGAAATGTAAAATGCCTGTCTATTTACTTGAAAGGCCCTATTGCCACATTGGGGCATTTCTCGCAGATGTTGCCATAGAATATGCAGAAACTGACTGAAAACTGGCCATAGTACTGGCTGGTACATGTGCTTCATGTGATCCAATGGTGGTCCAATGTGGGCCGATATGGTCCATGCACTAGTGCCCAGTGCAGTCGTGCTCTACGGGACATCCGTATAGTGGTGCCCCCTACATATTCAAAACATGGGGGACTCGCAGTCAGGGAGAGATTGTATTAAGTAAGTAAGTAGTACTTATGTATACCTCTGTGCGAGCGTGCGTTTACTATCATTTTCGGCATGCTACTTGGCCCTCGGCCTTACAATAAAAACAGATAGGCCCAATAACGTATGTGTGTGGCTCACGGAGGCACATACATGCATATGTATATGTTCGAAAAACTTGAAATGATGCGAAAAACTATATGATATGCTTAAGGATTGTTGCATTTATGTAAGTGTGTTCGTCTATATAATACACACCATAGTATATATGCTATACGGATAGCCGCGCCCGCTATAATAGAGCGGAGCACTATTTTCTTATAACTGAAATTTGGTCAATAACGCCAAGGCGGCGTATTGTGGTTGCCAAGTAGTTGCGAAGCCAGGTTCAATAGGACGTATCTATATCCTCTGTGTGTATGTAGATACAGTATAGCCATGTGCTACATTAGGTAAGGGAAGCCGCAGCGGGAGCAGGAGTAGGCTATATAGTGATATACATATGTATAGCCCCAGCGGTATAACGGCGTTGGACGCCCGTTATTTAGTTCGCTCTTTTACTCCTTGAACCACGACACTTCGTGAACCACGGCAACGCCTTTCAGACCGGCGCTATAATTACAGAGAAAATCGTCTGATTTTGGCACCGTTGTTTGAACACGTATCTGCTGATATTCAAGATATACATAGAGCAGGCACGCGCACGCACACGCACACGCAGACATGCCGGATTTGAGCAGCGAGGATGAAAGTAATAATGAGGAAGGAAAAGCAACAAAGAAATTACAAGAAAGCGCTAAGAAAGGAGAGAAGCTTTTCGAAGAAATGCGCATCACATCGCCGCACAAGGTTTATCTTTATTCATTTTGAACTTGCTTGAGCAGAGCTGACTTGTGCCAAAAGTTGAAGGTGCATATATATGTATGTATAGTACATAGATATATAGTGCATACTTGTTCTGATCATTCGCACGGACTTGTTTATCTCTTCTCACATCACTTCACTTCCTTATATACTTTTCAGAGTTTTCAGCTACCACTTTCACGCACTTTCTTAATTAATGCTAACTACATATACACACTATATATTAATTGTTTGCCATCGAGTGTAATAATAAGGCTGTTTTTTCAATGTTGCCTCTAATTTTGCTTTCGAGTTTGCTGGCAATATAGAGGCGTTTGTTGCCATAGTATTGTCGTAAAATCGATATGCGTACGCAATGACTATAGTAACTTGTTTTCCCTCACAATCGGATCCTGTTTCTCTAAGATATTTGTATACATACATACTTTTCTAAGGGAGCTTGTACCCATTGCAGATACTTTCCGAAAATGTGATGGCCCATGATCGCCTGATTGCGTTAAGGAGCGAGTTAGCTGCTGTCGAGTATAAGCGCGACAGGTTGATGGCAGAGGTATATCGCCTAGAGTGGATCGTTTCTAGAATACATAGTAGACATACCATACACAACCACCCACATGCGCTCGCGCTCGCGCACGCGCACGCGCACGTGTACACGCACACACGTATGCAGATAATATTAATATTGATTGCTGCCTCGTTCAAAGAGCGTAACTACATGACGATGAAGGTATCTCGTTTATTTATTAGATATCCTTGTCTCTATGTTGTCTAGCTGCAGGAAATGATGAGTTTACTGAGAACTCGAGAGGAAAAGCTGGTCGATTTGCAAGGGGAAATTGATCAACTTCGGGAGCAAGCGGCTAGACAAAATTCCATTACGTCAAGCCTGAAAAATCGGATACAGGTATTGCTGTATGTTATTCTCTATCTGCATCCGTGGATTGAGACTACGAGAGATAGATGCGTCTGCATACCTAGGTGCATAGACGTATACTATGTCAATGGTAATGAGCTCTGCTTTCTTCTTTCTATACATATGTTTTTGGCATACGTGGGCGCGCGATTGCGGATGCGAAAAATCAAACCTGCCCATGACACTATCATTTTATTGGCAACGAGCGATTCGCCAGGATTTGGAAGGCAGGGAGAGAAATCTTTACGCAGTTCAAGGTCGTCGAG
Organism: Ectemnius lituratus; assembly: GCA_910593735.2. Classification (NCBI taxonomy): domain Eukaryota; kingdom Metazoa; phylum Arthropoda; class Insecta; order Hymenoptera; family Crabronidae; genus Ectemnius; species Ectemnius lituratus. Next base: position 29,398 of record OU343036.1, on the reverse strand, counting down.
AACTTACAGTGCAGAGTTTAGAGCGGGATTTGAAGTATCAGGAAGGGAAGGCTCGAGAATACGGGCAGAGAATTCGCCAGCTCGAGCAGAATATTGGCGAGGAAATGCAGATGAAGGAACGGGCGTTTTTAAATTTGCAGGTTTTCCTTCTTATTTCTAGCTTCACTGGCGGCTTCGGCCCGCACACGCACACGCACACGCACACGCACACGCACACGCACACACACACACACACACACTTTCTACATAGAGCTTGGAATATTTTTGCCGCTTAAAGGAATTCGCATGCAGATTGGCCCACGCACTGGATGTGGAATTTTGCGAGAACACCTATCGCACACCTGACCTCCTCATACACAAGGCCGACGAACTGGTGCAAGATGTCACCCGATTGCGAACTAAAAGCACCACCATCGAGGCTGAACTAAGCAGCATACAGCATGACTTTCGAGGCTGCAAGGATAGCTTGGAACGTAGCCTTGTTGAGAAAGAGCAACTGCATCGACAATTGTCCGGCCAATCGCTTGAGCTGGAACGTATTCGCGAGGTATCTATGTACATACTTAGTAGTTAGTTATATTTTCTTACATATCTACATACATACGGACGTACCAGTTCACTGACTGCTCCGTCCTTGTCTCCCTCCTTCATTCGCCCCGATTAGGACAAGGAGAGCCTCGGACTGCAAAACAAGCTCGTGGAGAAAGAACTGACTGATTATAAAGAGAAATTGCTTAATGCTAACCGAAGTATAAGCAGCCTAATGGATAATTTATCGAGCCAGGAGACAGTGATATCGGAATTACGAGGTGAATGAAGCGGGAACGATTTGAGATCGAAATTCGAAGAAAATTTCGATTGATCGAAATTGATTAAATTTTAGAAGAGGTGAGGTGCCGCGAGGCGATGCTGCAGCAAGCGCAAAACGAAAGCCGGCAATTGCTCGATTCGTTAGCAGTACTCGTTGGGGGAGCAGACAGTTTCGTCGCGTCCGAGGAAAATGCTATAAAGGAGCGCATTAAGGAAATTCTGTCTGAAAAGAAGGACCAAGCACTAGTAAGATAGTCTCTACATAGGTATACACTTTGATGTATGCAACTACGTAGTATAGTACTGAGATGGATATGTAGATACACATCTTTCTATACAATATGCATAAGAGAGCGCTTATTGAAACACCTGCCCCACCACCACCCCCTTACTTTTGTACACACCAGAAAATGGAGCAATTGCGAGAAAGAGTCAACGCTTCAAACGAGTCAGCCAATCGGCAAAGTGAACACGTTGAAGCAAGTAGGGCCAAGATTCGTGCTCTCGAGGAGGTCTCCTCAACATTGGAGGTGAAGGCCCGCAAGCTAGAGTCGGAGCTAGCCAGTTGTCAATTCTCCAAAGAGTCGCTACGAAGAGATAGACAAACGGTAATCACGGAATTTTATTGAAATAGCCTTTGGGCGGTTCGGCGGATTTCTTACATTAGAGGGTTCATTCGTACCACTTGCTGCTTCATTTCTTTGGAATTGCTCTTCTTTTAGTTAACTTGCTTCCTTGACCGACTGGCTAAAGCAATGCAAATAGAGGAACTGTCGCAAGACGTAGGCCTTGATCTCCAAATGGAATCTATCCTGCTAAGAGCAGGACAAATGGCTAGGCTTGAAACGGACAAGCTGGTCGATAAGGTATGTTTCTGATTCGCTGACTCTTCGCTATCCGGATAGCAGAAACACAGTAAGATCCAATGCATAATAATGCATAAGCACAGCGTAAAACTGGCCGGCTCCCTCTAATCAGTCTAATCGGTCCGCTCCTATCCTGCCAACCCTTTCTCCTTTCTCCTTTCTCCTTTCTCCTTTGGACCCTCGTCTCTCAGACGTCAGTTGTTTATCAGTTACAACGCCGAGTGAAAACGCTCCGAGAACAGCTTCAACGTAGGGACTTCCACTTAGACTTACTTCGGAGGAAACTCTCACTTCAAGAGGATAGTGTTAGAATGAAGTCACTATTGCAGAGCGAGAGGGATGAAGCAAATTCCCGGTAGGAACGACATCTCACACCCCCCCCCCCCCCCCCCCCACTCGCCACCACCATGGCGATCTGCCGATCCAATCCTTATCTGTTCAAATCGTTTAGACTGAAGAAGATGGTAAAGGATATGGAACGCATACGAAATCAGCTTGCTGACGAGAAAGTACGAAATCGTGAACTGAGCACTCAGCTAACGGAAGCGGCGGATCACAAAGTGAGTATAGATCTCCACTTGGTCGCTATATCTTTGGATGGAATTCGACTCGTTTTAAATCCCATGATGTTGCGAGCGTGCAAGTTTAGGGCGAATCGTTCTAATGAAATAGATCACTGGACTGGAGCGCGCACGTAAAATCGAAGACTTGCAGAAGCGACTGGTCGAGAGTGAAATGTTGCGCACAAGAAGCAATAGGAAGATTTCTATGTTGAAGGATGAAATGAGGTCGACCACCGAGACTGTTGAACAGGAGAGGTCTATAAACGATCACACGTCACAGCTGCTCAGGGACGAGCTCGTCCAAGCTAAGCAGAACCTATCCGAACTCTCTAGAAGAGAATCCCAAGTAAACGCTTGCCGGATGCGATGACCATCTACTTCGACTATAGAGTCGCTCACTCAGTACCTATTCATACTGCTACCGCAATGCTCTAGTTGCAGGGCTTTCGACTCTCGGTGGCGAAGCTGCTATCGGAACCAATCTGTACGCCGGATTACGAAATCATTTCACGACTCCAAAAGATGGTTGCCGCACATCGTGATTTGACAATGCTATCGCGTAGATACGAGGAACCATTGGAAACTAGTCCCTCGAGGTGCACCAGGTACTAGATGCTACATACCCCAGGCTATGTCTTACTATCCTCTCGTTTGCCATCCTCCCCCTCTCGCTATCCCGAGTTCTTTCATCCAGCAACAATCTGTTTGCCTGACTTTTTCCAATCCGCTTTCTCTTCTAGTATTCATCCTGGTGTTCATCCGCCCAGATCACCAGGATCTCGATGCACTCGCTACGAAGATAGTGGTTTCGCTGACCCCCCTGATCTCCATGAGATCGATCTACACGACGATTATAACAAGAGACCAGTCCGGAGTAGTCTGTTGCCTTGAACACCGGGAGAACTCTTCCTATCCTACCTACTTAGCCCAACTTTTATTTAGCTAACTCGAGAACATTTTCACAGAATCGATACCCCGCTGATCGAGCGTTGCGGTCCATGCGGTCACTCACAGATTTCCCCTTATCGAAATATTATCGCGCTCTTGCTCACAAGATCAGCGTGTCTTTCGTCACTCAAATTGCTTACAATGAAGGTCGATTGGCCAACAGCGCTACGCCTCACGTAAGTACAGGGAAGTAACAGTTACTGGTATAGATAATTAAACGCGAGTTGCGCTAAAAAGGATTCAACGAATCAGAGTATCGCAGTTAGAGCCGATCGTCTGCTAGCAAAACTGCTGTGTCTGCCGCTTGTCACACGCTATGCGCCACTCTGCTCGCTCGCATCGTCTTTATCGAGTGTTGAGCTATAGCGCCTCTCTGCACTCCCGCATGCCACAAATGTAACCCGCGTCGGCGGTGAATCATTCTTACTGGGAGAATCCTATGGATTTCCCTTAATCTTCATCTTCTTACAGCTGTATCTGCTGTATCGGTATCCCCACCCCCTTGCCGCTGTCTTGAGCCTCGAGTCTTATTGTTAGGCCCGAGCTTGAGACTTCAAGTTGCTAGGCTACTCTCTATAAAGCAATAATAGTTGAGCCGCGTAAATCTTGTCTTGATTCTATACTTGTCAGACTTCCTAATGCCACCGAGTATTCGCGATATTCGCGAGCATTCTTCCCATAGAGTAGGAACACTGCAGTTTAACTCCTCGCATTCTACTTCTAATTCTTTTCCGGTTTATTAAGGGAATTGTATGGGTACATTGTATGGTTGTTGCGTGTATTCTGTCTAAAGAAGGAGACCGGATACTTTCCACTCCATTCCTGTCATGCTCCTCCAGTTGTTGGCACAGTATGTACAATAGTAGTATCCATACAATGAACTTGTTGGCCGGCTTCGTATTCGATTATCCATACCGCGAGGGATGAAATGGAATGTTAGGTGCCTGCTGCTGTGGGATGGATATGCCAGCGGTAGTAACATTACACGGCAGTTCAATTGGACGGGTACAACTGACTCATCCTTCCTGCAACTCCGCCTCGTACTTACTCGGCATGTACATCTCTCCCGGGTGATAATATTATGTGACATCGAGCGCCCAGGTCCGAAAACCTTAAAAATTTCTCTCCCGCCATCGGCATCGGCATCGTTCACTACTCCCTGATGAGTGGCGATTGTCCGGGCAGCTGCGCATTCTACCAGAATGCACGCACTAACCAGGACCAGGCAAGTCGTGAGTTTCATTGCCAAACAAATGACAGTCGATGAGTTTTGCGCAAGCATCCGATCAATCCAATCCCTCTTACCGCCTTTCCCGAAAGAATTTCACTTTGACAATGATATCGTCATGGTACTATGTAGTAGTACACGCGTATAGCACTACAATCCGATGCATGTCGCCAGCTCTTCTTATTACCTTCGATCGTGCATCGAAGGCATAGCTCGTGCCTTCTAACTTCCGACAGCCTGATCGAATTCGTGTCGTCCGTGCCTACATACCGAGATATGTCGCACACACTGGCACACACACTCGCACACACACTATTTAGTCGTCCCATTTTCGATGCGCGGAAGTCAGATAAGACGGTAATATACGTATGTACTACGCACTGAAATTATCGTCTGGTACGTGCCTGGTAATTGAATTCTTTTAAAGCCGGTCAAAGCCGCTTGCTGCTCTATCGCAAACTCGCACTCGGCAGGCTTCTACACTCTAGAGGGTGATTGCTGATCTGCAGGATGATTCTAGTAGGTACTCCCTGTCAGCGTGTCGTCCGCAAGCCTCTTCGGCTCGGATCGGAAAGCGTTCATAGCTCTCCGAGATTATCTGTCCATTGTGTATGTAATTGTTCCTATTCTCGCATCTACGCACGCCCAAGTACACACTGATGTAGAAAAGCGTGATTGGCCGATTCAGTGGAGGAATGATTTTTGTTTGTCGGGACGTTGCATTATTCTGCGAAGATCTCAAGCGACCCGTCGAGTAGAGAGATTCTAACGAAAGCGTCACACCGCACCGGGCCGTTACAATTTTTTATACTATCTGGTAGCTGGATAGATATAGTATGTGCATATGTGGCATCTACTAGAGAACAACCGTACGATATACGCAGGTGGTATACCATCTATGCAGATATGTAGCATATATGTATCTATGTAAATAAGTATTATATTTGTGTCCGGCTACCTGGTCGGTTAGGTCGATTCTAGATGATTGGATCGTGCTAGTATACATATGTAGAAAATCTTAGTCAGACTGGAAGTCGTGCTGTCGCAACTTGCTTATCACAGATGGGCACGCGCATATCGCTTTCGGGAAATATGATAAGTGTGTTTCTCTGATGTTGCTGCAAGGGACTGGGAAAGCTTTAGGGATTGCCACGATAATCAGGAGACTCGGTAGAGTCTCGCTCTAAATAGTAGTAGCGCGTGGCAGCGAGACAGTCGGGGATTACTTTTATCCAGAGTGCAGATAGCATCGATCGAAGCTCTCCGTCAAGATAAGCGAAATGCATCGCTCGATTCTCCTTGATAACTGTTGGTCAACCAAATGCGCCTATTCAGAGTTGTTGGAGCTGCGGTACATTCATCTTCGTCAATTCTTCCCCTGCAGTTCTGTACAATCGTCCTAACATGGCAGCAATACTTCTTCGAGTTCTTCACATTTTTTTGCTCATCCTTCTGATACACGCCAATTCAGGTAAAGCTTTTCCTACATCGCTATATCTTCTAATACATGTATAGATGCAAGCCAATTGGTAATTGACCAGTAAATACATATAGTACACCTCTGAGTGGTGGCCGTCGACTACCTTCCTTCTCGAGCCCTTGTAACTTGCTCAACCACTTTGCTTTTTCCATTAGCGAAAGCTCTGCAGTGTTATAAGTGCGTAAGTGCCGGCAATGAGAGTTGTAAGAAGGAGCCAGGCGCCAAGTATCTAACTGTTTGCGATGAGTCGGTCTCGGGCAGTGAATCAAGCACGAGTACAAGTGCCTCCCCGCCGTCTAGCAGCGGATCAGGCTCGAGTACGGCATCGAGCAGTGAATCAAGCTCGAGTGCTTCCCCATCATCCAGCAACGGAGCAAGCTTAAGCACGACGTCGACCATGGAATCAAGTTCGAGTGCTTCCTCACTATCTAGCAGCGAACCAAGTTCAAGCACAGCATCCAGCACAGAAACGAGTACGAGTGCATCGGCCGTGACGAGGAATCCACCTCCGCGACATGAATCAAGGCAGATCAGGAGCCTTTTGCTAAACCGGTTTGAGGGGCTACGCCAATCTGAACAAGCGTACTATTGCTTTATGCATACCTATGAAGGTGAGAGCGAAAGATCACTTATCTCAAAACAACGACACATGACTGTAAATATTTAACGCCGGCTTGTACCAACTTTCAGAGGGTGAAACAGAAGTGGTGCAAAGAGGTTGTACAACGAAACGAAATTACTGCCAGGAGCAGGAAAAAAAGGCCTCCTGTGAGATATGCCAGACCGATGAGTGTAACTCGGCAGCAAATTCGGGATTCATGCCTCTTTTGCTAGTTTTTGCAGCCGCTGCAACTATCTTGCGATAATTTACAAGTTCAATGCACTCATAATTTTCACCTCAAAATACCCGACATCTTATTAGACTACATAATACTATTATTCTTATGAAATAAATTGCTCTTATTCAATCATAATGCAACAATTGTTTGTCATCTTCACTCTATCACGGTAGATAGAGTACCACAAGCCATCAGATCTATCCACTTACATTTGTGTTATACATGCATATGTATAGGGTGGAGGTTCTCGGCTCCGTTACTGGTAACAGAAAGTTCTGCGCGGGAAGTGAGCACTGTACATTCGACTGAGTATACATAGTATAGTATGTACAGGGTGATTCACTTGCCTTTGAATCGCCAATGGTGGATATACGTTGTTGAAAATGGTATGATTATACGGTGTTGAGTAATTTTAATATAAAGAAGTATTTACCGAGTCCTTTCCACACATTGACATTTATTTATAATATCAAATTGTACCAATAATAGAAATAATTGGAACTCGAGTGTGAAGGAGATGATTAAAAGGCAAGTGACTCACCTTGTACATTGTATAGATAGACATAGACACAGTAAGTGGATGGTCGGGTTAATAGGCATCCCCGTTGAAGGTTACAGCAAGCATATACGAGAGAGGGAGGGATAGTACGGTGAGGGTCGGACCGGCATGGCAGGACGAGTGGTTGGATGGGTGCAGATGGGTGCTGGTACACACTCAACAACTACATAATTGATTGCGTCGCGATTCTCCCGCACTGCGTTGGCTCAAAGTGTGTCTAGTCATCGGTGTAAGCTTTAGCGTCCTGCAACCCATCCGCATTCCGCAGTTGCCGTGGTCCCCACCTTGCATTCCTGCTCATTGATTCTGGTACTCGAATAATTCGAAAGCTTCTTCTTATTCCCGGACACTTTACATCTCCCAATGCCAGTCTCGGCTACGGTCCCGGCTGGCCTCGGCTAGTCTCGGCTACGCCACGCCTTCAGCCTCTGTCCTCGGGCACTCTCGGCTCGGTTCGCTCTCGCCGGCTCCGTTTGCTTCGCGTTCAAACTTCATACACGTATGTACATACTTACATACTATGTGCAGCGTAGTGCACGTATTATAGCAGCAGATCGGTCGTGCGGTCGTATCTAGCTTCGGCAAGCTTCGCTGGGAAACTACGAACTGGTACGAACGGCAGCTGGCTGGCGCAGAGCATAGAACTCCCCCCTAACGTCAAAGGTACAACACGGAGAGCAGGCAACTTTCCAGTCTCGTGTTCGGACGTTCGGAGCCCGGAGCCCGGAGCCCGGAGCGCCGAGCCTCGAACCACGAACCACGAACGGCGAGCTCCTCGAGCTCCCGATCCCCGATCCAACCCGAAGCCCGACTCTTCAAGCCTCGAGACCGAGGCTGTTCCATCCGCTCCATCCATCCACTCGATACACAGTTGAGCTTGAGTCTCAGGTTGGGCATGTGCGCTCGTCTCTTCTGCGGCGTACCTGTGTATAGTCTATGTCTACATGCAATAGTCAGAAGTGGATTTCACCTCAGTTAGACGATACATAAGCCAAGTCTATGGATTACGATCAAGGATTTTGGAGGCCATGTAGTGAGAACTGAGCGTGAATTCAGTGCGAATATTTTGTGAACTTGTGTGAAATCGGTCCATAGTATATTCCTCGAGGTCGAAATAGTTATAAAATTCTTTAGAAATTCTCTACCGAAATGAAACATTCTTTCATGGGATCAAATGTGAAGTTAGATGGACTTTTCTTTACTTGTGTAAGCCACTGTATTGCGAAGCTTATTTGATCGCGAACGATTCCACTTGCTTGAGAGTTTTGGTGCCCTTCCCATTGTCAGTGCTGACCAAGGACAATATAGCGCGAGTAGGATACGTGCTTTTAGTGAAATGCGCCGGTAGAGATACAAGTACATACATCACTAATTTCCCTTGCGTGCGTCATCCTAGGTACTTGATGTGCGATTGTTAAAAGGGTGGGTATCAATAGCACTAATTTCTATATCACTTCAACCAATGCTTGCCCTTCTCTGTTCTCTGCAAAAACATCCTCAGATTTTCCATTTCTTCGCTTTTAGTGCACCGCGAAGCACAATTGATTTTCCTGTGCTTTTTGTAACACTTTTAAATACACAAATCACGCGACTACAATACTTGTGGTATTGTTTGGCATTTCGGATGAATTTTATCCTATGTGAACTACCCTTTTTATTTAGCTCCAGTCCCTTTCACAGGAGGGGGACCAAGATCTATTTGACCTCTCCGACCCTTCGGAACTGCGAACTCTGAGACTCCGTGCAGTTTAGGTCCAGAATTTGCCCAATTCAGAGTAAATTGGGACTTGAGTTCTGGATCGAGGCGGGGCTTTCTTGAAGATTCCCGACGTACCCACTGAATATGTGTGAGGCTGTGCCGTTCCCATACACGCGTACACATACTATTTAAGGTAGTTGTACCAAAAAACAGTTTTCTACAGATTTTGTTTAAACTTTGACAGAACAATCTTTATAAGGTTCTACAACTGTTGACCGAATTTTATTGGCTCAGGACCACGTCGTTCCTGAGATAATGGATTTCGAAATTGACACTTTTCATACGTGCGACGCGGCCAAAACCCGACAGTTAGTCATTAGCAATTTTAACGGCTTAACTTTTCTAAAGAATCCTATAAAAGAAAATTAAATCAAAAATTTTCGATTTTTCGAAGGCTCTCGGACTTTGACGAATGCTTGATTTTTCGATTGTTTGTGTATCAAAACGAAAAGAAAACATGAAACCAGTGGCAGAAATGCCGGAATTGTACCGAAAACACATAGAAAACTGATCTTGAATAATCAACTTCGCTTGATTTAGACGGGTTTTTCCCATGTTTTCAAGTCTTCCCGACATTTTCCGGGGCTGTAATTTGGTAGAGAATGTTTTCTTGTATCAAGGAAGAAGTGATATAAATTCCAGAGTCCTAGCTCAAAATTCATTTTTTCGCAAATTTTTCCATATGTACCCCTTCACAAATTTTCGATTTTTCGAAGGTTCTCGGACTTTGACGAACGCTTGATTTTTCGATTGTTTGTGTATCAAAACGAAAAGAAAACATGAAACCAGTGGGAGAAATGCCGGAATTGTATCGAAAACACATGGAAAACCGATCTTGAATAATTAATTTTTGTGGTTTTTCCCATGTTTTTCATACTTCCCGACATTTTCCGGGGCTGAAATTTGGTGGGGAACGTTTTCTTGCATCAAGGAAGAAGTGATATAAATTCCAGAGCCCTAGCTCAAAATTCATTTTTTCCCAAATTTCTGAAGGGGACATTATTGACAAAAATTTAGCTCACTGGCAGTATGCAAAGCGAAGTTACCAGTTCCTTCGGTCAACGGTTGACTTTTGAATGATACAGTTCTGATAGAGCTACTTTAATGCTGTGATCCTCAGCCGCAGTAGCTACACATTTCATTTAATAAATATGTCAGTAAAAACTGAGATAATAGTGGATTTCTCTTTTTATTCTTTTCTACATACGTGTATAAGAGTGTAGCTATCTAATGACACTAGCAGTAGGCAGGGGACGGGGGTCGGTCCTTCTTTCTTTGTTGTTTTCGGTTTTGTCGGAATCTGGAGTCGAGCACTTGAAGGAAATAAGAAAAACAAGGAAAGTAGCAGAGACGAAAATGATTTGACAAAAGATTACTGTGTCGAGTCTTTAAACTGGGTTGTCATCAGTTACGCAGAAATGGGATCAGTGTGACAGGTTGACACCAAATACCATCATGTATACATACGTATTTAAATAAATGCCCCCTTTTTTGTGTATGATTACTCCCTGTCATAGACCGTCATGTGAAAAAACTAATATTGTAGTAACAGGCAGATAATGAATTTCCTTTGGTAAAAAAGAAGTTTAATTTTCTTGTTGGGTGTGTTTCCTATGTATGGAAATGCGTACGCTCTTCCATAATTGAAGTGGATGGCGAAGACTATTGTGTGATCCTAGCACACCGACACCGGCACCGTGGGACTTTGAGGCTTTGTATCACGCTCTCATTCGCATTATCCTCTCAAGATCAGTCTCGGCCCCCGCTGCCCCGACGGCGACTCACTAACCACCAGCCCCACCCCCCGTGCCGCTCACTCACACACACACACGTGTATGAACACATATGCCGGTTACTTGCTTGCTCCTGGTTCATCGACCGCTTCTTCCTTTCGTCTGATGTCGCCAGCCCTGCCTCTCCCGCCACCCGTCGCCCGTCTCTGCCGGATCTCTGTGAGAAGGTGATGCGCCTTCGCGTTGTTGCTTCACTGTAAGTTGATGATTTCCATTATGACGATCGATAAAACAATGAGAATTCATATTCCATGTGTGTGCGTTGTGCCTAGCACATGGCGTTCACAATAGTGCACACAAAAATAGGGATTAGTAACTATTATCTGGATGAATAAGACCAAGTTTTCTCATGGTCCGTGTCCAATTGTTCGAAAGACGCTACTTCATCTTAGTATTTATTTTTGACACGATCTTATCTCTTTTATCCGACTTTTCTAGCTGACGTCTAATATACTGTATGTAAATCGTAGCTATTTAAGTAGCAGTTACTTGGTGTATCCGATTTTTCTACCAGCTTCCCATGCCACATAAGCGCATGTACATATGTATTTTATCAAACTTTCCAAGTTGGAATTGTTCATTTGTCTCTATTCTGGTGGGATGCGGTGCATGTCATAAGGTAAGAAACAAGGTATAGTAGTGTTACGGTGCGGCATGGCGTGGCGTGGTGGGGCGTCGCAAGGCGATGGTTCCTGGAAGAATGGACGTTCCTCAGACAGCCTTTTTACGATTTGCAATGCTTTTCGCGCAGAATTACGTTTGCCTCGCTAATGCATGATCCGCTGATGACTAAGAGACAGTCTGACCACGAGCCTGATGCTCAATTGCGATTACTCATCACAGCGTGAGCAACAACGTGAGCAACAACGTGAGCAACTTCGCCGAGGACATCCGCATCCTACTAATGAATAGATAGGCATCAGAATACGGTTGTATGTTACACATCGTAAATATCTACTCCAGCCATACTATGTGCTATACCTTATCGCAGAATACGTACAAAAGAAGTTGTAATTTATTGTTGTTTGATCTCTTATTCTCACTTGCGACAACACTAATTCTAGATTTTACGAAAAGATTGAGAGGGAGAGGGAGAAGATTAATTGGTGTTTCGTCACTGTTCAATGTTTCAGGCGAGAAAGATGAACGAGCAGATATTGAGTAACTCTTGCCCAGCTTTGGAATCAAATTGTTCGTTACACAGCTCCGCGTATTGCAGTGAGTACACGGTGATGAGGGATAATTGTCGAAGGCGGCTATCTTCCACGGGGGAAGCGGACACATCGGTTACTTCAAGCTACGAGGGTGGTAGCGATAGTTCGGAGAACAGCGATGAGTCCCGTCTCGAACTTGTTAGCCAGACAGAGCGCGAACAACTCGAGACTTTCTTTCGTGGCTTAAAATCACAGGTAGTTATGAACCTGACAATTACCAGCTGCTTCCCTAATTCGAAATGCAATTCCACGCACTCCTTCCATTACACGTACAATTAATTCATTGCCTAAGTAGAAAAATGGCATCTATACAGACTCGCGAGCTAAGTGGGTAGTTGTTTACAGCTATATTGACGAGTGTATGTCAACAATGATTCCATGTTACTGCATTCAGGTATTTGTCTGTGAGTCTCTAGCAAATTTGTATGTCGGCAATGCACCGCAAAATGAAGAATGGCAACTTACTTTTACGGGTATACCAGTGGTCGTTCTTGATCTTGGCGAAACACGCTCCAGATCAAAGAGACGAATTCAGATCTTACTAGCAGAACGTGGCACTTGCTTCACTCTTTGGAGAGAGACCATTGACAATCTCTCTTCCTACAAGGTGTGTATCCGCATTACTTTATCCGATTAGTAAAGATTGCTGATGGAATGTCCCAGTGGATTACGGTCGGTTCCTTAGGTATCTGGACCAGCATTTCACACGATGTGTCTCTCCTCGGATCATTCGCGCCTCGCCGGCTTAAGTTTCGACAATCTAAAGGCTGCGAATGATTTGTGGCATCATATCGAGCTGCTAGTTTCATGTCCGGAAAATATCAGCCTATCGCTACCTGGGAAAAAGAAGAAGAAATCGACGCCGCCGAGGAAAAGCATTCTGCCAGCAAAAACCAATATCAGTCAGCCATGTCAATTCCAGCATGTTATTAGCGTGGACGCGGCTGATCGTACACGCTACTTTTCTCTTCAAACGCTAGTACCGGCTATCAGAGAGACATCTAATACTCCAGAAGCAAACTTCTAACTAACTCTGGAGAGCAATCGGTGCATAAAGTCCGCCCTGGCCATTTGAGGAATACAGCCACTTTCCAGTGCAGGAACACTTTGTTATAGTATTTTTATGGGTTTTCTTGATGCTGGGCTTCGTGTATTCCAAGAGGAACTAGAAAAGTAGTATAGCAGAGTGTTCGAGAAGTACAAGATTTGGATAAGAAAGATTCTATTGCAGGTGGTATACACTACGTAGGTGTGTGTTAAGTATTTCTCTGCTGCATCCTCATGCAGTCTCAATCGATCTCCTTACCGTAGTATGTTCCACCTACATATCGACCACAAATATTCTTAATCCTTATTCTCGGATCTGAACTAGGACTTGGTCTTTTACATTTAATCTTGAGATTTCGTCTCCCCCCTCTAGAATGCTAGTCTCCCCCTTAAAAACTTGATTTGAATTTATATTCGCTCTTATTCAATCCGTGCACGCTGCAGAAGCATGCTACTTAGGTATTTGTCCGTTGGCGACCATGGGGCTAAATATTAATCCACCTCTGAGTTAATGTTATCTTTATCTATCTCTTTACACTCTTCACATAATGCTTGTTCGCTCTCTCAACGCATCCAAAAACGGAGATAGTTGCAAGCACACTGTCAAAAAGATACTAAACGATTCATTTATTTTCTTTGTTTATCCATTGCAATGTACTACTACTTACTACCTTACTAGGTAGTATCAGTCGCTCTAGTGATTAGAGCGACTGAGCCCATTCGCGCACACGCACACACGCACACACGCACACACGCACACTCGAGAACCTCATACACCGCGCGCGCGCGCGCACCCGCCCGACACATATCAGCATTACCGTCAATTCACGCGGTTCGTTCCATTGTATTGTTATATGTGTACTATGTATATGTATGTCTCTCTGTGACTGTGATATAGAAATACAAATCGTATAGAAATTCATTGGACCAGTATTATCGACCTTTCTTTCAGTCTTTTCACAAGAAGTACATTTCCGTGGTGTAATAATGTCTTATAGATAGCGTAGGACGAATTCATGTAATTACATTCATTTTTATTATTGCAAGAAGAACCGAGAGGAATGAGAAAAACTGGTCGATGGACGAGGATCAAGTCTTTCCTCCACAGCCCTCATACATATAGGCTTATCCGGTGTGAATATTCAGTCGTCCTCGGAGTCTATGCGAGATTTCCACACTCTCGCATGACTATGGATTTTGTTAATCAGTTGCTGGATAATAAGTTATAATTAAAGCTAACGTTACTTGACTGCTTGTACTATAGCGTACCAGTTTGACTAATAACTCGTACTACAAATTACTCGTATCCCCTCAAAACAATATTACGATGTAAGAAAATGCCATGCGCTAGTTTAGTCCCGTGCAATAGTTATCTTCTTCACCTAGATTTTCCAAAAGTTATATATTGGACATTGTCGGAGAAAGTCAAGTTTTCATTAAAGTCTCTAAGGTTGAAACTTGGCTTGAAAAAATGCTCTCCTAGTCAATTTCGTGGTACTGGATGCAAGAAAGAATGGTAAATCAAGGTAATCACACAGTAAAGTTTTAGGTACGCGTTGACACTGGATTCTGTTTTTTCAACGATATTTCCCATCCACTACTACTGCCTTGCCGCGAGATTTTACAGAAATATGTATACATAGAGTGTCTCTTTGTCCGTTCTACATGTAAGTACATGTACATGTACATGTACATGTTCTACAAGTACATAGTATATTCTTCCAACTATCTAGAGTTATACCTCTATAAAATAAATAATAATAATAATAATAATAATAATAATAATAATAATAATAATAATAATAATAATAATAATAAGAAGAAGAAGAAGAAGAAGAAGAAGAAGAAGAAGAAGAAGAAGAAGAAGATACCGATAGCTTTAGCTGCATGTAGACATAACTGGCACGTGAGAAATCGTGTACAACATCTGCCACCTTTAGAAAGAATAGAGAAGAAAGCTGGAAGACACGCGACCAATCTATCAACTATACTCCAACATGTTGATTGGCTTTGGTCCAACTTAGAATTGCACTGTACATACATGTTAGAACACGAACTCTAACTCACTAGAATTCGGTCTCGGATTTGCATTCGGTTATTTACGCGAGGCAAATATGCTTGCGCTTGGTGCGCACGGGATAGGAGTCAGAATCGTGTCCGCACCGGCGGCAGCGCCCCGTGCTTTCTTCCTTGCAGCTACAGGCAAAGGAGATACAAAGATTTGTCCAAGTCCACTTTCAACCAGACTGATAAGAGTGGGCGTGCCTTGCTCCAGGTAGTTGTCGGCTTTTCGGGGGTTTCCCTCGAATACTGGTTTCTCGTCCGTCGTATTGTTGACTACACCCCTCTCTGCCTTTATCGCATTTTCCCGAACTATGACGTACCGATCAAATTTCGAGAGCTTCCTCTCTCGCACTCCTTCCGCGATACTCTGTTTCTCTTGCTGCTGCACTCGATCTTCCTGGGTGCCAGTCTGCTTATTCGCATTCGGTTTGTATGTTTTTACTTTCGAATGACCTTGGATTATGAGATACATAGGGCCGCGTAAAGGTTTTGCTGGTTGCTTATAGTGCGAAAAAATCGGGTCAGTCGTCAAACTCGCAACAGTCGTTGTCCTCAGTTGTGCTTGCGCCGATCCGGACACGCGCTGCTGCTGCTGCTGCTGCTGCTGCTGATCTTGGTCAGCGGTATTCTGTGCTGCCAGGCTATTGATGCCCGATCGTACGTCGTCGTTCAAGCTTATCGGCTTTCTTTCAATGTCAGGAGAGTAGGCCTCCCTCCGCAGCTCTCCTTTTTCTTTGCTGCCATGTTCATTTGCCAGCAATTTAGCAGGCCCTTTCTTCGGGAGCCCCTCCTCACTTGGTCTGTAGTTGGCCTTGTGATGATTATTACCTAACCTTGATCCATTTACTATGCTGTTCAACTCATCGAAAGTTCCACCATTATCAGTAAAGATCGGACTTGCTGGATTGGTTTTAGCTGGTGTACTACTACCGATCGCGGCATACTGCGATTCGCGATCCGATTGCCCCGGTTTTGTCAAAAGTTGTTCCCAGGTCATCTTGGAAGGCATGCCGGATGCCGTATGGGCTGTCGTTGCCGAAAAGTGAGGCGTTCCGGGCATCGGTATTGTCATTGATACTCGCATTTCTATTGGCATTGACATGAACGTTGGTGTCAGCGGCTGACGTACCTTGATCGGTAGATGGGTCGACGGCAAGACAACCGTACCCGCTGATTGAGGGCTGAATGTCGAATGTACGCCTTCCAGAAAGGTCATCGCTCCAGGAAGATGACCCTTGAGAGAATCCATTGTTGCTGGAGGAGGTTGGTACACACCAGCAGGAGGAAAGAGCTCCTGGGGCTGGGAATGTGGATGGGGATGAGAATTAGGACGAAGATGGGTAAGCGGGTTCGAGTACCGCTGTGGATGTGCATGTGGGTGAAGTTGCGATTGTTCACCAAGTGAATACGAAAGCGACTTCGGGGGAAGGAATACATGGTTCCTTCCGGGATATTCACGCATACTCGAGAGTTGAGTTTCTCTCATGTGGGAGTGTAGGAGTGGTGGTGGTACTGCTGGTGCAACCAGTACTCTCTTGGGTGTATCGGGTACGGAGACTGAGGACGAGGCGCTATCGGAAACTTGTGCCGAGCCAGTAGCGGTGAGATTTGTTAACTGATCAACCGAATTAGACCAATGCGTCCCAATCTCGGTAGGTGTCGCGGTAGTTGTAGTGAGTTGTATATTCTTGAGAATGGCTGGCAATGTCTCATTGGAATAATTCATTGGCATTACAATGGCTAGGGATGAAGTACTTGTCTGCTCGCTTTCCATGACGCGTGATTCGTTCGAGTGTGAGTTGGCGATAATTATATGCATCTCTTCGACCGGGGCGCCGGTATGCAGTTGTTTTATGTGCTCTTGGTCAGTTGCAGTTAGCTGCTGATTGTACCATTCATCGAGGGGCAAGTGTCCGCTGTAATGATCCGATTTATTATCACTCTTTACATTGGTATCGATGCTTGGGCCAGCGGCCAGCCTTTCATTCGAAGAGGTGGCGTTTTCGGCAATCGGCGAAAACGGCGTATCTCCATTACTCATTTCTGGCCGATACTCAGTTTTCCCAACAGTGTCATTGTGCGGAATAACAACGGGATGATTAGCAGAGGGAGAGGCATCACGATCTTCGTCGTACTGATGATGATTAGTGTGGTGAGGCAGTTGTATCCGCATGATTCGATGGTCATCCGGTTTTGGAACAAGAGTCGGTCGAGCCTCGAGCCAATCGCCGGAGATGGTGTCTGATGATTCATAGATCAAACTTGACTTTTCCACCGTCACTGTATCCGGAGCTTTACTTGGTCCGACGCCGTCCACGTGACTCGGACTCGCCGAGTTGGCGAGTATGCCGGTAGGATTCCCAGGTAAGAGAAGCCCGCGAATGGAAAGCTCACCGAATTTCCCCTCGTTGGCTTCGGTCGCCTCCCCGCCAGGTATTTGAAAACGAACTGCCCCAACATCGGCCACTGAAATTGTCGGCCGCACGCGATCCTTTGGAAAAGCGGCAGCTTTCAAGCTCCCATAGCCCTTGTGGGAGGGTAAGCGCTCACTTTCCTCAAATCGAAAATCCGAAGGAAAGTTCGATAAATATGACTGATGGCTGCTCTCTGCCTTGGTTGGTTGGCTTAATTGGTGAGAGTTTGCCAATAGTCTAGTAGTTGTATGAAGCTTTCCTCCATGTTTTCCGGTATAATATGGACTGGGATAGTAACTCGCTGTGGGTTCCCTCTGAATTTTTCTCGGATTGTTGCTATACTCCCCCGGCGGCGGCAGTGAAACCAACTTGTGCTTGAACGTGCTGCTTCTGAGAATATTTGGTGGTTCCGCACCGGTGCTGCCGGTAAAGTCGGCCCTATGTTGAAGATGCTGCTCGGTCGATTTCGCCTGTTGCTTCGCTGCCGATGTCAAGTGCCCATCGATACCATCGACCAAGTTGAAATACCGTCCAGGAACTTTTGGACTAGCCTTTTTTGCAGTAACACCCAACACGAGAATGTCGCGCTTTGCGCTCGTGGATGCTTCGGTGGTTTGGGAATCCAACCAGTATTGAACATTATCAAGGACCGGCGGCACGTAATCAAAGGTCGGATTGTTCTTTAGCGGATCACCGCTACCAAGTGGCGTCCATTCCTCATAATCCATTCTCGGTGAGATCAGTCCGATGCCGGATTCCGATTTTCCGTTGTCAGCTTCTGTGAACAAAAGCCCTGTAACAGAATCTCCACCAGAAAAGCATGACATTTCCCTTGCTTCTCGCTGTGCGCATCGATACTCATTTTTCGTGCGCGCGAGAGCGGGTACGCTTACACGTACTTACATGCTTGTACGGAAAATGTTTCAATATCAAGAAGCACAAGGCTTCTCCACCACCACCAGTTAGCACTGTTTTCGATGACCCACTGACCCGGCGCGCGGCGTGGCGCGGCGTGGCGCGGCGGCAGCCGCACGCGCTCCAACGCGCTCAGCTACGAGGACTCACATCTGGCGCCCGACCAGGCACATAACTTACTCAGCTCATTACCACCTATACCAACAATCGACTATCACGGCCCGACTATTGGCTTGCTTGGCTCGAGGAATCTCCAGCCCTTGCCATTATTCCCAATCGATCTTTCGGTTCGTCCGGCTTTTGGGACGAGATCTGGTGATTTTCGCGACGCCTCGCCTCGGTCATATCTGGCTATATCTAGAGTATAATAAGTAACGCATGTCTGTGGGGGAATGAGGATAAGTGAAAAACCGCTTACCGCTTCTATTCTCCAGGGCAGCCTCACTCGAATTCACGTTGGACACTACCATTGTTAGAAATAACCAACCGAGGCAACGTTTGAGCGATTGCTTATGTCCAGGGTGCTGACAACGTGGCTGCCGCTCTCCCCCTGACCGGCGGTCTTCTTCAATCATCTGTGGAAAACAGAAATTAACATTTTCCTAAATCGTTTACCCTCATTTGCACTCTCCTTCATCATGTGTCATTCATTATTAGGGTATTGCCAGATGTAACGAGTTTCCTAGATAGTTGGTTGGAGCCCGAGGGCTAAGCAAGCAGAGAGCACGAATGAAAAGTTGCAGCTTGCCGGTATGTCAAGCGCTCACACTTAAAAATCTTTCTTGAAAGATAGATTGAGATCCGATGGCGAGACTGCGAGGCCCGATACGATTTCGCTTCGTTACTTCTAGCTGCTTCATTTGGCCATGACCTCTCTCTTTAGCAGAGGCACCAGCAGCACTGTCAACACAGACACGCATGTCGACAGCTGGGTGGGATTGTAGGACCATCGTTTTCGGGACGAGCTAATACCGATGACCGACGTTGATAGCAGGTGTTGGGTAGTAAGCAGTTGTATATGTTATATACAATATTCTCCCAAGTGGGATAATGGCAACGGACAGGCAGGCAGGCAGGCAGGCAGAATATACGGTGGAAGATATAAACCATTCCTCGAGCCAAACAAACCGGCTCGAGTAACTCATGAGCCGGTTGCAGATGGTCAACAGGTGTGAATTTTTCGATTGTCTTTTTCGACAATCTAAGGCGGGATGGAGGATATTGCAGATGCACGCAATACGATTAAAATTCCATTCGGATGGGGCGAGACAAGATCCAACAAGAGAAGGAAACCAGCGAGACACGGGACGGGACGGGGCAAGGTGAGACAAGACGAGACCAGCATAAGAACCTCGGGAGTGTCGGCCTCGAAATGAAACTGGCCTATATGAGCTAGGAAGTCAAGTTAGAGACGCGGACGAAGAAGACAGAGAGGACAGAGACCTTTCCGTCTTTGTACATCTTTTACTTGGAAGCGTCAAAATGTGCACGTGCGCAATAAATGAGGCGATAAACGTTCACCCTCCAACTCTTACCCGGATAGAGAAGAGGGTGTTGAAGATCGAGTTTTGCCAAATCTTACTTATAGCGGTGAGGAGACCCTACAGGGGAGGACACGGGAATAGAGAACAACAGTAGAGTGTATCTCCGCGTGTTGCCATTTCAATTTTTGGGCCGGTCCATCAATTTCCTATGCAATCTTATAAGTTACTGACGCTTTCTTAGATGGAATCTTACCTCGCTAGTCCCTTTCTACTTGAATCGTCGAATCTTATCGAATCGAAACGCTGCCGATGATCTATCTTATTAAGATGGTGCTTCCCCTTCATACATCGATGATCTTTCTTGGGAGTGGCTTCGTCTCTTGTTTTTTTCAGCAATTCCTTGCCAGTTTTGCACACTTTCGGGACGCGTCAGCAATTACTCTTTTCATCTATATGAAATCATAATATTGTCGCGAGCAGTCGCTATTAGCGTGTATAATTGGTAGACGCTGTAAATGGCGAGCTGTTGGTATGTAATAAAGCGCAGTCAATGGAACTAAAATAAAGTTGAGAAGAAAATTATGCGTAGGAGAAACTTTCTTGCCGGCCGCTTATTATTGTGCATCGCACCCGGGCGCGTTCAAAGTATTCGACAGTATCTCGGAATTGCGGTTGCCGACGAAAACACCAAGCACCGAACACCAAAGACTTCCAAAGACTGAAGATCGACTACTGATTCCAGTGGTCAGTGTCAGTGGTCTGGCCCGTGATCGAATGGCTGCTTGCTATCGGCCTAGTCCGCCGCTGTCAACCTCTCTCAGGCACCAACCGCTAGCCGTTGCTGTGCTCACTACAAACCCAAGTACCCATTACCAGCCACGACGTGCATTTCCAGACATTGTAACACCTTAACCCAGTATCACGTTCCAATATCTTTTTTCCCTCCATACGCTCCATACGACTCTTGGACTGCCATTTCCTCCTTCTGCTCTGCGCCCATCAATGACGATATCCTCTCTTCCGGCCAATCGCAGTTGCAGCCCAATTAAGATTCTCTCCAGTATTCCGTACCACTCGCTTGGATTTCGGCGAATGTAATTTCGTCCAATTTCTCAGTCCCGGCCAACGACTCCTCTTTATCTCTTGTTATCAGTGCCGGGTGTATGTAGTATCTTACTACAGCCACGAAGAGTGTATGTAACAAGCTGTCACAGGGAGAAAGCTCTTCTTTATTTGAGAAAGCCTTCGATGGCGCAGGAGGTAGCTACTTTCTTCGTCTTTGGCGATAATATTGCCAGTAGCAATTAGAGTGTCTGCTCACGTTTGCATTAGAATTCTGTAGCACATACATGTCGGCATGCCGTTGCACTTTCACCGATCATTTGTTTTCCAAAAACGTAGCGACGCTACGGTACGTGTTCATCGACATACTTTCAACCAGGCCCTATCCGAGTCATGCACTGCGTACATACATAGACACATAGAAATACCTGCTTCCAATTGAACCGGCTCGTCATCAGCTGTTGGAAAGAGCTAGTCAAACTCCTGGCTCATGCTCCACAAGGAGTCAGTGTAAGCCAATTGTCACTTACCGCATAACAGCAGCAATATCATTTGCCATATTATCTACCTGGTTCTCTTCAGCACCGACTTGCCGCTACATCTCTTTTAATTATTTACATACGTATCTCTATGTATACCAAAAATCTTTCCTGCCCCTCGCAAGGTATTACAGAGACGTTACGCGCCTCTTGCGTGGATCGTGGGGTAGAAGTATACCTACGCTTACGCTTCAGTTGCAGATCGATTATCATCACTCACCACACTATAATGTTTGATATTATGCTTTCTTTATTTCTATAAATTTATATTTTATGTACATATTTGCCTCACAGATTATAAGATTATAGTATGTACGTACGCCCGTAATAAATATGATCAATGCATTCGCGTCGAGAACGCGTACTGCTCTGTCTCTCTGTATGCGGGCGCAAAATACTGGTGTAAAGGGACGAATGAGAGATCGCGAGGGAACCAAGAAAGCTAGTAAAGAAAAAGTTTCTGTCGTCCGCGCAGAGTTACGTGTGTTGTAGAAGGTGCGAGGAAGGTCGGAATCGCTTTACACGGGTCAAATAAATAATTGTCTGGTTTTTCGCTAGAGGGTGGATGCCTCTTCATTAGGAATATTTTGGAGACCGGCCTCCTTCCAATAATAGTCGGGGGGGCCGTATGTAAAACAATACTTCATAGCAAGCGGGTCATCGTTCTCGACGTAGTACATCAAGTAAAAGTTACACATCTCGTCAGCATTAGTAACACCAATACGTGTCCATGTGTCCCGACTGCTTAGCATCGTGCAACGGGCAGCGACTCGATCACCTTGCTTAATTGGAATATTACTGTCTACCGGATAAAACATTTGAGGTGTTAACGGGTCTCTTTTCCCAAGTTGTATCCATCTAAATTCCGGTGTCACCAAATAACCAGAAACCACTTTTCCAAGGGAGTGGGTATGCATCCGATACGCAATCGGATGAATGGTTTTGTTCTCTTTTATCATGCAAGCAGTTTCCATGTAGGTGGTACTACGTGGTGGTATGACACCAGCAGTCCCAAGTAACAAGACACCAGCCAATTTATGAAGGCGCTGCGTCGTGTAACGAAGAAAAACTCCAGAATCATCCGTTGTTCCATCAGTAAATCGGTCAATGTGAGCATAGTGTACTTGCAACACTAGGTACTTGATAGCCGAGTCTCCACCGACTTTGAAGCCAACACCAGTTGGTAAAGTGAGTTTGGGCGCGTCTCTTGCCCATGCATATAGAATCTGTGGCAGGCAAGAACAATATTAATGTTACTTTTATACATTGTTCTTTTCAAGCATCTTGGACAGAGAGAGAGAGAGAGAGAGAGAGAGAGCACAGGTATACAAAGAAGGCAAAAGGTACAACGACATACATTTGCTATTAAAAGTATAAAAGAAACAACTAGACCACCTGGGATCCTTCACTGCATGGAACACTCGTGTATTCATTACTATTCAAGGTATGACCCATTTCACCACAATTCCATACCGCTTTAGCACTACCCGGTTTGGTACATCCATACAACAACATGTGATGGGCTGTTGCCATTGTTGTATTTGGTTCAAAACCAGTGATATAGTAGTCCTTTGACAAGTCCATCTTTACTGGAGTACACAAGTACAGCTCTTCCTATGGATGAAAATTAGAGAAGCATTTTATTTCATATTGTTTGGTTCTCGGCCCATGGATATGGAAATAATTCATATTCCTGAAGAAGGGAGCATCGATACATATAGAAGAGAGCGTCTCTACACAAGTATCCACCCTACTATTACAGACCTTATGGGAAAGCATTTAACATTTTTCCAAGAGGAAAGAGAAGGATTAGATGCTTACATCAGACTGATAGTATTAGAAAGTGTACATAGAAAGGAAGGGAAGATATCAATGTACAACTTACTCTGTTTGGTTTAACATTGGGCATTAACAAAGCATATTTATTCTCTGTCTTGGAGTAGGCGCATTTTACTACAGTTGCACAGATTAGAATACAAATCGCGACATTAAATTTTTCATTCATTTCTCTAAATTACGAGGTGACATTCGCTGGAAGATGTGGATTAGATACCGAGCGTGCTTATATCGCGTCGACTTTGAACTATTCACTGCTCTTCATCCGTCAGCCGGCTGAGGTTGAGACAAGGTGTGTGTAACAGGTCGATAGATAGCATGAGAGACGCCTACGCAGCTCCCAGATGCTAGCCACGCAGTCACGCACACCAAGAGCTGCAAATAGAGCGACGCGAGTCTCGACGGAACGACCAGGGGCAGGGGCAGGGCCAGGGGCAGGACCGACTGGACCGCCATCGCACACCGCTCCATAACGACGGGTGTAGCGGGTGTAGAGTGTAGTGCACTGTAGAGAGAAGAAGGATGGCCTCTACAATGGAGCAGGAGCGCCATCTTATCGAAACAGATGAGATTTATCAGATCTGGTAGTTAGCATCCAGATCCATATTCAAACCATATCTATACAAAAGTCTACTTCTTTCACAAAGTCGACGTTACATAGTCTATGAATAAGAGTCTGAGATTTATCAGTTAATATAGTTATCAGAAAGTCAGACTTAAGCTTAAGAAGGAATAGGCGGGTGTCGGTTCGAGATATCATAAAGGCGCGGCCATACTCGCGCATTGAAACAAGTAAAATTTATTGGGAACGTGATCCTTTACTTTAAACACTCATAAATACACATACACACCCATTCTCTTATCATTTAACTATATATATGTCACGAATTTGGTCAGTTAACCATTCTATCGCGGGTTGTAAGCCTTGTCCGGTAATCGAATCCGTAGCTCGAATATGCCAAGGTTTATTTTGTATTCGCTCGAGCCCTAGACCGGCAACTAATTTCGCGGTTGTGAATGATTCCGGAAGATCCATCTTGTTTGCCAAAAAGAGAAGTGGTATTCTGCGACCTGCAAATCACATATACCTTCTCTTATGATATATGTACACATATATTATACTTCTCTAGCTGTATATATTATTTAGCCCAGTCAGCTTGGATAGTTTAGTAGAAGAGTACGCAAAAAGAGTTATTGACACTGACATTCTTGTAAGTGCGAATAAGGTGCGCTGAAAGTATGTGCGAAAGTCTGGTCAAAAAACGTATTAACGTACATAGATAATGAGTGTAGCATTACATGACATTGTATACTATTGCACGCGTATACGCATTCATTGACGGGAATAAGTACGTCCATAATAAATCCCACCTGCTACATCAGGATGTTGGAGGAGCATCTCTAGTTCTTCCTTAACGACAACGAGTCTAAGTTTATCACTGCTATCGATGACAAATATAATACCATGACAGTCTCGATAGTAATGTTCCCAAAGATATCGATGCCTTTCATGGCCAGACATATCAAAGGCAGTAATATTAACATTTCCGACTGAAAGGACACAAGATCGTATCTGGTATAGGTGCAGAATACTGTCGTTGCCAATATTAATATAATTCAAGAAAGCACAGAAAAAGGACCGACAGAAAGAAGCCAACCCTTTATATTAAACAGCAGAGGAGCTTTCGGGAAATATCATCTTCCATTGAGGAAGAATGTTTCTTGTTTACGTTTTTTTTTCTTATAACAAGGAAGAAAGAAAAATGCAATGAGTGGTATATACATTGGCATATGTATGTAGAGATATACATATATATACATATACATATGTATATATATATATATATATATATATATATTGTACAGATTGTGCCAGTGACTGGAGTTAGAGTTAGGCAAAAGAAAAGTAAGGTAAAGTGATTAACGAGTGTATTGTTCCGTGGAAGCCTGAGATAATCGGCCGCTTAGTTGGTATTATTCAATTAACCACTTGATTCCGCTCACTTAACTTACATGCAAATTTCTCGACATTGTACCCAACAGTAGGTACTATGTCTATGCAACGGTCATCCTGACGTTTCATAGTGTTTATGACCGTTGACTTACCACTGTTATTTAGGCCCACTACCAAAACATTAACTTGCTTCTTTCTAAGGTTCAATAAATTTGCCAGGCGATCAAAGAACCACATGTTTCGAGACAAGTTGTCCTTGGCTCGTCGAAAACTTAAGAGCGCAGTAGAACATTAATATCTCTAGATACACAGTATATACACATACCATATAACTACTAATAATGAAGAGAATGCAAATTTAACCTCCATTTGTTTAATAGAAAACTTGCACTCGTGTCTCTCTCTCGAGCAGAAGGAATATTTGTGATATAGTATGGAAAGTTTTATCCATATTATAGGTATTACCAAGCGCTACCTGGTGTTGTTAGAATGGGACGCGTTGAGACAAATGGCAACCCTGCAAAGTTCATGGAGAATCGCTGGTTAAGTTTGTATCAGTTGGCATAGCTTTTGCGACTGGTGTTTACAGAGTTTACCGATAGAATGGAACCAGCTTTTTACCATGGAATTATCGGCAATATCGACATTGCGTAATTGTTTTAGCAGCCGTGTAATGTAACTAGTGTACATAGTGTGTCGCTCGGGTGTTACCACGGAGTGAATCATGGTGATGGCAATCTATCGATTAATTGGCAAATGTTGAATATTGAGGAAACATTATTAATGCACTCCGATGAAAATCTTTTATTTTCAGGTATGAAAAGGCTTTTTCCGGTTTTTTTAAATTTAACACTCGCAATATAATGCCACGACGAATTTTCTGTGATTTTTATCTATATTTTCCGCGATTTTTTCATAAAGATCTGGATCAATTTCATGGAGGCACTCGCAATATAGTGCCACGACGCCTGTTTTCCGCGATTTTTCTCAACATTTTCGGTGATAAGGAAAAACATGTTTCGTAGAGGC
The DNA here is from genome assembly GCA_910593735.2 of Ectemnius lituratus. NCBI lineage: Eukaryota > Metazoa > Arthropoda > Insecta > Hymenoptera > Crabronidae > Ectemnius > Ectemnius lituratus. The sequence goes on along the minus strand of OU343036.1, from coordinate 2,995 downwards.
ACTTGTATCATAGTGCCACGACACCTGTATGGACATTTTCCGTGATATTTCTCGTCAATTTCCGCGTTTTTTCCTTTTTCTCGTGGTTTTCCCTGGATTTTTCAATGGTTTTTCCTGGATTTTCCGGAATTTTCCATGTTTTTTCCTGGATTTTCCACGGTTTTTTCTGAATTTTTCACATGATTTCCGGAATTTTCCACGGAATTTCCGGGATTTTCCTGATTTTCCCATGGTTTTTCTTTGAATTGTTCACGGTTTTTCCTGGATTTTTCTACAGGTTTTTTTCTGGAATTTTCCACGGTTTTTCCTGAATTTTCCCGTGATTTTTCGTTGATTTTCCACGGGTTTTTCCAGACCTAACCAGACATAACAGGTTTTGACTGGTCTTGTTTGGTTTTCCGACATTTTCCTTGATTTTCTTGCAGACCTAACCGGTTTTGACTGGTTTTGACTATTTTTTACTTGATTTTCTTGCAGACCTAACCGGTTTTGACTGGTTTTGACTATTTTTTACTTGATTTCTTGCAGACCTAACCGGTTTTGACTGGTTTTTCCTTGATTTTTTGTAGACCTAACCGGTTTTAACTGGTTGTTTCCTTGATTTTTTTGCAGACCTGACCGGTTTTGACTGCTTTTTTCCTTGATTTTTTGCAAACCTAACCGGTTTTAACTGGTTTTTCCTTGATTTTTTGCAGACCTAACCGGTTTTGACTGGTTTTTCCTTGATTTTTTGCAGACCTAACCGGTTTTGACTGGTTTTTCCTTCATTTTTTGCAGACCTAACCGGTTTTGACTGGTTTTTCCTTGATTTTATGCAGACCTAACCGGTTTTGACTGGTTTTTCCTTGATTTTTTTGCAGACCTAACCGGTTTTGACTGGTTTTTCCTTGATTTCTTGCAGACGTAACCGGTTTTGACTGGTTTTTCCTTGATTTCTTGCAGACCTAATCGGTTTTGACTGGTTTTTCCTTGATTTTGTGCAGACCTAACCGGTTTTGACTGGTTTTTCCTTGATTTTTTTGCAGACCTAACCTAACCGGTTTTGACTGGTTTTTCCTTGATTTTTTTGCAGACCTAACCGGTTTTGACTGGTTTTTCCTTGATTTCTTGCAGACCTAACCGGTTTTGACTGGTTTTTCCTTGATTCTTTTGCAGACCTAACCGGTTTTAACGGGTTTTTCCTTGATTTCTTGCAGACGTAACCGGTTTTGACTGGTTTTTCCTTGATTTCTTGCAGACCTAATCGGTTTTGACTGGTTTTTCCTTGGTTTTTCAGACCTAACCGGTTTTGACTGGTTTTGACTGTTTTTTCCTTGATTTTTTGCAGACCTAACCGGTTTTTCCTTGATTTTTTGCAGATCTAACTGGTTTTGACTGGGTTTTCCTTGATTTGTTGCAGACCTAACTGGTTTTGACTGGGTTTTCCTTGATTTGTTGCAGACCTAACCGGTTTTGCTTGATTTTTTTTGCAGACCTAACTGGTTTTGACTGGTTTTTCCTCGATTTGTTGCAGATCTAACCGGGTTAGGTCTGGGTTAGGTCTGGGTTAGGTCTGGGTTAGGTCTGGGTTAGGTCTGGGTTAGGTCTGGGTTAGGTCTGGGTTAGGTCTGGGTTAGGTCTGGGTTAGGTCTGGGTTAGGTCTGGGTTAGGTCTGGGTTAGGTCTGGGTTAGGTCTGGGTTAGGTCTGGGTTAGGTCTGGGTTAGGTCTGGGTTAGGTCTGGGTTAGGTCTGGGTTAGGTCTGGGTTAGGTCTGGGTTAGGTCTGGGTTAGGTCTGGGTTAGGTCTGGGTTAGGTCTGGGTTAGGTCTGGGTTAGGTCTGGGTTAGGTCTGGGTTAGGTCTGGGTTAGGTCTGGGTTAGGTCTGGGTTAGGTCTGGGTTAGGTCTGGGTTAGGTCTGGGTTAGGTCTGGGTTAGGTCTGGGTTAGGTCTGGGTTAGGTCTGGGTTAGGTCTGGGTTAGGTCTGGGTTAGGTCTGGGTTAGGTCTGGGTTAGGTCTGGGTTAGGTCTGGGTTAGGTCTGGGTTAGGTCTGGGTTAGGTCTGGGTTAGGTCTGGGTTAGGTCTGGGTTAGGTCTGGGTTAGGTCTGGGTTAGGTCTGGGTTAGGTCTGGGTTAGGTCTGGGTTAGGTCTGGGTTAGGTCTGGGTTAGGTCTGGGTTAGGTCTGGGTTAGGTCTGGGTTAGGTCTGGGTTAGGTCTGGGTTAGGTCTGGGTTAGGTCTGGGTTAGGTCTGGGTTAGGTCTGGGTTAGGTCTGGGTTAGGTCTGGGTTAGGTCTGGGTTAGGTCTGGGTTAGGTCTGGGTTAGGTCTGGGTTAGGTCTGGGTTAGGTCTGGGTTAGGTCTGGGTTAGGTCTGGGTTAGGTCTGGGTTAGGTCTGGGTTAGGTCTGGGTTAGGTCTGGGTTAGGTCTGGGTTAGGTCTGGGTTAGGTCTGGGTTAGGTCTGGGTTAGGTCTGGGTTAGGTCTGGGTTAGGTCTGGGTTAGGTCTGGGTTAGGTCTGGGGTAGGTCTGGGTTAGGTCTGGGTTAGGTCTGGGTTAGGTCTGGGTTAGGTCTGGGTTAGGTCTGGGTTAGGTCTGGGTTAGGTCTGGGTTAGGTCTGGGTTAGGTCTGGGTTAGGTCTGGGTTAGGTCTGGGTTAGGTCTGGGTTAGGTCTGGGTTAGGTCTGGGTTAGGTCTGGGTTAGGTCTGGGTTAGGTCTGGGTTAGGTCTGGGTTAGGTCTGGGTTAGGTCTGGGTTAGGTCTGGGTTAGGTCTGGGTTAGGTCTGGGTTAGGTCTGGGTTAGGTCTGGGTTAGGTCTGGGTTAGGTCTGGGTTAGGTCTGGGTTAGGTCTGGGTTAGGTCTGGGTTAGGTCTGGGTTAGGTCTGGGTTAGGTTGGGTTAGGTCTGGGTTAGGTCTGGGTTAGGTCTGGGTTAGGTCTGGTTAGGTCTGGGTTAGGTCTGGGTTAGGTCTGGGTTAGGTCTGGGTTAGGTCTGGGTTAGGTCTGGGTTAGGTCTGGGTTAGGTCTGG